>CM052312.1:8572597-8819310 GCA_028455605.1 Lasioglossum malachurum | reverse complement strand
GTTGTCTCCTCATCTAACACGAACACACCTCCGGACATGGTCGAGAACCCGTGTCCGAACCCTTTCGAATGTGATGTTCTAATCGAACGAAGACGGTAATATCGTAAACAATGCAGTGAACAGAAACGCTTGCAACGCACGCCGCCTACCTTCCCTACCGCGTGTTACACTTCAAAATTAGAACGCGCGAAGCAGGCTTTATCAAATTTAAAAAAATATCACCTCCATAATCAATAGTAACTCGGCGCAGAATATAATAGGAATTATCATGCATCGCAATGGACAATGGGGCGATTAATCTCTTCATCGGGCCCACGCATCGAGTGGCAAACGATTCAACGGATCGCGTGTGCGATTGCAGGTTTTGAGTTGTCTATGACATATTTGTTCGGAGCTCAGAATTTAGAGACTCCGATAAAGAACACGGTTTTGTGTGAAAAGTAAACTTCCTCGAATGTAAAACATCCTCAAGACCCACAATTCACGAAAAGGCTGCGTTCATACCATCTTCCTCTATCGACAAGTTACAATACTATCAATAGACTGTGGATTTCATACGTTCACGACAGAAACGAACTGCGAAATGATAATTTGAAAATTCTGCCGTGTTGCTGGTCGAAATTACGAAAAAAAATCTCGCAGGCAATTCTTCTTTTAAATCAGCAGTCTAACTATCAACATCTGTGAAGCGTATAACGTTTCCTGTTCGATTCGATCCCTCCATTGCTCGACACTGTCCCGTATGTTCGTCAAACCCTCGCACGAAACACGCGCACGGCCCAGAGGTTCTGTCGGTAACACTATTTTCCAGGGATCCATACTTCTCAACTAGGTCCCGCATCCACGTTATCCACCGCAATCCCGAGTTTACTGAGGTACAAAGACGGAGGAGGAGGATGATCTCCGGGGTGTCTCTTGCGATGCGACACGAGTCCGCACGAATCGGAGGCGAATCTTCGGTAGCATTTGGTGCACTTGAAGGTCTTCGAGCCGGTGATCTGTTTGCCGTGGGCGTACCTCTTGTGGGATGCTAGGTGTGTCCTTTGGGGGTACTTGGGAAGGACTTGTCGCACTGGTGGCAATGGTAGCGGAAGTCCCCCTCGTGCATGCGTCGCTGATGAATCCTCACCGAGACCTTGTTGTTGGTGGTGTACGTGCACAAGTCGCAGCCATAAACGGCATTCCCGTGCTGGCTGATGTGATTGACCAGTCCCGCGCGACGTTTGAACCTCTTGTCGCATATATCGCACCTGTGCGGACGCTCGTTGCTATGTTTGATCATGTGGTGATCGTAGCCATCCCAGTTCATCAACGCACGAATAATCTTGCTGATCGTCTCGTCTCCTCTCCTTCGGAATACGAGCATACCTGTACTCATCCAAAGCTTTTCTCGCGATGGTTTGCTCGTTCGGTAAAGAGGATCAGCGAACTCGTGATCGAGCAGGTATAGCACCTCCCACGATGTCAAAGTCTGCAGGTATCGCGTTCCATATTATGATCCCCGCGGATCTGCAACCAACAATGTCAGGTTTCAACATACGATACGCACTCGTTCAGGTTTTGTGGTAGCTTCTCTTGTTGGTCGTCGAGATTAGCGTCGGTATTGCGGCCTAACCGTGCTCTCTTTTCGACGAGGACGTGAACGGGAATAATACTCTCGAATATCGATTGAACGTAAAAACCGACGGAACCCTTAAAATCCACTTTAAATCGATCATCACATACTTGCTTTATTAAACGCATAATAATAAAATAGCGACGGTTAACACAAATTCGCCGTTCCAGTGAATCAAATTTCGAACGAACCGTCGCGAAAAATCGATAACAACACATTCATCTCGCTACAATGACGTCCACGCGCGCTGCTTGGAATACAAAGTAACAACTCCCGTGGAAACATTGTCCGAATCACTAATCTCTTTGAGGAAAAAAAGGCTGTAAAACGTTCTGTCGCTCAATGAAGACTTACAGTAAGTTCGCCCGACATTCAATATCTTAGAAGAGACGGACAACAGAAAGAGAGAGAGAAAAATAGTGAGTGAAAAAAGAAGAAAAACAGCGGACAAGCTCTTGGAAAGCGTGGAACACGTAATATTAATAACTTATACAATTAGTCGCACCATAATACGAGCGATGTCGGGACTGCCAACAGATATCGTGAAACATTAAAAAAAATCTTTATCCATTAATTCGCAATGTCCTCGAACAATGTATCGATCGCGAGCCGATAGTAACCTGAACCAACATGGTCAACAGAGTTTCCAGAACGATCACCACGCGCGTGACAGTTCGTGTTCGCAGCTCGCTGGCTACTGTTCGATCAAAGTTCCACCTTCGATAGGGAAGGCACTCCGAACACGGCTGACTTTAGACGCAGGTCGACTTCTGATGGGCGGTCAGGTTGCCCTGGCAGGAGAACCCGCGGTTGCAGATCTGGCAGACATAGGGCCTTTCACCCGTGTGACCTCTCCTGTGAATGGTCAGCGTGGACCTCTGCGAGAACGCCTTCGGACACTGGTCGCACTTGTACGGTTTCTCGCCTGTGTGCACTCTCCTGTGCATCCGCAGATTCTCGGAGTCGGTAAATCCTTTTCCGCAGATATCGCAGACGTACGGTTTCTCGCCGGTGTGTATACGCCGGTGTTTCTTCAGGTGCTCGGCGCTGCTAAGACTCTTGCCGCAATAGTCGCAGAGATAGAGCTTGGTCGGATTGTGGCTCTCCTTGTGACGGAACAAGGACCTCTTCGTGGCGAGCACGCGGCCGCAGATGTCGCAGGCGGTGCTGGTCACCTTGTTCGCCTTCATCTCGGGATGCATGCGTCTGCAATGAGCGGACAGCTGTCGCCTCAGATAGAAAGCGCTACCGCATAGCTGGCAGACGAAAGGCTTGTCTCCGGAATGAATATTGTAGTGTTCCTGCAAATCGATCGCTTTGCGGAATCGTTTGTCGCAATCGTTGCACTTGAACGGCAGGTCCGCCTTGTCGGTATGTCTCAGCATGTGAATGCTCAGAGCTGCTAGTACCGTGGTCTCGTAGTCGCACTCCTTGCACATGTAGCTCGGATAGAAGTGGGTTTTCTCGTGCCTGGTCAAGTCGCGGAACAGACGGAACTTCTTCGGGCAGTGTTTGCACGTCAGATCGCCGACGGTGTGACGCATCAAGTGCTTCTGGTAGTTGCTCTTATGCCGGAACACCTTGTTGCAGGTCTTGCAGAGGAATTCGATCTCCGGCTTCTCCTTCTTCACCTTCAGCGACGCTGAACGGTTCACCGAGGTATTGCCAGCTTTCCGGCCGCCTTTTCTACCCGCGTGCTTCTTCATGTGTTTCCTCAGGTTCACGTACGTACGGAAGACTCTTCCGCACTGGGCGCAAGTGTTCTTCCGCTTCCCTCTGTGCTCGATCTCGTGATTGTCCAACAAAGCCTGGGACGCGAAGAATACGCCGCACAGTTTACAGTGATAAGCCAACGGCAGATCCTCCTCGTCGTCCTCGTCGTTCACCTCCTGCTTTATGAAGCTTTGCTCCTGGCTCGCCGACGGGGCCGCCGCCATCGTCGACGATACATTGCCCGCACCGGATATCTGGGGACTTTTCGGCACCGGATTGGCGGCGTCCTTCTTCATCAGGTCGAGCTTCGTCAACATCGGATAATACTCTTCGGAAAACTGTAGCTGGTTGTACCTGAAATAGAAAAATTGGAATGGGCACATCAGTATCGGATGTCCTCGGTGTACGATCGCAGTCGTTCTGCGCCCGGACACGAAATCGTCCAGCGAAATTGTACAATATCGTATACCTGAAAGCGAAGTCGATATATAAAGCACGGACTACAAGTTCAAGATACTGCCCGCGTGTTTTGCGGTTCGATTATTATTGTCCTTTATCTTTTTTTCTTTCTTTCTTTGCGGGAGTGGATTGCGTTCGAGAACACAGAAGATTGATCAAGGTAGAAACGGTACAAAGGCACACTACATGTATAATTGAACGTGTCAAGTAGCGGATGTTAGTCGCGAAGACAATGCATTGTCTTCTGGAGTGTGTCACATTATCAATAACACAGCATTCACGTTTCGACGATGTCAAACAATCCCTTTATTTAATAATCAATTACAATCGTTACGTCGGTGGAGTGTCTTGGGAAAATATTACAGTTTTCGTTCGATATAAGACGATGGCTCGGGACGGCTTTCGACGTATTACGGATCAGTTGTTCTTGAGTGAGCGGAGAGTTTGTGGGCAGACTACAAACTGGTCGTACTCTCACGTTCTGGCACTGAGAGGGGATAAAGATTTTCTTGTTGCGAAAAAATCATCGTCGTTTTATATCGAAAGAAAACCGTATGCACTTTTACACTGATCGCAGTGCAAGAGTATTATTTAAAAAATGTTTCGACAACCGCAGAAGATGATATGCGTTATAGGGAGATTCGTGTTTGTGTGTTTCAGGGATTATTATAATTTATTTAGAAATCGTCATGAGCAATATTTCTGTGTCTTTAATCATTTAGAGTACTGCGCATTCACACGCTAGAAAATTTCTTCCTAACTAATACACATTAACTCCTGTCACTTCAATCGGCAGTATTGCTGTCAAAAACAATATCATTAGACAGCGGATCTTTATGAAAAATAAAAGTTGTTCACCTAAAAAAAAAAAAATAATTGCAACGAACTGGAGTAAAATAGCAAAGTATTGTCTGTCTTAATATGTCTAATAGATTGAAAATAGTATAAGAATACGTTTAAATTCTTCTAATGTTTTTACTGTTTCAAATTACACTTACTCATTTTTGTCATAAATGCATAAAATCCACTGTCTACTAGCAAAGTAACAATTTTCGTTTCTGTTTCAGCTGCTCATTTCTGTCACACAGCCAGTTAATTCGCAGCCTAATGATAACAATATAGCGTTCTTTGTTTCATCAAACTTGCCACGATATTGTTCAAGTGATAAAGTTTAGATTATACTAGTCGTCGGAATTCGGATGGAGATTAAATTACACAGAACTATTAATTACGATCAATGTACAGTAAAAATCGCAGTGTAACGTTGAAAATCAGGTAATACCGTAGCCTCGATATACATATATTTCATTTAATTCGTTTAAAAATAGTATATCTTTAAATTAGTCCGAGTTCAATGCCTTCTCTGTTCCAGTACAAAATGTAAAAAGAATATTTCATAAATGCACTCATGATCGCATTACAGTCTTTCGAAAAAGTCAGAGTTGAAACTCAAACAATTTTTCATATGCCATTCTAATAAACCAATGGTCACGTAAAAGACCAAGCCTAAATGCTTCTAAATCAATATCAAAAAGAACCACAGTTCCAATATATCAAAAATAAATAAATATCTTTGAATAGCATATTATCGTTTTATTGCGTTCTGTACAATTAAATATACGCTGTAAATGCACAATGATTTCGAATCAATCTTTTTCATCTTATACTTGAACATCTGTTGCACTGCAACTATCACACAACATTCCCTCGGAAGGTGTAAAAGGCATCAGTCCGATTGATCGGGGTTCACGGCGTGCACCTTGTTGTGCGCGTTCAAGGACGACCTCGAAACAAACGACTTATTGCAATAGGCGCACTGGTAGGGTCTCTGTCCCGTGTGATAACGTTTGTGGATGACCAGCGTGGAGTGCTGCGTGAACGATTTCCCGCAGGTGTCGCAGGTGTACGGCTTCTCCCCCGTGTGAATCCTCTTGTGAACGACCAGCGTGCTCCTCTTGATGAATGCCTTCCCGCAGACGTCGCAGATCAGCTGTTTCTCGCCGCTATGGAGCCTCAGGTGATCCTGAAGGGACCCCTTCGAGGACACCGACTTGCCGCACAGATGACACTCGTGTCTGTTCTCGCCCATGTGGGACTTCACGTGGAACACCAGCGAGTTCTTGTAGACGAATGTCTTGCCGCAGAACTCGCACTGGTGCTTCACGGGCTTGAAGTTCGGGTCGTGGACCATCAAGTGTTTCACCAATGTGTGGTTGTTCGGGAACGACTTGTTGCAGTAGCGACAGACGTGCTCCTTGGCGCCGTGCTTCACATTCATGTGGCCGTGCAGCTCGGCATTCGTGAAGAACCCTTTCTTGCAAACTTCGCAGTACCTAGTGTACTTGTCGAAATGTCTTCTCTGATGAATGGTCAGCTGCGAGGCCTGCACGAACGCGTGGCCGCAAACGTCGCAGACAAAGTTTCGCTCCCGAGTGTGGATCCTTCGATGAACAGCCAAGGTGTTCGTCCTCTTGAAGGTCTTCTCGCAGATATCGCATCGGAAAGGACGCGCGTCGCTGTGCGAAACTAAGTGACCCTCGTAGAGGTTCTTCGTCCTGAAAAGCTTCGCGCATACTCTGCACTGATAACATGTCTGCGAGGATTGATCCGGCGACGAAGAACTCTTCTCCGCGTCCTCCGTTTCTTGATCGAGCTTCTCCAACACCTCCGCGCTCAGTGACGAAAGCTCGATGGATCTTGCGGGGATATTCTCGTTCTTGATCGTGGTCAAAACCAACTTTTCGATGATCGAACTACTTCTTCGTCCTCTTGCCGGTTCTGTAGATCTGCGAAGAAAACGAGAAAAAGAGCTTCGTCAATAGCGATTCTTACTCTATCGATCTAGATGCAACGACAACTTCGGTTTTGCGGGTGGAATCTGTTTTTATTAAAAATAGATAGGGTCGATTTACATGTGGCATACACTGATCGTACACGGGGAAACGAAGTGCCCAGTGGCTTTTTACCGATGTCCTCTTCTTTCTTCTGGAACAGAGTGCCGCATAGTTCGACATGGCTCCGGTGGAAAAAGACTTGCTGAACAATTCGAATTCTTATTTCAGACTTCTCACGGTGCAACGGACACGTGGGACATTCGTGCAGCTTCTATTTCAAGACACATCGTCACACTGATTGTATAAAAATGCTGCTTAGAAAAGACGAGGATATAATAAAGCTGCTTCCTTAATCAATTCTGTTATACTCCTTATACACAGCTTGCTGCCCTCCCACCCCCACCTCTCTCTCTTTCACACACACACGCACGCAGACACGATAAAAGACCGTGAATTGTGTCGACACATTTAACCCATGGATAAATGAAAAAATATAAAAACATTAGCTTTATTTTCGTAACATTACTATACTTCTTTCTTAATTAAAACGGCGAGACGTCTGTACATTGATTTCGTTAGAGGATTAATTATTACACGTAATCGTTGGTACTAGTTTCGTGTAACACGCTAAATGCATTTGACAAAGCTGTTATCATACATAATTGCAGCGTATACGTTCGGAATTTTGAAACGTTATTATCGAACTGCGGATTTTATGCATTCATGACAAGAATGAGTAGATGCAATTTAAAACATTGATTAGATTGAAAGAATTTAAGAATGTCCATACATTATTGTCACAATATGTTAGAATCATTAATGAGGAAAATAAATTTATACTTAGTTTCTATGGACTGCAACTGATGCTTAAAAATTTTATTTTGCACGAAGATCCGCAGTCTAGTTATTAATTATACTATTAGGTAAGAGGTTTATAGTATCCTAAGTGACGTATTTGAGACACAGACGTAGAAATGTTCGGCCACACAATATGTATGTATGTATACATACAAAACCAAGAGATTATCAGACTATATCGTAGTATGCGTGATCGTTTCATTAAGTGGTATGAAAAGCGCCGTAACTGTATCGTATTAATTAATGAACACTGTTACTCAAAAATATTTAATCGTACCTTTTTCACACATGTGACTTCAACTAGTAAATGCAGTTAGAAATAGAAAAATTATTTGATTTTGTTGTTGATATATATATATATATATGTATGTGTGTGCCAGACATATTTGTATCAATGAGTAAATACTTTTGAGTAAAGTTTATATGAAAGTTATATGTAGACTGCGGATCTTTATGTATTTATGAAGAAATTGATTGGGTGAAACATAAAACAGTAATGGATTTATTTGGCATAAAAATCCGCAGTCTAGTTATATATGTATGTATAGTGCACGACGACAGATATTTTACATTACTTAACTTCTATAAAAACGTCTCTTTTCTCTATATTTTCACATACATGCACGGTCACACTGTATGTTAATGGAGCGCGTGTATAAGTTAGTTAATTAAAATCTTTAAAATTAAATAAAAATGTGATACTTACAAATAACTTTCCTAAGAATAGCAGACTGTTCTTTAATTGATAAAAATCTATATATAAAATAATGATTGAAGGAGCTAATTATTTCAAAAAATTATATGATCTCGGAGACTGTACAATTAATTTTGGATCCACTTAGATTTCTTGCCCTGAATGAAAATTTCCATGAATTTTCTGATCGTGTTCAATCATTAGAGTTAAATTACAAAGAAGATACAAGGTAATTATTTGTACAGTATATTTTTCGTATAGAAATTAATAAATTTCTGTATATCATGGCACTTTGCAAGTTAGTTGATCAGATAACTGTTACATATCTCCTTCAATACTCTCTAATATATAATTTTAATTACTTAATAAGAACTGAGTATATACTCTTAAAAATAGCAAAAATATTCTACATTATTTCGTACACTACTCGAGTGTCAATGAAGTTAATTTTCTTCGTTGACGTGTAATTGCAAATTTCTTTTTAAACGATTAAGAGCTTAAATATGAACGTATGAATAACTTAAATATTAGCATCTTAATATAAGGTCGCTTTATACAGCTTAATAACGACTTGTTCATTCGAAGTATATAATATGTGAAAATTGCAAGCACATAGATGTTATCGCGTTAAAAAATTTCTCGTACAAATTGCAGCTTCGGATCTCTTGACAGAATAGTTATTCAACATGTTGGCTACCAATTCTATATTGTAAAAAATTCATTATTAAACTATTAAATTATGTGTACTCTTTATGCAGATCGAATTAATGTCTTCGCAAAAATCATCTATACAATAATATCATGAAAAAAGAACTGTCGTAACCAACAATTAAGGCTTGTTAAACGCTTATGAAACGGAACTGTCATTGAACAATTTCTCAAAAGACCCTAAATTATTCATCTTTGATTTCAAAGGATTATTTAGATAGCTACACCGGTAGATGAAGAGTCAAAAGAGTCCTAAAACGAACAAAATTGGTACACCCTGCGCAATACTCAAAGACAATGCTCTCATTCTCAAACATTCAACGTCAATTACCAAACCACAAGTTCGTCGCAGTCAGAGTCGTGCTCACTTCCTTTCGATATGGGACTTCATGTGCGAGTTCAGGGATCCCTGTTGCGTGAATCTCTTCTGGCATACCTTGCACCCGTAAGGTCTTTCTCCCGTGTGCGTTCTGAGGTGCACTATCAAGTACTTCCTAACGCTGAAGGCTTTTCCGCATACCTCGCACACGTGCGGTTTCTCGCCTGTGTGTATGCGCATGTGAACCTGCAGGTAGGCCTTGCTGGAAACTGATTTCCCGCAGACCTCGCAGCTGATCAGGTTCTCGCCGCTGTGTATCTTGAGGTGCACTTTCAACGCGCCCTTCCAGTAGCTCTCGAAGTTGCACATCGAGCACTTGAACTTCTCCCGTTCGCCGTGCGACTTCATGTGCGTGCCGAGATAGGCGGAGCTCGCGTAAGCGGTCTTGCAGATTCTGCAAACGAACGGCTTCTCGCCGGTGTGCGTGAGCAAGTGTCTCTCCAGGGTCTGCTTCGTGTAGAAGCCCTTGCCGCACATCTCGCAGCGGGCCACGTAGTCTTCGTTATGCTTCTTCTTATGCAGCCGCAGGTCGTAGCCGGACACCTTCGATATTCCGCATACGTCGCACGTGAACCGCTTGTTGTGTTGCTTCAGGTGAGTCTTCAGAAACTCCTTGGTCTTGAAGCGCTTGCTGCAAAGCACGCACTGGTACGGCTTCTCCTTCTGATGCACCTTGATTATGTGCTTCTTCAGCTTGTCGTCGTCGGCGAACGACTTGTCACACTCGTCGCAGTGCCCGATCTCGTCACCGTTCCTCTCGTGGTTCTGCCTGTGCCTCAGGAAGAGCGTCTTCTTGCGTATCCTCTTCTTGCAGATGTCGCACTCGTAGATCACCGAACACTTCCTGTTCGGGTCGCGATTGTGGTGAAACGGTTTAATCATTACCGCCGGCTCTGATTCTGGTTCTGACTCTAATTTCGTGTCTATATCTGGTTCTGATCCACCTTCTAGTTCCAGATGTAGCTCCGCTTCTGATTCAAGGTCTGCTTCTGATTGATAGTCTGTTCCTGATTTGAGTTCCCCTTCTAATTCGAGTTCTCCATCTAGGTCAAGTTCGGGTTCAGGTTCAAGTTCCGGTTCGGGTTCAAGTTCCGGTTCGGGATCAAGTTCCGGTTCGGGATCAAATTCCGGTTCGGGTTCAAATTCCGGTTCGGGTTCAAGTTCCGGTTCGGGTTCAGGTTCGGATTCCACGTCCATCTGCGTTTCTTCAATGAACTCTAACGTCTCCGTGATTATTTCCTGGTGACTAATCTCCTCGTACTCTTCGACACAGACCTCCTCGGTCTGATAATTGATCAATTCCACACCCTCGAACGTGCTAATCGGTTCGATTATTTTCGTGTACTCGATCTTGACCTCCTCGCACCTGAAATCGACAAAATTCGTCAATCAGAAATTACGGGACGGACGCTTAATGGGATTATAAGCAGTAGGTGGTCTTAGGGGATGCTGTCTTTCGAGTTCTTCCGTTTAATAGACGGACTCTGCTAGTTCCTCTTCCGCTCTGATGATCTAACGCCGGTTAGGATTCGAAGGTAATCGATACCACTCTTATAATTAACACAGTTCGAGTATGGCTCTTGAGAATCACTCGAGCATTGTTTGATTTTATTGCGATGGTAACTTGCAGACTGTACTTTCGTTCATGGTTGAATAGCGAATAGGGCCTTCGAAGATAAAATGAGAACAGGGTAGTGATCGCTAACCCCTTGCCGTACTATCATTTTCACTATGATTTGAATTTCTTTGACTTCGTTCCCTAAACGAGAGAAAATTTATATTCATCGTATATTTGCGCCAGTCCTTAAATGCGAATAACAGAAGAATAGAATGTTTAATAGATTTTGTTGTATAAATTCTTATATTACGAGTCTTGCTCGATATTATATGGCAAGGGATTAAGCGAGCGACTATTAGGATGGCTCTTATTTACTTTTGAAGAAAATTTTTTCAAAATTTTGTTTACGGCACCCCTCAGGATTGTTCGAAATAATTTTAAAAAATCTGTGCAAAGTTGGAGTTCGATCCGATAACGGGAAAACGTGCCCCGAGCCCTTAAATATTAAAATTATTAATTAAACGCTCATAAAATCGTTTTTCTCGAATATCCGAACATTTAATTAATTATGTATACATTACACGTTTACCCATTGTCTGATCGAGCTCAAACTTTGCACAGATTGTTTTTTAACAACCTGAGGAATGCCGTATACAAAATTCAAAAGTCGAAAATAAGAGCCACCCTAGTAACTATACTAAAGAAAATTTCAACGTTCAAGTTAGAATAACTTGTTTGTGCAGATATTTATTGTTACTCTCTCTCTCTAATCAATATTTCCTTCTTAAGCTTTCGGCGGTGCTTGATTCCGACAGCATGCAGTTTTGCATCATGGACTATTAAATCCGATGCAGTATTTCCACTGTTAATGTTTCATTTGATGTTATAACATTGACAAATTCTTTATTATTATTTTTCAAAATGGTCGAATCTATCCTTCATTACGTAGAGAAGTTAAGAAAATAATTTCCGTATCATTAATTTAGATTCTGTTTTTAGACAAAGTTCCTTAGAATAGTTTATGATCTTGTAAAATTGAAACCTAAAGAACTACTGAAGTATTTCAAAAAGGATTGTTATGTGTACGGTATACAAAATTTATTATAATTTGTACAGTGACGTATCTATTATAAAATAGCTAAGTATAATTCATTAATGTTCTACATCAGAAGTATATGTAAAAATCGTTCTCCATTTGATACGCTCAGTGTCTCTTACTCAACAAGAACCATATATTTCGCATTAAATATAGTCAACCCTTCTATGAGGACGCCTTCTCTCAGGATACCTTCCCATATGATTACAGTAAAACCTTGATCTAAGACGGACGGAGCTGTACGATCGCATGTACGAAAAATGTCTACTGAATTGGATTTCAGAGAGTGGAAAGTAAGCTCTTCGTGTTATATCAAAACCTTGTTAGAGAAGAGCAGACTATATTTTCTACGACAATAATTGTAAAACTGATTCAAACAATAAACAGCACTCGACACGGAAATTTTATTTGACGCTATCGTGTCGACGCAAATGAGCGCTAAGGGTGCCGCGTTGGGTGAATCGTTTCTCGCAGATTTTGCATTTGTACGGCCTCTCCCCGGTGTGAGTTCTCCGATGTTTCACCAGGTACTTCCTCGAGCTGAACGCTTTCCCGCAAAACTCGCAGATCTCCGGTTTCTCGCCGGTGTGTATCCGAATGTGTATCTTCATGTACTGCCTTCTGATCAGCTTGCCGCAGACCTCGCAGGCGACCTGGCTCTCGCCGGTGTGCGTCGACAGATGCTCCTTGTAACAGTAACTATAAAACGTCTGAAACTCGCAGATCTCGCACTTGTACCTCTTCCTGGTCTCCGGTTGGCTGTGGATCTTCATGTGACTCCTCAGGTAGACCCTGTTGCCGAACGACTTGTGACAGACCTCGCAGGCGCAGGGCTTGTCGTCGCTGTGCACGCTCATGTGGGTCCTCAAGGTCGCCTTCAGATAGAAACCTTTGTTGCAGACCTGGCAGAACTCGGTGAACTCCTTGTTGTGCCGTCGGATGTGGATCTTCAGGTAGTACTCCGAAGTCAATTTAGCGCCGCACACGTGACAGATGTGCGGCGCACCGTGCAGCGTTTTGTGGACGTTCAGGTACTTCTTCTTCTTGAAGATCTTGTGGCAGACGTTACACTCGATCGGGTCGATCTCCTTCTGACTATTATCTTTCGCCGAATCGATTCTCGAATCGTTGCAACGAATTCGCCGATGCTTGAACAACTGCATCTTCTTCGGGAACGATTCTCGGCACGCGTCGCACGAGTAACTCTTTTCGGTATTGCGCAAAGATTTACGGACGATCGAGGATTTACTGGATACGTCTTCGGAGCTAACTAAGACTCTAGCTTTCGGTATTGACGATTTAAGAGATCGATTTGGCCCAAGGGACGTCTGCTTCGCGACGTTGGATCTGCAAACAGATAACAAGACGTATGCCGAAGTGGAAGCGGACACGCTGCTCGAAAAAATTCGTGGGGCCTGCAAATATCGGGTTTAATACATAGAAATCTGCGAGCTTGTAACAAATTGTTGAATTGACGCAATGGTGTTCTTTGCTTTTTATTAGAATTGTACAAAATCAGATATTTGGCATTACCCGTTAATAACGTTCACAGAATAAGAGATGGTCAACGACGATCGAAAAATGAATACGCCAATTGACGTCCTAGGTCAACAATGTGCCAACGTAAAGCAGGCGGTTTCCACTGATGAACATCTGAGATACTAATGAGATGGTTCAGAGTTTGTTGCACAACGGAATACAATGTCGGTTAGAAATGTTATCATTATTTATTATTAAATATTAGAGCAAATCAACGGGGTACTTTCAAGTTCAGACACTGGACAATTCTTCATTTCTGCACATTTGTTTAAAACGTGAGATTGTGGGTAAAAATTTCTGTGTGAAAAGGAACTGCATGAAAGCTACGAGATATTTTATGCAACAGTTTATAAAGAGTCACATTGTCAGTTTTGCGTGACGATTTTCGTTGTCAAATTATTCTCAATAAAAAAAATCGGAATAGAATAAAATAAATTGTGATTTTCATTTTTGGAAATCTGTTAGACATTTTCAATTCGACATTCTGAACTACCTCTACGTATTCTAGTATGTCGTGAGACAGCCATATAATGTTCAGTGATCCGAGTATTTCATTAATTAATAACTTTAATCTAAACAGTTTCAGAGCTCATCCGTTTTCCGTTATCAATTGAAAATATTTCCTGTAGTCACGCTCGATTACGTTAATACTTATAGTTCTGTTCTAACCGTTGTGCTGATACTGAGAAATATGACTACTTACTGCATCATGCTCGTCACACTGCAAACGATTCCGCTTATGATTCGACAGATTCCTTCGAGAAACGGTTTTCAAATAAGGAAAATGAAATATAAAACGCACGGCTGAGTTGCGGAGACTTTCGGAGCCGTTCAATATCTATAGTGTTGTTCAATTGAAGAAAATATATAACAAAGGAATTGCTTTAAGTTTTATTAATGCCATAGTAATATTTAACAAACATAAAATACTGGTCGTCCGTAGCTTAAGTCATGTAACTACTCGGTGCTGAGTATGTTAGAACACTTTATACATACACAAATACAATTTACATCTGTGCTATTCTTGAATTATTTATTCTATCAAATACATACTAAAAGAGATTCTGTTATATTGCTCGACTCAGACAAATGAAAATTAGTGCATAATCTATGCACGATTCTAACTAATTTGACAAATTCTATACATAGAGAGAGAGAAATAATTATATATAGAATATAATAATAGAAAACAAATAACCCTCGTACAACACAAATGTGTATCGACAAACTAGGTAAACTCAAGTGAACGAAAACAATGCAGGTTACTATGTATTGTTGATGGAGTATTTATTTCATTTTTACTAGCCCGGATTTCAAGGAATTGTACAAAACCATTTCTTCGCTACGGCTATCATTGCATTCGTATTGCTATATTATATATATTCGAAGATTACCTGCAATTTATCTTCTCATACGTAGAAATCTCTTTCGTCAATTCATTAAAGCGATGTATCACACTAATTACAAACGAATATCAATTAAAAGTATCGTTCGATACCTTGCAAGATATACGATTTAGAAGAACATTACACTGTTAAACACATATTTTGGATTTTTAATTTTAAGTAGAAGTTTTGATTTTGTAATTTTCATGTGTAGTGTTTTTGGAAAAAAGTAGGAAATTTCAATCTTGAAATTGTCTTATACTTTAACAGTAATCTGTGAACTTTCCTGAACATGTGACATAGTTTAATGTTTTATTTAAAAGAAAAAGAATTTTTAATTTCATCATATTTTGCGCGGATATGTTCCAATTTATTTTAGAAACAAAAGCATTTAATAGTACGATAATCGACTAGACAATAGTATCTTTTTAACTTGTATTTTAAAACTCATTTTTTGCATGTGTATTTTCTGCGATAACACAATGAAAAATCAATAAATAATGTTGAGTTTTAATAATTCATTATTAAATAAATAATTTAGAATTTGAGCAATAATGGACAAAATTACTTAAATATTTTACATGAACAATATACAAAACAATGCAGATGTTCAGTATTCAAAATGGATCAAACAAATTTACGCATTTTAGATGCCTCTTAATATTTTTCTATCACATTGTTCGAAACAGTGCAGAGAATACTTCATCGCAAAGTAGAATTAGACACTATTACTGTTGAAACACAAAACGTCTTCAAAGTTAACAATTTATCATGTTTTCAAAATTGATTTTTACGAAAACTACGACGAAAATTTGGAAAAAGTTAGAGAGTCATATTCAACTCGTAAAACTCCATTTAAAAAATCTACTCAAAGTTAAAGCTCCGAAGAAAGTTCAAATTTGTGGTAGCGCTACTCCACAAAATTGCGTTTTCAAATATAAATTAGAGAAAGATCGAACACGAATAAAGATAACAGTAAATTTCAGAAATTTAACTACCGACACAACTAATATACACGCTGATGATTGTTCCGAATGATCGTTTCGAAATGATCACAAATTGAAGTACTGGTTCCAAAGCAAAAAATCTACGCTCAGACTAATCATAAATGATAATTATGAAAAAAATCTATGATTCTTGCAGATGATCATCTTCTTTGCATATGTCACGACGTTATTAATTGTCTTCTATCGAGTTGATTCCTGCGAATGACAAAGTGGAATATACCAAGGCACTACAACTAAGGCACTAGCAATGCATTTAAGATCGGCTAATTTAAAGAAATATCTGGAAAATTCGAGCAGCTCGAATCGCGACGAATCATCCTTCAGTATAAAATGCACTCGAGTATTTAAAAACAATGATCTACGAAGTATTCGGAAAACATGGACGGCTGCATGTCTCGTGAAGATTTATTGTTTAACAAGGTATAAGTCACGAAATTCCAAAAACTATAATGTCATTGAGAACCACGTAATGTTACACATACACAAGTTCCGTTCAGTCGATTCATAATTCATCTCCAAATCAAAAAGATCGAAGAAAGAAAGAACCAGGAAAAAAGAAAAATCAATGCATCATTTGTCTCACAAACGGTAACAGAGAATGGAATTGTGACAGTGTACATAAGTGTTGCGTTCAATGGTCGCGTATATCACTGCGCTATCAATCGCTTAATAGTAAATATAAAAAGATCTGAACTTTTTTAAAGTCCGCTGTAACAGAAGTTCTCTAACGTAGGACTCGCTACATTAATACAATACCAAGGAACTTACGTGTATAGCACACTATACTTCCATTCGAATGCTAAACATAAATACCGCCACAGTCGGTGGCCACATCGGTTCTCGAACTTTGCATTGAATTACAATTTTAATCGACAAAGTAAGATCAGCATCGTATATAAATAGAATCGTACACAAGGAACGATATAAAAAATTCAAATGCGCCAAATGCTAACAGAAGATAACAAACATCGTGGATCGCTCTGTACCGTGATTTTCTTATCGTATAAAAATGAACCAGCATTCAGCCTGCCAGTCCAAAGTAGCAAAACACCTGATCCCTCTGCGCACATTCACGACATATTTACGAATAGTGCATTCACGCTTGAACATAAACCACTCTCTTGTGCGTCTTCGCGTCGACTCGAACGTGAAATCTTACATCGTTTCAGAGTACAATACCAACATTTGATTGTCGCTCGAGATATTCTAGCTCGGTAACAATATAGTTACCGTATCGAGCGGTTGGTCCTGCTCCTGAACCTCCAGTTCCTGTTGCAACTGCAGTTGCTGTTCCTGCTCTTGCTCCTGCTCTTGTTCCTGCTGCTGGCGAGCGTTTTGCTTGGCATGAGTTTTCAGGTGGGAGTTCAGCATCGTCTTAGAGGCGAACGATTTGTGGCAGGTGGGGCAAGGGTACGGTCTGTCGCCGGTGTGACCTCTCAGGTGCACCACCAGGGTGGATCTTTGCGTGAACCTTTTGTCGCAGTGAGTGCATTTGTGCGGTCTTTCGCCAGTGTGGGTGCGTCGATGCACGCTAAGGTAATTCTGCGCGGTGAAGCCTTTGCCACAGTGATCACAGACGTGCGGCTTTTCGCCGGTATGCTTGCGCAGGTGAACGGTCAGGTAGGTCTTGCTGGACACCGACTTGCCGCAGACGGGGCACGTGTACTCGTTCTGTGGACCCACGTTCCCGTGAGTTCTCATGTGCACCAACAGCACCTGTTTCCTGGAGAAACGTTTGTTGCAGAGCTCGCAGTGGTGCTTTCTCTGCGGCGGCACGTAGCCCGGCTGATGCAGCTTGGTGTGCAGCCTGAGACCTTGACGGTATCGGAACGTGGCGTTGCAGACCTCGCATTGGAAAGGTTTTTCATGGGAATGTTGACTGGTCTGGTGCTCCTGGTAACTGTTATAGGAGAAGAAGCTGGTGCTACAAATCTCGCAGTGATACTTGAAATCGTTGCTCTCCTCCTGCTGAACAACCAGGCTCTCCGAATGCACCTCGTCCGACTCGTGCTCCAGCTGATGCTCCTCCAGAGCAGCGCACGTCTCGAAACTACAGCCGCACAGCTCGCAAACTAGTTGATCCTCCGACAGCTGAACGCTACTATGCTCGTGCATCTCTAGATGCATCTCGAGGGCCTGTTCGGACACGAAGCTGTCTCCGCAAAGACTGCACTGTATGATACTCTCGGCGATGATTATCTCGTCGCCCTCGACCTTCGGCACACGATCTGTGATCAATAGCTGCTCTGTTGTCTCTTCCTGTTCGAAAATCTCGGTCATCTCGCATTGCTCCTGGTCCTGAGGTAGCATCGCAAGCTTTGACACAAAATATCTGGAAAGAAGAGAGACACAAACCGGAGTCAATCAACGTGCATTTTTTTCACTGATTCATTGTTTATACTTTATTCGGTCTTTTCCATTCAGGGAGCGTGTATTCTTTAGCGAGAGATTTCTATAGGGCGGAGTGAGTACCCGTAAACGTCTACGAGGAAATGTTTGATCAAGTGCCTCGGTGCTTTCCAGTATTTCTCTTTATTTTGCGTTCGCACACTTCCTTCTTTCCGCTTACGCGACTTACTCTCCATTGTGACTATATACTTAGTTATCGATATTCAGATTGTTAACGAGTCGGTGCTACAATGATTTGCTTGAAACAAGAAGCATATTATTCGGAAGTACAGTAGAACTTCGTTCGTTGCATACTAACGATACCTCCCCACGAGGTGTTCAAGATTCTGGAACTCGTGGTGGCTACGAAGAAAACAAAAGTAGATCGATATACGAATCACTATATGATTGGTTGTCTCTTTCGTTGCATAACATTTTTGCACGCAAATTTGCGGCCCCTTTCGCACAACGAGCAATGTTCTACTGTATAATGATGGAAAGAAGCCCAAGTCAAATCTTTTCGAAGCAGATTTTACTATTATTCGCTATGTTCGTGAGCAAAACGCTGTCAATTTAGTTACAAGTCCGCCTTACATTAATTACATTTGTTAACCTGCAGTGTTACTGAATTTCTGCACGTAAAAATTAATAATTAGGCTGCGGATTTTATGCACTCGTGTCACACTCAAATGTGTAATACATAGAACTGTAGTCTCGACAACGGAGACCGTTCTTCTCCATGGAAATAATTTGCCTTTTAACTGAGAAACTTTTCCAAAGTAGTACAGAGAAATGAAAATTCCGTAGCATAAACTTCCGTAGTCTACTATAGTTACTAAAATATTTATTTTATATTATCTACGAATGGGCGATAGTTATAAAAACATCCCTATTAAATATAGTAATTTTTATTATAAAAAAAATATGGTTAAATATTTAACAAACTATACAGTAATCAATAGTGAGCGATGCGATCATTCTTAGCAATATAAATTTTCCGTTAAACACTTACCCACAAGCCACTGTTTTATCGACGATCCAGACGTGTGAAACTCCGCCATCTTGGTTCTAATCGCACAAATGCATCGCAAAATATGTGCAGAATCAAGACTTTTTTCTGCTACAAATCGGCACTATCGTTTATAACTCCGGACACGAGTTTCGAAAGATATTTTCGAGAATAAATATCCAAGAATATGAAATGCAAATGTTTTCTGAACAAATACTGAACATAAATACAATTCGAATTTTCCGATTCTACAGTTCTCTACACGTACATAATTTTTTTTCTGCAAGCTTTATGAATTGATAAACGTTTTTACTTGAAAGCGTAATATTGCCACAACTTTCCACTACCGATGGTACTCATAATTATTTTTAATTAGAAATTACTAATGCGAAACATATATACATCTCTGTCTAATAACATTGAAAACTTTAATTCGACGAAACATTACATTCACGAGTGACATATTTTTTTTGTTGTTCTGCAACTTCTTAGCAACGAATTATAATTAATAATATCAACACCAGAAATCTTAGTGTTAGAGGGGATTACATAGAAATATTTAAGCGTCTTCATACTTACGTTTTATGAATACGTTATGCAGTAACTAACCAACCCTGTACTCACATTAATTCGAGGCACATGAATTCATTGCTATTGCTAAAACGCTAGGCTATAGTACTTCCATTGATAGCTATCGTTAAAATTGTTGAACTATCCGTATACTCATAAATTATGTTAATAATTATACGATAAGGCTTTTTCCTACAAATCTAGCAATAGTTTTGTAAACATCGAATAACTTCTAACATCCTAGTATCATTAGTTTCTCTGCTTCAAGAGGCTCTTATGCCTTCTCTTTCTCTCTACTCGATCAAAAATTTTCAAAAAATTTATCTTTTTTAGGCACATTAATTTTCAAACCTAGTATCATTATACAGGTACTAACCATAGACGCATGAAATTTCGCGTTCAAATTGAATTCCGAGGTCCTATATAAGCTCAAATCATTTCGAGTATCTACATTCTACATACATAGAATATTCACATACGAACAATATCACAGTGACTGCATGCATATTATATGTAGAATCAATGAACTAGTAAATATTGTAATATACAGTGCATCTGTTTTAACAAGACTCGCTGTTAATATCTTAGAAAAGACTGAAAATATGAAAAGGCCGTATAGTATAGCACAAATATTTTTCTTTTGAATTATGTAGTGCAAGAGAGCTTAAGATAAAGTTATATATTTTATAATTTTTCATTTCAGTTGGTCATTTCGATACGAATTGGACGAGATACTCTGCACAATGATATTTTATTTTATGAAAAATTGTAAAATAATTACGACTCGAACTACTCAATTGTTAAAAAATTTCTCTTCCCACGAAGTATTTATTAGAAAACAATCAAATATGATATAATTATTTTTTATTATACCTACCTGTCTACTGATTGGCAATTTTATAGATGCTTTGCGAATTCTATTTCAATATTTTCAAGAAATATTTGATTGTTGCATACACACATTTATCATTCTTCTCTGTTAATTTGATTGGTACTGGACGGAACCGGTATAAATCAGGGGTTCCCAACGGGGTCCGGGTAGGTCCCTTGAGGGTCGATGGAAGGGTCTGTTTAAGGAATATACTTATCAGATAATATCCGTTTTATAATATGTATAAATATAATATTATATATATATAAAATATATTAATATATTATATATAAATATAATATAATATAAAAATATTTCTAGTCAAATTGTTATCTTTAAGTTTTTTATGTGCAATTATTAGTATTATGATTATGTTGTATGCCGTGAATTATAGAGAAAAATCCAAGGGGTCGATGTAGGAAAAAGGTTGGGAACCCCTGGTAAAAATCGACATTTAGTCTCAAAAGGCGCTACAATATTATAATTAAAAGAATACCCTTCCTTTTAAAAGAACGAATCTGACTTTGAATCTTCCCTACTACTTCATTCAATAATACTTACACCACATTATGTCCCCCTTGATATCAATGAAATTTTACAAATACATTTTTCAAATTATCAATCCGTTTTAAGATATCTCAGCAAGTCCAGTTAAAATGAGCACAGTGTATACCAATCATCAATCAACAAATTCGATATTACATAAAAGTACAGCAAGTTTACCGGTCGTTAAAAAGTTGCAAAGAGACTCCAATTTTGACAGTTTCCTTTCACTTGCTGTTTAGTTTACGACAGTCTAATAGTAAACAACTTTGAAGTACCTCCTCCTAGAATAAAATGACTATCTTCACGGCCGCCTCTAGTACAGGCCGGAACATGTAATGAGGCAACATCGCGTACAGACAGAACACCAGTCCGATCAGCTGATCCGATCAAGCTACTGCGTATACGCAACATCTAATTCAAATCTAAATCCAAATTTTTTTACCACGTACCGGCCTGTACTAGAAACGGCTATGCTATCTCCCTCAGTACGATGAATCGAAAACAAAACATTCTACTTTTCCATCTAGCTTAACCTAACGATCTATCCCTAACGACTAGAGAACGAATAATAATAATAAAAATAATATCACCCACTGTACATCGTAGTAACGGATAAAACTTCAATGAACAAGAAACTCCAACCGAGAAAAATCATTAACCTTCGTTTAACAGAAGTCTCGCACGTTGCAACGCGCTCAACGACCAATTAACAAAACTCCCCCGGTTCTATCTATCTACCCGGTGGTTCTCAATGCTTTTTCATGTGGTTCAGCATGATAGTTCTGGTAACGAATCCTTTACCGCACAGCGTGCAGGTGTAAGGCCGTTCGCCAGTGTGATATCGACGATGGACGGTAAGAGTGGACGCCTGTGTGAACGATTTCCCACACATGGCACAGAGATACGGTCTCTCCCCGGTGTGGATGCGCTGATGCACCACGTAATACTTGCGATGCGTGAACCCCTTGCCACAGACATCGCAGACGAGGGACCTGGACCTATGCGCGGCCTTGTGGGTGGTCAGGGATTCGATGCTAGCGAACTGTTTCGAGCAGGAGTCGCATGGGTACGAAGCAATCGACTTGTTCTGCGACGGGATTACAACATTCCCGGCGATACTGCTAGTGACCG
The DNA here is from genome assembly GCA_028455605.1 of Lasioglossum malachurum. NCBI lineage: Eukaryota > Metazoa > Arthropoda > Insecta > Hymenoptera > Halictidae > Lasioglossum > Lasioglossum malachurum. The sequence goes on along the minus strand of CM052312.1, from coordinate 8,796,950 downwards.
GATCGCCCGAAGGCATCATGGACGATGTGTCGGCGATTCTATCGTTACCGGTGATCACCGGTTTGTGGGTTTTCGCGTGATGATTGTACAGGTTTCGCGTCTCGAACCGCATCAGACACCTGGGACAAGAGTACGGTTTCTCCTGGCCGACTTCGTGCATCTTTCGATGCCGTTCGAGGAGCGTACGGTACCGGAAACTGGCTTGGCAGCGATCGCAGGCGAACGTTTTCTCGACGTTCGACATCGGCGAGGTCGATATCGTCGAGATCGGCGCGCAAGATGTTGCCGGGACGGTATGCGTCACCTCGTGCATCCGCAGATGGCTCAGGGCGAAGAAACTCCGTGAGCAAACGGCGCACGTGTATCTCACCGGGTTGTTCTCGAGGTTGTGCTCGTATTCCGGCATCGCCAGGTGGCTAGTTCTCATATGGTAGTTCAGCTTTAGGGCGCTTCGGAATTCGAGGCCGCAGGTGGGACACGGATGGGACTCGACGACGATCTGCACGTGGTCCAACAGATTTTGGTCGGAGCAAATGGATGGCAAGTGGGACGGGACTGTTTGGAACGTCGACTGCATCATCGACGATTGGTTCGTGAACATCGAACTGTTCTGAAGCAGGGTACAACTCAGGGACAGACCGGGATCCCCGGTCTCGGGTGACGGCGACAGTATCTGACGCAGCATCCCCGACAATCCGCCGAACGTCTCGCTGCCTTCCCTGAAATCGACAAAACCCAACGAAAATGCATCGGAGGACAACCGTACAGCGCACACACAACATTGCCTTTGACTCAGTTCGAGTGATCTTTGGTGTTCTCTAGAAGGCGGCGGTGTGACAAGATAGATCAAGCGGAGACGAAAACAGAAAGAAAGAGAAAGAGCGAGAGATAGAGAGATAGAGAGAGAGCTGACCTCTTCTTCCACGGTCTGTGTTCGCGTGTGTTTTGTGTGCATGTGCGATTACCTACAAAGTGCGACCGTGCACAGTGCTTGAGCATCGTGCTCTTCGTCCTCGAGACACAACAGAGATTCAGTGCGACCAGAGTAGCACGTGCGAACCGAACTTAGGAGAGTTCTGTCGTCATCGTTACTGACGGAACAACGTGTATATGTCTTATGGATCTATTCCGCTCCAGAAGATCGATCATGATTCTTTATTACACTATACCTTTACGTTTCTACGATACAGTGTCTTGTCCTTCATTATGTGTATCATATACGCGTATTACTACTAGATATACGTAAGCTGCTAAATAACGTATATAATCTATACCTTACAAATTTGTTATTTGTTAAACGGATTAATATAGCGAGTGTATGGCAAGAAATCAAAAACGGACCGTGTGTTCTACTTCTAGACTTACATTAGTTCTTCCAGATGTATCTGGAATCGTGAGAAAAGAGATTCGCAGAAACCGAGGGAGGAATGAAAAGGTTTCTACAGCAAACCAACAGAAAGAAGGAGAGAGTTAAGCTACGAGACTTGTATAGGCAAGAAAGGTAGAAGAAAGCAAACCCTTGCTAAAAGTTACTAGATTAGGTAATCAAAACAAAATTCAATATGTTATAATAAAAATCAGATCCTCACCTTTTTAAAGGAAATCCAATCTGCGCGGACCTCTTCTTCGTCTTCGTCTTAACACAAACTTCGGAAATACATGATTCTCTCTTTCCGTAAGTTCGATGAAAAATTGTTCTGTTCACAGTCGCGCGACTGTGAACGCGAATATTGCAAGTATCGATTGCAACATCGAACAAACGTTATGGAAACGCGATCGCAAAGTGGTGAAATGGAACAGTTTCCAGTTTCTATCGTCGAATAGTTCCAACGGAAACGTGAAATGTTCCTGAGCCACGCAGCGATCGGTGAAAACGATTCTTGCGCGAACGAACACTCGACAGTGTATTCTGCGCAAGAAAAAAAATGCGAAATCAAGTACAGAAAATCGGCGACAATAATACTCTGATCGGCGTGTAAACACGGCCAGGCTTATTATGGAAACACATCGGTCGCGATTTCAGAAAAAAACGGTCGATACAACAACGGTTCAATTGTCGCGGTCGAAGCGTAAAAATCATTATGCTCGCTGCACAATCCGGTGCGCGAAAACGAAGTACGTTCGGTTTCGAAGCGCAGCAAATTTCCAGCAAAAAATATGCTGGAGCGTGCACGACGATTCCAAGACCACCGGAGAAATCGCGACGACAAACGCGACATCGTATGACAACAATGAAAATCAACCATACATTATGCTTATAGATTACTCGATGAAAAACAATCTTGTAAGTACACAAAAATAGGATACTCGCCTTTTGAAAAATACATGAAACGTCCTCTTCGTGCTTCGTTTGTTGTGCGACGATTATATCTTCGTGTGTTCACGTTACGTTCGTTATCTTACTCATTTTCGTATATCCTTTTCGATATTAAAATGAAGATGGATGTTTTTTTTCCGTTTTCTCTCAATCGCAAAACACTATTACTACGTTGAGTTTGCGTCAACGAATGAGGCTAGCCATAAACCGAGTCGTTTGTGAGCAAAATTATGGCTAATAAACGTACACGCGCGCCACCGTCGGTGGACTTTCCTCTTACGTTCGACGTAGTGAACTGAACGACAGCACTTACAGACTAACCGATATGCTAATGGTAACTATGTGGTCCTGACGATAATGTAAAGCGTAGGCATTGGAAAGCACGAAGACGACAAGAAACGGTATTCTTAAACGAATTGTACAGGACTCGGTGCGACTGATGCACCGAGTGATCTTACGTATCGTGACGTTAGTTTTACGAGAGTTATTAGTTTGTGATTTTTGGCGGCCAATTTTCGGCCGTGTGCGGCATTTTGTGCCTTCACGTAAGCGTGGGATATTGATACTGACAACATGTAAACATCTGATTCTCGGCTGAACAGAGGGATCGAGTAATTCGATCTTCGACGATGTACACAATGAGATGAAATTACCAGTCGAACCGTACAATGGAAGACACATGTGTTAATAATTAGGCGTGCAATTAGCAGAATCCCTCTGTTCACTTATTGTACACGTATGAATAATAGCTAGGGTAGAGCTCATTTCAATAGGAGTGTCAGATAAACATTAAAGAAGTCGAATCCTTTGCGGTGTTAAATGAATTTTATGTTTTTAGCGAAGCCGACCTTATATATATTGAAATGAACTCTGAATACATGCTATTACATGTAAAAATATATGAAAGTATTTTGCGATTTGGTTTAGAACGTTTTTGTTTCTGCTCATGGAGTATTCCCTACTAATTTATAGAGCATTGCGAATTTGTCTTTGTGACAATTCCAGTTGAGAGAAATTTCGAAGAAAATAGTCTATTGTGTTCCGAGATGTTACCTACCAAACTGCAAAATACAAAGGGCCAAAGATGGTTGTGGGGTGTGTACTAACTTACCTTACAAATACATTGCACCTCACGTTCTCGAATCGGGACGAATAACTCTTGAATATCTTTTCTCAAAGTAAAAACTATAAAATATTCGATATGGTAATTTCAAAATCTATTGTTCTTTAAAATATCACGTAACCGAAACAAAGTAAAAGACGATTCAATTATTTTGTAACAATGTAATATAAAATTCTCAATTTAAGCAACGAATTGAACTAAAATCAAAATTGCGAAGATATCATCGATAAATTTTGTGAAACTATAATGAATTGATTGTGTATATGAACAAATAAAGAGCTAAATTTCAAAATGTTAGATACAGCCCTGATAAGAATATTTGTGTGTGTATGTGTTCTCCACAACAAGTTTGTGCACCTTTGGCCCTGAAAAATAATCAAACAAGGATAAAAAAACTCACCCAGTTTTGGGATCCCCATCTGCTGGTTGTGGTATTGACATCTCAGGCATATCTGTGAGTTTCTGTTGTTGCAATCCTGAAGGACCCGCCTCGTCGCATGCCAAAGAAACATTTACAAAGGTCGTAGGTTCTATGGTTCTACTGTTCGGATCTTCTTCGCTTTCTTCTTTTACAGGTAGGCCTACAGTATATGTAAAATATTCTTAATATAATACTTAAGTATAGCAATTCAATTATTCTGAAATACAAAATATTGGAAAACAAAACTACGAAGGAGTAAAAAATTGTGTTAGTTTAATATATACCTTCGTCTCCATCGCACTCGTCGTCTGAATTGTCTTCGTCTTCGCTACTCTCTTCTTCATCTTCTTGCTGTGTCGAGCCGGTTTGATTTTGTGATATTTGGTTATGCGTAGCTTGCGAACTTGGACCAGGCACTGCTTGAACATTCTGCGCAGAACCGCCACTTGTGTCCATAGGAACTGAGGTTATTTGTTGTTGCTGTTGATTAGTACTGGACATCATCATAGGGATACCCAGACCCATGTTGTCCATCATACTCATGCCCATATTGTTTTGATGCTCGCCCACTTGCTGCATCACGCCACCATCTAACCTGTTCTCTGTACTCTGTTCTTGTTTCATCACACTCTGCAAGTAAACGTTTAAAAGAAATGGTAATATTTCGTATTATGCGTTGTGTAAAAAAAAAGAAAGAATAATACAATATATATGTACGAAATGTATAACCTCTAAAAATTTTACTACGTCGAACCATCAAACTAAATAACAGAAATTTTCTAGAAATATTTTACAATGGCAAAACTAACTGCAGAAAGAATTAAATATGAAATGAAGAAACTTACAAAGAGTATACTACAAAATTATTTTTATCTTCTGAAGATATAATTGTAACTAAGGACAAACACAGAACTGAACATCTTGCAAATAAAAGAACATCTATTTCATGTTTTCCATACAAATATATGTACATAGACATGTAAATATATACCTAGACAATGCGGGCTATTTATTTTTCTCAAGTGACAGTCAAAGAGACATTCGATGGAAAATGAAAATAGTAATTACCGGATTGAGTACATTGGAAACATAACCCTGTTTGCCGCCTTCCACACTGACTTCCCCCAGCCATTGTAGCAGTCTCTTCTCGGCGTTAGCTGTTGTATTCCAAAATTCGTAAAATAATTCTAATTTATACACACAGTCGTCGCATATTTTCTTCGGTAGCTTGTCTTCTCTCGCAACCTGTAACCACGTACAGAAACAACACAATTAAAAATAAAGTTCCACGCACAAGTCAGGAACTACTTAAAAATATTTCGCTGTACACCTTCGCGAAATTTGCGAATTGATTTTTGGTAACTAACAATGTTATTTGTTAGATAATTTCAAAAAATAGTAAATCATAGAACACGTCTGCAGTACCTATGTAAATCGATCTACATATACACGAGCAGAGTTCTACATCACTCTAAATTGCGATAAAAGGAGATAAAAAAATATATATATATATATATATATATATATATGTATTGTATAGTCAGAAACGCCTATGAAAAAATCAGTTTGAAAGAAATCAGCACACAAGCTGTATATAATTTTATAACGTAAACAAGGGTATGGAAAGCAAGATGTCGAAAACGAGGACGATTATTCAATTAGAGTAATTGTCCAAAGAAAATTAATATTGCCGATCATTATACCCGTAAATAACAAAGCGAGGGAATAACCGGCAGGGTAGCGGGGGGAGGTAAAACGTACGAAATTTTCGAAGGAAAGAATAAAAGCGCGGCAAAATTCTGAATAATTGTTGGCGTCGTGGGCGAGGTAGATTGGTCGTCTAGCGAGAAGAAAAGGGAAAGGAAAACACTGGGACACCAGAGTGTACGGGCTATTGCGATGTCGCTACATTCAGGCTACTTTCAATTTGCTTCATGAATATCATCGGTGTACAGGGCGATCTCCGAAAGAAAGAGAACCGAACTCATATCTACTGGGAGGTTGAAAAGTCGTGGACGGCCCAGGAAACGCGATGTAGCTATGAAAATGCACAAGATGGCGGATCGCCATTGTCGATGCGATGGCGTAGTTGGCTTACCTTGACCGGTAGACAGGCGGCGATCTTCAGAAAAAGATCGTTCCCCTCGCCCTCGAAAATCGGCACCGAAACACGGTCCTTCACGAGACACAGCCGACACAAATCCAGATAATCGAGGGAGGACATTTTACCGTGTAAAACGCCAGCTCGAGACGCAAAGCCGCGCCCGTAGACGCGAACGTTGTTTCAACCCAAGCCGGAGAAGACCTCGCGTTCTTCTGTACGCGTCGTTTGCCCACCGAGGTTCGGTCAATTCCGTTCGAACTCGGCCGTCTTCGGCGCGCCACGAATACCTTCGGAACTACTCGGTGGGTCAGTTGCGTATCGATCACGTCGCACTCGAAACCAACCGCTTTTACACATGGAGTTTCGAATATTGCGAAGGCCCCTTTCGTGTCCGAATAAAAACGTTATTTAATACGGACTCGTTGCGTCACATGGAAAATCATTTGTCTTATACGGGGAACTCAAGCTTTCACAGGTGTATTAGAAGTATTCGATCGAATTAACCATGCTTTCGCCAATCCGACTCTTTTGCCGTGTTCGTATTAAATTGGAAATTTTGCAAGATGGCTACGATCATTGCCGATTCCATTATACATCGCTCCTTGTCTATTAGTAATAGAAATTATGAAGTATGACTCACGGTCGAACGAACGATACGTGGTAGATTTATCTTTGATATGTACCGATTGATCGGCCAGGTGTTTAAGAGGTCGGCCGAGTTAATGCGAACCTATCAAATTTTCATGAACAATTACTCCCACCTCTGCGTACGAGCAGCGTCACGCATGATCAAACTGACGGCTACTGTAACTTCAATGGAACAAGAATCAGAGTTTCGCGAGAAATATTTGCATCAATCTTATACCATTTCATATTTCAAATATTGGTCCGTCTTGCATTTTTATGGTATTTCTTCGTAATTTATTTCGAATTATTTCGTGCACGTGGGAAAATGTACCAGGATAAAGTAGTACTATTCTTGCAGTTTGAATATTGCTATTCTTTTTAGATTATGACGCGATATGACTTGACAAAATTTTAACATATAGGAAGACTTCGAATTATTTTGTGCACGTGGGAAAATGTAGCAGAATAAAGTAGTACTATTCTTGCAGTTTGAATATTGCCATTCTTTTTAGATTATGACGCGATATGACTGGACAAAATTTTAACATATAGGAAGACTTTCTGTGGCTTTCTGTATGACGGCCAAGCTCATTGTTATTATGCAAGTCAACAGTATGTCAGCGCTTTTTCGTTTTTGAACTATCACGTTATTTTCGTGTATAATAAAGTACTCTAAATCCAGGATGCACTGATATGCTCTTTAAGATTTCTAAGATTTTTTCAGTTCACCACGTTCAATCAATAGACCATTAATTGCAGACTACGTCCTCATTCAGGTTTCTACCTGAAGGCGGCCCTGTGGACCCACATGAACGGGCAAAGCGACAACAAGCTCTGCACCTGAGAGGTCTGGGTTAGGTCATAAGTCTACATAAGGCTACAGAGTCTACCTGAGGGGTCAGACGTTTTATAGATACATACTGTCACAGAGAACATCTATCGACGCACACCGGCGAGAAACCGGAGATCTGCGAGTGAAAACAGAACATTTTGTTAAAAATGTTTTTTAAAACAAGCTATGATATGGAAAATAATTGTATGCAAAATTTCAAATGGGACAATTTCAATGGGACAAGTATAGTCAAATTAACGGTGCGATTAACCCTCGTGTATGCAACCAGCTATACAAGCACTCATTTACCATCCTTTCTTCGATATTCTTTGCTGTTTCTGTAAAAATATCACGATACCTCTTTGAAAATTCTTTCTTTAGACAGTATTACATAAATTTGTAGTGTCAAACACTAAGCTTCCAAATTATTTATAAATTTTGACCGTCTCAAACCTCAATTATCACTTGTAGGAAAATAGTCCAATGAAGTTTCCGATCAGTAGGTTTGTCAATTATTAAGAGAAGATTTTGTTTTACGAAAAGCTACTAACAGAATTGAACAAATATCACTAAATATCTTAGCATATTAATAATAACTGTACCAAGATTGTAAAACAAGAAATTCAGGTTTAACAACTGGCTATCTGTGCAACGTTGCTATCAACTTTATAGGTTGAAGCAACATCAAAGCCACACACACAAATAAACAATAACATAATAAATTTGTAACATTGATAGATGTATTTTCTACAGGGAATTTAAAGGAACAGCCTCCGTATATTAACACGCTCGACATCCTAAAGAATTCCAAGGATTTCCTAAAGGTTTCGAAATTAATTAGGGAAATATTGTAGATCGGATTGCATAATTGCTTATCCTTATCAGCGAACGTATTAATATTTGGCTGTATCGGATGTGAAGAATGTCGGTAGTTCACCGGGACAAAAATGACGGACTTCGTTTTAGATAAAAAAAACTGCTTTATTGTGGCAGAGCACATGTATTATCATATACCAGCATATAATTAGGAAGTCCATAGTAATTTACAAATTACGATCCACTTAAACGTCGGTACACGTGGCGGTGTATGCAGGCAGATTTAAGAATCGATTTCGATCACATACATGCTGTTACCATGTTTATATGTTCTTTCTTTATTTATTTATTTTTTGCGTCATCTCTCTTCGATCGTTTATTCCTTCTTATTTCGTTTTAACAGTACTTTTCGTTTCTTTTTTTTTTTGTGTTCAATGCATTTTTTTCGAGGAAGGGGAGTACAGGACCTTCTAAAGGCCCTTGCAACGATGGTGCTCTATTTATAATACATGAAAACAAGGGATATGTGGTCTCTTTTCTTTCGGTGGTCGAGAAAATTGTACCCGTACAAGCCGATGGGATTTCTATTTCCGTTCTCTCGTTTTTCCTCCAACACACGGAGTACCTCGTTTCGTATCTTACAAGTAATCGTGATTATCGCAAGTGTGATAGTATTTCCAGGCATCTGTTCGTATCGATACGCTCCTTCTGTCAATTTCAAGCAATAGTTAAAAACACAAGATTGTAATTTTTACATATTTATGGAAACATCGGTAGGATACTTTTAATCAGAGAAAGCGTTCGTCAATCCTCCTCTTATACATATATAGTTTCAAATATCTTAATTTTCTGTCTCTTTTCCACGATTTGCTCTAATTCAGTTCTGGGCAACTGATTGCTCACGGGCTGTCGACACTCGAGCTGCTACCACCGCTACCGCGAGTCACAACTACACGATTGCTTTTTTCATTATGACTAATTGAAAAATTTAGTTGTATGACAATTATAATAATTCTAATTCAGTAACGATTAATTTATTAATAATCGTTAATAAATAACCCTCTCGTGCTCGCGCGAGTCGGAGTGCGGTATGTAATGGGGGCAACGGCTCGAGCGTCGGCAGCCCGTGAGCAATCAGTTGGCCAGACCTGCTTTAATTGATTTCTCTGTTGTATACAGTTGTCGTCTCTTTACAAATTATCGGTATTGCAAACAAAGTTTCAGTGGTCTTTGAAATTGTACGGATAATAATGTCGGAGAACGATTTAAGCTTTCGAATGAAACGTTTAATTCGTAAAGTAAGAATCGATTACGATAATCGTACGAAATTGTTAAATAGAACGATCGAAATTAGTTTAGTAGATCAATCGTTAAAACGTTTGGTAAATCTAGTACGCCAGGTTCAGTTCGTCTTTTCCATTCGATTTTTGCAACGTTTTCATTTTCGACGTATTCATGATCTATCGCAGTTCAAAGGCTGCGTTGTCGGTAAAACCGCGACAAGACTGTATTACTTCGATGCTCATATATAGTTAATTAATTTGTTAAATTCGTAACTATTTACTTACACTTTATGCTATAACAATAATAGCAAAATTGCGTGAATGTGTGTCTAAATTGTTTCTTCGTTTAATCTCGTATCTTTTTTCGAGTTTTTTTTGTCGTAATTGTAAATATACAGCTATTACAAATATTATTGTTTACATTCGTGTAAGATAACATTAATGGTAATCATCGTGTTCGTAATCTACTAATACAAAGTTAAAAATGCGGGAAGTTTGAAATTTCGCGGTCACGCCGCTGAATATATTCGTGTGTATGTGTGTATACGTACATGCAATTTATTTCACATTTTTTTTCTGACGTTCCTTTGTTTTCTTGTTGTTCCGTTAGAAATCAGTACTCAAAGAACGTGTCATTGTTGTACTAACTATTAGTCCAAACACATTTCTCTCGTTGGCATATACTTCAATGCTAAAAGTTCGTACGAAAAAGTACAGTTTTATAAATTTCAAATAAGAAACACATTAATCGATAGATTTGAATACGACAACGACACCCTCTTTGAATTCCGAGTCTCTTTGAATTTAGACGACCGATTAATCGTTTAATCGAATTTTCAAGTTAATCAGTGTATTCAAAATGCAAATCGAAACGACTCAATTGTCTAACGGAGGAGACGTATGGAGTGAAAATTCTTGCAAAATCTCTTGAACTCTTTGAAAACCTGCACCAATTGTTCATTTCTCCGATTGTATCGATATTGCTATTCAAATTCCTCTATCGAATTTTTCCCGTGGAAAATGAAATTCGAAATATATCTCGAAGAACTCGGTAACTGTTAATCAAACTACGCTGCGCTAATGGATGAATTATTATCGCTTAAAAATTTTGATTTATAATTATCGTTGAAAATGTCAAATTCGTGTCGGGTACCCAGCAAGAATTTTTCTCTCGTTTCTCTATAGTAAATACCAGAATGACTTGATTGTTTATCTTAACATCGTCACGCTTATCCAACAATATCGAGATTAATTAAATTAGCGTTGGTCGAAGATCGTTGACAATTTTATGCATTATCTCGTACATCTCACGCCATATCGATTAGATCTCATTTAGTTTACTTTTTTTTCCTTTATTAAGCTAAAATGACGAAACATTGATGGAAGAAGGATGGGCAGAAAAACGCAATTCTATCACTGTCTGAACGAACCACACACGTCTGACTACAAACGGTATCATCTCCTCGCGTGTGTAGACCACACGCCTAAGTCTCGAGCGATTGTAGTGTAGTAATTTGAACTGCTATTTTCAAACCGTACTCGTAAAATGTTTGTCGTAGTAGTTTTTTCCGTCGAACAAAGAACTGGATATTTATCTATATATGTGTATATATATATAGATATACGTTATATTTATATATATGCAAAGTTTTTAATAACGTTAGTAAAATTTTATCAGTTCTCTGTTACTTGTATCATACAGTTTCTAGAAATGGTAGTCTCTGTTAAAAATGATCCTTGCAATGTTATCGAGTCTGATGTGGAATGCAAATTGTAGTCGCATTGCTACAGTTTATTAATACACTGATTATTCATAAGTTATAGAAAGATTTCCGGTGATGGGTGTGTAAGCCTTCACGATGAGTTTTCTCTCATGACCATTTGTACTGCACTTATCTCGAACAACAACGAATTTTAAATTGATCGTTCAACGATTCATGAAGCGTCGTTTTCGTTCACGAAACGAACAGAAAGAAACACGAATGCACCGACAATAAAAAAAAAGATAAGAACGATATTGCTCTTAACGTCTTCTCGAAGCGTTCCTAAAATCAGCCGACAAAAAGACGTCACCGATTACAGATTATCCGCTATAATATTATGGTCTATTGACGAAATTTCTCATTCTGTCAACGAAAACTATATATATAACAGGCCTGGGAAACTGATTGCTCACGGGCTGCCGACGCTTGAGCCGCTAACCCCGCTACCGCGTTTCCGGTACGCCCACTGTACGGCTCGAGCGTCGGCAGCTCGCGAGCAATCAGTTGCCCAAGCCTGATCTACAACTTGCTGATCTCGAAACACTTGTTCGCCTCAGAGGAATTTCGCTCCGAAGGCACAGAACGCGGGCAAATGGACTGCGTGTGTGATACAAGGTTTAGAATCGATTCTCGCTATCGTACGAATTAGTTTCGAGGACTATAGAGTCCGTAATACGACGTACAGAACGGTGTTTAGAAAAGAGTATCTGGGAACAAAGCGGAGGACAACGTGGGTTACTCTTTCGAACAGAATCGAATTGCTACTCTAGCCACGATCTTGATACTCCGCCATCGTCATTTATGATAGTCATTTCTCAAGCAGGAAAACCAAGACAACGAAGGGCTAAAGTGTAGCATTTCACCGATCAATGTCCCGCGCAAAATCAGCTCTCACAGACGTCACAACCGAATCCAAACTTGTTAAACGCACCAGAGCTTGATGGTACGCGTACTCAGAGTTGCCAGATTAAGACTCGTGTCCCCGCTCTACCCTCCCCTTCTCTGTCGTGCATGTGTTACAATGTCACGTGACTAATCCGATAGATACTGGCAAAGAGGGGGCACCTTCTCCCCCTCATCTGGCGACTCTGGGCACGCTGTTTTGCCATTGGTTCGACTAGTTCTTATTCGTTAAGTTCCGCGGAAATGGATCCCTACTTATCTATGTTTGTACTTAATGTATTTATCTTAGTCATGAAGTTTTCACGGATTGTATCTGTGCTCGACCATTCCTGTGCCAAAACGAAGGGGAGAGTCCTCTTTTTTTCATTTTGTACAGTTGAACGGAACCGTTCACCCAAAAGTAATACAAGGATTGAAACATGCATAAGAAAACGATGGCACTTTAATATAATTCGTTACATTTCTTTGAGCTTGCATTTTGAATTGGAACATATCAGGATATCTCCGTTTGTTTTTCTTTTTATTCACGCTATTCCACGGGCTCCGATATACACCATTCGCAATCGATAAATTAATGTAAACAAGTTCTTTTTATACTTGCCTGTCTTCTCATCGATATCTGTCTATTAAGCCAGCAGCACACCGCGAGAAAAACGCCAGGCGACAGCTCATTGTTTCTTTTCCCCTATTCTCCTGGTTTCAGTGCAAGAAATGCATAAAAATCTATTCGCCGCCTGGCGGAAAACCGTGGTGCACGGCTAGCCTTAATGGTAAAGCGATTCTCCTCTTCCATCAACTTTGCTCGCTATGCAAATACATGATTTTCATTCGTACCATTTGTTACTCCGGAATCGCGTACTCGGACAACAACATCGACGTCTGTATATCTCGATCATGGTTCTCGGTAGAAGTCCTCCACGGAGAAGCGCGATTCTAATTCCCTCCGTGGATTCGTCGTTTGTAAATGCGGGTGTAGAATAGACAGATATGCAACATCACTTATGGATTTAATGACAAACTCTTGGTATTTTTATCGTAAAACGACTCTCTTCCTCGATCGATCTTTTCGTAAGCGTTTTCATTATACACGTGTGTATGATACTAAAAGTCGTCGAACAAATCAGGGAGAATCGTTTCTGGAACGCCTAGATCTCGAAGGTTTAAGGTTATACAAGCTCACTTATTCTTTACGGAATCTTGCATGGAAATATAAGGTATTTTTATCTAAAATTCTTAATCCTTGTATTATCTTAAACACGCGTTTGTATAATCCTTGTATTATCTTAACACGCTACACAACGTCCATTTGAGAAATGAATCGAAAAGAAATTGCGTACCGGATCGTTCGGAGTTTCTCGTCTCGTTCGAATCCAACGGAATGAATATTTAATCGAAGAGCAAGCGTGGCAGCGGGTAGGGGGCGAGGGTAGATAATCGATCTTAGACGGAGTTATATATAATTAGTATGTAACTTGGAATTTTGAAACGGGCTATCGTTCGTTACTGCTAACCGGTATACAGGCTGATCGGTAACTAGTGGTACAACCGAAAAGAGGGTGACCCTACATAAAAGAAACATCGAAATTGTAGAATAAACTTTCTTCATATGACGCTTTGTCGCATGCTTTCCCACCTTGTTTTTCCCCGAAACAAAGAGGAAATCCTGTAGATTTTGTCGAGAAAATACCGAAAATCCAAGTTTTAATGTTAGGAATTCACTGGTTCGAGAGTTATAAAAATTGTTGGTTTGCTAAGGTGAAGTCTAACCAAACTTTTTATTCTACATTTGTCGGCTTATCTTTTTATGCAGAATCACCCCTTATTCCGGTTGCACCACCAATGCACCGATAGCCCTGTACAAATAATTCGAAATCATGTTGTTCGGCAGCGGAGGAGCGTGAAATTGATATCTGTGAATAACGATGATCGAAAGAACGCGTAACTCTGATCATTCGCTCGTGAATCCTTCGAACTCGAATTCGTGTTTTCGTGATGCTCGCATACCGCTTTTAGTCTTTTAATATCGCGGGAGTCCATTCCAATCGACGTGATCGTTGTTATTTTCTACCCTAGTATATTACAAATGTAATTCGTTCATCGTGTTATAGCGAGTTCTCATGAAAAGATAAATAATTCGAAGACGTAATAATGGTAGTGATGGTAAGAAGTGCGTGTACTCATCGAATCTCTTTTCTTCCCGTACGGTTGAAACGAATACGACTGGTTCGATCAATCGCGAATGCTTCCGTTTACGTGGCCGCGTTCTCTTCAACCCCGGTTGCAGTTAATTGTCTTCGTTAACCCTTAAACCCCGAAACGTTAATTTCGATAACTTGCTTAATGTTTAATGAAACTGTATATCCGTCTTTCTGTAGAACAGTTCCGGTACGAACCTCGCATACTCTTAGTCTAAACAAATTCTGTATTAGCAATATGAATTAATAAATTTCTCTTTATGGCTGAAATTGGCAGTCTACACTACTACTTAGTAACTTATTTAAACTATTAACATTAACCGTACCGAGCAGTTACGTAGATTTCTCGCAACATTCATAACAATGTGCGCTTGAATGAAGGATTTTATTTAATAATTTCTAATGGGAATATATGTATATTCCACCAGCCATTTGGTGGGTCGTGGCATGATTAATGGTAAAGAGAACATATATTCCTATTTGGCTTCCGTCTGTTGCAACGATCAAGAACAATTTTTATTTTGCATAAAGATCCTCGAATAAATAATAAAAATAAGTTCATTATTCTTTCGAGCTATTTTTCCGTCATCATGTGCTATTCTCATTTTATGGCAGTAGACACTGAATTGAGTATGCTATACCGACAAGAGTTGCATTCAGGGGTAGCTGACTGTAGGGTGGCTGACTCATAGCCGAGTTAAAATGACCAAGTTCCGGTAGGTGAGGATTGAATTAAATTTTTTATCATGCGTGAGACTAAAATAACCAATAATCTTTCGAAACTCCTAGATAGGAGTTTGAATTATCTGTAAACGTTACGAGTCACCGTACGACGTGTTTTACGATATCGCCACGATCATCGCAAAGCAATTGTGCTTGATCGCAGCGCTGTCACAAAACACGCGGCGATTAATTGAAATAATTTCGTCAATGAGTTCGGCTTTAAAATGCAATTTTTTGAATTTTTGAGAGATTAAAAATCACGGTCACGGCGTGAATGAAGTTAAAATGACAATCGTGTTCGTGATTCGGCGATCACCGTGATAAATCACGTTCAGTGATTTTGCACGCCATCCTGGCTCGCGAATGAGCTCGTTTCAGCGACGTTCTCGTACCGGGACTGTTTAACAGTTTCGATCGATTTAAGGGTCTGCGAAGAATATACGCACGGCGAGAATGATGCGACCGACGCGGCGACGAGTAACCATGAAAACCATAACTGAACAGAATAGTCCAAATATGTCTGCACATCGGTTCCTTCCTGGCGGCCATGTTGAAATAGTTGAAAGGCCGAGTGAGCAAAACGAAGTTTCACTACTTACGCTACGCGTGTATGTGCAATCCAGTGTATGTCTTAAAAATACTCGAATACGTTCTACTTGTCGATAAAAGGCAAGAGAATTGTTCCGCTCGTGTTCGACTATAGTATGACGCGTCTCGTAATCTATTCGGAAATTATGGTGCTTTGTGTCTCGATGGATTGACTTTCCGTAGGTAAACTGTAAACCAAAAGAAGATCAGGGGCCGATAATTGAATTCTCGTGTGATCTCTACGGCTTTCTTTTTCTCTCTCTCTCTCTCTCTCTCTCTCTCTCTCTCTCTCTCTCTCTCTCTCCCTGGATTTTATTTATCTTCGTTAAGATATTTAATCATTATATGTATATATTTGTAGTTTCCATTTTTTTTTGTTCATTTATATGATTAAACTTTTATCTTTTCCTGACCGAGCGTCCGGGCGTGGCGAGATCTATCTGGTAGCTAGTGTCCTATGTAGTTTACGGCCACGATCTCTCAAACGATCTGGATCATTAATTAAACGGTAATAAGTGGAAAATCGAGGATGGGAATTCCCTCGTGTACTCGCGCACTCGCAATGATAATATAATTATATAATGTTGTCTCGCAAGTAATGGTATTTATACACATCGTAAGATCGAAACACCTTAATTCGTACACCTAGATCCGTACGTGTAATATCTATAGTTCATATATACAAATTGTAAAATGCCTTCTTAATGAAAAAGTCGTGTTCATTTTATGTATATGTCTTTCGGTGTGTATATATTTTGTTTATACATATCTCTCTTTTCTTTAGCAGTGTGAACGCAGATATATATATGTATATTTTTTTTTCTCTGTCTCTTTCCTCTTTCTTTCCGTCTCTTTCATTCATTCTCCCTTTCTCTCGTTTGCTCTGTTTCGCACACTCGAACGCATATATACTCGGTCACTCTATCATCGTTTCTTCCTCTGACGCACACGCACGTACAATCATCTCGCTCCCCGTTTCGTTTTCATTTTCTTGAAATCAATGCTTCTTGACTACGGAACACATGATCGCTAGCAGACCTTATCTTTGTACATGCAGAACAGTTGCTTCTAAGGATCAGTTCATCGCACCCGTGAACAAGATTCTATTTCTTCTTCCCTGCAATGAAATCATTATACGTCAATGGAAGAGATCGAGAAATATGCAAGGTATCGTAACGCGTGAAATGCTCTCGGCACGCTTTCAAAAACATTGGAAGATCGTGTTCGAAACAATCGGAAGCACTTGGGATTCATTAGGATTATAATTTCTCGAACGTTCGTTCTCCTTCGCGGCTTTCTGATCTGCTAATCGAAACTCCGGGACACGGGAGGGAAAAAGGAATATCGAAGACGATGTTAGGTCTCCGTTCGGGCTAGAGTCTCGTCCTTCTCGGTCCTTCGCTGGTCACGAGGAACAGCTCGACGAAGAGAAAGAAAATTTCGCCACCTGAGATACTTCAGCGTACGCCGACGAGCAGAAAATATTCCTTCGCGATCCTAAAGTTTCATTTCCACGAACTTTTGGACGGCTTCCGCGAAGTCTGGCTCCTAGAGTCTAAAGATAGAGTCGGAAGTTACTCGGAAAAATACTTTAAATGCGATGGAATTCACTAGAATGCTATGCAGACAATTATTTACACGTACTCGTCTTTGCAATTTCGGCAAAGAGGATACCGAATGATTCGAAGATAGAGAACGAACGGAATCAAATGATTGCTCGTGTAAGTGACGGATATACGATTATTCGTGCAGTCGTCGTCGTCACGTTTTCGCCTGTTGACCGTATCCTCGTGGAGAAAACGACGCTAATGTTTCGTCGAGGCCACAGTCATCTTCGTCGGATATCGAACGGCACACGTCCGATCGTGAGGCTGATCATCATTGCTGTGTACCCTGCCTTGATTCAATAACCGCCAATTGGAGACGTGCCTTAATCGATCGAACATCAATCCTATCTAATCGGGAGCATTTGTGTACATCAGGGAGTTCCAACACGTTGTTCGCGAGCCACATGCGGCTCCTTCCCCGCTTAGGTACTTGCCCCACTCTTAGACTTCATCGTTGCCGTAAAACTTCGTCCCCGTTCCCGTGTCGTTACTGCCGCCCGCTAACTCTACGGCTGTACGTAGTAATGCGAAAAGGTTTGACTAATGGTGGGGACCTTGCGGTTCTCGGAGGGGAACAAGTTGCGCCTCCTTGGTGTACATACATGCTTTCGTAATGAACGTTCGCATAACGATCCGCGCGCAGTCCGATACCGGCGGAGTCGACTCGGTAACGAAACGTTGCCACTGAAAGCTTCAACAGCGCCAACCGTGATGACACCGGCCCGCGGAAGCCTAAAATCTATATTACTCATGTATTTCTAATGACCTCTACCGCTACCATGAAGAAGACAGTGTCCCAGCTACCGTACAATAAAAAACCTATCCGATGACTCGACGACAAGGACGACACACACTACCGAGACAGTCTCTGTTACAAGGAATCCGGTGTATGTAATTCCTCCCCGATCAACGGTCGCTTACAATCTAAAAAGCTAAAACGGAGCCTCGGGTGACTTCGGAAGTCCTCCAACAGTCGGATCGACATCGGAACTCGACGAAGCCGATCGACGATCCTAATCGCTAGCCTACCGAACAATTGGAAACATTTATACTCCGGACAACACCGACACACCTCGCGAAATCAAGCCTCGTCTGCCGAGAGAGACACAAGCAAGCGGTTTCAAAACAACGTGACGAACAAAACGAGACAATCGTCAGTGGGAAACGGCTCCAATGTTCTGGTCCCGTGGGACTTCCGGTCTGGAGAACGGTTCATCCCCCAAACAGGGGAGGTCTTCAGGATTAAATTCGTTGAAGCCGACAAAAAGCTCACTCTATATATCTATCTCTCAGATGCATACACACACACGCACACGCACACTCTCTCTTTCTCTGACTCTCTCTCTCTCTCTCCCTCTCTCTCTCCCTCGCACTCACGCTCAGTCGCTCCAACTTTTTCGCACTTTCGTTCGTTCGCTTTCTCTTTTTTCGATTTTCTTCAAAGATGGTCTCAGACAGAGACCCGTCGCGGCAGTTCTTGCGGCATCATGCTGACGGTCGATGATCGTCAGATGCTGGCTCGATGTTGATACAACGGCGGAAGTTGCAGCAACGGCGTGGGCGGGGGCGCGCATTGCTCGCTGTGCATATTCAACGACGGCAGCTGCTGCATCGGCAGCAGGTGCGAGATCTTACCGGGCGAGCGACGGACCGTGAAACGTGGTCTCCGTCGTTTCTTCTGGAAGCCGCTGCAGCGGCAGTTGCAGACCGACGTGTCGTCGTCCAGCGATATCGTGTCACCATGGATGCCTATTTGGCCCGACAGTATCGAGCCGTTCGCCATTATTACGTCGCCCTCCAGGCGCACTGCTCCTTGCGCAGCCTGCGTCATAACAATTTTTCCTTCATTCTCTTTTTTCCCTCGCCTCTACACCGTTCAGTTTTTTTTTAGATTCGTTACGCCCGCCAGGGTGGTCCTTAGACACGGGGCTCAAAAATTTCTTTTAACTATTTTATTATATTACAATCCTCCAACCCCTTTTATTATGACACTTGGGGTGAGAAATCGACGTACGCCGAAATTGAAAGCGATTGGATGACGGGAACACGTGCTGCATTTCAGTTAAACCTTCACAATTGTTTAATCTTTTAAAAATGAGCCTACCGAGCCTTACAAGCAACTGCGGCTCCCATTGTAATTTACGTGCTGTGAAATCATGTTTATTCACTCAGTAATTGTAAAATAAACAATCTGGAACCGGTGATTTTGACCGGTGGTCGTAGGTTTAGTGTTAACTGAGGATAACGAGCCACTCGTCAAGCGTGTTTGCTCGAAACACGATTACGTTCGAAAATTACATGTAATCTGAACAATGTTGAAACTTTAACTTTTAATGCGGCATGAGTTCCAGTCGGCCAATTATGTACTTCTAAAGGTACACATGATTATCTCACCAGCAATGGTCACATTTTAAGGGGGGTAAGGCAAAAAAAAGTTGCAACTTGCAAAATAAGGACCACTCTGGCGGACGCGTGTTTACTCGCTGTTTTGCTCGCATCGAATAAACGTTCTCGCGAATTCGTTGTTTTTTCGTTTGGTTTTGTCGAATAGTCCCAGCGGCTTCACGTTGCAACCGTAAGGGGGTAGCAGGGGCATTTTTTTTCTACTATCGATTCGATGTAGCTGGCGATGGGGGTGTTGGGGGAACCGATGTAATAACCCTTTATGTCCTGGATTATAGCGTTTCTGTTTTTATTACTGCTACCGGTGTTCCGTGTATGTACTGCGGCAGGAATTAATATTCGGGCACTCTTTGCAAAGATGTACTTATTCAATAATATATTTCTCCTTTGGACATATCTAGTGTGATAAAAATTCCGTAAGAATGAATATAGTCTACACTGTGTGTGTGTGTGTATTTATATGAATATACCGGGTGATTTACGAGAAACAAAATACCCAAATAGCTCCGTTAGACTTGAAGATACAAGAAAATGTTACAATGTTTTCAAGGTCTTGATACATTCCAAAATTTGCGTCGCATTTTGACTGAAAATTCGAGTGGAACTTTTCAGAGGTTGGAAGGGTTCACGAAAATGAACGGAGTTGGTTCATGAAGCCGCGTGGACAATATTCGGCATACTATTTGTCAAATGCTGCGATGCACAGTGTTCAATCCCAAGATCGAAACGAAAGTATCCATAAAACAAACAAATCTCGCGGTGGAGGCTAATAAGATATTCTACAATTTTATATGATCGCAAAAGAGATTATTTATATGATATAAATTACTATAATAAGTCATTACTAGACTGCGGATTTTATGCATTTATAGTAAAAATGAATTTAAAAAAAAACTGGAAATACATTCGATTCTTTCCGAGAATGTTGTAGTAGGTGTCAAACAGTTATAAATATTTGTGTAAATGTAGAACAGGTATCGATATACTTTCGTTTGGCTTCAGTGCGGTATTGTATTGATATCGAATGAAGGAGAATCTGTATCGATATAATTGATACCAAGTACCTGCAATTTCGATACATATCGATGGCTCCTACTCATTACTTTGGTACCGGATTGTATCGAGTACCACCGATCGTATTGATATCAATCCCATCACTACCTATCTACCTATAGCATCGAACACTGTGCGATAAGTTCCCGGATGATTTATTCGCGTGTGCTAACAAGAGAGAGATTTATGATAGCGCTTACCTGTAGAGCTTCAGCCTCGTCCCGCCTTTCGTCCTCGGTATTCATCGTGACGAATCTCAGGACCAATAAATTGAGAGAGGCGGCGACGATAGCCAAGCCGAACAGAATGAATATCAGGGAGAACATCACGTACTCGGGTTTGTTGTCCAGCGCGTTATCCTTTTGCAGCGCGACCATATCGCCGAAGCCGATGGTTGTTAGAGTGATGAAACAATAATAGATGGAATCGAAGTATGACCACCCTTCGTACCTAGAGAACGCCGCGGCACCTCCCGCAATTGTTAAGCAAGACAAGGTCGTCACCACGCAGATAAGATTTATTTCTGAGGCCTGAAAATTACACAGTTTTTACGGACATTCATCTTAACACAATCACGCTGCAGATGTTTATGCGAATGTTTCAGATAAATTCGAATTCAACACATTATCATTTCAATTCACATAAACGTCTGCAGTCTAATTATCCAGATACGATATCAATTCTCGAAGCTTCGTTAAAAAAGCGCGCGTACATGGAATAATATCTACAATAATATCGCAATCTTATTGTGAGAATATTTTATGACGTATTTCATAGAATATACTCCAATGTTTTTGATGTTAATGGAAGATTGATATTACATTTACGTTAACGTTAGTTAAGGATCCTCCACGCATTTCCTCGCGTTCGCGTTTATTTCCAAAAACTGAAATCTTAACTTCCACCGACTTCGAGGAGTAAGTGTAGCAGCAAAAGCAAGTCTCTAAACCCACCAAATGGATTTACAGGTAAATCGCAAAATACATGCTCAATTAGCCTCGTTAAACATCCTGGACCATTCGAGTTTCGGATTTTATTAGAGTCAATATCATAGTCGCTATTTCATGCGGAGCATGCGAGGGTTAATAGAATTCCTAGCATTACCTGGACATCCTTATAGTTAAGAAGCTTCTTTACGTTCCGTATTACGACGGACGAGAATTTATTCAAACGCTCTCCTATGCTCTGGAACATTACGAGTCCTAGCGGGATTCCGACGATCGCATAGAACATCGTGAACAGTTTACCGCTTATGGTGTTCGGCGTTGAATGTCCGTAACCTGGAAGTTCGATCGTATACCCGATGTAAGTCGCTGGTCGATAATTTAATAATTAGATTAACGTGGCATGTGTACATGCAGGTTGTAACAAAATTATGTGTGAAGTCTATCACAGCTAGATTCAGCTGTGGTAGCCTTTACACATAATTTTGGTACACCCTGTATAGTGTCTGGGTAAACTAATAAGACATGTTTTCGTACGTCGTATATTTAGAGGCAGGCAATGCACACTTTATGCACCCTGCATTTTGCTTACCGTCTCCGGAGTAACCGTGCAATATCTTACACTTTTATGATGTGTAACAAAAATGTTATAGAAAGAATCGTAAAAATGTGAACCAACGTCGGTTGGACAAGAATGCAAGATACTCGGTCCATTTTCCATTTATGCGACTTCTGTCAGTATGTTCTCGGATACAGTATTGAACGTAATTTATTTTTGATATTATTTAATTTGGTCAAACGACGACAGCATGTTAAGAGGTAATTCACGGTTCAATTTCACCGAAATTCGCTCGGTTAAATGTCTACGACCCATCCCCGACTCTTCCTCTACCACTCAGTGCCTCGAGCTCAGCGGAGGCTTATCTCAGTAGATAAGAAAAAAGAACAAATACACCCCTACTCGCGAGGATTTCACTGCTAGACTAATTTCACCGAATGCAGTGAAATTTTACCGTGGATTATTGTAATAGGCCGAGATAAGGCAGCCCTGAGCAACTGATTGTACTCGAGCGTCAGCAGCTCGTGAGCAAGCAGTTGCCTCAGACCTGTGATAGGGTAACTGTGCCGATCACTGCGGTATCATGCTTCGATTGTACTTTGTTTTAAGATTATTCCTAATTCATCATAAAAAATATTTTATACACTTTTGGATACTTGCCGATAGTCGTGAGGACCGTGGTTGCATAATAAAACGCTCCGGCAAACTTCCACTGTTGACCGGCTTTGTGAGGTTCCGTCTTCAGCACCACTGTTTCCATGATCTTGAAGTCGTCCTCGCTTATATTGTATTTGCGTATAATCATCTTTTCAATGGCTGTCAACAGAACGACGTAGGCATACGTTAATTAATGCCATCTGTCCAAAATTAAAGTGAAATTTTATTATGTGACGTTTCGAGTGGAGGAGAGTCAATATTAACATTAGGTTTACGGAGCTCTAGAAATAACTATTTCACATTATTTTATAAATATAACAAATATGTGTCTATCCTTGGCCATTTTTCCAATAATACATATATATCCAAAGTTATAAATTCGGTAAATAATTTCTCAGCGAAGCATCATTAGTAATCGCAAATTAAGAATAGTAGAACCCGTGATTAGAACCCGTAGGATGATAATTGTGTGGGATGAGGACCCCTCCCCCCCACCAAATAAATATGGTGATTAGGATAATTCTGAGGGTTCCGTGGACGCTATCAGTAGCTCATCAGCAAGAAGTCTCGAGGATTCGATTCCCACTTCTCTCCTGATCCCTCGTTTTCTTGAAGTCCTACTGCTTGTTGCATAAAAAATCCTTAGTGCATTAATGAGAAGCATACCGTCTAATGCTTCCTTGCGTCGTTTCTCCGTCTCGGACTCGAGGACGTCGAAGATTGCAGCGCCGACGAGGAGGTAGGTGAACGTGAAGACGATCAACGATAGGGTCCGGACGTTTTGTTTCTTCATTCTCTAGTGAGCCACATGCTCACTAGCAGGGCCCCGGCCCTAACTACTTGCATCGCTCAGTGGAGTACGATTTGGTGTGCCGGGCCCATGTCGACCCCTTCCCCTTCTTGGTGATGCTCGGGGGGCCCTTTCTTTCCTTACCGAGCGCTACAGACCCGGCACGCGACTCCTCTTCTTTAGGGTGTTTTCTTCCTTGCAGGCACTACCTTGTAGCCGCTTTCGTTCATCTGAACACATCCAAACAAATCTATTCTCAACAAGACCGAATCCGAATTAATTCTATTAAGTCTAGTGTTAAGCTGATGAAAAGAGGTACAGGTGAACAAAATGTAGTTTGTATGTTTATAGACACAAGCAATTTCCATCATTGAGATCGAAACACAATCGTCAGTTCCAATTTATGGACCCTTCAACTTTCAAGGAGGGACTTGTCTAGTTGAAGATACGCGCATACTGAACTTATCAATTATATTTTGGTAACGCCGTCTAATCGCGTAGAATTAAGCCCGATGTAGGGATGAACGTGGACCGTATAACAGAACGAATTCACGCGTCCCGCTAGGAAATTACCTCGATAACCTCGGGAAGGAATTGAATAAACCGAGATAGAGCGTTCTCACGCTATCCTGGATAGTACTGCTAATAAATCGAATTACTTCCGTATCGAAGCGATAGGGAAACGAATCGAGTGGTCACGCGAGCGAAGAAAGAAGAACTCGAGGTCAGAAGAGAACCTCTTCCAGCGAAGTTCGGGTATTCATATTGCCTCTATAGTTCGAGTGCCGCCAAAGGATCCCCTTTGAAACGTTCCCTTAACCATGGTGTTAAGGTGGGATCTCCATTCGTCGCATATAGCTCCCTGCTGTGCAGCTAGACGCACAAGTTTGCGTTCCTACGAAGCAATTCGAATGTCTCTCCTTCCTTTTCACTTGAAAAGGAAGAAGGAAGAGTCCGATTATAAGAAAAATCTTTTTACAGAGATATACGCAGGGTAAATAATCATTCAGTAAGTGGTTTCGATTTTTGTATATACTTTTTATTTGCCTTGTCGTTTTTTAGCAGAACTCTTAAAAGAATCTCTTTACCTCTTCTTTTTTCTAACTAATTCTACTTTCTCTAGGTACAAACTCTTCGTTCGATAATCGATAACGTAGTAAAGAACAGAAGAGATAAGAAAAGGGACCTACGACCACCATAACAATAT
Organism: Lasioglossum malachurum; assembly: GCA_028455605.1. NCBI lineage: Eukaryota > Metazoa > Arthropoda > Insecta > Hymenoptera > Halictidae > Lasioglossum > Lasioglossum malachurum. The sequence goes on along the minus strand of CM052312.1, from coordinate 8,772,035 downwards.
GGCGGCTGGAGTATAAGAGGCCTTAGGATCGCAAACCACTGCGTCTAGACGCGCTTAGGAGATCCTACCTTTAGGAGTTTCGAATATATAAGAGGGTATAATCGTCCTTGCAGGTAAAATGGGATTCGTTTGAGAATCGTCCTCCTTCGCCTCCGAATAAGTTCAACTGACTGATATCCACGACAATATCTGAGAGCAACTCGTGAAAAAAATTTTGCTGATATCTAAGAACTCACCTGCAGCCTGTTCCGGGTTCTCCTTTACGTACGACAAAGGGTTGAGCAGTATGATATGGCAGTGCTTTCGCTGCTCCCACTGCCACGTTCCCTCCATTCCTCAGTTTAGCGCCCAACGGTTCCAGTGTCGACTGTAACAAACCACCGTAACTAGTTAGTATCAAGTCAAGGGACTTTTTGGTTACCCCTGGAAAAAATTATTCGAACAACGATTAAGTGTCTGTCATTGTAATTATCATATTTTCAATGTATTTCCAGTAACTTTCATATTGTATTTCAAGAATTTCCAGTAACGATAAAAATAGTTTAAGAATGAGCTCTCTTTCGACGATTACATTCACACGCAATTTTAATCGAATATTTTCTGCCAGGGATATTTCAGACATGGACCGGGGAACTATTTTGAAAAACTTCTTATGCTGCACAAGTAGACTCCGGAATGGATGAATTTATCATAAAAATGAGTAGATCTGTCGCAAAATAGGAAATACATTTGAAGTATTTCAATTACTATTTCCAATACATTTGTTTTCAAATGTACCCAGTTTTGATTATAGCAGTGAACTTTAGTCAATTGGAAAGAGTTAAGAGGGTTAAGCAAATATAAACTTAGAAGCTTCCAAAGGTCATCAATTTTTCAACAAAAATAGAACTCTTGACTTTTGCTCGATGTGAAAATTCGTAGATCATAATAGGGGCGAGGAATTGCGCTATTTCTCCGATTATTTCTTTAAATGTCAGAGACTACGTCCCAGATAGGAAACCGAGTAAAAATTGCAAGTCGGTGCACTTTTAATCTGTTTCACGTCATCCATTCAGGATGCGCATCGGTGGTTTTTCTGCCCACGTCGGTGCCACGATCTCTCACCTTAATGGACATCGATTAATGGCGTGAAAACGATATGTCAAAGAATCATAACAGCGACATGCAGAAAGTTAGAAAAAAGTAAGAATAATTGCAGCCTAGTTTGGTCGACGGAGAGTAATACCGGTACAATTGTGTGACGTCGATATTTTTTCTTCCGGGAATTGAAACAATACGCTGAATTCATGATTCATTTAAAATTAAATTACATTAGGTAGTATCGAGACAGCAGTAGCTAAATATCAAAGAGTGCCCTCGTAAAGTTCATCACGAAAGGTGATATTGATATTTATAAGTGTAGAATTATTGCATATCAAAATCGTATCACATAGATCTGAAGTAAGGATACTAAGCTACTTTTTAAGCTTCGCAGAGTCGAGTTTTGCGTTGTGTAATTGGGAATGAAAAACATGAATCGATACGAATTTCGCGAGTGTCGTTTCTGATCGGGGCTATCCAATGTCAGGATTTATTAATTGATAGCAACGCGGATACAAGCAGCCGCGGCGGAGTTAGTTTATAATCGGAGTTTATGTTTACCGTTAAAAGCGTACTCTAACGCCTGCCACGTGCACCTTGAAGATTAAACATGACGTACAAGAACCCCGACGTTTCACCATGCAAACTTGATTTTAAGTTAGTTTTCCGTAGGCCACCGGAGTTGCTTAATGGGATGAACTTGAAAGTATGTTAAATACCCGAGAATACTCTCATTGGCTCCTAAACTTATCTGTTTATGACAATCTTATCTGCTTACTCTTGCTAGATCCCCGGTTAATTGTTGCGCGTACATAGTAAATATTTTCAGACTGGAAGAATGACGCGGTGGAATCGGTATTGGATTGAACCGCGACTCGCGTCCTCGACTCAGCTCGACACTCGAGCACTTAAAAATTGTAATCGAGTCGTGTCGAGGGCATCAAAGGAAATTAAACACTTGGACACTTCCATCGACGTCCCGTAACAAGCAAATCACCTCGAAACTGTCCGATTCCAATTATCCTGATCTTCGCCTCGAATCCGTTAACCTTACCCTTTCACAGACACGAGATATCTCGAAGTTGACTAACAAACAGCCACTTATGAATAGAGGGAGTCACTATAGCGGTCGCGTCCCGTCGTCGGCTTATTGGAAATGCTGCGATCGTATCCCGAGTGGTGTAATCGAGAGCTGCTAGATCCCAAGAGTACTTTGGCAGCACTCTTTTAAGATATGTTCACACTGAGGCAACAATGAGGGACTTTTCGTCACCGCTTGTTGCTACAGCCACCTACTAGAGCTAGTGATTTCGATTGAACCTTTTAGATACTCGGGGACCCGAGTAGGGGAGATTGGGACCAAAAGTGTTCCGATTCTGAAGAAACATATAAAATGACGTAGAAATAGTGGGACGCCCCGTATATCGGACAACTATTAATGCACTAATGCATTCTCTTGCTTTTTCTATGTGAAAATTGTACAGAAATTTAAGTAACATGACAAGGCATTACAACACTGTTTAATATTTTATTAAAAGATATTCTAAATACAGGACATGATTAAACCTCCAATTTCACTCTTTATAAATAATGATCTCTGAACAACTTACCGCGGGAACTTTTAGCCCCGGACTCCCCTACTCGATCAGAATATTTTCTAATATGGAAGATAACTGTTTGCATCGATCTCTGGTAAGAAATGCCAACAGGGAAACTCCATAGAACACGCGACACGATGATAATTAAACACGTAACCATGGCAAGCGCTGTTTCAGTAGCGAGTTCGTGAACATCCGATGCGTTAACGATCACCGATAAACGCAAAGTAAAAAACGTGGTTGATCACGACTGACAGATTTAACAAGCTAAGACGACAATAATAAGTGTACAGTGGATTCTCGTAACTCCGTGATTATGTATTATAGAGAAAATGTTCTTTTCTCCATTTATTTTAAAAGTTCGAAAAAAATGCAGAAATGAAATGAATTAAAATAATTTGAAGTGAATATTTTTATTTTCCATAAAAATCCGCAGTCTATAGTAACAAGTGTGGTTTCGGGCGTGAAATATCACACTTGTCCACAGACCGAGCGTATTCCAGAAAAAATGAGGTATGGCGAAAATACAAGCCGGATCAATACGGGCAAATATAAAGGGAGCTCTCTCGCGGACGCCAATTTCAGATCGACAGACTTAGAAATCAGTATGAGTCTGTGTGGTGGAAATACACGGATCTGGTTTCCGAGAGGTTGTCATTCTCTTTGCAAATTTTATGAAGCCTAGATCTCGAATTCAGGAAGCTAAATTCTGTCAGGAGAACGAATTAGCTCGTAGCCGGATTATACGAGCAGTCGCGAATCGACCTTGCAAAATTAACCTCTCAGTAGTTTCATCCAGGTGTTCCGGGTTACCGTGCAACCTCAGATGTAGTAACGAATTTACCGTCTCACCAGTCAACTGCCAGCAATACGTTTCTGCTGCAGGAAGGATTATGTTTCATGACGCCTAGATGGATATTTTGGACAATAGAACACTTCCTCGAACCCTTCTCTGCGTTGCTCGTGAGTAATTTACAAGTGCACTTCCGTTTCCTTGAAACCAGACCAAGTAACAGCTACGATTTTCAAAACAATTCCGTTCGAACTTGTCCGTTTCGTTTAACTAATTGTAAGCAGATGCTTCTGTGGAGTTTTTATGAGAACATTTCGCACCCTTGCGACAAAAGTTACACAACTAGAAAAACTTGATTTTTTAATTATTTCGATCCCAAGGCACACACACAGGAGCTACATAAAAATTTATTTCTTCTTTAAATTTTTTAAATACATCCACTGCCTTAAATTTTGTACGTACCAACCAACTTTGTTATAAATGCATAAAATCCGCAGTCCAGTTATTACCAGCAAATCGTCAAAAGCGTATTAACTGAACTTCATTATTTAGCTGCTATGAAATGTGGCATTTCTGTCGTTCAATAACAAAATTCATGGTTATATTAAATACACGGTCGTTTATAAACATTTATAATTTCGTTTCCTGCTTGAATAAAGTGGACTATTATTAATAGTTACTATTAAGTTACGTTTGTTCCCAGATTGTTCATTATATGACTGAATCAGATCTCCAAGTTCGATCATTTCCCTATTGACTCCATACTTTGTCTAATCAATATTTGTGCCCACACGTGCCGAGTCACGTAGCCACTCAAAATTACGATAATGCAATCTCCGTTACTATAGCTGCAAGAATGTGTGCTGTGCCAATGAGTATCGTATACGGCGCTTCGTGACTGGAGTTTTGGGACCACCTGTGTATGCCTTTTCTTAGAGTTTCAGCCGCAAGTTTAGTTTTTGAGCCAATCTCGAGTGCACTTCGAGACTCGGTAAGTGCATAGAGCAATTGTCTTAGAAGTTCATAACTCTCCCCTCCATTATTCATGCGAACGAACAGCACATTGCCGATCTGATCCCCTGCGAATTTTTCTGCGAAATTGGTTCCCCCACAGATTATTTTGTCCGAATCGAAATCAGGAAAAACACTCTCCCCTCTTTATCACAAAAGAATTTTTTGGTAGGTGTCAAATGTCAAATTTGGTGGTCCGTGTCTCGGTAACAAACAAATGTTGTTAAAAAATTCAAACGCCATACTAAGAAGCTACTATATATTTCGAAAATTCAATTTCGGCCAGCTCTTCGAGAAATTGGCCGCTCACCGTGCGACGGATCCCTCAAACTCGAGCGAGTTCCTCGTTCGAAGTTCGTTTCACCCCAACTGTTGCCGGTTTTCCTCTTCTAATAAGCACGGTGAACCATTTCTCTTTCAATCGCCATTTCTTTGAACACATTTTATTCTTTCATTTTTTCCGGTCCGTTTCCGCCCGCACTCTCTCGCGGCGTCTCACATTTCTCTGTACACTCGTTCCCCCGCCGCTTAGCCTGCTTATTCCGTTTTTCGTCTCCGGTTTCCCCGTGGAAATTACCTTGGCTTCGGATAAACGCGAGAGCTTTTTAAATCCGCTGCCAAGAGAATTTGCAATTGTAAGGCTCGACTCTTAAGATTACGGTCTTCGTCCTATCGCCTTTGTTTCATCCACTTCCACCATTTCGATAGCCCCCACATTTTTTTCTTTTCGGAAAACCATTTCTTAGCTGTTTCCCTCATTGCGCTGCCTGTTAATTACCGGAGGCTCGGAAAATATTTATTCATTGTGCGAACCATTCTTTTTCATGGTAATAAACGCTTAACACGTCGAGTACTTTAACACATTCAGATCCTACAAACCGCAATGAAAACCAGTTTAACTCCTGGCTTAATCCTTCAGTAGACCTTCACACCTACAACCTTCTCTGTCGTTGATCGATTGTTTGTGTTGCATGTATTACTGCTTCGAGAGCACAGCTGTTTACCTCCTCTGTTTCGGAGAAAGTGTTTCCGGTTCGGTGACGTGAGAAATCTCACGAATGACAAACTTTTAGAACGGCAGGTCAATTCGCGATTGGACAATTGGCGAGATAAGTTCAGGCAGTTCTGCCAGCGGCGAGCTTTCCGCGCCAAGTGAAATCAAATTGTCCCCGCACCGGTTTAAATTAACGCCCATGCCGTCAGGCTAGATTGGCCTCTCGGTGTCTTATTGAATTTACGATAAATTGTGCTTTTATAGCTCTCATCCACATTTCTCTCTTACCCGCTCCCTCCCATCCTCTCTGTTCTCCCTTACGGCTGCTGTTTCCCTCTTTTTTCCGCCGCAGGAATTCACCACTGTAGCTGCTCGCCTTCGAATGGAAATCGCGAACAACCAGGTGGCCTTATTTATCCCCCGGTTGAATCGTCACCGTAATGCCGTGATCACGTAAATCAACCTAACAATCACGATTAGGATCGCAAGAACGATTTTTCACCTACAAGGCAGGAACGACCGGTATCTCTGTGTTGCGGTGTGGTGGCGATACGGGTTGTAAATAACGATTTGGAAACGTGACGGAGAAATTTAACAACCGACAAATTCGACCACCTACAATACGTTAACCTTCAAATGACCTTCGAAGGAGTTATTCTTCAATAAGCATAACTCAACGTATGAAGAGGAGTTTTCGTTTTATTAAAAACCCTGTTTATCGCTGAAGGAAGTTGTAGCAACTACTGGAGGCTACATCGAGGAATTCCATTTTTCATGCCAGTCGCTGTTTTGTATAAACTGGCGAACCAATTGATTGACATTTTGCTGGAATTCGAACTGTCTCTTTCTATCCAATAACTTTTCCGAATTTACCTCGACGACCTTGTAGGGTTAATTAGTCCGATAAATGTGAAAAAGTTTCCGTTCGGGATGAATTTCGCTCGGCGAGGCGTGCATGCTCGGGCTGAACGGTCTCAGATAGAGAGCTCATGAACCAACCGACATTATACGAATGCAGTCGCGCAAACAGATACGTGAGACGATCGAGATGGATGGCGGATTATGAGGGTCAATCGTATTTTACGAGCGCATTCCGTCGAGGGATTGCAATGGGACCCGATTTCACGAGAGTAAATGCCGAACGGAGCCGATGATTTCGAGTGGAACAGCTATCGCAACATTTTAATCGTCCATGGTTCATCCGCCAACATTACTCGATTTACTTCCTGTACTTGTCATTTACACACTCTATTGTTCATCGGTAATTGTCACGTTCACGCGGAGCGGTCTGAGCCTTTGTAAACGTTTTTATCTAGAACATTTGTTTCTCCACATAGTTTCCATTTTCTACAAAAATTGAATACTAACACTAAACCTACCGACCATCAAAAGTGTCTGATGTGTATAGTATTATAAAAATAACAAGATTAATATATTAAGATATTTTGTGCTAGTCTCTTACGTAGTCCCTCGTAGTAAGTTTAGTGTTAAGAATAGTAAGAATAGTATATTATTTCCACTACATTAAAATTAGTAGTGAAAGATATATAATACATTTCTATTTATGTAGTTCCTGTGTCTTACAATTGATGCACCAACTTTCTATTTTGCATGGAGATCCGGACATTACTTGACTTCTTCATGAAGCCGGTCGCCGTTGATCTCGGAAGGTCTCATTAACGTTGGAGAAATGCCGCGCATCTATCGCGACTTAGCTCGCGAAGATAATTGAATCGAGAATTCGTGAGCCTGTTTATCTTCTCGGGGATGGCAGCCTGTTAATTGTGATTCTACGGTGAACAGCGTCTCCGAGCGAGTACCTATCTGCTTAAGATGATATGTTAGCGAATACGTGACTGCAAGAACGCGTGCTTCAATTTAGGCTTATTTCTAACGGTTCTCAGCATTTGTGCACGCTGATTTGAGTAGCTATAGAATCAGGTTCAATTATATTAATTCGCTGACATGCTGACAATGCGGTGCGATGTATTCGTACACCTTCTAAAAACGAATAACCTTTTCAAAATTGGACTCGACTGCTTTAGTTTTTGAGACGTTAGAAGGATTAGCTTACTAGCTGATGTATAAATAAATTAAAGATAAGATAAGAAAAAGTAAAGATCACAATTTTTCGATTTTTTATCTCTGCCTGTAATGAAAATTTAAAACATGCATTTTGTAAGTCTAAGTAAGTTATAAGTATCTAGCTTTAGCCCCTAATGAGCAAGACAATTCTTTAACGGTTAAATTATGCTAAAAATCATTCTAGTGATCGGTTTTGGAACTCGTCCAACCAAAAAGATCAAATTTCGAGTTAACGATCAAGCGAACCGAAATCATTGATAGCGGTCATACACGGCCAAGAACAAAGCTACGCACATAGATATGCCTCGATTACGCACGTGTGGGTGATTTTGATGCTCGAAAAATGTATTGCACACAGATGTGGCTGGATCGTTGTCAGCGGCGACCGTGCACTTTTGTAAACGATGAAATCGACGATGCGCAATGCAGCGTATGCACACTGCAGTACCCTCATTCGATTCCGTGAGGCATTCTAAACCTGTCTGCATATTGCCTTTCATTCCTCAAAACAAAAACCTGGGACATCGATCTCCGATTAACTACGGATCCCACGGATGATTAATCGCGGTCTCGTATTAAAAAAACAAACGACGAAACAAATGTTACGTTATTAATTCAGAAAAGTATCCGATTCAGCTTGATCACATTTAAGCCTTACCATTTTTCGTGGAACACGCACACCTACATCTTTTTTTCCATACAGTAGAACCTCGATTATCCGAACCAGTGAGTAAGAGATCCCGAAAAGACAGGCTTGAAGACAGCGTTCTATTTATCGTAAGTAATGAAAGGGAGGAGAGAGAACTAATGTCGTGTCATATTCTCGGACTCCGTTATTGGTTGCGTCAAGCCTCCTTTTACCGTAATTAATCGCTAGCTTTATGGTCGAAATAGCTTATCGAAAACGATCTTGGCACCGGCTACATCTTTTTTCAGGATTTTTTTTCAGGAGAGTAGATGCAACATTTGAATATAGACCAAGCAATTAGCATGTAGCCGTTGCTAATCCTTCTGTTTCTGTATGCACGGAGTAATAACTACGATCTTGGAACGATTCCAAAGAACGAGTCCCTTTTTACACTCAACAGTAATTTTCTCGTTATCTTCGTCCTAATTATGACTGAGAATCTCTCAAATGACTCGAAAGAACGTCTAAACGTAGCACTCTTCGAATTTCATTATTACTCGCACACCTATTTATTCTTAAAGACCTATGTTAAAGCAAATCGTGCGGAAACGCTATCACTGGATTGCAAATCTGTATGCATTTGTAGCGTGAAGGGGCTCCAGAAATAAAATATATTTTCGTTTGAATTTTGTTTGCGTAATTCTCATCCTATGAAATTTTATATCTAAAAAACAAAACGTGTCCTAAGTTTGTCCATCAAAGACAAAGTAAAATCATTCATGTTTTCGTTTCCCGTCGCAACGTGGTCAGGAAACGATGGAAAAAGACTTGAACGACAGCAGATGAGAAGAAAACTGTAGATCCTGACGAGAGAGAAAGTAGCGCAAGCTAAAAACTAGAAAGTTGTTCTTAGAATCCGACCATTAATCGTTCGACCGGTCGTTCACGAAGGATTAAAGAGCTTTCGACCTTTCGGACGAGGTTAGTTACCTTTCCCTTCGCAGTCTTCGAGTTTTCCTTTCGTGATAAAAAGTTTAAACAGAAGCGCCGGAGGAGGATGATGGTATATAAAATTTCCAAACGTTTAGACACCGCTCAACGTTGTTTTCACAAAGTCCCCGAAACTCGAGTGCAATTTTATTTCGGACAGGTTGCTCGAGTCGTTAGCGTTGTTCTCCCTGGAGTAGTTCTTGACGCGAACCGATTTTTTCCCTATCTTTCTTTTTAGTCGGCAAATAAAGGGAGAACAAAAAAAACTCTGATTGAATGTTTGCTCTACGTTTACCTCTCTTATTCCATTAATATTGGTGATTCGGCCGCGTTTACACGTTTTCTCGTAGAGGAGATACTTCTTTTTTGCAAACGGTATCCGGTAGAGGGCGTAATTGGTAATTCGGTAATAGTACCAATTTTCGATGCTTTAGTAACGCATCGACCATTGTTCCACATTCATAGTTCACAGCTATGAATGTCTTCATAAATGTTTTAGTTGCTTAATCATTTCTTTCGGGAGTTTTATTTAACATTAGATAATATATGACCTTCTTACGATACTTTACGAAAACATCAGGAATGTATTTATTCAGACTTTTAGCGACTCTTATACATATATTCAAAGCAATAAATATATTGAACAATTCCTTATATAAAGTAACAAATTTGGAATCTGTCATTTTAACATAACATACTTTCAAAATACGAGAAACAAATAAATCATTTAACATTATTAAAAATTTGTTCTACAAATTTGTACGATAACGTAGCACACTGAAACGGAGCAGAAACTATAAATTCACGCTTCCTCTTGAGTTTTCTCTTACGGTGGGTACTTTTGGAGACACGTTGACGTATCTCTAAGCAAGAGATAGAGTACACATGCTCTCTCTTCTGCGTCGGTGTCGATTCAATTACATTAGTGGACGAGAAGGACTCCTTTCGTCCGACTGGACCTTGCAGCACTCTTTTTCATTTTGTGCGGGGGACACTTATTGACGTTTTGGCTTTTCCTATTTTCTAGTACCCGTGTCCGAACATTAACGGTAACAACGCAGTTGTTACTCTCGGTGGAAAATGAACATTGCTCTGCGAAAGTAAAGTGCACGTATCAATTACCGACTTTTGAATATCCCAAATACATATAGTTTATATTATACGAAGACTCTTCTCTCTCTCTCTCTTTGCATAAATTTACTGTTTCCCAATGCCCAACAAAGACTTTTGTAATGACCCGATAAATCGACCCTTTAACCGTGCACCACTGTGTCGAAGCAGCGGACAAGTGACCAGTTTCGACCCGATTCTCATCATCGTGCGCTCGATTTTGAAAAAACGTCGATGCCGTGGAACGATACGCGAGTGCAACAAGTCTTCCCATTAATAAGCAGCCGGAGCGGCCATGTCGACGACGTGCGAGTGAAGTTGGTCACGCCAGCTGGTCGCTAGAATGACGAACAGGGGTTGAAAAGGTGGAAAGGGTAGGTGGATGCACGCGGCGATGGAATGCGGGGGTCGGGGCGGGTTTCAGTGACAGTGGTGGCGCGAATGGCTGGACGACACCAGAGAGAGTGGGGTAGAAATTACGACGGGTTGTTGCCTCAAATGAGAATGAGCGACGCAACAGGAATGTAAAAGTTATGCATCGTCTCCGTGTATCGCGAACGATTGTGCACTGAATTACAAGCGCACGGATAGTTCGGCTCGTATGCACGTTGCAAATGCACCGCGATGAAGTCGACGCGACGCGATGCGACGCCTGCTCTAACTCTTCTACCATCTATTGTACATTTCATCCGTACACTCGTTAGCGGGTCGCTAAAATTCGGAACCACAATCTTTCCCAAGAATATCTTGGCTTACAGGTTCGAATTCCATATTTCATTTAGGGTACATGTTCCTTCGTAGGTACAATGAGATTAAAATTAGTACAATTCAATGAGATTGTATTCTCGTTGGTGAATTTAGGTCCATATATAATTGTTCAGTATAAAGTACAAAGTAATTTCAGGCTCCGCTTTTTTATTATCTTCGCCGTCGCGTTCCATACAATCTTAATAGTAATTGCACGCGAAAGGAATCCGATTGCGCGGCGGTTTGTCGCACTTTAAAATCCTCGGTACAAACTGTATCGCAGGATCTGTTGGTACGTTGGCCTATTAAAGATAAACGAAGATGCTTCAGATTAGGAAAGTTCCCAGCCTCGACAATATCAACCGCAAGATACACGTAGCAACGGAAACGTGGTCCGTCTTAATAGCAACACGGAGTCCGGGGAAACAGTGAGAGATTTCGGGTTTCGAGCTGCGGGCAGATTCGCCGCAGAGGCAATTCTGCGGTCCTTTTTTCTCCCTGTTCTCCTCGGCAATTCCATTTCTTACGAAAGACGCGAGATAATGGAGAACTACTTAAAGTTAAATAGAGATTTTAAGATTGGGGCGAACTCTAACAGGTGCAACCGGCACGGAGTGTACGCAAGCCACTCTGTTTTAAATAATTACCAACCAATTGGTGATTTTATTTACGTTGTTCCGCTGGTTTAGATTCCAGATTTAACCATGCGACGGCGGAGCCCGGGTCTACTTTGACCCAGAGTATTACAAATCATTAGAATTTTTTAGCTTTTACGCGTAAATTTCCTTTCAGTTTCCTTTCGCACACATCATTTTTTCACACATGTCTCTCTATTTTGGAGGATGAGACCAAAAAATTTTTTTGATCCCAATAGCTACGCTCGGAAATGACTTGGATGTTCGGTAACGCAAAAATTGAACGTCTCATTGGCCGATGAGACACGCACGGCTACGGTTTCATTGGATTCAGACATTGATCGTGATTTAATCATAGAAACTAGTGAACGTTTCGATGGATTTAATAATTTCTCTAGAGACAGATTTAATGCGTGGTAGAATATTAAAAAGGTTGCTCCATTTGTGACAGGAGATCGATCCGTGTCCCGTGACGAAACGGATCTGGATTCTGTGCGAGAAGATTGCTACCATAAAATTCGATCAGAGAGGGAGAGAGAGAGAGGGGGTGGGATCTCAATAAAGTTAATTTTTTGCCGGTCTCCCGGTGCATCCACGGGAACAAATTTCGTACGTATGCACCAGCCTGTTCGGTTCGACTTTCCCGCAGGATCTGTTTCCGATCTGGTCGACGCGACGTATGTCTGCTCGCGCTTACATTTTCCGCGTGACAGCTGCAACACTCAGGAACGTATTTTTCATGGAACTCCGCTGAAACTTGCGCGCCTGCAACGACAAATAAATGCGAAACCTTCGGTGTATACTCTGGTCGATAAATACAAATCGACGTTCTGCAATGTCTTCAACTTCTCCACCCCGTATTTGCACCCTGTTCCTGTCGATCACGCGTTTATCCTTTACATTGGCATTGGCACACATAAAATATCGCCTAGTGTTAAATTGCAATAGAAACAAAAGGGTGTAAGATATCAATGGGTCATTCTGTTTCGGATTTTGTTAAAATTTGAATATGATGTAGCCTTTAGTGACTACTTTTGATCTAATCGTCCCACTGAAACAAACTTTGTTTTTTACACATTATCGTTATTATAAAAAACAACAGAAATACTTCAGGTGTAAATGACAGGCGACTCACCCTGTACAATTTCTGTTTCTTTTTCAGAGTAATCTCGTATTTGCTTCGTTGCTGAATGAAAGCTGACGTTTAACATTATTCTATACGACCAATGAAAGTTTTAATATTATTGGACACAGTTCGTGACGCAGATGTCTTATTACCGTACTTTTATATCCACTTAAATGATACGACGCAGGTCTAACAGTGGCAGTAACATTCTAATATCATAGGTCTGATGGTTAAGGAACTATAGTAGTTTCAACTGGAAAATGTTACGAGAGAGACAGTTTACGTGGCGATAAACTTAATTAAATGACGAACTGTATTCCTAAATTTGAGGTATGCATTTTCAACGTGAAAAAGAATGCTCTATATTTAAAAGAAATTTTGCAGAAATGGCAGAAATGATATTCACAAAATGTTCGTGTTCAAATGATTGTTCTAATTATGATTTTTATTAGATGTTATTAATATCCTCAATTTTCGGCATTGCTGAACATTTAGGAAGTGAGTAATGTAATCAGTAAGAAAATATCGATAACATCCACTACTTCTTGATCTGTACAGTGCATCGAGTATCTCGTAAACAAATTCTCGATATTCTGAAAGCACATTACAATCAATCGCTCGGGGAACGCGTAACGCTGCGCCACATATGTTGCTGTTTATTCTCGTAATATCCATGTTGAATATTCGCCAAGACGTAATCCCGCTGTGCAGAATCGATTTGCAGACTCTTTGTTATGGCCACGAGATGCGAAGTTCCAGAGCTATTTTCGAAAAGTTTTATGGAAGTTCCGAAGGAATATCGTCCGGACTTAAGTCGCCGATGCTGGGTTCCGGGTACGTGCAAAGCGCACGAACAATGCGAGAATTTATGGCGAATGTTTATCGGCGAAGTCGATCGTAATCGCAATACGTCGAAGCGCATTGGAATGCAGGTGGATCATTGCGGTAAACATTCTTTCACTATGACTCGCTAGTACAGTGGATCCAGAAAGTATTTTCACGAATATCAACGATAGTGCAGGTACACAGTATTGAAAACTGTTCCACGACAATGAGCTCTAACTTAACTGTCTATATAAAGATCATTCGATTATGCAAAATAATCTCAATGGAAATTGAATGAACTAAGCGGAAATGTCAATTAAATAAGTGCTAAATAAAATCGTCTGCGGTCATGTCTCTTCTACAGCTCTCTATGGACTGACCTCCCGTCTGATTTTTTAACTATGCAATCTATTCAGTGAAAGTAAATTTACGTTGTGTGACACAACGGCGTGTATACGGATCCGTTACACCAGGACGAAGATCTTAATGAAATTTCGCGGAGCACTTATTTCGCTCGAGCATCGATCAACGTGGATCAGACTTGCAGGGATCGTTCGCGAACACGTCCTTGATGTTCAGCAAGCATTCACCCTCATCGCGTATACTAGACCACGATGTAATTACAAGACACACTGGTGCTGTCCGTGAGCCAGTGTTGGTGTCCGATAAAACAGACCTTGGTTCAGTTACATCCACACGAGCGTTACAGCGCATCCACAGGCTGTTCCCAGCTAGGGTTGCCATCTATAAAATCGCGAACACAGGATGAATGGCATAACAACCCCGCGAATTTTTGCGTCTGAAACCTGGGCACTTTTAACTGCATTTTAAGTTAGCTATGATGCCATGAAGAAAAGGAAATTCGAGCAGAAAATGTATATTTGTTACGATAATTATATCAGCAGATAGGAATCATTTTTTGACGAATTATGGTTCAAGAGTATATCGCGGTGCAGCGTTCACTTCAAATAATATTAATTTGTTAATATGTTTCGGATTGAAATTCTTTATCTGTAAATCGGCATAGCCGTATGACGTGAAACTGATGGCCCTTGTTAGGGTACGTATATTAAGTATTGGCTTTATGCACAACTTAAAAATCTAGGCCAGCCCGATAAAGTTGATGTACTTGTGCATGAAGTAAAAATTTCCCAGGGAATTCCTAGCTAATAATATCTTGAACAGGATGTGTACAGTAAAAAAATACTCGGAGAAGAAATAATAAAGTGTTAGTGACCGGATAAATCACTAAAAACAAACGGATTTAGGAATTTAAAATTGCAAAGCTATTTAAATTTGTTTCAAAAGTATGATAAAACTATAAGTACATTAGAAAAATTTAAGGATATTGTTACACTATTTTCGACTTAATATTTTAGTCAAAATCTGATCTTCGTCAAAATGCTGGCAACAGAGAGAAAGAAAATTTGGTTTCTTAGAAAGGTTTGCAGGAGATCAATAATGTACCCTCAAATAAAAAGGAATTGCTAAATTCATTCGTTCACTATCACGGAAAACTTTATGAAAGTCTTAATAGCTCTGCGACTGCGATAAATCACGAGGTTACGTGACTTCCGAACATTCCGAGCAACAGTAATGTAGTTAAGATGTACAATCTTCACGAGAGCTGAATTAATCATTTTAATTCGCTAGGGATTAAAAACAGTCCAGGGCGTAACGGAGAAATGCCTGGCAAAAGATGAATTGAATTTATTCGGTATCGCTCGATGTCTGTATCTCACGTGTGTCACATGTAGCTTCCACAAGAAGCCAGAAAATTAGCGTGCGAATGTGCAAGAAAATTTAACTTGCACAACATTCCACCTTCTTGATGGCTGAACTTCATTGTCTTGATGTTCTGATAAACATTTTATACATTTCTTCAAAATCGGTACTTATATCCCCAGTCTTTCCTGTTCTATCCTATTATTCCCGAATAATTAAAAATTTCTGGTAAAACTGATTTTTGTCTGACATTATAGAAGAATAGACTACTGTGCGACGCGTCGCGTCGCGTCGTTACAGTGCGCAAAGTATTTTGTGAGAAATCAGTGTGACGGATCGGATTCATGCGATGGATGAGCCACCCTGTATACATGTGTACATATATCGATTCGAACCACAGGGTGAAGGGACGCCGCCGGGCGCCATGGCGCCCTCTTTCCAACCCCTCCAGACAACAACGGTCGAATATAGCTCGGCCGATATGGGAGCTAATGAACCAATTACGCGTAATAGGGCCGCCGCCTTCGAGGAACAACTGTCTCGGTTTTCTTGGTTCCTTCAAAGACCTTCATCATTCAAATAATGCTCTCAATTATAGCCACTGTTTTGCAGTTAATCGGCTTCTCCGGGTGCATCCGCACTCCGACCGCTTTGGCCGAATTTGTTTTTCAACCTCTCGAACCGAGTCTGTCTCTGCAAGCGTTGCTGTGAACTACGATGCCGAGGCATTGTAGCGGAACCGTTTCTCACTCGCAATTAACCCGTTACGCCACATGCGATGGAATAAGACGATTTTTATACAGGGTGTCTTAGCCGAATGAGGCAACCTCAATATTTCCTCCGTTTTTCATGAAAGATACTCGTGGCACAATTTGCATGGGTTCAACGAAGGAATATTCCGAGGAACAACTTTTTTATCAGCTCACATTCGTGTTTCTTTTCAAGGTCATTGGTAGAAAGGGGTGGTAATATTGCTGCCTTCCCTCTCAGTTTTATATTTGTTCCTGAAACCTGATTCGCGACTTAAAGCCATTTGAATTTTGGCCTAAAATTTAGGTAAACTAATAAGGCTACATATGCTAAGAGGTGGAAGTGAAATAAATGTGTCTCAAGGGAGAATGACGGATAACTCTGTGCAACGCCTCGAAAATCGAGTAAAACGACGCGAGAGATGCTAGTGAACGTCGAATCGGAACAACATCCTTTCAAGAGGCGAACGGTAATTGGCTGACGAAACAGCGTCGGGCTAGAGCGGTTCGGATACGAGTATTGCTCATTTTCACGGACAACGAAATCCTTTTTTTTTTCGAGAAAGGTTTATGCTTCGTTGCGTCGCAGTTTTAATTAGCACGTCGTTCCGTTGCAAAAAGTCCTGACGTTAGCCGGCGAACGAGTCGAATCGGAAAAAGGTGGAGAAAGTTTTATTCGCCGACGAACAAAAAGCAGAATAAATTATTCCACCAGGAAAGAAGCTCCTGTCGCATGAAACGCGGGTTTATTAATTTCTCCTGTTCGAATATTGTTATTTGCCGGGCCCGTTATCGCGCATTAATGGGATCCTCGACGAAGAAACACTGAATTTAACGTGCCTGAATTAATCCCCCCGTTCGGCCATTGTTGAGCAGCATTTCGCAGGAGATCCATTGTCGGAGGTAATGAGAATTAGATCGATCATTGTTTTTTCGTGTGTACACATCGACGCTGCGTCAAATGAGCGTGCGGTGGCGCGGACAGAGATATAGTACTCTTGGGTTATTTACTATAATTGAGGCTTCGCGACGGCGATGTTCTACCAGAGTTTATTGTCCTCTCGGCGTTTACATCAGAGAATCCAGTCGATTCTCTGCCAAGGACAGCTCGTAGCTACAATTTAACACTGGGTTTACGGGTTCTAATATTTTTCATTTACGATTACCGGGGCTGTGTAGAGATGCACCCTTCAGGAATGAAGGTAAATGATCTCTCCATAAGTCATTTAGAAGAAATAAATAAACTGAGAATGAAATTTAAAAAAGTATACTTGTAGCCTGTGAATTCTTTATATGCGAAAAAATGTTAGAGTTACTCCATTTTATTAGGCTCGCAGGGTTGCAGACCCCTCAATTTAAATTCTGTCGAGAAGAGTTTTATATGATTATGCAGTCAATTCTGACTCGCGACAGAGTTCTACAAAGCGAACAAAAATCCTTCAATTCATGCAGCTCGTTATAAAATGGATACGATTCTCGAGTTTACTATGACTATCTTGGCGATAATATGATAATCTCATTAATCGCGATATTCCTGTTCGAGGGACCATGCCCAAACGCTATGTCCTCGAGGATTTTCGACTTTCCAGCCCAAAAACTTTCCCAGTGGGTTAAGCCGGTATCTCGGAGCGCCGATTGAAGTTGAAAAGAGTTACGAACTACCGAGGAGGAGTTCTCGACTTTCCTAATGGATGATTCTATCTCGATTTACGATCGTGTTCTATCGTTTTGAGCCGTGTATGATTCGTTACGGTGCCGTGGAAAGTATTAATTTCTCTCGAAAACAATTATTTCCTTTGGAACTCCTTAACACATTTTCGCTAACTTTCTTCTGCTTAACCGGCCTTGAAACGTACAAGGACAAGAAATATTAAGTATATCTTGTCATTATTATTTTGGATTGTTAATTAATCGTTTCTCAAGCTGAAACAAATGTAAGATAATACACTAATACTAATTTTTCGAAAAAGACGGTTTCGTTGGATCAAGTTTGCTCCTCGCTTTTATCCATAGATATAGAAATATTTCTTGACAAATCTATTTCGTCGCACCCCCCCTCGGATGTGAGCAGAATAAAACTCGTGTTTGCTAGATAGAGATTGAAATCTTCTGCACGAGTGTAATTAGGCATTATAGGGTTAGGGACTAATATGATATTGGTTTCCCGTAATGAAATGGCTTCGACGAGGGTGGGGTGGACCAGAATAAGTGCGTGGGGTTCGCCAGAATAAGATGGACGTGACTAAGGGATGTTCCGGTGTGTGCTGCGAAAATCCAACCCAATTAATAAGGTGGTCATTCGATACCAATACTGGATAGCGCCACTGCATCGTAAACGATCGTGCCAGTAAGTGCTTCTACTACACCATTCTAATCGGAACCGAACGTAGCCTACTAATCATCTCGCTTTCTCTCGTCTCTTGGTTACTCACGCGATCTATTCAAATCGGAATTTTTATAAAACTGGTATCTTCAAAATTTCAATACGAAATATGTGTATATTTTCATCAAATGTTTGGAGATTTCCAATTTTTTTAAACATATTCGCATACTCCCAAAAATCTGAAAAAATGCATATCAATAAGCACGACGGGACAACAACTAACGTAATAATATAAACGTGGTACCCTGAAAACTTCAATATAAAATCGGCAATTTAAAAAACTAACCGTGTTCCAACCTTTACTAAAAATTTTATTTTGCCGAATGATCCGCAGACTCTAGTTATGAACGTTACCCACAGCAACGTCAATTTGACGGAGAAGCAGTCGATCGCCGCAAAATTAATTGAAGTAACATAAATATTCCCGCGCTACGACTCCTCGTTCCTAAACGCCGCGTTTGTTGGAAATAAGAACCTCCATAACGAGTCATTTCTAGGTATTTAATGTCCACCAAGTCCGATTCCGTATACATTCGCCGGCATATCCAGTAACTTGGCAGCGATAACAATGGCCCTTTGTTCTTCCACCTATAGTTGTCTGGTTTTACCGGGGCTACTTACGGCACAAAGCTGGACAAAAAGGATAGTATTATCGATAATGTCCGCTGCAAGCGCAAATTACTTTGTACGAAACGCTCGAATGTGTACCGCCATTTTGGCAGAATGTCTGCATACGGTCTCGGGAACGGTAATCTGATTTTCGAGCGCGTGAAACAGTCGAATTGCATTTAGGCTAAATGTTTATCTTATGTTTATCTTATGTAAATAGAAGTGTCCAGTCACAGTAAATTTTTACTTGGACGGATTCGGAATTTACGTTAATAATGACGCCGTATAAATAGCGCAAAACGAGCTACAAAGCCCGAAGAAACGGCCAAAAACGTTTGCCATATTTATACCCGGAAGATAAACGGAAGAAGCACTCAAACTCCCGTTTCCGCAAAGTCGAACTAATTACTCTTTGATCGGCTTAATTCACTTCTGCGTGAAAGAACCAGAAAATGTCTACCTCGGCCCGCGTCTCAAAATCCTCCAGGATGTTTCTCAGAAGAAGTAACCTTAAGAATGTCTCCTTCCATTCAGCGGAGCTTCATTTAATTGGACTTAGAAGCGAAGACAAAAATACTTAATGACGATTAAGTATCGGTAAGTTGCAAATTCCAACGCGAACGCGTGCATTTTCACCTTAACGTGGAAGAGCAATGTAAGTGCACCGCACCGATGGGAAATCAGTTGTACTAACGTTTGATCGAAATAGCGGATGTGGTTGTTCAATGAATTATCTGGCGACGTATTAAAAATGAGAAATAGTATTGTATCAGGTGTAGAGATCAATTAATTCCGATTCCTGGTAAGAAAGGCATCAACACGAATGAAAAACAAAGTAAAGTTAAGTTAAGATAGTGAAAATGTTAGGAGAATTTAGAAACACCAATGTATTACCCGCGGTTTGACGAAAAGAGAGAATTTCTTGTTCCGTGAAATGTGGTATTTCATAGCGGGTCCCCGATAGAATTATACGAAACAACGTCAAAGAGAATGTATTTCGTCTTCCTCTCCGACCGTCACGTCGCGTCGCCATATCTCATGCGATTTTTGACGTGGCGACTTAAGGAGGCTGTTTCGAATGGCTGAAGCGAAAAATCACGTGCTCGTTGCGTTCCCTTTTACGAGTGCCGGGGCTTGCATCGTGCAAGGGCCAACGCGAAATTGGAATTGCAAAGCAGAGGACTTTTTGTCCGATGAAAGTTGTTTTTATCATCCTGCGTTTCTTTCCAGCTTCCGCTGACGTCCCCGCCTCCTCTTATATTCGCGAGCGTAGCAGAGGGCAAATAAAAATCCTCGTAAAAAAAAGAACAGAGAAGCACAGAAAAAAATGGTCCTTATCATCGCCTTCGGTTGATATCGTTCCAAGGCTGATTGCAGCCTTGCATCCGCGCAGCTGTCGCTGATAAAATTGTCGCTTCGGATGGTTTAATCGCCACCCCAAGCAATGCACTGCATTGATTATCGTTGTATTCGTTCATAAAATGGCAGTAAAGTGCCGATACATGTGAAAACTTCGGGACCGAGATGTCACTCGTATACAGATGCTAGTCCTGGACTCCTCGCCGTTAGCGTGACGATAGTGATAAGATAATATGGATCCATTGATAAAACATTTTTCTTCCCGGTAATTTAACAGAGACACGGAAGTTTGTTTTTACCATCTGGCTCGCGAGAATAATAAAGCAACGATGTGAACATACAGTTTTGTTTAAACACGTCGTGCATCTTCGTCGTCAAGCTTAATTTTTCCCAATCTTGACAGGATAATTCTTGCTCGATAATTAATCGACGATGAAACGATTCACCTTTCCAATTAAATGTAATTGTTATATAAATGTTTTGTAGTTTAAACGGCGGCAAAGTTGATGTTTAATTAACAGAAATGTTATCAGCAATTGTGTTGCAATCGATATAAAACAATCACATTACGTCGATGTATGTGCATTTCTGTAAAATAAAGTATAATTGAAAACAAATGTCTGCCTGCCAGAGTAAAATTGACCTGAATGGTACAGGCGTGGTTTAAAAATTGGTTGTCATGTTGACATAAAATTGTTTCTCAATAAATATGATGGTATGAAGATGATTGCATATAAGTTCGTGCCCGATTTTCATAGATGTCGTAAACTGTACTGCGCGGCGAAGTGTAAAAAAAATTATATAGTTATCATTTTTTTGTAATCGTAGAAAAGAATAGTGCCTATATATAATTTATTAATAAAGCTGTCAAAAAATTAATAAAAAAAAACCGATGATAGAGATCAGGTAAATTGACATCGCACTAAATCTCAAGTCAAACATGGTTATATAAATAGCACTCAGAAAATTAAATAACAATTTGCGAATGCTAATTTTAATTTATGCAGAATTTAAGTGTTTATTCATTGGATAGCCTAGGAAGGCAAGAGATTTATAATAATTAGAATGGATTGTGTACAGATATAATATAGAATAGAAGAGTATCCTGAAATTCTCGATACGATTTTACTGTCTTACATTTGACGTGCTCGTCTTCGGCTACCAAACGTGACTGCTCGTGGCACAACAACGAGCTCTTTCGCCGGCGAGCCACGTGATCACGTCGTACTTGATCCATTAATTAAACTACTCGAATCGGCCGAAAGCAGACGTATCAAATAATTCATCGACGGTTGCATGGTTACCACGATCGGATAATCCTTCATTCGGAAATTTCTGGAGCACTCGCAGAATACTGCACCTGCTTTTGATTCCAGGAAATTCCTGGTCCGCGAGACTATTGTACCCGGAGTGTATTCCTACTGAATATTCTATATGTGATCAGGGACAACCATGGCAGATGCAAACCGATCGCATTTACATGGTAACGATAATCTAACCTCGGCATGGAATCCCCTAGTTAAATTCACAATTAGATCGTTCAATGGTTACCGTAACGACGGCTCTGATCGCCGTTAATTATCTATCAAAAACGGTAGCTCCGCGTGCGGAAAAGTGTTCCATTATCTTAAGCTCGAACTTAAGTACATATTCGCGTGAAAATTTCTCTCTGCTGCGACGCGACGTTGTGTTCTAAAACGGCCAGATTGCAACTATGTTTCTGTGCATCGACAGTCTTGTCAAGACACTGGCTGAAATAAAACCTCGACGTGTCTTGTTTCATGTTCGTAGTACAGGCATTACACGAAAAGAAAAATTTGACGATACAGAAAAAAGATTGATACTCGATCGTTCATCACAAATAATGCAAACTAAATTACAGAATGCCTTCGAATGAATAAAAAACTAAATCACTAGTCACTAAATATCCGGTAACTGGTGCCTTTACCCTATACTTCGAAAATTGCATTTCGGCGAGCTTTCCAGGAAAAGGGACCACTGTGCGACGCGACGCGACGCGATGGATTGGGGGGTAGACGATCGAAAGCATCGGAACGAGCCGATCGTGTAGAGCGTAGAGCAGTCCCCCATGGTGGGTAAAACTTAACACATTTACCGGATCCGGTGACGTATCCGGGGATACGGGTTGACGTCACTGCGTGAAAATGGGCCACGGCCTCGTAAGCCCACCACCCGGCCACCCACCTATCCTCCTCGTTCGCCTCTTCAACCCCCCTCGATACCACGTCATCCTTCGTCCTGTTATTCGCTGCGGGATCCTGGAACGGTGGTCCGCGACGGGTACCCGAGTACCCGGAGAGTACCGGATACGCATGCAATTGTATCTTTCGGTGGGAAGATCGACCGGATTGAATTACCCTTCGGTCGCGCGGAAATTAATGTCCCCGACGCGACGGACGCGACGCGACGCGACGCGGCTAGAGATTGTTCCGTTCCGCGTGCCGCTATCCGAAGAATTTCGCGAGCTTGTAAATCATGTCTACCGGGGCCACGATTTCGCCGATGCAACACAACGGACAAAACTGCACCGGCGAACACCGAGCCATTGTTTCTGGGTCGCGGCGCGTAAGCAAAAGAAATTAACACGTTCGCCGTAGCGCTGGACGTCACTTAGTTGGTTGAACGCGATAATGGAAACGCTACTCGTGTGGTCCGAAATCGCCAAAAAGTCGAATTATTCATTCGACGCACGTCAACAGTTTCTAAAAATACCGTGTACCAAAGTTTTCTCTGATCGCGAAAATTAGTGTTAGATTAATATTTTAATTCGTATAACATTTTTCTGATTACTTGACCTAAAATCTGAAGTCTAGTTACGAAGAATCGTAATAAAACGAAACAGCTTTTGTCAACAGTGCCTAACTAAGTTAAGAACGACGAACGGATTTTGTATCAATCAAATTTGGCGTTTCAAACAACGATGAACAATGTTTTCTAAATTTTGAGGTAAATATTTAACTATTAAATTCCACTGATTGTTCGACTCGGGAAAATGAATTTCTAAATGCCCACGTTGTGCTGCAACGAAATAAATAGCTCGGAGAAAATGGAGGCGGAGGATAACGATTGTTATTTCAAGTATCCGGTATGCGGGTTGCATCGTTCCATAAAATTTTCCGCTATTTACCATTACAGCTAGATCCACTGATCGTATTTCGAAGTTATAGCACGCCGCACACTCGAAGCTTGTTCCCTAAGTGCATTTATTTAACTTCCTCGTTCTAAATTTTTTCCTTCTCTCGTTTCGTGTTTCGTGTTTAACCCCTCGCGGCTCGATATTTTTCACAGCTACGGCCATTAGAACTTTTTTGTCCTGAGTAATTTCGTCAATATGGCGAGGAAATGGAGAGGAATGGCGACAAATATGTACTACCCACTTAACGTATTACTACGTTGTTATATAACGTATTATGTGAACAAGCAGAAGAAGTTTGATGTTGTATTATATGTTACCAACATTTGAAAACTTTATCTCGATGACGCTGTAGTAAATAGAAAATCCAAAGGGGTTTGTGTTTTATCATCGGGATCGTAAAAAAATGGCTGAACTGAAAATTGGAAGTAAGTGACTGGGTACTTGGTTATTGAATTATTACTAATTTGATTGAAACACTCGTAAACGTTTTCAGTTGGTCGAGGTTTAACG
The DNA here is from genome assembly GCA_028455605.1 of Lasioglossum malachurum. Classification (NCBI taxonomy): domain Eukaryota; kingdom Metazoa; phylum Arthropoda; class Insecta; order Hymenoptera; family Halictidae; genus Lasioglossum; species Lasioglossum malachurum. The sequence continues at coordinate 8,747,921 of CM052312.1, read as the reverse complement.
GTGACGGTGCTTCTACATAGTGATCACTATGTTCCTAGTGCAAATTCCCCGAAGCAATCACGTATGAATATTGCCAGGGAGCTAGCCGGGTATCGTCGAACGATGTAACGTATATATATATATAATCATTACAGGGTCTCGAATAACTTTGCTTTGACCGGTGTAATTCAATTCTACCGGGTTCCGCGCGCAGTAGTGCGCATGCATGCACGGCATAATTCACGAAAATACTTTTCCCCGATACCTCCCGGAATCGGCGCGTTAAACAATATTTTTCAAACATTTTCGGTTGATCAATTGCAACGGGAATTTTATTCGAAACGCACACACAGAGAGAACATTCGAAACTCGCTCAAATTCATATGTAAATAAAACTAAAATTGTAATGGAGGAGAAATTTCCATTAGCAATTAGGTCGAGCTATCCAATGAATAGACGAAGAAATAACGTTAACGATGCCCTCTTCGTGTTGAAAATACAGTAATGTCTATTGTCAGTTTACAGATGTCTCGCGTTAAAGTTTTGTAATCATCTAATAATTTCAACAGATATGCAGTTTAAGTGTTCGTTCAGTGGATAGGTTACCCTATTCTCGCAAAGATTACTGCAAAACTTCATCCTACATTTTCGATTTATTTTTCACCGTGGAATCGCTTTCTTCTCGATAGCACTGCTCACGACTGAACAATCTGTGCATTTCGAACAAACGACATCGACAACAGTAATTGTCCACACGGAACAATAGGTAGTCTCGATACTTAAACTCGGGCGTTTCATTCAATGCACGAATGATTCGATTTAAAATCAACGACCGGTCGCCTGTTATTCCGTGCAGGGCCTACGTGCTATTATTTTATTTCCGTAACGTGTATCTAAACCCGGCGTCACGATTCGTTGAACTAACGCGACATATTTTTCATTTTATTTTGTTTGAAAGCGTGCCGAGCATTCCATACTTCGTGACATCGCTCATTCAGAGACAACAATGCACGTGTTGACTGTACTAAATTAATTCGTGGCCCTTGCCTGCGGATGTTAATGCAATTTGCATATTTCGTAGAGGAATTTTGAGAAAACGGAATAAAATAAGATCTTGCTTTTAGTGGTACGTAGTAGCCTTTGCTGATCCGAAATAAATAGAAATCGTACTAAAAATTCTGACGAATTTAATATTCTACTCTAAAGATTTATTTATTATTTCGTTTTGTCGAAGGGTGTAACCAAATGAAACGGCCGTTGACTCAACTTCTAGCTTTCATGTGAACGAAACAAATTCTCTTTCTATGAATCGTTTGTAAGCAACTGTGTGCAAACAAGCTCTTTCACGTTCGCGACGATTACTACGTGCTGGAATTATTACGGGACGCCGACCGAAATGTGACCCTCCGGCGGAATCACTTCCGCTATGCGAAATCGATTAAAAAACTATAATTTGATTTCCATGCGATTCCAGATCGGTCAATAATCACGGCCACTGGCGGAATTTAACGTGTTCCGGTTAGAATTGATGAAGAAAATTTCGAACGGCCTCGGAGAGGCTGCATGGACCGAAATAAAAAGACCCGTTCAATTTATGCTCTTTTCATAAGCTCCGAACTTTCCACGCGGAAATTGCGACCGGCAGAATGATTCACAATAATCGTAAAATACGATCTGTTCGTTTCTCGCGCAACCCACGGGTTGGTCGTAGCGAGGACAAACCCCCGTGACAATGCCCGAGACGTGATTAAATTTTGTCTTTAGACAATCTAGCCCATTTTATACCCGCCTGCATATTTGATGCGCATCAATATGGAGGATTCTGGTTTACAATTTTCAAAAAGTCAACTTCCTTTTACATTTTAACAGTATCATACAGGGTGTCCCAAAAATGTCGTACTTACTTGAAAGAGGTAGTTTCTGAGGTAATTTTATGATTGATGTTAATGATATAGTTATTAGCATTAATGATACAGTTTCAAAAGTGATGTTATCTAACAAAAGAGACTTTGATATTCTAATTGTTTCTGATTAATATGAGTGAAATGTAAAACTATGGATTAGCAGTAACGATACGGTTTGAAAAATGGAGTCGCATAACAAAGGGGCAATGTAAGTGGAAGCGAATCAAAGGCAAACACGTTGTAATGCACGAAGGCCTTAGTTCGCCAGTCCATTTACTGTATCTCTGAAAAATTGCCGTAGGTTTATTCGCCTTATCGGATCTCTCATGCGAGCTAGTTGTTTTATCAGTCATGCTCTAAGCCCTAGTAAAACTCGCTCACACCGGGAATTATATAGTGCGCAAACAGAGTCGTGTTGTAGATTGTGACTGTCTCATTTAGATGGATGCTAGATGAGAAATCTGCGTCCCATGTGTGGATCGTTTTATTAAACGAATCACCTTCTTTATCTCTAAGCTGTTGTCCGAGTCTTCATAAGCAGAGTATATCATAGTATACTCTTGTATATTCTAGCATAAACTTATGATTGCTCTAAATAGAAAAAACAGTTAGCGAAATAATTACCTGCCAAAAAACATTATGATAAAATTATAAAGGGTGTTCCAGTTTTTACTTGCAAATATTAGAATTAGTAAAATTGTAATAAGAAATTGTAAAATTGTTAATTATAAAAAGGCAGCGTTTTCGACCCTGTGGAAATATCACACCGGAAATGAAATAACGATTTGCGAATATTAATTTCAACAGAGATGCAGCTCAAGTGTTCGTTCATTGGAGAGGTTACCCTACTTCCTTGAGGACTCGGAAGCCGTAAATAATCTTCGATGGTGAACTTTGTTTTCGATCGAAGGCGAGTGACATAAGTGGTGAGGCACGAATGTTGCCATTTCTTAATCCGATCACATCGACAGGAGTTCGCGGATTAGAAGGGCGAAGTAACGCGTGGAAGATGGGGCTCGATGGTGTGATAACATAGCCGCATTGCGGCACACAACCACCATGCCTGGAGAGAGCTCACAACGTTCCCCGAAGCGGACGTACAAATTCCTCCTTGCTCCCCGCACTTTCAACGCACCACCGCACCGCCGCGCCGCGCCGTTCTCATTCGACCATCGCCGTTCTCATTCGACCACTTTCGCGTCGCAATTCTATTGACACGTCATACGTTCGCTCAATGAGTTCCGCACACAGATCAACAATCGATTGAAAAAGATCCGAGTCGACCAAAATGTCCGTTTGTTTTGTACGTGTTTCAACTGTTTTAACCCTTTAATCCTTTATGGTGCAACGCACGGTGGTCCCAATCAAAGAATTAGCTGTTCATTTGCTAAAAAATCAACTTTCTCGTATCGACTTTTTTCCAAATGTATTTATATCACTTTTTATAAATGTTTAGCACTTTTGAAAACGATCAGATCAATTGAATTTTTTGAAAATTGTAGTTAGAGAGAAAGCGTTTAAGCATGAACACGTCAGAAGCACCAATAGTTCACCATGAAAAACGCTTATGCTTAAAAAACAGCATAGAAAGAGATTGAGATTGCTTTATACAGTAGAATTTGTTCCAGTCGTTTGTAAATGATCAATAAACTCGCAAGGAGAGGGCTGGCAATCCATCTATGTACTTAATATTAAAGTATGATAAACCGAATGCAGTTCGAGAAGTAAGAAGATCCTATTAAAGCAGTGTAATATTCGCTGAGAGCAAGTGGCAGTTGTGCAATTCGTGACAATTCGAAGGTGTTTATTAAATGTCTAGTCGACTCGTTTACGTTCATAGAATCGCTGAACCGTTTAATGAGAGTGCTAGCAACAAAGGCAAGCTTACTGCCATGCCGGTGCAAGCAATTAACGAGCGTGCTCGTAGGTTGTGTTGCGCTTGCACGAAACAGGATCGAACTCAGGGAAAGAAACAAATGTATAGTCAGACGCCGAACAAATTCTCATGAACGAGCCGGCATTTCACTCGTATAAGGCTGTCCCAAGAATGTTGTACTACCTTGAAAGAATTTAATTAATTGTAATCGATTCTAAGTAATACATATATGAATCAAATGAATATTATTAGTATCATACCGAGATACGCTTGCATCATATTGAAAAGAATTCAATTCATCGCAAGAAGCGAATTCAACGAATCATTGCAATGTATCGCATCTCCTCTAATTACTTCGTTAACGACATTCAATGATCGCATTATCGGTAATCATTCATTATCGTGGGTCGTCCGTCAGATTTCGATATTCTGCAACATTGTTCACCAAAATTAGTGTTTATCTTAATTGAAATCTACGTTGTATTGTCTGCTTCAAATAATTTACGAATTTTATAGTAATGCTGGGCTCTATAAAGCATCACCAAAAGATAATGGCCCGTTTCGTATTAAAATGAAACATGCGGCGCGCTCATTGGAATAACACATATGTACATCAATGATATAAATAAAAATGGAAGATATGTTCTGTGCTCAACAGTCCGAAATTACCTGCCATTTACAAACCACGTGAATAATATTTCAAATTTTGCGACGTGGCAAATAGGTAGTTTATTGTTCGTACAATTCACGACCCATCGTGCGCAAAGTTTACTAATAAACACATTCATTACCGACATTTGACATGTAAAGACTTTGTAAAGACATGTTCGTGTTATTTTTATGAAGTACAGTAGAACTTCGATTATCCGAACCAATTGGCAGCAGTGTCAAAATTACTTATTAAATACAATAGTACTACTGCTGTAATTAGAAACGTGTTAGGCCTGAAGATGGAAGAAAATGTTGGAGTGAAAAGTTGTACGATTCGTAATAATTATACGTATACAGTTAATGTTAGCAAAACATACTGGTTAAAGTAATCTTTAATTGGTTTTTGACCTCTCATTTACCGGTTCGATAATCGAGGTTCTGCTGTGATGCAGAGCAGTCAGTTTTAGTGCTCCGTAAACCCACTGTTATACATATAACGATGTGCATACATAATGAATTCGGTTCTCTTTACGCAAAATAGAAAATTGCGATGACCACGAATGCGTGACGCCGACAGCGGACGCGTTTAATTCGCGTATAACACAATTTGAATTTCACTCCTCCGCGAAGCTTCGCGGAAGAAGTCGATGAGGTTGGCCGTAGCCAATCATAAAATGTTGACACCGTCAGCGAACGATCGATTATTCCGTCAGTTGTACCGAAAATCGACGGAATAAAATCGAAGCGGAACGCATTCGAAACGGCCAGACCCCTAAACCCAGACCCGCTCGAAATTCATTATTTCCCCATTCAGTTAGTCGCCAATTAAAGAATTGCACGCTGCGTTGTTACCTGGCGCGCATGCCATGCGAAGAGAGTATCCTTCCGAAACGGCAAAACCGCGTCGCGGAACCTCATTATAATTTTTGCACGCTGTTAACGCGTAAATAGTACAGCCTCATTTCCACGCCTGCTAATAATTCGAACGTGGAAACTCATTCGCCGGAGCGTAATAATTCAATTCGGCGGATTGTTTGAACGCTGACTAATTAACCGCAGACCGCTGGTTAAATATTTATTTTTCGGTGGCAGCGTAGGCATGTTGCACCGAGGAAATTGATTAAACGCGAACAAATGTTGTTTTGCGAGCCGGAGACAGGATGTTTAGACAGTTTTTCTAATGTCCTGCATAACCTGTTAGTTGGAAGCATCGATAAATAGCAGCGGAGCTACCTGGAGCATGATCGAAAGAACAAGAACCGGTCGTGTAGTTTGCTTTTCTCTATAAAATATTCCATCTTTAACGGTAGTCCAGGCTTATTGTGCAATTTCGAGAAGGTACTACAAATGAAGACAATCGAAAGCCGCTAGGGAGCTTCGCATTTTTGTGTGATGCAATGAAATCGCATGATCCGTTACGCAATAAATAACTTCTGTTCTGAAAAGTTGATTACACGCACACTCCACGCGCCTTAATCAGCCTGCACAATGAAGGCTCTGAAATAACGAGGTAACCGAAATTGATATTCATCGAGGAACATTAATATTAATTACTTTAGCACTGACCGAACAGCTAATTATGGCACGCGTTAACCTGATAGATGGCGGGATACTGATTTATTACCAACGCGATGACAGCATTTCGAATACCGTGGAAATAACAATGTGCTTCAAGTATACCATGCACCTTCAATTATTGTTTCAGATCGAGCTCTCTACATCGACCTCGATTCCACATCAATTGTGCTATTGTTAATTGGATCATATATCACAGTTATTAATTGATCGAGTTAAACAAATTCATATGAATTGAATTCAGAATAAAGAATTTCTTAATTTTTCGACTTCGAACGACCCTGCTGATCCATGTTCTGTCCGAACCTCCCTGCACGCTCGGTTTCTACGACAAAGAAGACGATTTGCAAGGTGTACAGACACCTGTAAAATAAGTCTTGCCTTTTATATCATGGAAGTATACAGCCGGCAGCGGCACGAATCTCTCGAGCACTATGCAAACTGAAAGTCGTGATCGTACGATCGGCAAAAGGGCGACGAACGACAACGTTGTCTCTTGTAATAACACGGTCTCGAGTCGGCTATCGATCGTTCCTCGTCGAATTAGCTGGCACCGTGCGCGTCCGTGTGCGTATCGGCTGGTACAATGGGACGAATGTGCGCGCGTATCTTTTCGCGGATGTGCGTGCCAATGCGTCTACGCTCGCGCGCGCTTGCGTATCGCCTCGACGCGCGTCATCGCCTTCGCTAACGAAATCTTGCTAACGAACAGTTTGCTGCCTAATCTTGTTTGAAAATATCGGGCCCCGGCTAGGAGAGTTTGATTGTTTTCGTCGGCCGACCGTCGAATAAATTCACTCCCTTCTCGCCGGCCGGCAAATTGACCAGCCGCTCGACCGAACGTTATTCAATTTCCCACCGTCTGCCCTGGAAAATATTCGTCAAAAATTAACTGATTGCTTCTCCTATGGCTTGTTTACCGATTTCGACTGTGAACGGATGCTCGTTGCGATCGGTAAAATATCTGCTCCACAAATATTAAATACTGTTCGACGCCGGGTACACGACTTCCGTAATTTCCCGGCCTATCGCGAAGGATGCACGAGAGCTACACTCCCCGCGGAAAATCTTGGCAAGCTTCAAATTTCTTGTTCTGGACTTTCTGTAGTTTTAAAGCAATCGCTCCTAAGAACGTGTTGTCAGTGTCAGTGGAGGACAAGGACTTATTGTTGAAACGTTATTCAGCGTCCCGTGGAAAAGATATTTTCGGCTATATTTTCATCTAACGCGTTTTAGCGTTTTAGATTTTAATTAATTTGATCGTATCACGTTTATACAGGGTTTTGTTTTCGAATTATTAACGCAAAACGCGCAATGTCGGGGTCGTGAGTCGTGAACAAGAGAAGGCTTACGCGTTTATGAGAAAAACGGTTAGGCACAATTTAAAACAGTGAAAAGATTAGGAGAATACAGAAACGGCGATGAATCATTTCAGCTAACGAAAATGATTAAAGAAACAAAGAACATTTTGCTCGGATTATGAGTACGTTTTAGTGCTCGCCTGGCCACGGCCACGTACAATGTATGGTCACCTTTTAAATCATATACGATAATCGTTCATCCGTTTAGCGATGCAAACAGGAGAACGGTGTTTGCACGCGTGACACGTGCACACACTTTAGATCCATGCACGACCGTGTGCGTGTTTCCGGTATGTCGAAGCAAACTTCGATGCTCAAATACATAATTTAGGGAAGCTCACACAATGCTAGTATTATTCCCATGGTCCTGCAGGTGTATTACATGTGTACTACCATTGCTATTAATTAGATCTAGCGGGAGTTCGATTATCTTCGCTTTCGAGTGTTCTATCTGCGTCGAGGCCTCGAGGGATCGAATCAAAACGCAGTCGTGATTCGTCTACTGACTCGTCTTATACAATAAATTACTACAACAGCATCTATAGTGCTGCATAGAACGGTACAGTGCCGACGTTGAAATCGTATCCTAAGTAATCCTAATAGGATAGTTGTAAATAACAAACATTATGGTCAAAAAGATATTTTCTAACGTTTATATTCTTCGCGGAAAGAATCTCTAGAGAGCTTATTAATTTGCAAGAAATGAGTCAGTGTACTTACGAGAGACATGGTGATTTGATTATTATTTATTAATTTCCATCTAAGTGGCTCTTATCGACATGCTAATTAGTTTAATGATCATGTTAGTTATGTATGAATAGCGTAATTGTTTGTCTAGTATCAAATACGAATTCCTGTCGTACATTGTATTTTTGTTTTCATTGTATTAAAAATAGAGGGTATCAAGGCCTGGGTGGGAACAGCGTAACGCAGCTCGTGTCAGCGATTCTGTGACAGTGTGCGCGATATGTTTGCATGTGCAGTAATTAGCTACTAATTATGCGTGTGCGCCAACGCGTGATCCCGTTTAACCACATCACGTAGACTTAGGCAAAGCAGGATTGGAAACGCTTCGAAAAGTGGTTAGGCCGTGAACCGGCAGGCTGCGGTAAGGTAGCAGTAATCTAATACGGAACAATCCGAGACGGAATTCAATTTCTATCGACAGTACTCGTCAATTGTGAGGTAAAGTTTATCAGAAAGTGACGTTCCGTTACGGAGATATGACGTTTATAGCAACAACTAATTCCGCTCGAAATATAAACTGTTTAGCGTTGCAATTCAATCAAATTAACATTATATTTCTGGCCGCTTCTTGTGCTCGAGAATTACTAGTAAGGGAGTGTCGTAAATAAATAAAGGTTTGTTTCTCAGCTATAGGACTTCATAGGATGAGAATTACGTAAAAAGTATATACATACTGTTGGAAAGGAATAGTTGCCAGCTACATTTTCACTGCAGGAAGTATAATGATTGCGTTAACGGGTAAAAAGTAATAGCCAATTTTCTGAAGACAATTCACTTTCCCAGTTGCTGTATCATGCAAAAATATTTCACATATAAAAATGACGGCAAAAGTAGAAGCTTTAAGCTTTAAAATGAGTCCAATTATATTCTTGTATTATTTTATTAACGAAATTATCACGGTTTGATAACCTAGTATGCTACTGCTTTTTGTAGCGACTGTACACCATTCTAATAGACGAAACTTTCGGAAATTTATTCCACCCGGAATGACCCGGTCGCGGCCCGGCCGGTGCGAACGAAAATCCGTCTCGAGTAGATTCTGCCGCGACTGTGTTAAATCACTGCTTCCATTTGTCCCATTCGCGACCGGGAACAAGTTGCTATGAAAACGAGACTGTTTTGTAATTGAAGTTCACCAGCGCTCGGCTAGCTATGAATCACTTATACAGTCTGGAAGTATAATCAATGTACTTGTTGCACGGTCGATACGGATAATACGTTCTCTCTTTTTTTTTTTTTTTTGTCGATTGATACTCGAGGTGCCCAGAATGATTGATCGATGCGAGCATGCACTCGACAGTTTTTAAAAGATTCCTTCCTGTATTAGAGAATCTTCGAGTATGTATCATACTTGACCGCACGTGTTGCGCTTGAATATTGTTTCCAGAGGTGCCGGGCGTCGATATCGATTTTATGGAGCCGGAATTTAGTCACGGTGTAGGTAAATGTATTTTCTGTTCGAGCGAATATATATTCTATTGTTTAGCGTTATTTATAAACAAACTCGGTGCACGTCGTTCTCGCAATTGTGTATTCCGATTCTGTAGAATATTGTGGATTTTCCGGGGCACGATGTGTTTGTTGCTTTTTCCCTGAAGAATGAAAAGCAAAATCCTAGGCACTATATCGATGCAAACATTTCGGTCGCAGTGGAAAACATAATATCAGGACCGTTCTCCAAACGTGATAACTTGCAAAACTATAAACCTCCATTTTTATTTTGCTTACAGAATTTATTCGTGTGAGGGAAATACAAAGTCCCCTAATAAAAATTTAGCTATGTTCAAATTAACTTTGAAGAGCCAATTTTTATAATTCCTATCCAAGAAAATTTTAGTTGAAAAAGTAACAGTGCGCGAATAGAAACTGTCAGAAATAGACCAAATGGAAAACGAATAACATCGGAATTGGAAACTCTAGCCTCTGTCGTTGCTTCCTCGAAAACGTTTCTCGAACGAAGCAATTTTTCAGGTCCGTGATTCGCACGGTTTATTGTGTCGCTTAATAATGGCGGTGTTATTTATTTTATCTCTCAAGCCCACTCCGTTTTACAGGACTATAAAGTTAATCGAAGTTAAAGTCGTGCAGCAGGCGTGAAAGTTAAGACACAGATGCTGTTCGTGCGGAAGGGACACTCAAATTTGTAGTGCGCGTTCCTCTGGTTCATTGTTTCACGCTGATCGCTAGAGCCACTCGTGCGATATTAAACTTTCCCGATCGTTTTAACGATATACCTAAGTGCCCTCTAATTTCATCCACTGATCCCCCTTTACGCCCACGTTTTACGCAATTTTTAGTTCGAACCCTCGGTAAAACGTGTTTCCTGGTTCATCGACAGGCAACGTCGCGCATGTTCGTCTACCTAAAAAATTAAGGGATAATTCTGGCTTTGAATGCCATTTCCTTACCAATATGTATTTCGAAATTTATTCCTGCATTACGATACTCGAAATATATAAATTTCCTTTATGTAGAAACAATTGAAAATTGCATATTTTTATCGTAGAGAATTTTAAATATGTAGAGAGTGTTTTAAAAATGGATGTGTGGACTTAAAAATTTTCTGAAAATTCAAAACAAGAATACCGCGTTAACTTTCACGTTTTATTCATTATAGCTAAAATGTGAATTTTATGCGCGCAGCAAACTGACATTTCGTAACAATATACGTAGTACAGAACTTACTTTTGCTTCTATCGTTCTGTGACAAGCGTAGAAATAATAAATATTGTTGCGTTTAAATATTATACGCTTTGTGCCGATGTGAAAAGATTACACATGCTTTGATTCGAGGAAAATAGAAATGCTACATACTAAAGTAACAATAGAATGCTTTTCAATTATTCATTAAAGTTTTCGGCTTTATTTCATTGCTAATGGTGAATGCTTTTTATTCGACCTGACGGAATGCAGAATTCTTTTATCAATTTTTCGAATTGACAGTAAAATGGCTACTCAGTATGAAAAGAGAAGGTGCAATAGAATTATTCTATAGATCGGAAGAAATGTTTAATTTTCGAGTAAAAATAGCTCGGAGTGTAAAGGGTTAATTATACGAAGAGACAACAAGTTATAAATAATTGTAGCACGATCTTACTCTTAACTGGTCACTTACTGGCACGTTCACCCTATACGACGAAGAAGCGAGAGAAAACATTTCGGACTACGGAGGGTTGAAGGTAACCCTGTCCGCGGTGCGTCTAGCTCTGCGGGTCGTGTGTGAACGTACCTTAAAAGCTGCTGAATGGGTGCTGTATTTTCACGTAAGAGTGGTGCCGGATACAGAGGGGATGGTGGCCTGGTTTCATTGAACCTGCACCGCGTACACCTCGATCGGCCGCAACCCCTCTTACCCCGGTGGTGTTCGCAGTGCAGGGAACGGGAGAGGTCGGTGGTCGGTGGGGTTGCCAGGGTGAGGCTATGCATAGCCCGCGACGTCTATATATAGGTCGTCCTTTCTATAAATAGAACTCAGACCGCCCCCACCGGTCCGCGTCGTCGGGGAGGGAAAAGAGAAAGCGAGGTAGGGGAAATGAAAACGTCAACGGGGTGGGGGCAAGAGTGCCGGTCACGGGACAAACCGGGCGGTGGTGAGGAGTGGGAGGGAGGGTCGACGAGAAGGAGGAGGAGAGATGGAAAACGACGGGCTCTGCCGCCGCGCCGGGTCGACGGAGGACGGAGGGTGCAGGGTGCAGGGTGCTGGGAGAGACTCGCGGATACGAGACAAAGGGTGAAATACGAGGAAGAAAGGCTCGAATAAAGAAAAAAGGAACGAGATGGTAAATTTCCGGGCGAGCGTGACGGACGATTCGAGAGCTCGTCGCCTGGCGAAATCTGACGGCGCGTGCACAACGGTCAGTTTCATACCGAAACCGACGAAATTGGGAAAACGTGGAATTTAACCCTTCAGCCGCCGGCGATGTCTCATCTTATTGCGTCAGAAAGCTGTTTAGATGGAAGATATGAGAACGGAGAGAAAATTACACCGATGTTTCAAACTAAAAGAACATTCCACATTCTACATAATTCTTCGACAAGATTATTTTGGTGAATTTAATTTTTTTTTCGAGTTTGTCAATTTTTCATACAGTTTTAATGGCTGACTCGTGTTCCTTGGTTCTATCTCACTCGCACTCAATAAATATACGTTTAACACTGCAGTGCAGGGGTGAACTTTTCAATTTTTCGTCGTGCAGTTTAAACCATTAAACCATTTATAGTAAAATAAGAATTCATCGAGGATCTCCAAGATACTTTTGAGAACATCGAAACAGTACGAATGAAGTATGAAATTCATAGATTTCCACGTTGAGAGACAAATTAGCCATTCTGCAGCATGGCTTGCTAAATAGCGACTCCAGGTAATCAACAATTCAGTGTTTTTAGAATCGAAAACTTTCGTTTTCAATGGCTGCCTGCCTATCATAAAATAATAACCTGTGGTAATGGGTTTCCCACGTGGAATATGTATTCCACGAACATCACGAAAATTGAGCGATATTCGCTGCTTGCGTCAGCCTTTGTTTGTGCTTTCAGCTGTGCAGTTTTTATTCTTACTGTTTAGAATAGCTTACTGAATATATATTACATTCTGAATAGCACAGTCTTTATTTTCGTGAAAATGTTGACTTTCTAATAGTTGTGTTTGATCTACGGTAGTTACCAAAGCGTCCGGTGGCTGAAATGAATATTCAATATAGACCCCCTCATAAAATTATTATGAAATCCAACTTTTAGTATTTTCTCTGCAATTCCGATTGCAATTTTTTAATCCTTAACAGTCGAGTGGCGACTCTGAGGCACCACTAAATATTGCTCTATATCAGTAATATAAAATACTTGTTACGTTATTAAATTATTTAATATCAAATAAATTACTAAACATTTGAGTATTGCATGAGCAAATTGCATCAGTTTAATATGCATAAAAGGAAAAAAAAAATCATATAGAACGAACATATTGTAAAATAGTTCCGAGTGCAAACGGTTAATAACTCTTTTTGACATCATACAGGGCGTCAGTGCTTTGCGATCTTGCGCAAGTTGACAAGTAGATGGAAGAAGATGTTTATCAGAGAAAATGTTCATCCCAAAAATGTTGCACGTCCTTGAAAGGGATGATTCCGGAGGTTATTTGAAGTAACATTTTCCATTGCGAAAAGGTTCCACTATCTATATAAAACGTACTGAATAAAAATTAGTAAAATAGTAGGGTGTCCTGTCTTTTTGTCCCCGACTGTACCTTCTTTCTCGACACTGGGCCGACACTAGCCTGTTTCCTCCACTGCGGATCGAATCCACTGCGCCGCAAAATACTTTTGACTTGCTCTCGCTGCGTATTAATGGGTTTGCCACGCCACACGCCACGTAACGCCACGCGCAGCGCGCCGTCGGGAAATAAGGGCTGCGATATGCAAGAACCAGCCTCTACCCCCGCGTCACAGCCCCTCCGCCTCCGCCCCGCTGTCCGACGATACTCGTATTAGGTTTTTAGGCTTCGCTTTGTTTCCTCGTGTTTTTTTCGGGAGCACATAGCACTTTCTATCCGGCACGGCAGCCTGTTTGAGGCAGTCTCTCTTTTCGCGTGAATACGCGTCGTCCTTTCAGTGATAATGGACTTCTTGAAAGGAACTGTACCGCGCTCGTTTGGCACCGCGAAGGTTGCCGGGACTTTTGTCTCGGACCTTTTCTTCCGACCTATGTACAACCGATGTTCCAGTATTCAGTTTTACTCTCTTTTCTTTTTCGTTTTTGAGGAGAATTTCTGTCGAGAAAATAAAGCGGTTGAAGTATTAACTTGCCTTGTAATGCCGCGTCGAGCTTGCCGATCTCGAATTCGACTAATATTTTCTTGCCGTCGACGCGCCATCTTTGAAGTACTTCGACGGGCCATCCATGAAAAACGTGGTTTTTTTAGAATTTATGATAAAATTATAGCAAGATTGACTAGACATTTCGTTTAACACTTATACATTAAATTAGAGACATTAATAAGTATCTCAGAATTTGTTCAAATTTCTTTACAGTCTGAAATAATAAACATTTGCGATTGGGAACAAAAAAATCCGTAACACTGACAGCGTTAGTAAAGGACCATATTGCCGACGGGAGGTTAAATTTTAAATAAACGACTTGAGCTTCTTTGAGAAAGAAGGATTATTTTGCTAGATGGAAGATGGAATTACATTTTATGTGAAACGTGGAGAAAATACCCGTGACGTATTCGTTCAAAATTATAAATATAATCGTTGAAAGAATTATTTCAGCTATTAAATACGAAAAATATTAAATATTGTATAGTTATTAAACAATTTCTTTTTAGAACCACTGTAAAAATCGATAAGTATGTACCCGGATGGATCCAGGTGTATTTTCAGTGTATTTTAACTCATTTTCTTTCCACTATAGCAAAGGTTAGAACGTTTCATCTCCGTTTTCAAGTGAAAATGAAACAGTTAAAACTACAGTGTATATCGAAAATTTTTCAAAAGTAGAAAATTTAGTGTTCCCATATTTTTTGAAGTTATTATCTGTAGCGAAGAATTGAAAAAAACCAGTTGTAATAAAATAACCAAGTTTCGGCCCCTCCCATGAAAAATGTGCCAGCAAAAATAGTTGCCGGAGTGTCCAAAAAACCAATGATAAATTTAGGGGTGGTTTATTCTGCAAGCAGTTCACGCAGGACGTCGTGGACAGAGTCCCTTGCACTTCGGAAACTGGACTATAAATCACGATCCCCTTTTCGCGACGCGTGGACTTACGATGCGTCAAGTGCCATTGAGAATGATACCGCCGCGCCGGGCTGATTTCCAAAATATTCGGCTGACGTTTCACAGCCGCGCCGAAACGTCGAGAAATACAGTAGTGCTCATTACAGTACTATAATATAATATATTATATATATTATACATATAATAATATAAGTGACCATTACACTACTATATATTAATAGGTACATTTTATCTTATATAATGATTGTTATACACAAAGAAATTTTGTTAAATAATTCCATCCTTACAATCCCAATAATTGTGAATTAAAGATATTAGAATCCACCATTCTGACGGGTCCCGTAAACCTAGTGCTAAATTTAATTAAATCTGTAACACTTGAATGTGCACGACCTATCCCCACTCCTTCTGTATCACTTAGTGCCTTGAGCTCAACGGAGCCTGAGCTCGGTAAACAAGGAAAGAGAATAAAACTAACAGAGGAAAGCAGACAGAAGTACTTCAAAGAGGTGTCGCGAGCGTAAAATGTAGTCGTGCAATAACGAAAATTTCAAATTCTGTCATTTTCGTATTATCTATTCAAACGTAGAACTAGTGGGTTGTTGAGTTTCTGATTAAAAAGAGTCGACACACAAGTTAACTGGGACAAGTTCCATAGGCTTAATGCAAATAACAAAATTAAGGACAGTCCTGGGCAACTGATTGCTCATGGGATGTCGACGCTCGAGCTGCTACTCTCTTTACTACGCTAGCTCGAGTTGGAGTGGGGGTAGCGGTTCGAGCGTTGTCAAAGTAGATCGATTTGCGTCATGTTTGGACTCATTTGAATCAGAAAAACCCCGACAATCAATTGGCACTGCGATCGAAAAGGAAAGACACAATAGGTGAATTTGAAATCGTCTTTATTGCACGTTCATTTTTTACGCTACATCCTTTTGAAGTGTCAAACCTCATTATTATCTATTCTCGTTGCCAAGCTTTACAAATTTAAGTGAGCACTACGATACACAAATAACGGAAATACTGGAGACTGTCTCACATTCGGCATTGTCCAAGCCAGCCGTTGCATAAATTCAGAATGTTGAACAGAGCGAACGACACAACACCTACACACGTATCCACAAGTTTCAAGGTGCTCGAATTCCTGCAGAATTCTCCACTCGCGCAGTTTCACGAACCCTTGCGTCAACAACTCAAATTTTCCACGGCGTTCGATAAGTCGTCGGCGTGTGCTTATGTAAATGGAGCGAGATGATAGAGCTTGATAAAATTTTACTTTTTCTAGTAATTGCTTCGGTAAATTGGAAACTAAAGGTGAAGCGGCTGTTGCAGTTAGGAGGCAGAGGGTAATTTCCGCGTATTAACAAGAAGTAATTAAAAACCGTGTACTGCTTCGAACGTTCCACTAAATGGTCAATTCATTTCCGTATTTATGTTTCGCGTTAAATATGAAACTAGTACCTTTCTAACCGCCCCAATAAATACCGATTTTGATTCAGAATTAAAACATTACAAGTGTAAAATGGACAACTAATATTAGTATTTATTGTGAGAGGTATTGTATGAAAGAGAGAGTATGAACAGCATTTGCGCTATGTTTTGTTAATTAATTACTCAGTTTTTGTACAATTCCAGTCTACCAGTTTTTGGTTCTCATGCAACTTACGTTAATCCAGACCAGTGGACAAAGAGAGAGAAAGAGAGAGAAAGAGAGGGAGGGAGAGAGAGAGAGAGAGACGACCATACCTGAAACAAATAAAAATAATTCTGTATTTGAAGCGAATAAACTGATTGACAAATATGGTTCATATAATTAACACGTTGAATCCTATCAAAATTGTGAATTATGGTAAATGCACAGTACTACGTATTCATATTATTTGTGGGACTGCCCGAGAAAATGCCGGATTTATTTCAACGGCTCCGTGGAATACAAAGTCTGGTTCATATGTGAGTGACTCTGGTCGAACGATTGGCCGAGGAGTTCGCGCGGAAAAGCCGGTTTCGCGTGTCGATTGCCGTGGAGTTTTCGATTTTCGATCCGGGTGCGATCGAGTCCCACGGATCGCGTCACGCCGGCTGGGCCGGCGCGGCGGCCGGCTTCTCCTTAACCGTTTTCCTCTCAAAATAAGAATCCGCGAGATCAAACATAGACGGTCTCTCGCCTCGCAGAGATAGCAGAACGCTCGAGTGCCGTCAATAACATCGACCGTCCGAAGTGTACTTTTATCGGCACTCGACCCGAAATACCCGCTCGCGTAAATGGATGGCTCTGCTTGTATCCCAGCATTTAACGTATTGATCAACGAAGGAGCAATAAATAGAGGCACTACGGGGCACGTTGTGAGCCTGATTAAACTTCACTCTCCGTTAATGCTTTATAAATAGGCGCTGCTATTTCTCTCTCTATGTATAGTATCTCTCTCTCAACCTCTTCTTCTCCTTTTCTCTCCTCTCTTCCTCTCTCACACTCTCTCTCTCTCTCGTTGCCTCTCTACTCGTTGTCTCGCTCTTTCTATCTGGTTTTTCTCTGTCGTGCACGGTCACGAGGATCAAGGTTGTCACGTAGTCCCTCGTCGAACATCTTCTGACGTACGGTCCTTTCTTTTTCATCTGCGTCGTCCTTGCTCGTATTGCGTAGATTGTGGAGCAGACTGTCGCACTATTTTTACGGAACGTCTAATTATTAACTAAACACGCGCCACACAATCGATTACGCTTTATCCGAAGCACCTGCGAGTATTACGTTCAACCCTTAGCACTCGAATGGTGACTCTGAAGGGCCGCTAAAGATTGCTGTACCATTATTCAAAATATTTTTACATTATTCAATATGTCGGTTATATATACGATTATAGAACTCGCTCTCTATGGCTGCTAAAAATGGACCTGACAAAAGTGTTGCGAATTCTGACGGACGCTGTCGCTTCGTTCAAAATAACTTCTGTTTAGTACGTTGAGAAATATGAAATATAAACGTTTGATGTTCCTCTGTCGGATCCTACAATCAATTCGTTTGAAACTCGTCGCAGTCACCGTTAATACTTTCGCCTATCGATCGATCCCCCATTTCCGGTTCCATTCGTCAAATTCCGAAAATACCAGATTAACGGGAAGCCAAATCCGACGCAACGCCCGTTCCGTGATAACTGTTTCACGTTTTAATTAAACCATCCTTTATCGGTTATCGTGCATAAAGAATCGCGCGATGAAAAAGACGAGCAACATCCAATGGTGACGGGTATTCGTTAAAAGGTTGCGTCAGAGCAGCCCAACGCACGGCAGTTAATTGTGCTTTAAGGATCATTTGCTACTGGGATTCGTAATTGGATTAAAATGTCTCGTTTACTAAATCTTCTTCGTTATGTGTTTGCTCAAAAGTTCTAACAAATCGGATTTCCGCACAAAGAGGGAAAAGATACATCAAAATGATTTATTACTGGCAAAAACCGTACAAGAAAATGGCTGCTAACGAGTAAAAATTCGCTTGAACGCTAACGAGGAATATTTGTATTGTATTCAAGTCTTACAGATACAAAAGTGGAAAAAATCCCAATAGTTGATATTATTTCTTGAGCTGTTGTAAATTTTTTAACTTAAGATTATTGGGATTGAAACAATGGTTTCTTTTTCATTAATCGAACAAATAAGAACTACGACTGTTTTTCGTTTAGGCTCGAACATTTGTGGACTTTTCGCAAAAGTCGAGCAAGTTTCCCGAAGATGTAGTGTCGGTGGTTATGTAACGAGCCATCGGTTAAAAGTCGAGCTCTCCCCGGTACTCGTCACCCTCTTCCCAACGTCCTCGGGACGAACTATAAACTTGCAAATGTCACAAGCACGTCGATACATCTTTGTCTTTTTATTCAGCCTTCGACGAGGCCTGTGAACAAGCTCTTTATAGGGGCGTGGGTTGGATCGATCGCCAAGTAAAAGTGAAAGGACGTCCCACGAGGTGTTGTGTGTATGCGTGCAGGGTTTTGTGTAATCGTGGCATCAAGCGGAGAGCATTCACTGAGAAGAAAATCTAGATTTCCCTACGAGATTCTACGGCTCGCCCTTCTCGAACAATATTCCTCGGATGACGAATACGATCGTGATACCCACGCATATTGTCACGTGGTGAAACTCGGAGAAACGCCGAAATTTCGCAAAAATTCTGCAGCCGTTGGAGACCAAAATAGACAAACTGTGAAGGTAAAGTGTGGAAAAATACTTGCGGACTTTGTTATTAAATTTTGATATTCTGCGACATGAAATAGAATAGTTTCTCTGATTCTAGAGGCTCTGTTTCTCAGATTGATGAAGTTTTATTTTGCAGAAAGATTCGCTGTCTAGTTATTGATGTTAACGAAACGTGAATGTTCATCCAAAAACTGTAAAATTTATATATTGTAGTTATTAGGAAAAATATCAATCGCACTAGGTTCATTAAAATTAGCGGATGCCCCGTCAGGGTATGATTCCTGCGAGTTTCTCAGAATAGTGATACGACTGATAGCGACGGTCTGTTTATTGTCTTGCAGGAGACACCGATCTCCGGTCCCACAGTGCGAAACTTTGCTGCGACTGAGGTTGATCGACGAGTCAAATTACGAACGTCAAGTGCAATCCTAATTGCGGAAAGTTTCTTATCTCGAACAGTAATAGTACATACAGAATAGACTACGTCTAGGATAAAATTTGGAGCTCCTGAAAGATTCAGTCAGCTATAATTGGCGATAACTCTAATGATGGTTACTCGATACTCTTTCTCACAACTTTCCAATTCAAAAATATTGGAGCCTTCAATTTCTCTAATAATTATTCTGCTCGAAATATTTCCTGAATTTATTAACGAGTTTAATATGTGTAATCATTTTGTGAGATATAAGAAACAAAATTGACCTTCATATAATAAGAAAAAAATGTCTATATCGGAAATTGTACCCCCTGATATCATTTAAGATGAGATGACTTCGCAGAGAATTAATTAACGTTACGAGTGTCAAATTAATTGTTTAACATAGCCTCGTGCAAGTTTTGTGAATGAAGTTGTCGGATATCCCTGCAAACAAGAACGGGAATGATTAAAACAATCAAAGTTATTGTTCCAACCTGCAAATTTGACGCGCACGAAATTTATCAAGTAACCCAGTTTATTTTCATAAATACTGCATTTGATGAATCACACAGAGCACGCACAGTGAAGTTATGTGCGTCACTCAAAATATGCGAGCGCATGTAAAGACGCCATTAGGGGAGCTATGAAACTCGCAGGTGAATTATGCGATTTAGCTAATAACGTACTTAACAATATGAATTTTCTTACGTGCAGTACGACTTCTGTACTCCACCCCGTCATCAAAGCGATGAGATATTTAAATAAAGCGGTCGCATATGCTGTTCGCTCGAATTTATCCAGGAAGCAGCCCGATTTATCCCAGCCCGTTTCTTAAACACCAAAAGAAAACATTTTTACCACACCGACATAAATCGCGACAAATCCTATCCTTGGTAGAGGTTTTGTAATGAAATAACTGAAAGTATTGCCTGAACAATATCCTGCTAGCGTGGATAAAATTTTAACACTTTCGGTAGAGCGAAGAATTTCTCACTGTGGGAGGGAAGACTGTCCCTCCAGAAATGTGTTTCAAAAAGTGGTGCATTATATTATGTACGACTGAGAAAGCATGACGCGCATGGATCGAGGGAGGTGGGCGAACGATTAAAATCGTTTCGTGTAGAATCGAAAGGAGCCGGAAGTCTTCTTCTGCGGAAAGAATCACTAGCGATGCAATGTCCCTGAACGTCGTTAAAATCGGATCTGGAACGTAAACCCAATATTCGCGGCAACTCGTACCGGTAGCCTCTTGCGATTTCGTCTTTTCCCTCCGGCCTCTCCTTATCTCGGCATGCCTTCGATTTCGAAGCAATTCAAACGGGGATTTTCGACGGCCGAGCAACAGCAGGAGAAGCAGCAGCGACAGCAACAACCATGGCCCCAGTGGGATCAACCAGAATAAGCGACAACGCGGTGAATTGTAATGCCACGGCTTACTAACTCACACAGAGCGGGTTAGACTCCCGATACGTGTCGTTCGGTTGCCCGACTCTCCGCAAAAAACAAATTAGAATTGGAAAAACTATCGAGTCTTCTATAATCCGCTCACGACGAGGGTGAACATCTGAAAACGATGCTCAGACGTCATACTACATATTTGCTATCGTCTTGCTAGGCTGCTACGAGATAAATGGTCGTTCAGGCTTCCCGACGTCACCATTGTTATCGACAGTATCTGTTGCGTATTTGTTACGGAATCGCATTCGTTCTTGTTAGAATGTTTTGGAATTATTTTTTTTCAACAAAGTGTTATCACAGTTTAAATGTTACATACTTTTCAAATACTTTTTGTGTCCACTGTGTCCGTTTTCCCTTGCTTATTGTAGCTGGCATTAAAACGCGACTTTCTATCCGGAAGTGAAAGTTAAATATGAAATTCATTTCCGACAAATTGCAAAGAAAATATTGCGTGTATAGCCGCGAATGAATGAGATGTTGAAGCGGACTACTCTGCATTTATAAACAGTTTTCTAGCATGCCAGTTGGTCTGTGTTGGTCTGTGTTGGACTATGTTAGCCTCGCGTGTCAGTCGATGAAACCACTGTAGGACCGTGTCTAGTGTTCTCTACAGTGATATCGTCGGTCCATAGCGAACGCCGCGGCACAGAGTGGGAATATTGTGCTTTTATTAAAATGGTACTTTTGTCTCGGCAAATACGGCCGCGATTTCCTTTCCATTCATTCCGGAATTACTATCAGCGAAATTAAGAGACAATTCGCGAATACTATTTACCACGATTCCACTCCGTTATCGGAATAACTCCGCTATTTTCCCCGTTCTCGTTATTATTCTAATCGACAGAAGCTTTCATTTGCATTTTAATCGTGTCGCTTGATGTGCTTCCCTACGTGCATACGATCGATCAATATTCCTGTCATAGAAAGTTACCGGTACACAATAGAAGCTGAGCTTTCTGCTACGGTGACTGATAAAAAAAAAGAGAGTCAAGGAAAGAGCGGAAAAACTAGACCGTGTTTTGTACCAAATCGGAAGGTGATTTTTACTCTTCCGCGCTCGGTAAGAAATTTTCAATGAGAGGAGAAAACCAACTGTTCACTGTTTTTTTTTTATCTTCGCCATTTGTCCGACGCGCGAGGAATACAAATAGTTAATCAAACGCAAACAGCGAATTACGCGAAACAACCAGAAACTTCTGCTCTAATTCAGCCATCTCACAGAATACGGTAAACTAAATTTTGTATATCGAGATACTCTGGTTTTTCATTTTCGAAAATTGATGTTTTGCTGTTTGATGAATTTAAACTTTCAATTTCAATTATTTCGTCGGCCAATTTAATTCTAATCAGTGCAATTGTAAAATCGCCAATGTAATTCGAAATCTAATAAGTAACGTCCTAAGTCGAAAGGCTCGAACTTCGTAAAAAGTTTCTATCGATTAGCTAGTAACTTCGTGGTAATGTTCGCCCGGTGCTTCTTGCTGAATTAATTACGGCCGCGCTCGTATAGATTACTAGAAAACGTTGAGTCAACTTTTAAGAAGATCGTGACTCCTATTTGTATGAAAATTGACTTCGAACGTGCGAGAACGTATTTCACCTAGCTTCTCTTCATCCGTGAGATTCGGACGGTGTTGAATAATTTTTTAACGTTCTAGACACGGTAGCAATTTATTGAGATTACGTGAACCGGTTAGAAAATTATGGTCATCGGAAACTTCTGGGGTGTACCACTACTAATTACATGTTCTTGAGTTAGTATCTCTCGAATAATAAATCTTTTATATGTTACTTCTGAGATTCCTCCACTGCAAGTTTATTACTGATTTTTCAGTAATCCGCAGTCTACAATAACTTTTCTGATTAGGAAAATTTATTTTAACATGCTCAATGTTACACTTTGCAATAGTTTCGAAGTTAATAAATTTTCATTCGAAACATTTTCCACAGAACTACTGGAAGCGCTTAAAAAATAGTTGAGGGTTAAATTTTCAACCGAGTCTGTATAGTTATAGTTTCCTGATAGATCAAACATAATCTGTGCGGCGGATAGGAAATCACGAACAAGATGTGGCTCTAAAGTAAACTCGAAACAAGGTAGCAGAGATTGTTATTTCTTGGACGACGGCATGGTCGATACGAATTTCAGGAAGAAAGGAAGTCTCTGGGCGCTTCTCTTTACGGCCGATTGCGCCCTAACGAGACCAATCATCGCTCATTTTCCCGCGTCATTCCCGGAAGCTTATAAGTTTGCAGCGCAACCTTATCTCCTCGAATATGAATAGACTGACAGCGCTTTTATCTTCGATCTATCGATCTGAAAAGATTCCCCGGGCACCTTGGGAGCCACGTAACGACAGCAGTATAAATTACCGAGTTGAAGAAAAGGCTCCGAGCCAGTGTTGGGCAAAATGTTGTTCGGGTAACAGATAGCGAGTAGGAGTGAATCAGATTTGATTCGTCACACTATCGAATAAATTCTTAATCAAATAAGAATTTATTACGAGCACTTCGGAAAATGAAATTCAAATTATGCTTATGGTAATGCTTCTTTTCTTGTAGGACGTATTGTTATATATTTTCAGTAACATATAAACATGATTTTATATATTTTTGTGATTAAAAGAGATACCGCAATAAAGAGTTAGCCGCTCCACTTTTGTGTAATTTGAGTAAACAAACAAAAAAGCAATTCAAAATCATATACTGTTTGAAACCTGTTATCAATTATGTAGACAATTAATATTTGCGTTGACGCGTTGTCGTGCTCGATATGAAACCTATACCTTTTGTACGGTTCGAATGAATTCAATTTAAATATTGATACTGCATCCTTTTTGTGTCAAAGTGGAAAGAAATAGTAAGCACCCATTGTGAAGATTTAAACGAGAGTAGATACAATTAACTGTAGTCATCACTATTTATTGTTGACTAAAATTTCAAATGAAAAAATTGTAGTAAAACATTGAAATTATTGACTGTTGAGACTCATGCTTCCTTTAAGACTTTTGTTCCTCGCGATGACTATTTTTTTAACCAGCGATCTACACCGATTCAGAGGTATACAATCCCGCTATGGTAGTCGTGACATATAATTATTGTACGCGCTGTAGAAAGAGTGAAAATACAGAGACATCGGGCATCGCGTCGTGTCGCGTCGGTCCGCTTCGGTGACGAACAATGGCGCGGGAACCATGAGAATTCGCATGATGAGAGTTCGCCCGCCCGCAAACTTGAACCTCATCTCATTACGTTTTCAGTTCTCGGCCGTTTCTTTCTCTTTTGTTGCTCGCTCTATCTTTTTCGCGTTGCGGAGAGGGAGTAGAGGGGGAGGGAACTTCTTCGTGGTCGATCTTTGTCTCCGCCGACGTCGGTTTAACATTCGAGTGAGATCGAGAGGAAAATTGAGGCCGTTTGTGTCAACACGCCGAGATCTTTGTCGCCCGCGTTCCATTCTGCTGTCGTATCGGGATTCTTATTTTCCTGTTTCTTTCACTCCTGCGTGACGCGCGAATGGCGGAGACGAGGGACCTAAATATGTCTCTTAAGAGAGCACGTTGTCGGCAAGATGCCGTTGTTAAAAGGATAAGCGTCCTCTTTGAGCTGTGAAACAGATAATGTTTTCCCGCTGTTCCGATTTCCTAAAGTGGCCAGAACCACTTTTCCCTTCTCTTGCTCGTCACGCAACGAGAGTTAACCAACCCGGGAATCCTAACTTTAATGGCTTTTGCCCAAATTATTATATAGGGTGTTCCAAAAATGTTGCGCGGCAGGAAATTCCAACTTGCTCTCCTCCGAGAACCGCAAGGTACCCACCATTAGTCAAATGTCTTCCCACTGCTACGTACAGACGTAGAGTTAGTGGGGCGTTATAGCAACACGGCACCGATGAAGTTTAAGGGCGGGGGAAGTACCTGAGCGGGGAAGGTGCCGCGTGTGGAACTCCCTGTTGTACAGTTTTCCCTCCCATAGTGAGAAAAACGTCTCCACCGAAAGTGTTAAAATGTTATCCCCACTACTAGGGGATTCCCTACCCTTCAAAGAAAGAACAACATTTTTCGGACACTCTCTATAGAAAAATGAAGTCGAACGAAAACTTTCCCAGCTCGTCTCGGCTCTCCGAAAGCGATCTTTTTTATGAGAAACCGTTCGTTCCTGCGTGCCGCATTTTTCTCCGCGCGCACACAAAGATTTTATTAGAATCAGTAAAATGAATTCTCGATTCTTTTGTCGAGATTCGGACGAATTGTACTGCAGTCATTGTACGGTGCAGTATTCAGTCTGCGAATTGCAGGAGTTCATGGAATTATGCATTGTATACCTGAAGAATGTTAAGGAAGCTACTAAAAGCTTTCAGTTAATGAATTTGTATATTTATTTTTGACCGCACGGATCGCATTGTGGAATCGTTAGCGACCACGTTCCTAACTTAAAAGATTTATATAATTTTATTCTTTCGATAAACTCTAATAGAATTCAGTATTAACTCTTAACTTTTACCCTTTTCGCCCATTTTAAGATCAGTTGACATTTCAATATCTTTATATATTGTATCATAAAGCGCACTTAATTATTAAGTACGCAGACGATTTGGAGAAACATGAAACCATTTGAAGAACAAAGGTTAATCACATGTACCCACAATGTATATGTATTATTAATAATTATAGAAGTATAGCAGCGCAGAGTTGCAGAGAAGACTGTGCAATAAAAATGAAAAATAATTAAATAAATGTTTTCCCGAATAACTCTCCTCCGTGAAAAGTTGTTCACTCAGAATAGCGAGATGCATCTTTCAGGTTAATCAGTTCTCCAGAAAGGGAAGGAGGAGAAACGACTGGATAGAGTGGAGAAATTAACGATGTAAAATTTAAAAAGAGGAAGGGAAGACTGCCGACCATGAAAACGCCAGACTCAGAGGAATCTTCTGCTCGTGGCGTAAACCTGACCGCGAGCCTTCCACAATTTTATTTTCTTTCATTTCCTTTCTGCCTCTGCTGCCGAATCGAGGCTGCACAGCTGCATTTCCGCCGTCCCACCTGTTTCGTGTTGAATGCATCAAGTTTTGAAGAGCGACCACATAATAAACTATAGTTCCGTCGACACGATCAATCTAATTAGCGGCTGTGATCGAATTAGCTGGTTTAATTTTCATATCAAAAGAATATATTTTCCTTAGAACATACAATAGAGATTTAACAATAATTTTCATTCAACCTTGTGGAAAATATACCGATGTAAATATCTTTCTTCTATGTGTATATTTTTTATTGCATTACTCGATGCTACTCGTTATTCCCTGCATAAAAGTACTAAATCACTTATGGCGAAAGATTAGTAGTTTAGAAGATATTTTAATTTTCAAAGTGGCTCTTGAAATATATATATATATGTTTGTTCTTCTTTAAATTAACTATATCATACATTTTAATAAAAATCATAGAAAATCGAAATCAATTTCGTCACTATTCCACAGCAACATGTTCGAACAGAAGTTTTCTAGAAACAGAGGCGAACTGTTTATTTCGATCTCCGGATAGAACGTTCGGTGGCACGTTTAATGACGTCGCCAGACAGCAACGAAAGTTAAAAAGTGTCGAACGGCCGTGAAAGAGAGCCGAGTTAGGAATCCCCGGGAGTCTAATCGCCCCTTAACACGAACTTAGTGGCAAGTCAAAGTTGATCTCGGAACTGGAATTATCAAGGGGGATAATTAAGACGGGAGTTGGAAGGGAATGATCGTCGTCTCGGATTCACCGCGATAGTCGCAAAACTGCATTGAAACTTCAAGATCGAACCTGTCAGGCGTCAAAGACTTTCCCATTCCGGTTGAATAGACGAGCTAAGTAGCGACGAGAGTCATCATCAAATATTCCTGGCACCGCATACGTCCAACTATGGCGTTCCTACGATGTCTCGCAAATGCTACTACCTACTGACATCGTTCGAGTTAAAGTAACTTCTCTTCCTTTGAGGCTGAAGTAAAGTATATATTGTAGTAATTTATAATATATGGCCGAACACTGTAATAGATAATAATCTATGGCTGTTGCCAGCAGACAGTATCTAGCTAACTTTTATAAAAAGCCCTTAAATAATTCGTCTTGATAATGCCGAAGCTTGACGTGAACTCACCATGAACATTTCTTATTCTTTGAACGAGCGATTAACTGGGAATCAGTTCTAAGAAGCACAGCTGCGCAAGAAATCTCGAGACGGGATGAGTAAATTAAGTCTGAACCGTACGCTGAGCCCGGATAATAAATCGAAAACTCGGCAGCCGGTGACGGGTAATCGTGAAAAACATTGTGCGCCGCGTAATGAACACTTTCCTCGGCGGTATTCAGCCGTTGGTAGCGAAAATGAAAATCGCGACACGTCGCGTCGCGTGTCGATTCGGCCTTTCGAGCGTGAACGCCGCCACGTCCGACGCCGTTCAGTCGAGCGGAACGGCGAGATAAGTCGTCTGTCTTTTCGTTGGTCTCCTCAGGGGTCCCTGGGGTGAACCTCGGCCGGACGGATCCCTTAAGTAACACGATTCGAGCAGAAAGACCGGTAAACAGGAAGTGGACTACTATCCCTCTGTAGCCTTCTCACTGTAGCGTCGCGTCGAGATTCTTTGAGAACAGTCTCCGTCAAAATTGTAACGTGAAACGCAAAGATAACGCACAGGGTGATCGAGAAATACGGTGCTCGGTGTTAAATTTGAGCCACCTCTACATCATCGATAGACAGCGGATGTTTATGCAAAATAAAAATTATCTATCTGAATTACGACAAACTGAAGTAGAATGTAAACTTATTTTTTAAACTCTTTTGTATTTTCTCTGTAATTCCGACCAACTGCAATTTTTCTTCAAATTCCTTCGTCGCGTCGTGCAGTAAACTAATTGCTCTAACTTCCGTCTGTTTAAGGGTGTCTGAATATTAATGTGTGTGTCCGATAGTTTTTTCGCGGGGTGTATGTGAACTCGGTGACAGTGAACCGGCGAAAGTGTGCGCGAAGTGGATAAGGGAAGCGCAGAGTGCGACGCACGGTGAAGTACGAGGAGTTTGGCACTTCAATTACGTAGTTAAGTGGCGCAGGTCGGATTAATTTTCTTTCGTGTACAGGACGAAAGCACGGCACGGCTCGCCTCGGTTTGTTCGGTTACCTGTGCCGTTCGTAAATTGGATCAACCGAGTGCCTGGTCTTATTGTAAGCCGGCGAGAGGCGGGATGCGGCCTAAAAAGGAAGACGTTTCCGTCGAAAGCGACTTTTGTCCCATATAAATCTCACCCTTCCAGCTTCCTTCTCCTGGCGGAAGGGTGCCTCCCGGAAGGTGAAAGGTTAAAGGTTGAAGCAATCCCTAATCGTTCTCGATGAATGGCCGCGATTCCGCGGGATCGATAGGCGATTTTGTCGGATGATAACAGTGATTGGATTGGGGCTCTTTAATTAGACGAGGGACCGACCCCGGACTCGATTCCTGTCCGAATATGTTTTCTTAATACATTCGCGTTATGTGTAGCAACGAACCGCTCGATATCGATTTAGCCGGTTAGCATTCGGCTATCGATTGAAATTTTAAGGATGGGTCGCGTCCCGTTTTATGTATCGATGGATGTAGCCCATTAACGTTATGGAGGACGCGCACAGCGTCCGCAAAAATTCCCAAATTATTAGATTTCCGCCAAAATTGGTGGTACTATGTTTTCGGGATCTCTGATTGCGAATCTAAACTAATTTTTTCAATCAATCTGACCGATCCAATATAGCGAACGGATATTTCTTTTTGTGCGGTTTTCGTGTGTTAACAAAGCCGCCATTTTCTATAGATCGAGATTTTTATTTTACTTCCATTGAGTCATTATCTGAGTTTACAATCAAACAAAGTACAATTTTTCGAAGTAAAGAAATTGGTTGATCTGAGTGGTGATGTCATTAAGTGGTGGTTCAAACTATAAGGAACTATGAAAATTAGGTTCAAAAGTTAATTTTAACTGGTTGGAAATAGGGAGGGATTAATTAATCCTTTTTCGATACATTTCCACGAATTGTTCTTTGCTTCACATTAAGTACAATCGTCCACGCTGAAACCGACGTAACCATCGTCACGATCTTTTGTGTGATTTATAAGCAAGTAATTTCAATTCGAATTTACCATCTCTTCCGAGCTGTATTTCGATGAAATATTCGTTGTGAGTAGACGAATGACGAATGTGAAGTAGGAAATTTTCATTGAAGCTTCGAGCGAAATGAAATTTCTTGAGCGAAGCCGGGTCGGAATTTTGTATTATGAAAAAGTCATGGGAGGATGGTGACATTTTTCCCATCAGGCTTTCCGCCGAAATCAGAGGAACGCGGTCTTCTGAAGTTTTATATGTCCACATTTTTATTATACAAGCATACGTAGAGACGGGTATTGGAATTTAAATGAAAAAGTCGAGCGCTCCGAGGCGACGTTTATTAGTTACGGATGAAAATTAGAAGAAGCGCCGAAAAACCGGCTGATGTATTGATTCATCAGTCCGACAAAAATTTGTAATTGACAACAGACACGCCTGGATACGCCGGATTCGATTGAGTTTCTCACGCTTCGCGGTTTTACCAACTAAAACTATCATTGGGCTCGCGTCAGCTAGCTAGATAGAGGATTCGATACGAAGTGTAAGTACTTATATTGTGCAATGTGCTTTTGCACGATAAAGAAATGTTTAATTATTATATAATATACACTCGAATTCCAACCACAAATTTTCGAGGAAGATTTGACCCTCATCTTCTATGGGATGCCTCGAATTAGGCCGAAGCTATTCGGGCCAATGAATTGGCTCCTCCAAGATCACGTCAAAGTAAATTTCATCCTATTTCGTCGGGCGTAATAGTCTCTGCTTTCTATATTAGTTACGGATACTAGGCTCTATCCCGTTTCCTGTTATGCAGCAGACTGGTCTGTAGCAGACCACCCTGTAGTATGACAAAAGTACTTTTCGCATTCGAGGGAAAGTAAATTACAAGTTCATAATTGGCCATTCGAGGATTTTTTGAAATGGTTTTTGCCGATAGCTGCTCGTACCCGAAGCGGTCCTTCAAATTGGATATCTCGATCCGGGAAGCTAATTCCGTGTCCGTCAACGTCACGGTGCGGAACCGACGGATGAAAGCCCGGCCGAGTATCAGCATTTCCCTTTGTAACCGTGTCCCTACATTATTCTTATTCACTGGGACCGTTTGCACGGTCGTCGCCGGTCCGGCCGGCGGCGCGGCGATCGATCACGAAACAAAGGGGGTGTGGGTGGCACGCGCCAAGCAAGAAATCCGAATTCTCAGGAGGCAAAAGCAGCGGCGCGGCAGCGGTGACGGCGCGCGGCGTCCAACTATTATTCCGCGAGCGTCTATTCGACACCGGCGCCGCGCCGCGTGTATCGGTACGCGCCCGGAGAAATGAGAACGCCGCATTTGAAAAGGAAGTCGGCGAGAGTTCCTTATCACCCTTAAATATTCGTTGCAACCGGGCCAGGAAGCCAGGGGAGGAGCCAGCGAATGGTCAGACGAAGAAAGAATTGCGCACAGTGGCCCCCAAATCAGGATTTCACAGTTCAAAAACCGGGTTAGCTTCAACCTCTTGCATTACAATTTATTTTATAGCTACACAGCGAATTTTATGCATTTATGCCTAGTAAAATGAGTAAGTGTCATTTAAAACTGTACAAACTTTAGAAGAATTTAAGTATACTGTTGTTTGTGTGTGTATTATATTCAACCTATTAAACATATTAATGTTTGTTGAAAAATTTGTTGCAATTCAGGTAGAACATTTTTATTTTGTATGAAGATCTGCAGTCTACCTACGAGAGTATTATTTATACATACAAGCTATACATACATAATTTTACAAATACGGTGACCATACGTCGTTTATTTAAGAGGACTTTATTTTGTGAACTGAAATAAAATCGGCACACGGCACACGACTCAAATCTGTGTGCGAAGATCGAATAGAGCATTTCGTTAATATCCAATGACCGGAACGCAAATATCATTGACGGCCAACTATTTGATGAAGTTTCGTATATTAAAAATTATGTCAACAGTGACAAAATCGAGGAATAGCGACAAAATGCTGAATCCAGCCAACACGTAGATGGATTGAAATTTCTATATACTTCGCATACAAAAACGTACCTTTTGAAAACATTTTAATGCCCCACTGAACGAGTATTTTTATCAGTGAACAGCAACATATGAACCAGTAAAAAGACCCAATTAAATATCGAAACATTGAAAGCATGCATTTCTATCAAATAAACGTTTGGCATGAATTGCATACAATTGAAGAATGATTAAAAAACGATTTATTCAAAAAAGCTCACTTTTGTAATCAATTTTGTAACGTTGAAATGTACTACATCTCTGTACTTTTGTTAATAAAATGATCCTCCAAGTGTATTGTTTCAGTTCTTTTTTAATGGTTAATTATTTTTTAAGACCTCAAATTGTATATCAAAAAATTTTATTTCCGAAGCAATGTGGTTTGTATATATGTGTGTACATTGCGACGCGAGAGTCAGAGCAGAAAATGGATGAAGGTTCGTAATGAAATTCAAGCCCGCGAATTAGTGTATCTTGTTTAAAACCACCGAACTCTTTTCATCCGCACAGTGTTCCACGCGCGGCAAAATATTTTCCCAGCGAAATGAGACACTCTTCCGTTTTTAGCACTCCTTCTTCAACCGTATTCCCTTATCATTTCAAACTCGGCTGTATCCCGGGTTTCGTGTTGCATTCGATGCCAGCGATCGTCAAAGACGATACGAAATATGTATATTTAGCGCGCGCTCGTTTGCGTTCGCCGCACATAAAAAAGGTATGCAAAAGCCATTCTTGGAGGAGCGACAATTCTGCTAGGATTATTTGATCTTCGATTTTCACGGGGTTCTAACAAACTTCCAGTTTATACGTATTTTTTACGATTTCTGCTGCGTAGAGATTGATATTAGTACATCTCGTAAACCCGTGCGAGGTTTGTGGCTTCGAACGTTTTTAGAACGTGAGAAGTACTGCACCGTATATAAAACAGAAAGAGATCGTCTGAATTTAATTTTTAGTTACTCGCATGGGGTCATGGTAATTTCAGAGGCACAAAGAACTAGTAGAACCACAGGATCTGAGAAACAGGACGGGCCCGAGCGTTTTTCTTAAATCAAAGCTTTACCGTATTTCTATTTACCTTGGAATGGAACGAACCAATGAAAGAAATCGAATAAATTCTTTTGAAAACGTTTTGAATGATCTCTTCTCAGAATAAAACTTTCGGTTCGCGTTCGGACGACGCGTTCTTCGTCTTATTTATTCGTCTCTCCACTTTTGCATGAAGTCAGTCGAATTCAGTGAAACCGTGCTACACTCTAGCTTCTTTTTCGTCTACGTCTGTCCACGACACTGCTCGCCGCACAAAGAAAGTGGAGCGCCGAAAATAGTCCGGTCAGCTCGGAAACGAGGATACACAAGGGGTAAGAAAAATTCATTATGCTTCTACATGATGGCTTTCCGGTGGTGAAGTCGCGTAGAAAAGGAGAACGGTAAGGGAGAGGCGCTCATTAGGCGAACGAAACACAGAAAAACAAAAACCGCGGTACATCAAAGACGCGCCGTTGAAGACTTCCGAACCGTAGATGGGGAAAACGATGAACCGTTTTCTACTAGATTCTCAAGTGACGCTAGTCTCGACCCTTATTCTCGCTTTTACATGCTCGAAAATCGATTCCGCGAGAAATCTGTGGAAAGAGTCTTTCTACAAATAAGTCATGGAAAATTTCATGATCCATCCATCTCGATATTCTTTGTGCTACTAAATTAAAGAAGATATTCTGAGGGTGACCCTTAAACGAGACAGCCTGTGTATACCCAAATAATTTTGTAAGCTGCATGGGATCATGAACCTATAATTTCCCCTATTATTCCCACTTTGAGCTTCACAAATGGTAATGTTATACGCCAACTGGTAACAATGAAGAGATTCAAGAGGTAATTGCACCGATGTGTTTTGGATTAGTGTATGTGTAAAAAGTTGGTACACTCATTACAGCGCGTTTATGGCGACTCCGTAGTCGATGGATAAGGGGCGGAGGAAAATTGCGAGAACAGGCTTTGATTATACAGCATCGGATCATCAATTGACCCTTTATCAGCCACTTCCACCCCTCGTCAATTTGACTGACACGCCCGACGAAACACCGAATTAACAAACGAAACGTACTCGTATTTGCATAACAGGATTTGTACACCGGCAGCAACGGGATACGTCGAAATTCCGTACATAATCTTTAGTGACGGCTCGGGATCAATAAATTCATCGCGAACCGTGGCGGTAACGGGGGAAAAATTACTTAGAAACTCGACGGATACGGTTTTCAATCACAACCCTTTATTCCGCGAAAATTCTGCTGGGTGGGGCTCCCATCGGCGCGGCGCGGCGTAAGCGTTATCACGATACGCGAGCCGCTCTGAACCGTTGTTCGACTCGTAGTGAATCATGCCCGATGATTAATGAGTGATTAAAGAGATAAATGGTCGAATCCAAATTGGGAACAACGAGCAAAAACGGACGATGTACCCGGAGGATTTAAGATAGCCGCAAGTGGTTTCATTAAGGGGATAATCTGCGCCAATCATTTCTGTCACTTTTTAGACTTCGGTTTTTCCTTTTTATCAAGAATAAATATAATCAATGTAAATAATCATCGAGTATGTAAAGGGATGTAGAGATTGTTTTTAACTCTCGGACTTAATCTTTCTATTCAACTTTTATCGAATTAATTCACCAAGGAAACAGTAATTATACCGAGTTCATCTTTAGGCGAAGTTGTAACGATTATCACGGAAATGCGTGCAGTAGGATAGCTTAAGGAACATATTGAGAAATTCTCCTTGGGATCCTATGTGCAAATTCGAATTCTCGTATGATTCTACCCACGCAATCAGTATGCGAGCTCACTGTATGCTACGACAGACAATTCGACAACTGCGTAAAGCTATGACAGCGTGTGTGTCGGCGGTGTGGTTCGGTAACCAACAAATCCTAGCTTTTCAGATATTGGGGCTTCCAGGGCTTTCATGACATGGCATCGTGCAGGTCCCACTGTTCAGGCATTCTAGTGTAAGCCGCGTCCTTTTGCGGAAATTATACCAACGTTCCGCTAACGTTGCAGCTTCCTAACAAAAGTGACACATTGCTACTTATATCGGCCCGCATAAGTAACAAGCGCACCATTATTTTTGAGCCCTTTGTGGACGAAACTCATTCTATTTGCGTATGCCTGTATAATTTTGAGACAATTTATTTTCTATTGTATTAGATTTTATTTTCTATTAGAATGCAAATAAAATACGCCTCCATGACGCCCCCATCTCCCAAAAAATTAGTAACATCAGAGTTTTACAGTTTTGTGGTTTTAGAAAAATGTTAAAAATGTTCAATTTTCCTGATCACTGTACACTTCGTTCGCACTCGAAGCCCTTAGTAGTAGCCGTTGAGAATCGACAGCAGCCTTCCGCCGTATTTTCCACTGGAGAGTAATTGCTAGTTACTAATTACCTAGAGCCCGGATCTTTTTACAGGCATCGGGCGAGAAACGAAGGGGAGCGCTTACCTCGGAGCACGGCGATTGAAGAACGAGAAAAATAGAGCTCGTTACGTCTACTTCGCCCCTAATCGCGCTCTTCTCCCCTATCTCGGATTAGTTGCGTCACGCGATACTGTCTGATGCATACGACAATATGTATCAGGCAATTACGCGCGATTACCCGTCCCTGCGGCATGCAGTTCCCGTGACACGACGCAATATTCGGCGTCTTTGCGCCTGCTGGCCGATCCTCACCAACATCTGACCCTTCCGGAAGGTCTTCCAGTAGCCGAGGGTCAAGTGTGC
This sequence comes from Lasioglossum malachurum, assembly GCA_028455605.1. NCBI lineage: Eukaryota > Metazoa > Arthropoda > Insecta > Hymenoptera > Halictidae > Lasioglossum > Lasioglossum malachurum. The sequence goes on along the minus strand of CM052312.1, from coordinate 8,713,122 downwards.
AGATATATCTCGACCATAAATCAATTTGGATATACTTATTAAAAGCTCTAATAGCGAGTAAACGGCTGCGCTTCTAAACGGGGTTGGTTCTACTATCGCACACGAAACATTTTTAAAATATATAAAATGTATTCTAATTATTATTTTTTTGTGTTTTTTAGGGGGTGTCCCGAGAAACTACACCCTACTGTATATCCTAAAAAGTCCGTACGTATCCATTCTACCTACCAGGAGAATTCCCTGTAGTATTTCGTAATAACAAGTGTCAGTAATCTTCGCACTGTCGTCCTGGTAATACGTTCAATTCCCGGAGCCCTCATACTGTTCGGTTAGGTCAGGAAGGAAACTCTGCTAATTCGGCTGGTTCGAGTGAATTGGCTATGTCGCGAGAAACGACTAGTCTTATACCGTTTTCGGTGGGGTCTGGCCACGAAACGCTGAACAGGCATCGCGGTACCTTCGCTTTAAAATGCAGACTGGGAAGAAGCGCAGCGTCGCGACGCACAGCACCGCACCGCGCCGCGCCGTTTCTGCTGACGATCGACGCTACAGGAACTTCCCATCTAAGGGGGTTGCGAAACCGAGTTCCCGGATAGAATGACACCGTGCCTTTTAGCAATCTTCCAATGCTCTCGGTAAGTGGGACCTCATGGTAGTTCATCGATCGTTCGATGACAGAAATACGGGGTGTCCCATCCAGATACAAACTGCATCTTGCCGTAAAAAATATTTCAAGTAAAGCCTAGCCTGTTTCGGGAGAAACTTCCTATGGTAGACCCGCTTCCGTTTGACTAAGCTAAATTTTAAACGACTTTGGAAGACGTTGTTGACCAGTGAATCCGTCTTGGCATAGGCTAGTTAAAAGGTCAACTGTTTTGCTTCATTTTAAGAAGGTGCAGTTGTGTGCTAAATTATTTTTAAGCTAGCATATTTTATTTAATTGCAGATATTGTCCTACACGACGAGTATACCTGTTATTATGAACAGTTAACGATTGCACTTTGGGCACGGAGGAGAACTTTCTAGTTTTTTGAACTATCTCAAGTCGTTTCTCGCATATGTTCGGATAGTGTAGTGTAAGCCGTCAACTAGGCGACAACGATACTGAAACGCCCTCTGTTTCCTGTCCAGCAGCATGGAATATCGTTTGTTTACGACGTTAATGGAAATTTCCAATTAGTTTGCGCCCTATTAAATTGAACGTGCATTTCGAGCCGATGTTACTCGACGCCGCTAATAATCCACTCCGGCACAAAGCCTTCGTAAATGTTTCCGTTTCATTTGCAAATAGTCATGAAGGATTGGTTTCCTTCGCCTGGAGGCGTGCTCTCGAGGAAGCAACGGAAATTTAAGTTCCACCCCCACCCCACCCCCATTATCGGTTACTTCCGATATCTCGTTGCCTGCCTCCATTGTTACGACGACTATCGTTGCTATTATTACCGACCCTAATATCGGAGGAATCTTCTACCGTTAATCCACTCGGTTCAACTTCGATACTTTACTATCAGCGCCGTACGATAGTGTAGTCGTACACACCGATAAATACAGTCAGATATAAATTCACTGCGGATTTTATGCGTTTATGACAAAAATTCTTCCACGTACATATTCTAGAAGAATCGTTATGTTCAAGGAATAATAATCGACTTTGTGGACGCAAAAACAAGCGAATACCTTCTTGAAAGAATTCAAGAACAGCTCTGTATATGTCCATCGAAGCTATACAACTTTACTCGCGGTGAATAATTTACGAGTTGTTTAAAACCATCGCGTTACCTATCTCCTCTATTCCAGCAACTGTGATCAGCGAAAACTACGCTGCAGGATGTTCAGGTGGATTCCCGACTTGGAGGAAAATATTCGTCTTGATAGCAGCAGCTGATGCATTGCGGGCCACGCTCTAGCCAATTAGTAACCATCTCATTCTGTACGGAGCATGGGCTTGTAAATGCTTAGAGCGTAATATCTCATGGCCCACGAATCCGGTGTTTCTCGTCTCAGAATCTCTGCAGAGAACCGCGGTGACGCATCTTCTTCATTTTCCTTGTGCCAGAGAAACATCCATGAGCCTATTTGTCTAGACTCTAGACCAGGCCTGGGCAACTGATTAACGAGCAGCGTTCCCAGATCGAGGGAATTGAAGGAAAAATAGTGGCGGATATGCTATAGTCAGAACCTGACTGACGTCACGAAGCTATACAGCAGTAGTATCTCCGTAACCGTCGTATCGGCGCGGCGGGTCTGCCGAGCGACAGTTCTACTGGAGGTGCTACATTCTGTGTAGTGGGCCAAACGTATAGAAGGAGGTTCGCGCTTCGACTCTCTGCATCTCTTTCTTTTCCGTTCGTCGACCTCTTCCATCCCCGAAACTCGAATCGTTTATTACACGAGTAATTACGATCGTAATTATATCGTGTTTGGTGTCACTTTAATTGGAAAAATGAAACGAATTCGATGGAAATGTCGATAGACATTTTTAACACGAAATACACGCACATTTTTGCTGTCTTCAAAATGTCCACCTTTGTACATCCAACGAATCAAAGCAAAGAATTTTAATTCGTAGAAAGTAAGCATGTGCTTGAATGCGTGTAAGGAATTATGATATTTTTGCCACTAAATTCTCCGGACCACTGTGCGGCGGGGCAGATGTTCCCCAGGCCTAGTTTAGACGAATTCCCCACCGATCTCGGATCCCGAAGTAACATTACATCCGTAACGGAAACAGTCCACTCGATTATGCCCACGTCGTTCATCGTTGGCCTCTGAATCAGCAATCCTCCGATACGTTCCACGAGACGTTATCTTCGGATGGGACCCTCGCTCATGCGGATATTATCGTTTCGACAGTTTTATAGTGGTATCTGTAATGACGATCAATTGAGTCGTGGCTAGGGGACAACCTGCACGGGAGAATCCGGAAACCAGAATTCCGGAACAATGACGGAACTGGCCGTGTCGAAAATGGCGCACACGACCATCGAGAGTTCAGCAAACTCGAGTCGTCGTTGTAGGGGAGACTACAAGCAACAATTTCACTTTTGATTACGACCATGCAAACGCTATTACAAGCTTGCGGATTTTTATGCGAAATAAAAAATGTCTACATCAATTACAAGACGGAGGGACCAAGTAGAAATCGTTTCCTTTCATAAAAAAAAATTTTTTCCCATAAAAAAAATTTTTATATGACAAATTTTCATAGCTGTTTGACATTATTATATCACACAGTAGTTTCTAATAAATTACTAAAATTAAGATATTTAGTACATAGGTTTATTCAATAACACGATAAGTTACAGAAAGAAAGTAATAGAACAGAATGGAACATATGGTATTAAATAAAACTATGATTTGCTTTGTACTTTCGTTCTAATCCAATATTTGTACTTACACAAAAAAGAATGAAATACACTAATACACCAACTTAATCAAATTTTTCGGTTTTAAAATTATTACAATCGTAAATTACCAAAGAAAGAAACAGCTCTGTCTCTTGTTTTCTGCAATCGATGCGAAACATTTTACAACGCAGTCTAGTCATACATATATCACGTGCAAGGTAGTAAATAAATTCGTTCTCTTGACAAGAGCGCCAGTTAATTTTAAAAAGCTCGACGGAAATGTAAATTATGAACACATCGATATTGATCTTGCGAGTAATAGCTACACCGCGGATTTTATGTATAAAACTGAACAAGTGAAATACAGCACCGTGATTATAAAGTAGAATTTAAGAACACGGCTACACTATCTTCTACTTCACTAACCGAACCACAAACCCAAATCTGAATAAATTCAGTCTTGTAATTTTTATAAAACAACAAACCAGTCATGCTCAGAGTCACCAGACGAGGGGAAAAAGTTACCCACCCTCTGCTATTAACGGAATAGTCACGTGACATTGTGACACATGCACGACAGCATGGGGAATAAGCATCGTAGAAGGAGAAGCTAGATTGGGGATACAAGTCATAATCAGAAGTCATAATCAGAAGTCATAATCAGAAGTCATGCTGGGTAGGGTTAGTGTTAAAATTATCAGAAGAGTTTCATGGAATTGGCGTAGAATTGATATAATTAAGTGTGTGATAAAATAATGAACCTTTTTGTGTCACTTTTGCCACAAACGTTTTTATAGTTAGCCAGACCTTGTTCCTCGTATCGATTCTTATACAATGGCCTATGAAGACATCGCATGCTGTTGCTTGAAGCAAAAGATTGTTCATAACTGGCGTTCGACAAACGGCATTCATCGTAAAGAAGCGAGATCAAAGTTACAGTACACCCAATTTGTTCCAAAGTATTGCCGCAATTAGAATATTAATATTTATGTATACATGCTATTACCGTGACAGTGTTTCATTATACAGCCTCGAGTAGTCGGAATTTGAATTCCCGAGCGGTTTAATCCGCACACCCGCCCTACCCTTCTTCGGCCAACTGTTTCAAATAATAATTCCCCACGGTACAACATACTTTTCCCATTTCATGTCAAATTATACAAACTGACTCGCCGCGCTGAGATCGGAGCATGTACGGCCATTATAATGAGAAACAGATATCTTAAAACCCTCCGCAAATAATAAATCGGCGGTGGTTTACGGAGCTCAGCGTACATCCACGATACGCTCAAATATTGACCGAACAAATAGATCTTTAAGAGTCAAATTACTATCTCGACGTATGCTTACTAACGTATGGTCAGCCGCGACTCTGTCGACATTTAATTGTTTGTCGCAGCCGATTATCGTTTGCTGCATCACAGACACCTCGTTTGGAGCAGCAAGTAACTGACGAACAGAATAGAACAGGACATATATGAGTCCCGCCTTAAATAGCTCCGTTAGGCATGAAGATAGAAGAGAATATAAATCTATTGTCACACGCCATAATGAAATTTTCGATTGGGAAATACTTCAACGAATTTTTAAATATAACAGCAATATTTCATGCGATTAAATTATGTAAAATATTACTTATATGAAGCTGCATTCTGTACATACTCCGGATGCGTTCAATGAATGACGGTGCGCCATTATATGATGCTAAAGAGCACTTTGGCTATAGATAGGTAACGTGATTAAATTTATTATAATCTATGCTTCCGCGAAACGATAAATATTCACAATACTAATTTCCTCTTTAGATGAATCCCGAATGCACGAATTTCGATCTTCATTCTCTGCACAAACCGTCCTTGTCTAATTATTTATGTTGTTCTATACTGATTTAATGAAAAAATCAACCCCGAATCCAATTGAATACACATCAAGACCAAAAATATTTGTATTCGTAAAAATTTGGTTTTCGAGTATGTAGCGCTTTTCTATTACACCTGCGTTCATCAGTTGATATTTCGAGCAAGAACCTCGAAACTCGGAACAATGAATCAACTATTTCACACCGGTGTAATAAATCAAATTCCCAGGTTAGGTTCCCGAAATAATGAATCAGATCGTCTCTCAGTTTCGATCGTTGCCATAATAAATCACATTTTCAATCCAGGCCCCTCTCGAATTAAGCACACCTGTGAAATACAGCCAGAAATTTCTTCCTCCGGCATGCATGTACTTATTTCGAGCTGGGAAATTATAGCGCTAATGCAACTACATACAGTGGATCCGAAAATATTTTTTAATCGATTAGATACCAACAAATTGAATAATGCAAACAATATTGTGAATAATGCTGCAGCGATTTTTAGTTGTGACTCTGAGTTATCACTCGAGTGCTAAGGGTTGATAAATTTTCATGTTTCTCTCCGGGAACTCCGAACGACAACGAAGTTCTCATCACTGGCTGTAAAAGAATACGTAGCGCAAGAAGCTGAAACGAAATGCAGAGGATCCAGGCCACTTTCCTAATTACGGAGCGGGGGGGCAATTACCTTTTTAGATTTATTTTGGGCTAGCTAGTCTCGGTTTGACGCGTGCGTAGACAAACCACGTGGCTCGGTTTCCAGCATCGACCAGCAGCAGCGGCAGCAGCAGTAGTAGCAGCGAAGCTTCGTTTCGCGTAAATGACAAGAGGGAGGTCACCCTGGCAAGAATATGAACACCATCGAAAAGGGAGCCTGGAGCTGGACAGGGTCGACGGATGCCGAAGCGACAGAGAGATAGACGGACAGGGTGGGAGAGTGAGAGAGTAGGAGAGAGAGAGTGAGAAAGAGGGCCGGGCGGTGTGCTTCGGAACACAAACACGGAGAGTTTCGTGACAATGGCCACTAGGCCGGCATCACCCTCCCGCAATCATCCACTCCCGTACTCCCCCGTAACCCGACAACGATCCACGAAACCCGGAGAGTTAGGTTCGCGTCGTTCGTCAGGTTCCCCTTTTCATAACCCATCCGTTGGAAAGGGCCCGAGCTCGAGAAGAAATCGAGAGAAACGCGACTGGAAGTCGAACAAGTTTGATCACAGTCACTCTTTTGTTTCCGGGGGGAATGAATGGACCCATCTCTCTCTCTCTCTTTCACTCTCTCTTTCTCCGGTATTCCAGCTATTTCGGCGATTGTTTCTCCGAGTTTCCTTTGTCATTTGAATTCGCGGTGGTACCGCCAGTCGATTGCTAAATTTGAATTCGGTTGTTCGCGCGTTGGCGGGGAAATTGGAGCTCGGTGACGGCGCGGCGCGAGCGAATCCACCGACCAAGTTTTTCGGGGGAACAGGTCTTTTGTTTTTCCCATTTTTGTTCGTTCACCGCCAACCTTTAACTGCATTCAAGCGACATTCTCACATGGACCGGTAAAAAAAGTCGATTGTTTTTTTTTATTGCACTGCTAGGGACAGGGAGAACGATAGGACACGTTCCAGTGTCCTATTACGAAAATCGATTTTTGATCGCCTTCAGACCATTTGGTCTCGCTACGTAACTGCCGCACAAGCTATTTATTTTAAAACAAAGGCGAGCGCAACACATTCGATTAGCCTAAATTCGTAAAAAGTCGTCTTTCGGGCAGCCGTTTGTTAGGTTCAAACACACTCTGTCCCCGGCTGGTTACGCGGTCGCCTCGAGAGGCGTCGTGAATTTTAACCAACGAACCTTTTAAAGTTTCGCTGCGCGTTAAAGAGGGAAGTCTTTAGCCGTGGCTGCGCGTTAAAAGCTCTAAACGGGTCGCTAAATTCGTTTCGGGGTTCGTTTTTTGCGCGTCGCGCCTCGTTGGGACGACTGCTTAATGGAGGACCGAGAAAGGGAGGAGGAGAAACTGATAGCAAGAAGGAGAAAGAGAGAGAGGGAGATCGCGTTCTCTGGAAGAAGCTGCAAAGTCGTCTCAATTATGTGGAAATACGAGGACGACCCGATCGCGGACAAGGAATCCCATCTGTGATCCTGTTGCCCCTGCAGGCCAATCTGTAATCTCATTACCGGGCACCGTGATCGATACTGTTTTCCCTTCTTCGAGTTCACGGAAATCGAGAGGTCCGATTACCTTCTCAGACCAATAGTTTCTACGATCTTTCTTTCCGCGAGTCCGTAACGACTGCAATTCGAGAACGGCAACGATGGCGAACAAATAGAGTGCAAATTTGTCAGGCCACTTACAGGATATCTCCGCGATCTACACTGCCCGATTCAAGTTTTACGTACCGGTAATTCCGAGTCAATTGATTTATGCATTCGATAGAAGAATTTTGTAACGTCATAACTGGACTGCGGATCTTTATACATTTATGCTTACGCAAATTTTCAAAAAAAATGCTACAAATTCCACGGAATTTAGTAGGATTATTACCTATTTCGGATCTATAAAGACTACATGATTCTGCAGTCTAGTCGTAGCAATCGAAAACAATATCTAATACATTTTGCATTCGAAAAAAATAGATTGCAAGTTGACAATGTATTTGTCATTCGAATATTTTTTGAAATGCTTCTTGCCTATCACTGATCCGGAGTCCAGGGGACCGGAAACGCGCACACACCGAAATCTGAATGAATGGAAGAAACCGGGCGGCGCGCATCGACCGCGACTCAATTTTCTTTTCCACGCTCCTTTTTCCTCTCACTTTCGACGCGTTTTCCGCGGCGAGATTGCGGCGGTGGTGGCATGGCGCGCCGCGGCGCGCTTGATTTTCACGGCGTCGCTTCCTGTTACACATCAGAAGAATGCGCGCGGCCCGAGGTTCTGCATTTTCATGGGGAGTCGCCGAGCGAAACACGCATCGCGATCACATTTCCTTCCGGTCGTGCCGGAAACGGGGAAAAAAATGGAGGAATCGATCAGTATTCTGACGGTGCTCCCGACGTGCTGTGAAACAAGGAAATCCATTTTGCCCTTCCCTACACGAGAGGAACTAGATACTGTCCAAGGCCGTGCCGTGCCATGATAAGGCAAGACCACGGCATAACCAGCGAAATCGAAATACAATTTGAACCATTCAGTAATGAGAAGTTTATTAACACTCCCTGTCTCTGTAGCTAGTGGGGAAAGAAGTTTTTCCACAAATTAGAATTAATAAAACACTACTTAAGGGCGTAATCTCGTTTCCAGGATTGGATATTAAGGACAATAAGTACCTAATATATTGAGCTCTTATAATAAATACGCTAGATTTCAGTGGTACAGAAAGTGTTGGGAAAAAAGCAGCTGTGCAAAGACAAATCCGTGGAATAGCGTTACTACTGTTGCGAACCGTTCCACTTCCTTTGCACGTAAGTACATTTATTTGGAATCAGACTCAACACACTACGGTCCGATAGCGACATATGGCGCCGTAAGCTAGCCGGGCGTTAATGTTCCACGGCGACACATGGCGCTGTATGCCTCTTGCCAGTTCATTTCACAAAAAGGAGACAATACGACGCCCCCGGTGGAGGTACATATAAAGAGTACGTGATACTTAAGCTAACGGAGGTCGTGATCCTAAATTCCGTACGGAATACGTATCCGTGCAATTGCTCCGCAGCAGAATCGCTTTCTGAATGAAAAATATGTTAAAATACGTTTCTTGTTCAATTCTAACACTCTCAACTCTGGAAACATTGCTATCGTGTTATTTTCAACTTGTCGTATATGTTAAACGAAGAAATTAACTACCAAAAAAATCGTTCAACCCATACTTTTTTGGGGCCCAAAATGAATATAGATAAGAAACAGAATAAACATGGAAAATAAAAATTGTTTGTAATCTCAATTATGAAAAATATACTGATGAAAGTTGCTTTTCACGTTTCACTTTTCAGTTGCTTTCTAGCTGGTAAGATAAAAATATCTTCGAGAAAATTAATATCTATTCTACACTATAGAGTAAGTGTTTGTATATGTGGAATTTGGTGTACCGTGCCGATACATTTGTCCAGCGCTGTATACGCGAATATAATTGAAAGATGCGATGTCGTGGCAAGTACGGAGACGACAGAGGGGGAACAGTTTCGATAGGAAAGTGTTAACAGCAACGAACCCTTCGAGGGGTGGCGATGGAGATTCGCGTGTGGACTCGAGCGAGAGAAGAACGGTATGCGAAAATTGGCCGGCCGCGTCTGTTCGTTCGGCGATCGCGACGGAACGAAGGGAGCGAAACGCGAGAGTAACGAACGACGACGGGGTTTCGATGTCTTCTCGTTCCAGAACGGTCGTAACCGCGACCTTAGCTTTCCTTCAGTATTGGTCGGTTGTGCCCGGGTCGATATCGGGCCGCAGGGAAGAGCCCAGCATCCACACGAGCGCCATTCGGCCTCCTACTCTTTGCCGTTCTACCCTCTTCCTCCGTCGTCGTCGTCGTCGTCGTCGTTTCGCCCCTTTTCCGTTAGCATCCCCCGGCCCGGCCGCCCTCATCCTCTAACCTTTCCAGTGTTGAAAGCTGCGAGGAAAAGACGGCTCACCCTACCCACTCTCGCTCGAGTGTTCCCTCTTTGAGAGAAAGGACGCGGGCGATGGCTCATAACGTGGTCACCTGACATTTGCGCCGACAGGAAACGCCGAACCGGCGAACTTTGCCTCTCCCCGGTCGAGAAACGAACCTCCCGAGGCTCTTTGTTTCGCCGCCGCGCCGCGGATAGATTTCATTCCGGGGATTGATTCGTTGCGTGGCCAAACGATATCCCTCCGGACTCTCTCTCCCTTCTGATAAAGCATTCGAGCTTTTCAGCCTTTTACTTAACCAGTCTGCTTTTACAGTCTCTTTTTCCATCGATTAACTTCGAATCGCTTTCGGTAACTCTTTGCCTCTCAATTTTTTCCCGATAAGATTAAAATAGGTAGGAATAAATATTTTGCCCTGAATAAAATACAATTCAATGGGAATGTATTGTTTCTGGCGTTGTTGCACGCAGTTTCCCAGTCTATTCCTAATTCTCATCCACTACGTGCATTCGTAGGTTGACGACGTTACGCAGTTAAGGCAAATGACCCCTTTATCGACCACGTAACAACGCGGTTGTTTTATAACGAGCGTTCTGTAGCTGAAATCTACAAATATTTTCACTGTAGGTCGTAGGGGAACATTGCCAAATGCGTACTGGTTACCCAAATCGTTACCGAAATTTCATGGCTTATTTTATAGAAATCAGGATGGGGAACAAGTTCAATTTATCAACTCAGAAATTCCGAGGGTGATACTGCGCGAAAAAATGAATCGGAAACATATTATAAAATTTTTCATTTGAGGCTTTGTTTTCGAGAAAAGTCGACTTTGAATCTTCTCCGAGTGCACGTGCACTTGACTACGTTGCGATAAAAATAGACCGGGCGTCGACGGCGTAGGGTTCAATTAAAATTTATTCATATCGTTGTTGCATCCACTGCATAATAAATTGGCAATTTATTCGCAATTGAAGAATTGTGATGAGATTTTTAAGGTGGATGAAAAAAAAGATTTAATAAAACAGTTTAAAACTCTCAACTAAATTCTTGTTTTCGATCACTCTATTTATTTTTCTTGTGTGTTCTACATTGAAAACAAAAATATGCCAAATGTATATTAATATTCATACGTCCCTAAAAAAAAAATAGTTGCACAAAACATTCTCGATGAATATTCATCCAACGTCGCTTTACACTTTACCTTGACCAATTATGTTTTATTCATAATTTCACATTTTAGACAAATACAGCCAGTTGCAATCCAGCAATAGAGAAATAAAAAATTCTGCAGTATCTATGGTAAAACGGAACGTATAATGATTAATACAATTAATTGGGCAGTCTTCCACGTTCCTAGGATTTTTAATTTTTCTTTCAAAAAATTAAAAACATTTTGAGGAATATGCTTGCTAAACGTTCATCAATACCATTCGATTTGGTTCATTACAGAATTAAACGCTTCGCGAGATTTCAATCATCGTTGGTAGGAAATAGATCGACCTTCTAATTTTCTAAATCAGTATAAAATGAAAAGGGAGTGGGGCAACGTTGAAACCCTTTGAAAGCTCGAGTATGGATCGCGGAGTGGACATTTGACATTTATATCGCCCTGGCTAAACGGAACTTCAGCGTAGATGCAATGGAATTACCTAACTTATAAGGGAAATTGCTTGAATATTCCGATTCAACAGATTTATCTTGAAATACAGTGAATTCAGTCTAATTGTAGAATACTTAAAAATTTTTAACACATTATACAATCATCTAATACATAGAAACTTGAAATATGATTTCCACTCACATAAAAATGATGTCTATATGCAAAACAAAGAAGCTTCTAATGCTCGTGAAAAGATCGTTTATGAACAGATAAAAAGTTGACAATCGCGTCATTGGTGTTTCCAGTGCGTTAATGTGGAGAAAACGCACTGTCCGACCGCGCTCTTTTATTTAAATTATGAAAGTTGAATAAATATTTTATAAATTGTGCAAATAAAGCATCTTATTTATCCTTCATCCTCGTAAAACGAAGCTGACTCGAAGCCCGCGGAGGAAACACGTGTAAGTGAAATGTAAGGGTAGCGACGCTGACTTATGAACAGCGGCGTACTTCCGGCATCGAGGATGGGTAGGATGAAAGATGGTTTGCCCCGACAAAAACCTATTCCAGACAGGATGATTATGGGAACAACCTGTACACTGTACACTCACGCCCTCTCGAAACAAGCCTGTTTCCCCGTTTCCGCAGGAAAAAAAAACGTGATCTTCGAAGCGAAAATTTGATCGTTGCACAAGCGGTCTCATTATTTCTTACTTTCCTGCAGATCATTTCGATGAAAGATGTGTATCGAGCTTTTTTCGAGAAATTCACGGCAGCTGTCGGAATGTTCTATTTATCACGCTTTGATTTGCCGTTCTTCCATGATTTCTTATGGCTATTGTATTTTTTTACGTTCGACGCGAACGAAGTTATTAAAAAACGTAATATTATTCTACGAATTATTCTAGGTCGGAAGAAATGTTTAATTTTCGAGTTAAAATGGCTGCGAGTGCAAAGGGTGAATGTCTGAAAAATGTGTTCCGAGGCACCGTATAAACTACTGTTTTAATTCGGCAAACATCAAACTATTAATAGAAAATCCTCCCTAGAGCAGATCGGGAGTCCTTGGACCGAGAGCGTGTCGTCCAATTAGCAGGTTCCTCCGCGAAACACGGGGGTAGCCTAATAATTAATATCCTGCATCTAAATATAAAATAACGGGGCGCTGCGGTCAATGTTCAAATTACTTCCAACCGCTTGCTCGCGGCTGCTATTATTCCGTGGCTCGTTCCACATCCCCGTCGCTCGCTATTTATTGTCAGACGATCAATTTAGACCGGCATGGCAGGGGATTTCTTAATGGATACCGCGGAGCCTTATTGTTCAGCGTGATTTAAAATCCTTTCAGACTCGGCCGAAGGCAAGGAGCGCGAAAAGAAGGGTGGAGAGAACAGCGAAGACGATATCCTCCTCGAAGGCCTGTTTCCACCCTCGTTCCGGTGAAAACGAAACAAACCGGTGCCCCCCATTGGGCAGAATCGATTCCTCCCTGTACTCCTCCCCCGTAGCCCCCGCATCGCGAAAAACGACGCAACAATGCGATGCCATAAAGATTTTTCATGAGACGGTCTCGTTTGTTTCACGGTCACCGGGACTTTGTTCCGTGGCTGTTGAGAAATTCGAAGTGATTCCTCGGCGGCGGAAACCGCGGGTGCGAGGAAACCGACGATGTCGGCCGATTTGTTCAACCGGTTGCCGACCGGGGGCAAGGACACCGTGGACACTTGTAATTTGCAGAAGTAATTCCGAGCCACCCCCACCCCAACCCCCTCCCAGTAGCATCGACTTGCGCGCCGCGCCGAGCCGCGTCGCGCGTCGGTATCATTTTATGCGGGCAAAAACCAGCGAACGGCGAGGAACTGTTTGCACTGCGGCTCACTTTCGATTCAATTGACGATGAAAATTGCTCGTGCGAGGACACGCTCGATTGCCATTCGGTTCGCTTGTTTGTTTGAACATCTGCGAGGTTTGCATCGTCTGCAAAATTGATCGGTGATATTTTTCAATGCTCGTTTTTTAAAATCATTTACTGTGGTACAGCTTTCTTTCGATATAAGGCGACGATGCTTTTTCGCTAATATCATTTGGAGTACCGAGACCGAAAAAGTATTCGTTATCAATCCGGGGCTACAGAGATATTGTACGTCAGACTTTTAAACGACCACGGTCAAAGAGGGTTGCTTGATTTCACTTCCACTGTGGTAATTAATTCCCCAACGATTAAATGACGTGGGAGAGGGGCGAGATTGCGCTAATCTAGGTTCTCGAGTTTCATCGGTATTTCGGGGTTTTAATTTATCATCGTCGAGTGGTACAACGTGCCACGACAGAAAGCTCTGTCAAATGGGACAGGAAGAGATATACTGTCCTACTTACTAGAACATTGATTTATTTTGTTCGCGACTTCACGTATTTTGAACTGTCATTTTTGTAAGTGAATTTGTTGCGTCAGCTAGTCGCCGCACCAATTAGTAGTCATGATTTTTTCAAATTGATTAGAAAAAATCAGGGGTCGTCAGGTACAATTATAAAAAAGTTATTAGATTTTAAAAGGTGTACGAATACTTTGTACGCCCACTGTACATGTTTGTGAACCGAAACGGACAAGTTTGAGCGGAATTTTTGTTTTCAAAACGCAAGTCAACTGTTTAGTTCGAGTTCTGCGTTTCCCCGTGTCACATCAAACGGTTCCCAGCGAGAAAGGTATTCGTTGGAAATCGCGAAATACGTTACGGCAAAAACACGGTTCCGCCCGAAGTTAAACGGCAAGTTGCTGTATCGAAAGCGGCTAACACACTCGAAACAGGCTCCAAAATCAGACACGCCAACGGATCATAAATCTGTGATGAGATCGCGAGGAATTGTGTGCATACGACGCGACGCGGACGTCGCGAGCCCGTTCGGAAAAATATCGGAAAGCGATCGTTTTCTCGCGGCGACCGATTCGATTTCCCGTGGCGAATGCCCAGGACCGTTGACATTTTTTTGTCGCGACGAGTGCGCGACGGCTATCGATCCCTATTCGTCCACTTTCGAGGACCGGTCCTGGACCAGCCGAGATTTTACCCGTGGCTTGTCGGAAAGTCGGCTTGCGCGAGTGAAATAAATTTCGCAGCCGCGCCAGGGAAAAAATTCAGCGGACTGCCGAGAGCGTTGTTCTCGTACTGTTTCCGGCAGCGTTCGGCATTGTACGACTAAAATTTTATTTGAATAAAACTTAGGAATAATTCGTTATTCGTTTATTTGTCGTTCGAGTTATGCCTTATTTCCGTCATTCTTCGAGGTAGCCTAATAAAACACCTCTAATACGAGACCGCTCCACTTATCTCCGATACAAAACTCCTGAATGTGGCGATACTGTTTTCTTCCGTAACTAAGCGAGAGAACATTTCTTTAAGTGTTCGATTAAGTTAGAAATCACTTCCAAAATGCCAACTTATTCCCGACAGTCGGAACACCCTGTATACTAAAATTTTCTTTCCAAAGCAATGGTTTGTTTTTTATTAATCGAACAAATAAGGCTTTGAAGGCGCGTATTTGGTGAGTAACTGTATATGTACTTACAGTTTTGTTTTTCATTCATCACCATCAGCAATGCATAAAATCCGCAGTATGATCATTAAATTCATTTAATGTGCCCGAGTGTACGAACAATGGACGAATTTGTCTCTTGATGAATTATATGCTTGCATGCTTTATCACAGTTTCAAAGGAGCAGTTTGTAATTTTTAATTTGATTTCGTGTACCAAAGTGTACGATCTTTCTGCAGGGTTAATGTTTCGCAACGCTGATTAATTTACGTTGCAAATTGGCTGGGGAACTTTGAGAGCTCTCGAAAGTGCTTTATATATATATATATATATAATTTTAAATGTAATATTGCCGCAACACAAGAGGGAGCATCTGTTTGTAATATTAATCTTGCGTGACACTGACTACATTACATTGTAAATTAGCTGAGAAATGTTCCGAGCTTCAAATATTCGCGGCTACTTTACGCGGTCAGTCCGCAAGCTTTGACGTCATTAACCCCCCTCAAACGAACAAATCTAGTTAAGTCGCGCTTTGCGAGATGTATTTACTGAATTAAACTACTTGCTAAGGTTTCCAGTTTGCTCTTCCCTGTAGGATACCAGTTTGCACGACTTTCAAATCCTTTCGAAATTTATAACATTTTTCTAACGAATATACAGATTACCATAATTAGCATTAACATCCATTAATCATTTCAACGGTTATTGTTAGACAGCGGATTTTATGCATTCATGACAAAAATGAGTAGGTGTAACCTGCCAACTTTGAAAGATCTGTTTTCTAACACCGTTCCCAGCACAAATGCGTTTTCCTCTTCTATAGCAACTGCAATAAATCCCAGAGTTTGGTGCAATGCTTATCAGCGTAATTACAGCAACCTTGTATCGCGTTTTGGGGACGAATCAATCTTTTTATGGGTCGATCGCTTGTTGAATTCGATAGGCCGCTGTAATTGGTCCCAAAGGCGCGACCGATCAGTACTTTGCAGAATGATATAGTTGCAGAAAAACAGGAAGCAAAGCTTTGGTGAAACAAACGCGGTTTCATTAGTTATTCGCTGAACAGTAAGAAATGCAACTGCAATTCAAGTACGGTTATGCCTCTATTATCTATTATACATTGTATATAATCTGTACTATACAGGGTGTCCGAAAAATGTGCTTCCTTGGAAGGGGTGATTCCTTAAATGATTCGTTACAAATATAAAATGATTCATTTTTCAAGAATTCCAAATTTCGGGGAATTTGGTATAAAATCGTGAAGACCCGCAGTCACATTTCATAAAATGCGCTATAAATGCATATAGGTTGATCAAGCGGCAATATCATTCGAAATTTTTAGTACCGGCATTAAACGCTAATAAATATGGATCAATCGGAGACCTCGCTTCGTTTCAAATTGACACGCTTCGTTCGTGTCAAAAAGTAACGAGCAATTTTCACCGGGAAATCCACTTTCCTGGTGTAATCGGCTCGACCGGAAGCAGCCTGGGTGGCTTACGGTGGGAAAACTTCCGAAAACCAGCGGTAGACAAATGTTTTTCTTTTTTTATTATAGAAAATCTCATAAGACAGTTATTTGAAACTTCAATATCTGTGTCACATGACTTTGTCCAGAATTTATTAAAAAGCTAAAAGAGATAGACAAGAAGCTACAATTGTATGGCAAAGTAATTTCGTCTTCTGTTCTGTTCTGATCCTGATGTTTGAAAATATAATAACTTTAGAGAAGACCTGAAGGAGAAGATGAGAATATCTACACTATCATATTTCGACGTCATTTTATCGTCATCGCCACCTGATCTACGTCATCCAATCGCTCCTCGTTTAATCGAAAGATTTCGTAACAAAAACGACCAAACGTTCCCAATGCAATCCGCAGCGAGCAATATTATAAATAAAACTGGAGAAGAAGTTCGGTCCACCTCCGATAGTGAAGTGCGGACCAATAAATACTTTCCACACGTTCATCGCGTACAATGCCGAATAGTGGAGCGGCGGCAGTGATATTCGCATTTTTCGTGGTTCGAATGAACATTGAATCTATAAATCCTCAGCCGTAAATATTCTGCGGACTCCTTTTGTACCACGAATCGATCGGAGATAATAAATGAAACAGCCTGACTCGCGCGTAATATAATTCGCCGAGTGACTGAAATAACACTCGCTGGATTTCACACTATTTGCTCTAGTAACCTTGCAGCGATTAATCTTTTTCATTGAAACATTTCGTAGTTGTTTTATCTCTAAAAGTACATATAAAAATAAAATTTATTAATCCTCATACCTTATGCTTCTTGTTCTCTGTACCACATAAGCTTTTTAATTAATGTTTAATGTATCAAGTCAAAACGGTATCAGATAAAATAGTGTTAAGTCGCTTTAATTTTTCAACTGTTAGAAAATTCGTCTATCCACAATTTTGTGCACAAAATTCATCAATTATTTGTTTAGTTCAATGTTTTATGAGAACGATAGAAACTTAGTAGATGCAAAGAATGAGAAAAGAATTTTTCCATTATCTTTATGATACCATGGTATGTACCATACATACATTCCACGGTTTCTCGGAGTAATGAGCAAATAGTCCGTAATAATGTTCGTCAATATCATACTCGTTTCATACATACGTTTCTTCGTCGCGCTGGCACTCCATTCAAGTTGCGTTCATCAATCTCTCTTGAGCGTCATACAGTTGAGTATCAACATTTGCAGATTGTCACGGTGACATAGAACTTTATTACATCATGCTAACAGCATTATCCCATCTTTCAGCGGCAGATTACACGCGTACGGGAAACAAGTTGCCCGGTGAAGGGCTAAAGTTTCCACAATACCGTTGGCTGGTCTTTGTTACTTCATAACTGGCACGCGGTTCTCCTGGCCCGAGTGTCTATCGCGTATTATTAAAAAAGAGTTGATCAACTACTCGAGAGGGAGACCCTCGATGATACAACACTCCGGCTTGATAGCTATCTTTAATTCACGGAAAATGAGGCATGACGGGACGAGAAAAAGGCTCGAGAAAGTTGAGTGTCACGCTCTTGGTCAACTTCCACAGTGCAACTTTCAATAGGAACTTACACCTTCACGGCTATTTATCATGTCACGTTATTTCCCCTCTTTATCCTAGCCACTTTGCGAATAAACTGGCAGACATTTGACTAATCTCGCTTTTTACTAACGTGGGCTGGAAATAACATTTTCCTTTGCGAAAATGTGTGAAAAGCACGGACCATTCACAGCTGAACGTGGTGTTGGCATTGGTCGAGTCCATTGGAATCAAACGACCTCAGGGAACACCCCTTTCAAGGAAGTACGACATTTTTGGGGCACCCTGTACATCAAATACCAATTTGCTCTTAGATCTGACTACTTTAAGTTTTGGAAAAGCTACAGTTACAGACAGTGCTTGTTTAATAACAGAAGTTTGATAAAAATTGAATTACCCACTTCTAGTAGTAATATAATCATTTTCCCTGACTTTATCTCTGTAACTGTACAGCCCACAACTGTAACTGTTGTCTTTCAACGTTTTCAAAATGTTCTAAGTACTTCCCAAAACTATTTATCAAAATTTTCCATAGTTTCTCGTTCCCCGTTTCCCCAACGTATTTCCTTCTCATCTGCTCTTCACTCTTGGCTTCGACTTTCCCATTTCCCGCCTTGTTTCTCCTCTAGTTTTATTATCCGTCAGAAGTTAAAAATTCTTCCGACCTCGTTCGTATATGCGTAACATCCCGTGATACGAATCTAACGGGGACACGTAGAGAGGCGACGGCATCGGCGAGATCATTATGCAAACATATGCTAACGTCAACGCGAATCATGACAGGACAGAAAATGCAAGAATACATTGCCGCGTTCTTCGTCCGCGGGCGTTCGCGTTCGCGTTCGTTGAAATAGATTCGACCCCATGCATCTGATTATTAATGCACACGCGCCGATCGAATTTTAATATTTGCCTCACCACTCTTTCGGGTCTCATGTTTCATTTCATCCCCCACACTTTGAATCAGAATAGATAGCACACTTTGGTTGGCTCGTTGCTTTCTGTTTTTCGTTCAAAGTCATTGGTAGTCTTTATCTGGGAAACGTATTTTCCAATATTGCATTTTATAAATGTTCAAAGTAATGTCACTTTTCAAAGAGGTCCCTATAAGGTAGTACATATTTCTTTCCATAAAAATTGTTATTACAGAGCAAGCCGGAACAGGTAGGAGGTATAGTAAACCCGACATAACCTAGTTCTTGAGTTACAGCTTATTTTGCAGCTTGACAGTGAGCATTGACAAGTAAATATAACGCAATACAAAGAATATACAATCACGTGAACAACAGTCCTTTGGCGATCGAGACAGAAGAAAAGTGGTCTGATTTTTACCTTTTATAATTTTCAAATCCTGAGATAATAAAAATATGAGAATGATTGACAATTTTGTTTGCCTCTCCAACGAGAATACATTTTCATTAAATTGTACAAATTTATTCAGGGTTTAATAATTTTTTTACGTATTTTAATCTCATTGGATTCAAACGACTTCGATTCTTATGTAAAACGAGGACTAGCTTAGGATACACGTTTTGGAAGGAAAACCAGATTATTGGCTTTTGATGGACGTCTAAACAGATTGAGCGAAGCAAAGACCGTCGGCTGTTGCGCAAACCTTTTTGTTTCGTCTACCACAAAACATATCGCACAATTTACCGGGAGGATGGATCTCAGGTGCATCCGCAGAGTGTTCGGGCTATTCCGAAGATCCAGGCTTTAGAACAGAGATTCGAATTGATCCCGAGCTACCACGGACTTGGCTAAGGAAAAAAAGAATGTCAGTTCGTCGTCCAAGTAGACATTTCATTTCACGGGTTGACTGCCTGGTTGGAAGTGCCCTTTGCCTATCTATCAGCGAGCAGGGAGTGTACGAATGTTAACAAGACTCGCCCATCGGGGCAAACAGTGTTCAAGGCTTTGCCTTGCTCCAGCTTCTGGTCATCCAGCCGTGCTTGTTTGATTAGAGCCCTGTTAACGCTATCGTCCGTGGCCAGGAATGCTTTTGCCTTCTTCTCTTCCCGTCTCTTCGACTGATTTAAACTTTGAATATTAACACATTATCTACAGGCGATTATCCCATAAATTTCCCGAGGAATTCTGTAATAGATACTTCAATAGAAACTTCAATCTTGAACTAACAACCTCCCCCCGATAATGTAATCTAATTTCGTTTGGGATTGTCGCGTAAAAAAGGATTTATAAGCTTCCCCATTTGGCATGGCACAATTATTGAAAAGTCCATTAATAGGATTCCGGTAGATGCGAGTGTTAAGCCTGCTCCGCCACTTAAGCCTCTGTACATTATTTATGGGCACACCGAATCGATTGATCACAGGGATTTCTCGATGACGATGATGGTAAATACCCTGTTCAAGTGAACGTTTATGCCATACTACATTCCAGCACACTAGGGGTTCACTCATTTAATTCGCAAGAAATAGTACTTTTATGAGACGTTTGTTCTTATTAGCAGAAACAATACGGAGTAAATTTGTCTCCCTACATATAAATCCAGTAGAAACTGCAAATTATACCATCATCCACTAAATTTCTTTGTTGTGATTTTAAAAATGAAGGGGACCACATTACCACCGCTTCCTCCATCTCTCTGTCAGAATGTGAAAATTCTCGAAAATTCGATGGAACGTGTTCAGTTTCGTTGATCGCCGTAGGCATGCGGTGGAAAAGTGATTTATGAGTGAAGAATCTCTGAAATCCGAATATTTTACGTAGAGAAATGCGAAATCTTAATTCAGACGTAGGCAAGGAACGATTCCTGAATATCACACGGCTGTCCTGAGATTACACAGAGTCGGACCTCGTCTTGCGGTAAACACCCTCCTCCACTCAGCCCTCTATTTCCGTCTCGGTGCTTCTGATGTTAATATTTTTCTCATTTCCGTTAACTCGCGCGGCGGCAGCAGCGGTGCAATTTATCGTTCTCAATCTACGTCACCAGATATACGTCGCGGGTTCGTTCCCCCCGCCGCGCCACGCCACGCCGCCGTGTATTTCACCGTAAATTAAAGATTTTCCATTTTATTTGGAAATAATTCATCACTAGACTGCGGATCTTTATGCATTTAGAGCTCCTTTCAACTTGTTATCTTACTGGTATTTTCATCAAGGGCACTCGACGTAAGGTTCGTTCTGAAATGTTTGTTCAAAATGAACAGTACAATAGTATTACAAAATATGTATACAGTTAATACGTATTTGTGCCGTATATTATACACTGTTTGTAAAGCTCTCAACGCGTGTAAAGTTAAGTACTTCAATTGCTTTGAAGAGTTATTATGCCGCTCCGAACAATTACAGGAACTACTCTAGTGATTTCAACGCTTGGTGAAGTATGCACTACTAGAAACTCAAATGTTATATACGAGTCAGACAAATATTATGCATAAAGTGATTTAATGTATTCGTCTTTTACTTCAATTGCAATTGTCCCATCATGGTACACTTCTGTAAAAATTTGAAACGCTCGGCGGACGAGCTAAATAAAAAATGCTAAATTGTCCTCTGCAGTGTCTCCTATCAGCAATAACAACAGAGTTATAGCCCGGTCACTAGATCCAGCCAGTATAAAACCCTTCAAAAACTGATCGCAAATATATGACTGAACGTCCATAAAGATTTTTCATTTGTTGCGATTGATTTGCAAGAATGACGCGTCCGAAACACAAAAATACGTTTTCGTCCGTGACTATTTCGCTCCGCTAGTTGCAGCGAGGGTTGAGAATATCGTTGGAAGTGTTGCCAGTCCCAAAGGGGTTGAAATTTCGCGTGCCCGATTAATTTGCATGACCGTAAAGCCCACTTACCGGTTCGCGACTCGAAAACGCTTCGCGTGTAGACGACGAAACCTGGAGACCCATAAAATTTTGAAACCCGGTACAAAGGGGACATACGAAACGGAAAACACAGCACCGTCACGGTGTACGCAGGAAACGCAAACAGAATCTGAGCACTTCCTGTGTCGGAATCACAGAGGCGATACCGAGTGTGCACACGCCCGCTTTTGTGCTCGTTTAATCCTAAATTAAAGAATGATTGCTTAGCCTATATGAAAAAATGAAACTGTACACTGCTTTGTTTATGAAAACACTTGAGATACAATTAAACCCATATTAATCGTTGATGAAAGTATTTGTTAAACATTCAAGAACGTTGGCGTGCAACGGCCCATCTCGGACATCGTAGCCGTGAAATATTGAACGGAACACTGCATTGTTTATGAAAACGCTTGAAATACAGTCACACATCTATATCAATCGTTGTTTGTTCAACTCGTGCGAATTTATTTTTGCGCATTCTATTATAAACTTCATCGACCGACACGCCGGTTTCTCGCGAGAACAGGAGTTCGGAGGGAAAGTTTTTAATTGTCGCGAAATAATCTACGCCGAGCTATGTAGGTATCAACTGCGCGAAAGTTTCGAGGATCTATCTTGTCTTTTGCTTGTACCCGCGTTTCGTTTCCTCGCGATTCGCTATACACTTCGCCACCTAAAAACTTTCGGACTGCTCGAGGAACTTTTCCTGGCCTTTTCGTTGCATTAAGTCCGACACTTAATCGGATGAAGGAGCGTCACACCGTTATCTTATTGGCGAAAGCGCGAATAACTGATTCGTATACTACATTCATTTTATAAGCACCATTTCATCATTTGTGCAATTAACTCTGGTAATTCACCGGACACTTTTACCGGCATAATTGGTGCAGCAGATGTACAAACTATTCGTACACCCTTTCGAAACGAAGAAGTGCTAGAAGAACAGCTAATTCTTCGATTGGGACCACTGTGGGCCGTGCTGGAATAACGTCGTAGAAGGGGAAGGTAGAATGGGCGTAGATTCTGACAGTATTTCGATTCTCGATTTATCAATCGTTTGGGCGCAATGTAGAATACCGCTTTTACAATTAAATTTGGCAATGTTTGCCCATTTTCGTATAAAAATAATGATCGTTAAATCCCGGTGTCCTCTGAGCCGCCTATTAAACATCCTGTAACTAATTAAAACAGTCTCGGACGCAAATTCTTACAGAACAGCGGTTGTTCTACACGCTATTAATTACGTCCGGTTTAACGTAAATGTTTAACTTGCTAAACGGAAAAGAAAAACAGCTTCACCACCTACCTACGTCCCCGTATTGCGTAACGTTGGACGTACACCGTGATTTATCGTGAATGTAACGACTCCTCGTTACATAGGATCGAGCTTCTTACTTTGCAGCTTGCTCTCAGTGGGCAATAAAGGCGTATCGAGCCAGCGCGCTTGCAATTAATATTGTAATTGCTACCGTTCAGTGTAGAATGTGTAAATAGCTGCGCGGAGGCGGTCATAAATTTATGTTGTTATGGAAGGAAAGAAGGCTGCGAGATAATTACGCGTGAAGCTGCCGCGTGAAGTCCCCCTTTTATGTTTATCATCGTTAATTACCTTGCTCCCTGGAATTGTTTTAAACTGCGGGTTTTTATGCATTACCATAGTTCCGTGTTTGTGAAACACGCAAAAATTGAAATATCCGAATGAAATTCCTTCTCTTCTGTAATTCTTGCGCCCGTGTGCAATCGGGATTCGCATAAACATCGGCAGCCCGTGTTATAGCAAAAGCTGCTCGAGGTTTCAGATTAAATTACATAGTTAGGAGCCCTCCAGAGAACACCACTGTATTCTTAGCACAATGATAATGCAAAAATTCACGTTTATAGTTTTAATAAATGTTAGGTTGGAGGGAAAGTTCTGTCGTATTATATGTTTAATATTATTCAATGACATAATTTCCATTATTTTTGTGACAACTCGTTGCCACAATTCCTCTCAGATAACCTGTCAATTCCTGTTTCCCAATGACTCACTGGCAACATATTTTTGATTGACAAGCATCTGCTTACTTAAAATACGACAGAACTTTCCATCCAACCTAATAATTCTGAACTCGTGTGCTGACGCTAACCCATCAAATAAGTGGTTTCACATTTCTTTTCACCCCTTTTAAGGAAGTACAAGTATTCGGAATGTAAATTGTTGAAAAATTTAAATTCTAATGTGGGATTCGAACCCGTAACCCAAGAGATTCCAAGATGTCCGGCCATTCTGAGAGAAGTATGGTACACATACTCCTTACATTAAAAATGTGAAGGTAGGATTTTATTTAAAGAAATACACCACGTGCTTTTTGCAGTGTTTCCCTGCTTTCCTTCGTATTTACTGTAGCTTTGCCCAACAAACAAAAGGAACTCGACCGACTTTTGGCCCGGTGCCTCTAATATACACATTCCCAAGGGAGTAGCAATGATATATGGGCACCGCGGCTATAATTCAAGGGAAAAGTGAGGAGAAACGTCAAGGTAAACGATGAGGGTGAAGTCTGGCAACCACACGACGTTATTCATTACTAATATCAACGGGCCCAGAAGTGTCTCCCCCCCTCTCTCTCTCACCGTTTCTCTTTCTCTAGGAAACTCTTCTCTACTCAAGCGTTCTCGTTTTAATTGCACATTAGCTCCGTATCCAAGGGGTTAGTTGTAGTAAATGACTTTAGTTGTTGTTGGTTATCGTTGTTTTATTAGCTGCTGTTTTATCGACCATTTATTCAATAACTCAAACAAACGACGTGCACTTAGGAGAACGTGCAACCCTAAAAGCCTAAAAGACACACACGTAAACCTCACGTTCTTTGTTGCTTATGGGCGAGTATACTGCAGATCTTTATCGCAAATAAAACTTTCCCAAGTCAATTGTATTAAATAGAAATGAACTTTTTCCTTTAATAATTTTAATAATTATCTAATAATATATAATCTTTATATTTTTGTATTATAACTACAGAAAGCTAAAGAAGAATTATTTTATTAAGTGCGATGCACTGTAATAGAAATCTGAAGAAATTCATATAGTATCACAATGATTCTGACAAATAGAAAATACATGAATTTTACGATCTGTTCGAAATCGTCCGGACACGAATCACCTCTTGTTCCGGATTAAGGGTTACTGAAACTAAAATTGAGAAGTGAAGAGTACATGTCGACTTCAGGAAGTGCGAAAGATGGGTAACGATCAACAAATAGGCCTTTTTAGGCGCGTGCGCATCTTCGGCGACGTCACGGGTGCAACCCTTGTGCGAGGAGTGACGTTGGATGTTATTTTACGATACCAGCAAACTCGTGTCTGACTCCGTCAGCTCGAACATCGGCGCAATATGCATCGACACGCGCTATGATACTTTCGGTTAAGTGCTCGACTGTTCCGAAAGATTTTATGGAGCCCATTCTAGGGCCGTATAAAAATTCGCTGACAGTGATCCTCCGTGAGCACCACCCGACTCGTAAATGATTCTTTTTTCTTCTCTGCATTTACACCTTGCCTCGTCAGCCGATTACGGTAACGAGTAGATCTGTTGATCTAAAATACTTAGCATACTGTCAGAGATCAATTTACATTATCAAAGAACGAAGAAAGCGGATTTGAATTTTTGTCAGTAAATTGAAGTTCCAAGACAAGACCATGAGTTAAATAATTGTGCATTTTATAATCTTTCATGAAGTAATACCAAAATAATTTTGAATACAATATTATTCCCTTTATTAGGAATTTCACTGTCTTCCTTTAAAAGTTTCAAATCGAAAGAAATGCAGAAATACTGTACCGTACACTATACATGCCACAAAATTTCACGCAGTTTCATAAAGTTTCAGAGTATAGTTGACAGAAACTCTGACCTCCTGTATTGTGAAAGCGAATTATTTTGTGGTTACGGAACATACGGCCATCCTAACTCCTAAACTCAAAGACGTTCCTAAATCCCATTGACCAATTATTTTGAATTTCGCAGACTCCTATTGTTCGCCACTATTGTATCATTAACCCGACACGATGGCACATTCTCGTTCTGGCATGTAGACTTCGTAGTTGTACTGTTTGAGCATAAGATTGGCGAAATTGTTATCGTACAGAATATTTAATTAACTTGAAACCCGTGTAGGGCTTGGAGTTTTAATCAAATCAAATTTTTAATGCAATAAAGTCACTAAGGGATGAAATCATTTTTATTTTACTCCAGCTTCCCACAATTCGTATATACAATTCTGTATATCGATAACAACAGAGTGGATCTCTATCTCACAATCAGTTGAAAAGAAACAAATAGCATATATAGTCTCCCTAAAATGGGATAACTTCTTTAAAAGTGGACCGAATCACTTGAGCTTTTTAAGAACTAAGAGGTTCGATGCAACAGTAAGGAGAGTCTCTTTTATTTTCGCGTCTCACTTCCGGTCCATCAATTAATCCGTGATCTCGAAAGTTCAACAGATTACACGGCCGTGACGTCGCGTCGCGACGGTGGAAAATCGACGGGACGCGACGCGACGACTTATCGATTCCATTGTGAATGCTGGTCTCGCCCGAAGATTTCCGGTGACGAGGATATAATCGACCGTACAAACATAATCGGAGCAACGGTTTCTCGCGTCGTTCGTCCGATCAGCGACGCATTCGATCGCGGATGATTCACAGGTTAAAGACTCCGTCCGCGTTTCCGACAGTCGGAAATTTCCACGGAAAATTTTGCCGGATCTCGCAAGCTGTTCGAGACGTTTCGACAGATCCCGGTTGGCGAACGATGCCGTTCAATTTGCATACGACGCACATTATGCAAATCGATGCACCTCTCGGACGGATATCATTGAACGGGCGCAATCCTCTTCCGGGTGGTGAATCAGGCCTCTCGATTTTCGCGAGACGAATTCATTACGCCGCACGGTGCCGGCTAAAATATTAAGGGAGTCTCGCGAAGGTTGCGACACGTTTTGTTGAAGCGAAAACTTCTTTAGCTGGTCTATAGACTCTTTAGAAAGCAATACAGATTGAATGGACGTCGATTGGAAAAAGATGCACCATTCGACCAGAAAACTCACTAAACTCTTCTTGATTCAGATCGCTGTGACAATCGATTTCCTCTCGTTGTTCCACGCGAAGGGAAGCCGAGTTGCCATTCGTCGATAAAGGGACAACTATCTTGCCCCGCACGCCTTGTTCTGGCAAACTATTCGCGATAAAGCGTTCCGTTCCGTTCCGAACCAATAATGCCAATTATACCGGGCCGAGGCAAATTTGACGGAAAAACGGCGAGTTCGTGCCGTGGAATCGCGAAATTTTGCAATGCTCCGAGGCGCACGGATCGTTCGAATTTGCCACGAAAGTGTGAAGCAACAGACTACTGGATTTTTCGCATTTGTAGAATTTTCGAATACGCGAAATCTACGGAAATACGAACGAACACTCGCAGAGATTCACAGATTTAAAATAAGCATCGACGCTAATTTACAAAAACAGACGATCGCTAAGGGAGAGGAATTTTGTTTTTAGTTACCATTTTTATGAATGTCCAATCAATATATTCTGATTATATAAAATCAGACCAAACATGATATCATTCATAGCATATCCACTTTTTCAATTGACGAATTGATAGAACCTCGATTATCGGAACCAGTGATATTTGAATTAATTGTAACTTCATGTGTGCACAGACATGACAGGAACACGTTACTCGAGAATGGAGCAGTTTGCGATGCGATTTTATTGAGTCTGAAACGGTTCGTTTGGTATGGTTTACTTTCTACGAGGAACATTATTCCATTGCGTAAGTTTCGCATAATTACGAACTTCAGAATCGTGTATTAAATTGATCGCAGGAGAATTCGAAGTTTCCTCGCCATTAACACGGGAGGAGCCAAAGCCATAAAGTTCCCTTAAGGCGGTAGATAAATTCATTATCTCGGTATCCATTGCAAGATTGCTCGAATTCGCAAACCACTAGTTTAATCTTTCTCTAAAGCGTACACATCCTGTTGCAACATTATTTCTGCAATGGCCAACGCTATCTGTAGACATGAATGATCGATTATTTTTGTATTGCTATTAGTTATTGGGATTCGAGTTGAAATTTGGTGTTCATATGAAAGTAACTTTTTAGGTTTCACATTGCGATGTTGGTTTCTCTTTAAACAAATAACTCAGACGTTCGTCGTAGTCGAAATGTAGGTGAATTTCTCGTAAGTTAGTCACGTAAGCATGAATTATTTGCACAAGCTCTGAGGAAATGTAACGGATCGAAGGCACGCAGCTGCGACCAGTGTATCTCGCTCTTCGGCAATATCGGAAGTTGCATGCATCGATGGGGATGAACAGATACTCTGCAAGTCCGATGGTAGAAACAAATCTTTGGCTCGCGCATTACTTCCACGATCTTTCGATACAATACGCTCGATTTACCGCTGGAACCGTCATGAATATGTGCCTATAGACAATAGTGTAGTGTATTTCAGCAAGCTATTCTGTCGCGATACTTGCGACAACAAGAACCTCTTCGATAGAGGAGGCAGGGGCTAAAAGTTTCCTGGCTAACTTGTTTCGATCATTATTTTGAAAAAAGGAGAAGTACGCGCGATTCGTTTTCAGTTGTTTTTGTTATAAAAGTGGGTAAAGACACTCTGTCCAATATCGATGTCACATTTTATATTATACTTTGTTTTTAAATACAATTTCTTTAAACTATGTGGAACATATTACTGTCATCGATTAATTCTGTTATTATAGACAAGTTATTTTCATAAATCCTCAGTATATCTTCAAGCTAAATTTCTTACTGGTTAGAACGCTATAAATAACTCAATGCAGTCGCCTGAAAACTTCTCTTTGAAGATCCCGCCTTAAATTTTCCACCTATAACTTTATCGTACTACGTAACTGGGTTTTATGAAAAATAATATCTCGACAGTTTATAAATAGTAAGAAAAATATTAAAAAATCATTATCGTATGTTTAAAATTAAGAACAGAGCTAAAAGATTATTTCGATTTGATAATCATATAAATACTTGAATTTCACGCTTATATATATAATTTAAGACATGAAAACTTTTTCCTATTTATAAAATGTTCAACGTCGGATGAAATTTCTGGGTTTTGGAACTAAATATATATAAAACGGACGGGGGAAAGTCAAAATTAACGTTATCCTCCGTTTTTAAAAAATTCTGCCTGCACTTATGTGTCTCGTTTAACTTTCTCTAAAAAAAATTTCGGTACTTATAAAATTTTTGGGAGGAGAAATGCGCGTGTGTGTTGCTCTTAGAAATTTTGAAAAAATTCTCACGTGGTAAATATTTTGAAATCTTTATAAGAAAAGTTTTCGTATTTGATATACGCTCAAATAATTCGTTCAACGCAAATATTCGCGATTTTGATCGAATACTTTCTGCCAGGGGTAAGTAGTAGGTTCATGTGCAAACAGGGGATAATCAATTTTCGTAAGTTGATTGTTTCACGTTTCTAAAGAATTTGGTGTTAGCCGGCAGCGATCGTGTTAGCATTCTAAACATGGAGATTTAAGTGAACATCTGCAATCTAATTATTGAGCTGTAAATGAAACTGAAGCTCTGAATAATGCATCGTGCTTTCAATTACTTAAATACTCGGTTGCAGAAACATGGGCGCGTACAGTACTACATAAAAGTCTTAGGCCACTTACATTAAACTAGAAATTTACATCTTCGCCGGCAAAAGAACATACAGTTGCGTGCAGCATAATATTTTATTATACTAACATTATATTGTATAATGTTGTAATATTATATAAAGTTAGGATATTAGAAATTTGGTAAAAACTTTAATATTTTGTACGGCTACATCCCTTGCCTCTTTCATAGAATTTATTAATAACCTCGATTGCAATTTTTCTTTCCTTTTTCTTCGTGCTCTGTGCAAATAATGTTCAAAAATATTTTAATCAGCTCTTTGAGGTATAAAAACAATGAGAAACAATATAAGAAATATTTTAAGATTTGTTAGTATTAATATACATATAAGATATAAGTAAATGTAAATAAATCATAAGTAAGTACGTGTATAAATGCAAACAGCGATTCTACTAGGCGTAAAGCCTCAACACAATTATAAATAAATAAATAAAAAACTATTAAAGTTTAAAACATGATTTACGTATTGGCCTAAGACTTTTGCACAGTACTGTACCTCGTACTCGGATCGAAAGGACATGTGTAACGATATCCCCAATGCGAAGACAGCGAAACCTGGCAAAGAAATACAGTCCCATAACGTGCACGAGTCGCGAACAATTTGGCAATGATTTTCCCACAAACCAGCCAGCACACGAATTTTTACAGTCGATTAAATCATGATAAACATTCAATTTGTCTGGGAATAAATTCGATTCGAAACACGACTTCGTTGGAATAATTTCACGTAATCCGATATATGTAGTTCGAACACCTTTTTGTGTTTCCATGGTATTTTTTACGTCCTACCTCTCCATCTGCCTCGCTTCTGCGCTGCGGAATTTCATTATTCGCTAATGACAAAAGTAATTAATCGGTTACTGACTTTATGCGTCCGCAGGTTAGGCGACCGTTCGAATAGCGATAAAATGAAATTTTTAATGGACATCAATAAATTGCTAATTTTATCCCAGTTAATCCTATAATGAAGAGAATGAGTTGCTAATTCAAATCGATCTTTTTGGAATCCTCTGTGAAAGTAGATTCGGCAATGATTTGTTCAACGGATCAAAGATCGATTTTAGAATATAGTAGAGCGTCAATTATCCGATGTTATTCCACATTTGCCTCGATTCAGGCAACAACGTCGAGCTTCGCCTGTCGCGAGTAGCTACTAGGGCTGTTACCAATCGAAAGATGGGGGAACGCTGGTAGTTCAGCCAATTGGAGTACAGGCACGGCGGAATTTCATTGACAAATACAAATCCGCGACAGTTCCAAAAATATTGTATTAGACTTCAATCCGCCATTGTCACTAGATCGAATCAAACCTGTCCTTGGCAAGGTTTCAATCGGCGATAACACCCTTCTTACTAAAACTTGCCAAAAGGTGATTCAAAGAGACACCGATAAGTTTATCGCGTGAACTATACCCGATGCCTGAAATATCAAATGCTCTTAACAGGCCAATTGTTCTTTCAGTAAAACGTCCTGAAATTGAACAACTGCTCCCACGTTCGCGTATCTAGATAATGAAAACAGCTTTCCCGCGAATAAAAAACAAGGAGTTCCTCAGTCATATACACTTTCTAGAAGAAACAGAGCATCAGTCGGGAAATTTACCTTGAAATTTATAGACGTCGGATTTAGAAGAATTTACAACCGGCTCTTGAATTTTACCCCAGAGAGCACGATATCGTACGTTTTACGAATGCAGAATTGACTGCAATATGTCATGTCTGTCGCTGTGAGACTTCTTGCATGAAACGAGTGTGAAATTATCGCCATACCTTACTCTGTATATCTTACTTACGAAGATTAATATCTACCAAATTAATGAGCCAAAGAAAGTAATGGCGACGGCGAGTGTATATTTCATATTTTATCTAACGTGATCTCTCTTTGCTAACTGTAAGCGGCCAGCTTTTTCTGAAATGGAATATAAAACTTGAATATGTTACCCGGATGTCTGTGTCGCTATTCCTTGTTTAAAAATGTCACATCACAGTGTTCTGATTATTAACAGAATTATTGGATCTACCAATACAGATGTCAAGATATGTTTCGTTAATCTAAAAACTTTAGGTTAATCATTTGCTGTTTTTTTTGTATAATATTTTTAATATTTCTGAACCATTTATTGTTGTAAAATTAACTTAGCCGTCACTCGGTTGCTGTTTCGATAAGAATACTTGAATAAGTTGTTAACAGTTTAGACATTTATTATACAAAGGAGAAAGATTAAGAGTTCCCATGGTAAAAATGGGTAGGTGCAATTTAAAAGAGTAAAAAGATTTCGAAAATAATAGAAAACTTGATCTAACATGCATATCAAATCTTTCGTTACTTTTATACTCGATTGATGAAGAAGCATGCACCTGTGCAGCGCGGAACGTGCTGCACATAAATTGAAAATAACTAGAAAATATGATCCTGAACACGTTCGAGCCAAAGAGAACGCTCGGCAAGTTACCGTAAGTGATAGTGGTCTTCCTATAGTCAGACAATCGTTGCATAACCCAGCGACTTCTGATGCATGCGTTACTGTGAAAATTACTTTCGACGGCAGTGATTCACATTGCCAAAGAACACTTTCGTTTAATCTTTGACCAGCACGATTTATCTTTAAATTGACGGGCATTGCCAGGTTGTTCAAATCGATAACAATTTGGAAATTTCAAACAGATGACTGAACAAGTGAAATACTGTATTAGTCGGCAATTTTATGCTTCTGGATTTTTTTTTTTAAATCAATTCTGCAACCAAAAATTCTGAACTAACTCACTGTTATGTGTGCTATTAAGAGCAGAAGAAATAGAGCATGATTCATTAAACCTCGCCTTGTAAATCGATTTCTTACAAGAGATTTCGTTTGATGAAGATTGTTGCAAAGCAATCTGCGAGAATGAGAACGAGTACAATGATTCTAAAACTGGCTACAGCACAATACGACGACGGGTTGCGTTTAAGCCGAGGTCAAAGTAAAAAGAAAGGAAAAATGAATATTGAATTCCGATACGAGAACGTTAAAAAATGGGAATACTTCCAGATATAGCATGGAACAGTCATTAATCATGTTTGTTCCCGGTCGATTCGCGTATCCGCGCGATTGCGAGACGACCGAACGACAAATCGTCTAAACGACGCGGTGGATGTACCTGATGACCCAAAAAACCGACATTAGGGTTGGAAGGCACGGCCAAGAATAAGCTGTAAACGGTGTGAGAATTGTACAGCCGATAAATGGCTTTATTCAGATAGAAAATAGCTGGCAGATAGGTCTGTTGATAGCCAATTGCCGTGCCACTTCAGAGCGCGCGTTTCTTTACCCGGTGTTCGTTTATTCGTTCCGGAAAGACTATGTACTGCGTGACATGTCTATGTAAGCGGGAAGCGATGGTTTTCTTGCGTTTTTATACAGGGTGTCTCAGAAAAATGTTTATAGGGTAACTGCGGTATATCATGCTTCGATTCAACTTTACTTTAATATTATCCCTAATTTATCATGAAATAATAATATGTGTAAGCATTTTATGGAAGAATGTGTTCTGAATACAAAAGAAAATTGGTGGCCCTCGAAACCTAATACAACATAAGAAAATATTAAAAAATAAAATCGTAGACGAAAAAGAACCATGTATCAATTACTGCGCAAATCAGGTTTTTTTGTATCTTATTTTCTAATATTTAAGAGTTTGAGGACCGCCTAGTGTTCTAAAAAAAAAGATATGAAGAACTAGGTGTCGAAATATTATACGTGCCGATCGTTCGCATGAAGACAGCGGGTGAAAACAAAAAAGCACTCGCAGGATCCTAAAGAATACATCGACTTTCAGCGAAGTAAACGATTCTTCTCGGTAAATTAATCCCATTTATCTGGAAGTGGGGCAATCTCTGCGACCGTTACTGTAGACTGCCCTCGTACATAAGCCGCCCGGTCCCGCGGACGTGTAAAAGTTCGACACTCTTCGGGGACGGCTACATACCCACCCATACCTTTCCGTTCCCACGGTTACGAGTGCATACAAACGAGGCACGATGCCAAGTCGAAAATTACATTCATTTGAAGGAGCCGCGCTGCGCTGCTGCTACGATTCGAGAGCGGATTTCGAGAGCATTCATGCACGTCATCGAATTCCAG
The DNA here is from genome assembly GCA_028455605.1 of Lasioglossum malachurum. Classification (NCBI taxonomy): domain Eukaryota; kingdom Metazoa; phylum Arthropoda; class Insecta; order Hymenoptera; family Halictidae; genus Lasioglossum; species Lasioglossum malachurum. The sequence goes on along the minus strand of CM052312.1, from coordinate 8,679,457 downwards.
CGACACACATCTTTCCGTTTATAAATTCTGTCCCTTCCTTCAAACAGCTTCCCGCGCCGTATCGACTGATCGATGAGAATATTCGACGGAAATCGCGAAATTTCTCGAGCCGATTCAACAACGATAATTAGTAGACTCCAGATCTTTATGCAATATAAAAATTGTGTGGATCGATAGAACAGAGCTGGATGAAATACTAATTCACATAGTAGATAGTAAATAGATCATTTTATTTGAAATCATACGTGCACTTAAATAAATAAATAAAAAGTTGCCCGGGCCTGCACTACAGAGATCTCTTTTGTATAACCTATTCGGCACTGCATCAACACTTCGATTCCACTGACAATGAAACAATCGATTACCACAAATGTTTGGTCCTTTCAAGTTTACCCTGCGAGCCTTTCGATTCGAAAGAAAAAGAAATTGTAACTCAATGGAAACACCCACGATGCGTTTGGGAGAGGAAGAGTTGAATTTTAAAATAACAATGTTTATTCCCGAGATGAAATGGCGCTTAAAGCATAAATGGACGGAACATCTGCGTGAACCCAGTAGCTGTAAATTGAAAGGAATTCTTCTAGAGGGACTGAACCGCAATTGATGCAATAAACACGTCAACGGGGATAAAAAAAAAATAAACTAAAGAAACTCGTTAGAAGGATGAGCCTTTGAAATGGAAACGAAATGGTCAAAGCTCAGCGGATACCAGAAGCTTAAGACCGTCGACGGAACTTCGATAACGAAAGCAAACTTTCACAATGTTCAATAATCTCCACAACCGACCGTCGATTAATTTCGAAAGAGGACACCTTTTCTATTTTTCCCTCTCTCTCTCTCTCCCTCTCTCTCTCTCTCTCTCTCTCACACACACACACACACACACACACTTCCTTTCTTCTTCGATATCACCGGAGACGTGTTGGACTCGACGGGACGGGTTTAAAAATTAATTTCAACTTTACAACTGTCGCGGGAGAAAGTTGTAGAAGATAAAGGATATAGTGTTTGCGGAAAACGCCGGAGGAAGTTTTGTTTAGTCGCATCGTCTCTCTTGAAATAGAATCGCCCACCCGGGGTAAGAGACCGATTGTGTTCTCTGTATTATTTTTATTGTTATCGTCGTCGATATTGTGTGATTGTTCCTCTCATTGGAAATGTCTTCCCCCGCTTGGCTAAATATTTCAACTCTTTGTAGTCAGAGCTATTTTAACTTGAAAATTAAACATTTCTCCGCGACCTAGAATAATTCCATTGTACATGATTTTTTTTATTTCATGGATATGAAACTGAGAGATATAATGCTTCATACGATACAGGGTGTCCCAGAAATGTAGTTCCTCGAAAGAGGTAATTCCTGAGGTCATTTGGAGTAATTCCTTCCTTTGCGAAAATGTTTTCCGCGGCTTTGTCGAGAAGTTATTAACGAAAAACACGGACCAATTAGAGCAATTAGGCTCCGCTGAGCGTGGCGTTGGCATTGGCCGAGCCGGAATCCGTTCCGTGCTCTGATTGGTCCGTGTTTTTCGTTAATAACTCCTTCACAAAGCCACGGAGAACATTTTCGTAACGGAAAGTGTTACTTCAAATGATCTCAGGAATGACCCCTGTCAAGGGGTAATAACGGGATATGCGCTGAAAATTCTCTGGAAATTTGAAATAAATTATACTGCAATAATAACTACGAACAAATCATTTTGTACACAGATTCTACAGCACTCATACTCAAAGAAATTGAAAGGAAGAAAATCGATGTTTCGAAAATGGGAAACCAGGCTACCCTCTTAACGTCGCAACAAACGAATAAAGTAAAAATTTGCAACGCGACCGCATCGTTTAAAAATCGCAAGTCAATTCCGTAATGTCTCCGTTATATTTAGCCGGAAGTGTGGAACAATCCTGGTAATAACGCACTCTGCGGAATGGATAGATAACACGGTTGGCTCGCGCAAACGTGACGCATACTTCAGATTTATAATTTTCGAGCATGCCCACATGTCGATGCGCGTGCAATATTAACGTGGAAGGGATAGACACAGTATTGAACTTTATCGACTATCGGACTTCAAAATACTGGTTGAGTTGTTATCGTCTACCCATTAATAAATTGCAGCGACGGGAGTATCGAAGTTGATATTACAATTGATAAGTTATCGGTGGGCGGCTTCGTTCCTCCTTGAATTCGCTGATTGTGAGTGCAATCGGCGGTGCAGTTCCCGCAAATTTATGCGACTCGCAGTCGTCCGTTGCATTCATGCGTGAACCGTCAAGATATTAATGTGATCTGTGTCCGTAGTGGGAAATATTGTAATATGAACAATATTTTAATGTGTGCGCAAACTTGAATGGAACATTCGTTTGTAGAACGTCCATCTCTGTTCTGCTGTCACTTTCTCTGAATAATTAACCCTTTGCATTTCTTTCATCTCTGCCCTTGTATCACCCTGAAGACCCTAGTATACTACATAGTTGAACTCATCTTAATGCCCGCTTTCACGTGATGTACAAAAATATGCAGCAGTCCATTTAAAAAAATGAAGGTTGGCCCTTCATTTCTAAAAAAAAAACCATAAAAATACAAAAACTTGAAATACGCTATCATATTGCTAGTAAAATATACTACAAATTCCTCCTTTTACAAAAAAAGCTGGTACAAATTATCGCAAACACCCTGTAGATCTACTATAGGCGATCGGTCGCAGTGTCCGTCGAAAAATAGTCGAGTGAGTATAATAGCATCGCCATCTTCGAGAAGAATCTTGAATAAGAAAAGGGGCTGGCGAAGATTAAATTCGCCGAGATTATGTACGCCAAGGAGATGAAGAAGACCCTCTATTTTCCACTTTAAGGAGTATTAGAAGCCTATCCTAAGAGGATTCCATTGTTAGTCCTTCAAAGAAAACGTTTCGCGTATCCGCACACGCTGTTCTGAAAAAAATCCTTTCTCGAAAGTTTGTTTCCCATAGAACGTTCGTTGTTTCGCGTGTTTCTCGAAATCTTCCAAAAACGCGTTTGTCGATGCAAGTGAGATTTCATTGGACCGTCGGGCGAGGTGACCATTCAACGGAATCTAGAATGACACATGATGGAGGAGTGATCAATGAGCTAATTTCAAGACGATTTCCCGAGATCTTTCATCATCCGGCGTGACACGCCACCGCCTCGTCGATAATTTATCGAAATGGCTTACATGCTCGACCGTATCGATCTTTTAATGTCTGAGACATCGCGTAATGTGATTTCAAGTAACTCTCTACTTTGCGAAACTGTTCTGCTTGTTCAAAATCGGTCTACTTTCAACCTGAAAATTAATCAACGTCCATAAAATTCTCTCTGAATTCAGATAGCAAAGACAAAGTCCGCTTTGATCGGCAATGGAATATTCGGAAATAGATGCAGGGAGCTAATAAGATTCTCATTTCGGTGATGTATGTCTGACACGTGCGTATCAACGTCATAAAGGGGCAGTCAACGCACGGTGATAATGCAGTTATGGTTCAGCCGGGCAGGCCACTCCTAGAAACGTTCACGAATATGTCCGGGTGTCATGGTGGTGATGTCCCTAATAGAATTAACCGAAGCCACGGGGAAAACATTTTAAAGTCCACGCTCGCAAAATTGCGGGAAACGGTGTGCTAGTCACTTCACCGCAGTTTAGAAAGTTCTGCGAATTTTTTGTTAGAAAAAATTTATGCATCTTGCCCAACCGTTTTAATCGGTTACAAATAGTAACTTTGCCGACTGTTTTGCATTTTGTTGATTTAACAAGGCCACGCCACAAGAAATGTAACAATTACGAACCATTTTTTTATTTCAAATACTTAGCTCAAATAAAATAACTTTATTTATTATTGCTTTAAACCGAGTGGTTTATTTAGCAAGTGTTCTTATATGCAATTTACGTTAAAATTCGCAGTTTAATCACACCGGTCTATGATTTCCTGTATTCAATGAATGGAGCCCACACCATTCATGGACATCGCACCCCAAACGAGTATCGATCTATTACGTCCTCTGACCATTAACTTTGTACACTTTTTTCGGTACGCCTCGCCAAAGCAACGCCAAACGTGAATTTTTAGATCCGAATCTGTTAAATTTTGATTATGAAATTACCTTGGACCACTTCTCTCGTGTCCGATTGATGTGCTCTGTCACGAAAGCGATCCTGGCATGACGATTCATTTCCGAAATGAAGGACTGCTTTTTTAAAAGAAAGCAACAAAGGTATATGTATAATACACAGTCGAGTGGGAAAGTAAGTTAACAACAATTGGTGATATGGAGGCAAATGAAATCGAATTCTACAACACCAATTTCGATTGTGAACCAATGATATGCCTGTAGTAATGTCATCTAAGAATTTCGATTCAGATTGTACTATAAAAGAAAAATTTTAAGCTCCCTTATGGTTCGTAGAAGAATTACTAGAAATCCTATTAACAGAATTCCGGTAGGTGAAGTGTTAAAGATTAACGCTAAGCCTACCACGACGGGTTCAAATTGTTTATTTTGCAATTATTGAAATTATAAAGATGCTTTCATGAGAAATGATTTAATAAATATCTTTATTAGAGCACTGAGATAAGAGAGAACCGCGCATAATCTAAATTAACTGTTGTATTAAAGATGTGCCATATTCATTTGCCTACATACACCAATCGTTAAGTAACTTTTCGTCTCGACTGTAATTGATTTACTAAAATACCATTCCGGCATCATATAAAACACAAAAAAACGAGTCCTATCTGTCCCTAACTTGTAGGAGTGCGGGACACAAAGTGGCGAAGACCGGTGACTCACGCGGTTAACGCGTTCACGCGTTCACGCGACTATGGCAGGCCGAAGGCGGTTAGGCTCGCTGGCGTGAGTTCGATACGTGGGGGACTGGCCTGGCAGTAGTCGCGGCCGTGCTGAAGCCAGACAGGCGGTATCACGGGCACGGGATCGGTAACACAGCCACAGCATCAGTAGTGAGAGAGAGCAGCATCGAAGGCGCACGCGGCACCGGCGACTGACCGAGCGACGACAGACGGATCATCGCTCGAATCGAAGCCAATTACCGGCGCGGCGTCGTCGACGGACACCGCCGCCAATCGAGTAAGAAACTTGATCCGCAGGGTGGTCTCGGTGTTTCTGAGAGACGCGGAAGACGCCGATATCCGCGCTTAACGACCGCGAGACGATGATGCCGTGTCGATAAGGGAAAGCTTAAACGTCGGAGATCCTTACCTTTCCACGTCACGGCGAGGTGCACGCGAAATCCGACCACGCCATTCTCTCTCTCGAGGCACAGCACCGCACTGCACCATATATACACAGAACCACACTTCAACACATCTCCACCCCACGCGACGGGAGCAATTTCTTTCTCCCAATCTGTACACCCCCTTTTATTCTCCCCTCTCTCTCTCTCTCTCTCGCTAACTAGTCTATTCCGTTCTTATCATCACTCTTATTCTACCGGTCTCTGTTTCCTTCTCGCTTGCTCCCTTATCTTTCTTCCGTCGATCCACCCCCACCTCTTCCTCTCACTCTCGCTCTCTCTCTCTCTCTCTCTCCCACCCTTTCGCTCGATCTTCTCTTTCTCTTTCCCCTCCCCTCTCCCAATCTCTCTTCTCTCTCTCTCTCTCGCTCGGTGTACCCCCCAGTCAGACCGGCAGGAAAACCTTGTATTCGACCTCCCTTTTCTCCGGTGCCCTTTCTCTTCTTTCTCTTCGTTCTACACGAGACGACGACCGAGCGGAGCCTGGCGATGTCCGGCTGCACCGAGGGATCGTCACGACGTCAAACTTACTCGCCGACGACGACCACGACGATGCCGACGACGACGACGACCACGGAAACGATGCAGGAGATGAGGTTAGGAGGAAGAGGAAGAAGAAAAGGAAGCACCTCCCTGCGGCACGCGCGCGCACGAGAGAGAGAGACAATCCAGCATCCAGCTACGCCCGTGACAGCGTCTGGGCAACTACTGAGGACGATCTGAGCGGTTCCGGCGCAAGCTTTCGTTCGAATTTTGACCGGCCGCGGCGCCACCGTTGTTCATCCCTTTTCCTTAAACGGGCTGCGACTATGGTGCGCACCACCGTCCACCATTCACCACCGCACGGATCCCCAGCATCGCTAAATTCGCGAACGATCCGCCGCGCCGGAGTGCTCGCATTTCGAATCTTGCCGCACCGGTCAAAGTGACGCGATTCTGATAACGCGGTTCCTTCTTCGATTACCACTATCAGAACGTTGTCCATCATAAATTAGAAAAATTTTGTTCATCTTCGCTTCGTCAAATCTTACAGATAGGGAACGGTTGTGCTGCTATTTCCGAGTCGCTGTGCCTGCATTCTGTTAACGCGGCTCGTTAGTTGTGCTATGATTATCGTCATGAATGAGTGGCATTGTAGGCTTTAACCGTTGTGGCTAGTTACGGTCCAAACAGTTTTTCGCTTTCCCTGAAAATGGTCTTTTGGGTTGTATCGCTTTTCTTTTGTTGGAATATTGTTGCTTCGTTTTTGTTGAATTCGATTGAGATATAGGAATGTGGAGTTTTCGGATCAGAATGATCGATGAAACTTGTTCTCTTCTTTTTTGGTTCTACTCTCCAATGAAGATTAAATATGTTATATAGATCTGAGAATTTAAAGTAACTTCTTCCCATACATACACATATACAACGTGCGGTTGTTTATCCACTTTTTTTATAAACATCGAGATCGCTAAACAGTCTATATAACGGGCGAACTTTTAAAGTAAATATAATAACTAATATAAAATTATATTCATTATATTCGCATTGGAATTAACTTTTGTTCAACTCTTGTGTCTGCTCTTTGTCCTCTTGTGTCTGCTGTGGTATGTAACAAAAAAAAGCAAGTAGCAAACAAATTTCTTTTTAACCCTCGAATGGCGGAACTCGGGTCTATTTGGACCATGGTGGAGGAAACCAAAAATTTTTTAACTTTTTAAAATGTAATCCTATAGATTCTTACATGAAAATGCTAAAAATCCAAGTTTTAATCATAGAAATTCACTGGTTCAAAAGTTATGCGTGTGTAGAGTTGAGCGATTTTAAGCGTTTTCGACAAGGTCGCCGCCATAATATTGGTATATACTTAGTTAGCCATCGTCCAATGAGCGGAGCTCATGCAAACTTTCTGGTGCACATCTACGTTATCGACATCACCGCGTGCCTGCGCTGCAATCTAGTGGCTCCGCTCGTTAGACGTGGAACGTGATAACGTGGAAGTTACAGTGATCTGAAATACCACATCGCTAAAAATTCTATCACCGACGAAAATAGTATCAAAATAGTGCCAAAACATCGTCTGAAATATGGCGGAGAATGTAACATTTAATAATAATCGATATGGTTTCGTGATAATTCGCGTTCTCACCGATCCGTCGCGACTAAAATCTCCTCAGTGGTCTTCTTCACCGACGGTATTTCGCCGATTATAAACAAATATGCGTTTAAATATGATTACATTTTATGAAAGGAAACAAATTTTCAAAAATAAATTCATTTTGGAATATAATGTACATTTTTTAATTATTTCCTCGGGTCTCAATTATCCATCGGGCCTTAATTTATCCGGGATGTTTGTCTCCCGATCAAGCCGGTTAATCGAGGTGCTACTGTAAATGTATTTCTGTAAATGTTTATAATTAATATAATTATTGCCACACTGTCAACGCTATTATTACAATTACTTTGTAGTCGGGTAATTATAAATTAAAGCATCGTGTTTGAATTTCATTTATTTTGAATGGAGTATGTAGTACAATAATGTATGGGACGCGATTATTTATTTTATACTTATATTATTTAATTTGGCTTCATGTTTGTACTGGCGCGTGACATTTCACTGCTAACTTAATAAAAACCATTTTATTATTAATAGTTATTATAAGAATAACAGATAACATTATAAACGCAAATAACAATCGCAAAGGCGAAAAAAATATTAATTTATTATTATAGAAAAAAATATATTTGCGATTTTTAGTAAATTTTATCAAACCATAAATAAATAAAATAAATTTCTTACATATAACTGATAATACTTTTTACGTGTCAAGTTATATAAAAGAACAGGAGTGTATAATGATAACATAATAATAACAATACGAAAAAGGATCAAAAATAAAATGTATAAAAATAAAAAACGTCATGATATAATCGTTAAAATTAAAATCTGTAAATTAGCAAAGGAAACTGTTTATACTAGTCATCAAAATTCATAAGTAATGAACTCTTACAAACAATGTCGCTATGAAAATTACGTATATGAGCAAGGAACATCAAAATCGATTGCAGTAAAATAAACCAAACAAGTCTATACTCTATAATACTTTGGTAACACTTATTGCTAATGTCTCTCTTATGCTCCCTAAGTTCTCGGTTCTAGTGTTCCCTACAAACAGGAAAAATTAGGTGGGTGTAAAAGTTTCTTGAAAAACAAGACGATACGAACAAATAACAAAAATAATTCCTCCACGCCGCTTACCTTAACAATTATTTATGTGCCTTTTCATATGATTCTCAAAAGCGCCGAATTTACTATAGATTTTGTTACATATACCACATGTGTATCTCATCGAACGATTGCTAGCGTATTGAGCGCCGTGAGCGACCTTTAAGTGGTGAATCAAAGAAGATCTGTGTCTGAAACGAAAGTACTGTCAATATGTTCTGGAAATCGTTGAAGACTGCTGTGGATCAGCGATCGCCTCTCTCTTCTTTACCTATAGTGTTTCGTGCACATGTCGCATTTGTATGGCTCTTTGAAACGACCGCAATGAATGAAATGCCTATTGAAATGATATTTTCGATTGAAAAGCCTACCACAGCTTTCGCAAAGTATTACGTACATACCTGAAAAGAAATTCGGTAAGTAAGTAAGTTCTTACTGTGGATAAAATCTGATATTACCTCCATGAGCTCCAGCCTGGTGCAGCGCCAATGTGCGTGCCGAGTAGAACGTTAGAGAACATAGCAAACACTGGAATCTATGACAGAAATGTATTACCATATAGTACAAAAACACACTGAGATCATTAAAATGCACAGTATTGCTCTTAATTATTTGAACGACAAACATTTAACATTTTCGCTTATCTTAAATACAATTACACTAAAGAACAGTGTTCAAATAATGATAAATTCGTACAATTTCTTTCGTATAAATTGAACGTATATTCAATAATAATAATAATATAACAAAAATGTAAATTAAAAATGCTACCACTTACTCATCTTTATTTACATCTTCTTCTGTGTACACCTGAGCTTGTAATGTGTCCATTTCATTAGCCTCGAGTGAAGCTAGAGCCAAGTCAAACTCGTGCGAGAAGTTATCATCGATATCATTGTACGTGTTGCATTCTGTATTTTCTTTTTCAGTAGACTCATTCAAAATCCCTTCTTCAATGTCCTCGATGCAAGAAATAGTTGATTCCATGAGAGACAACTCCGCATTTTCCAATATGTATTGGGAAACAATTTCAGGTATATTTGATGTATCCATATATGAATTACTTTCATTGTGTTCTTCGTTTAGCAAATACAAACTATTTTCATCGCATTTTTCACTGAAAGTACAACTATCAAGTATAGCGGATATTGGCAAACGTAAATAACTTTCATTATACTTTTCATTGAAAGATTCATTAGTTGAATTTATATCGGCCTCCGCAACAGGTAAACAGGAACAATCAATTTTGACTTGACAATTCATTTGGCTATTATTAATAACTTCATTATCTGACGAAACTCTGTCTTTCACTGGAAGCATGTTGTTCTTTTCACTGATTGCTATCCAGTGTGTAGCACAATCTTCGTGGCAATAACTGCAACAAGAATTTGACGAGTAGCTTGGTTCCTTACCGTTCTCGCTCAAGCATTCTGACAGTGTTGAACACTGTATTTCATCCATGTCTACTTCATTGGCATTCATATCATATTCTTTCTCACAAATGTCACTGTTGTATATCGTACTCGAAGAATTAAGTGTTTTGTTAAAGTCTATCGCATATTCTGTGAAGTCATAGTTACTAAATATCTCGTTGCTCGAAAAATCAATGAAATCTTGCATATCGATAGGTTTAGTTTCTCCCAAGTAGGAAGCAACGTGAAACTCGGTCATGACTTCTGTTGATATGTTGTGTGATGTTGGTGGCAATGAATTTTCATTCTGCTTCTTAGTTTCAACAGCAGGCAATTTATTTCTGCCTTTATTTTTCCTTGTACTAACTCTTGTTCTCCTTCCTCTTTTGCAGTTTTTTATCTCTTTATTGTCATCGACAAAGGTGTGAATATTCCAAGTTGGTGATTTCTGCAATATATCGATGAAATTATGTTCTTGTTTTCTTTTACGAGTTGGTTTTTTACATTTGTTATCTGTTTCTATGTAACTTTTCTCAGAAAATGAACTATCCAATGCTATTATTGAGCCATGCGGTTCCTGTATATTTTCTTTTATGTTAACAACTTTGTCCGAGGGCTCTTTAACAGTTTTGTGTACCTTTGGATTATTCTTCAATATATTAGGAATTCTACGAGTCAATGTTACAGTACTTTCATCTGCTTGTTCCTGAGAGATTTTGTTGTGATCTACATTATAACTGTTCAAATTATTCCTTCTTCTATGCTTTCCTTTCTCTTTGGGTACACTACATCCACTAACTTTATATTGCACACCATTTTCTTCTCTGGGAAATTCAATGAAGTTTATACAATTATTCCTTGCAACTTCACTTTCCAAATACAAAGAATTATCGTGACATTTAACCATAATAGTCCCAATTTGTGGTTTTAACATTTTTCGGCCTTTTACGAGTACTATATCTATTTCTCAATGTATATTATTTCATTAATTATACATCGTTTTATTTCGTATTACTCGTGTTACATCTATGAAAAGTAATTATTTTTGTATAATAACGACTATAATTAATTTACATAGTTTATCACAGGAGGAAAACGATGTTGCTACAAGTTTGACATATTAATTTTCGTAAGGTGAACTTACCCGGCTTACTTGATGTCAGTAAGTCAGTGTATGTAAGTACTTCGATTGGAGATTCTGTCTGCTTGCACTGTCACTTCAGTTGTTATGGTAAACCAGTAGAAATAAAGTGATTAATGTGAACAGCTGTATGTGAATGATAACTTTTAAACGACTCATAAAAACACAAATGTTTCCAAGTGTAAATTCTCGATCATTGTCCGTCACCGTGTATCGTCACAAGACTCAGGAGGCGAGGTACCGTCGCGACCGATGATCGAAAGTAAACTGTCTTACTTTACTAGGGACTGGGACCGGGACCGGGACCTGAAAGCTCGATGGTTATGGTTTAGGTAGGTAAATAGTAAGAGAAGAAATACGAGACGCCCTTGAAGAGCACGATAACATGACATAAACACTTCGAGAGAGGAGAAAAAGCATTCTGTGACGAAAAATATATATGTTATTCATTCAAGTTTGATCTTTTTTAAATGTATATATGACGCTACCATTTTTTAAATCGAGAGTAACTCTTAAATCGTTCGAAGTACTTACAGTTTACTATCGTATAATGTCATCAACAAATTGTTTATAAAAACTGTATGTACGTATTTTTCGTAGTAGTATACAGTCTTTTTAAACGATTCTTTATACATTTACGTAAAATGTATATATATACATACGGTCTTTTTAAACAGTCTTTTGATCACGTTATACGGGAAACTACTGTGTAATTGCAAAAGTTCGATCGAACGTCAAAATTTTGCAATACGAATAAACTAAAGATAAATTTGAAGAAAAATCGATTATCGGAAAAGCCAATTTTGATTACTTGCCTTTTTAGCATCTGAAATATAATTTGAAATCATCGTATGTGTTCATGCTTTGTGTGCGTTATCGAGATCTAAACATGCGTACGTTCTGACATCGAAATTAAACAATTTTTGTCGTGTTGTCAGTATGTTTTAGTTTGTCAGATTGTGTAAAAGTGTACAATCTGTTAAAGATGTGGTTGAAATCATAAAGTGAGAGATCAAAAGTGGTATAATAAAATACTTTATTGTGGTCATAAGATTGGGTGTAAGAGTAAGTAACAAAAGATGATGTATGTGTGAGAACAAAATAAATTAAACGCTCTGTGCCTTACAATATTTGAACGTCGGTTTGGCTTGTATAATTAGATAACATAAATACAGTTACCAATCACCATCGTCGGATACATCATTGTTTTGAAGCCTTAGAGTAGAAAACAATACATCTCTAACTTTTGGCTTTGGATCTTCTGTAATTTTCGTTGGCACAGCTTCCGCTTGACCCAACAACCATTCCAGCTCTATTGCGTAATCATTTGTGTTAATAATATTCACAAAAATAATAGTTATTCATTTAAACGTATTCATAATTGTGCATACCTGCTTCCGTTAGTTTCATGCCCCTTAATTCTATTGGACCAATGAATTGTTTGATCATGTTTCCACTATGGTATACAAAAATACAAGGGAGATTGCTGTCCGGCCAATTAGGAATGCAAGTGGTTGAAATACTTTTTAAAAATTTTGTTGCTGGAAACTTTCTTGCCAGATTAGCTAAGTACTGATTTATTAGCGTACATAGTGGGATGCTAGAAATAATAATTACGGTAATATGTAGTCCTTTACCGGATGTTTCGTTTTGTCAACTAAATGTTCATACCCAGACTTGTACAAATGAAGAACCACCCAAATATCTTCTCCAGCATTATTTACTTCTTGAACATAATCTTCTCCTGATATTTCTTTGACTTCTCCGTACTTAGATTTATTAGCCAGCTCCTTCATTTCGGCTATTCGCTTACGACGATACTCCAATAGAATTCTCTCATCCTCTTCATCTTCCAGTTCATCCAATTCATCTAATGTTTTGCTTTCTAAATCATCGGTTGCTAAAAAATGTGGAAATATCATTAGAAGTCGAAATAAAACATATAGCATAGAGTTAATAACAGAATATTTTAGTACTCCGTCCAGTTTTCTCATTTATAGTATTTTCGACAATGTCCAATATTTCATCTTCCGTTACTTCTTTTTCTTTTTCCGGAATAATTCCTTTACTCCTAAGAATGTCGTTCCACTGTGTGTCTTCGTTCGGATCTTGCTATAATAATAAAATTCAGGTTATACAAACATATAGATAGAGCAATTAAAAAAAAACTTATTTTAACTTTTTTTCTTACTATTATAATATCGAGCAGCTAGAAACTAAAAATTATTTCAGATCTTGAATCTTGATATTGATATTCCTTTTTTGGAGTCAGAGATATTCATCTTAACATAACCTCTATTTCGAGAAGTCAAATCGTCACTTACCATGGTGAAATAAATCAATTACTAACGCGATATCAACGTAAAACGCAGATTTGCAGTATGTAATTGAAGAAATCGATGTAACTTGATTTAGTTGAAGTGTCAAAAATCTATTGTAGACGTATGACCGACAGCTGATCACGTTTCACTACAATGAGATGCGGTGCACACACCCGTACGCTTACACATTTATGGTATCATCAATGACGCATTCACACTCCAATCTCATTCTATTTAAAAACTGTGTCATTAGGCGGTGGCGCCTCACGTGGTTGCGCTGGAATTCTAAATATATTTTTTAGGAAGACATATGATAGCGATCTCAATATTTTGAGTAGACAATATGACTTCAGGGTCATGCAGGGGCAGAAATAAAAGAAATAAATTTAACATTCCGTAATAATGTATTTACTAGTATGTTGCATTGATAAGGCTACATATCCTGTTCAATAAGACTTCCATTAGAAAGAATGCATTTCTAATTTCTGCTGACCACACTCCTGTTAGTTTCTGTTTCTGCCAATGTTGCACTTTTAGATATGGATACACACGCTTCTTTTATCTTAGTTTGCAAGTCGTCTAAATTTCTCAGTGGTGTCGTGTAGACAATATCTTTACTATGCCCCACAAAAAATCTATTGTTATTGTTAAATGAATATTATGTAAAAAATTGCTTATCGAGCTACAATTACGAGGAGGAGTGCCCTGCCGTTTTTTAATGTTTACCGTTTACGAAAAAAACCGTATACCGTTCAGGTACAGAGAGTTAATGTTATGGAAGAAACATATATCTCATGTGTGGGAAATTGTAGAGATTAAATGACAATAAAAATAAGTGTAATTAAGGGAATAATAATTGCACAACGAAAGTTAATTACGCAACGCTTCTCATTAATCCGAACTACACACGTGGATTAGGTTGTTACTATATTGTACTTCTTGCCGGTATACGCGTATGTCATCAGGGTATAAACGGCAAGAATCATTGGAGCAGTCCATAGACTGTGTCGCTTGTAATCAGTGAAACCGGTTAATCGCGCAGCTGTGCTGGACCACGGTTGTGTTTTGTGTCCCGCACCAAATACCTAAAACCAGTTTGAGCATCGCCACGATAATATTTATAGGCATATGGAACGATAATTTCCATTTATAACGGTACATACAACATAACCTTCGAGACCTATAGACGCCGGTTCGAGCCTCTTTAATTAATGTTGTCCGGTCATTTAAATTCGACGCGGAATTACGAATAGTATAACACGGCATAACCAAAATTATTATTGTATATGTGCCCATAATTATGAAAGTGGTGTAATTAAAAAAAGGAAAGAAAGAAGTTATTTCCGAAAGAAGCTGCAAACGAAAAATGATTGCGATGTTCTTTAGGGGATGGAAATCGGATTAATTTTCCCTCGAGTTCAATTCGATACGAAAGCTAATCGTACACGCAACACCGAGAAATGCTTGATCCGTTTTCACGGTACTTTCACGTCGCATGTACCTTTGTGTGGCGGAGCCTTTGTTGCCGCATAAAAGAAACATGTTTCTTCGGCGACGCCAGGCAAATTGCAGAAAATGCGCCGCAGGAACGGTCGCTGACGGATGAAAGTGAACACGTGTATCCTTTTGTGCTTAGGCTTGTAATGCGAGAGGAAATTTTTCAAAGATCCCGAGAATCGCGTTTCATCGGGTTTGATTAAAATCGCCGTAATTGAAAGCCACCCGAAGCCTCCAGCGAAAAATTGTTGCGGTTGCACAGTTCAACCATTAATGGCGTGTACACTAGTATATAGGCTGGCGAAGAAAATAGATTAAGGCTTTGGGATTACCTTTACACGCAAACGAAATTATTCTGTTCATTCAGATTTTGAAAAATTTTACGATGGTGCAATCGAAAATTGTGTTCATCAAAGGAAAGGAGAAGTAGACAAATTCTGACGCGTTTTTAGGGAAATCGGCACAATGGGAACCGTCAAGGAAACACTGATCAAAGCTTCCCTCGCGTGAGTGTATATTGCACGCACCGTTCGCCGTTATTGTTTTCCATTGTTGTGCTCTCTTTTTTGCGAAAGTATTGTTTGGTCGAAGCGCTCGTGTTTCCGGTTGCGTGCTGGATCGAAACTTAACCCTGTATTTAAGCGTGTGCAACTCGATTCACAGGAATTTCTGTCGTTTGTATTGCGTACCACGTTGGGACCACAGCGAAATTAACTGTGAACAAAGTGCTCACCTTGGTTACACTCTTCTGTGTTAACACTGAAGCTATATCGAGCAGTTAACATTGTTCTTTAGTACAATCAAATATCTGACAAAACGAGATGCAGAAATTCTGCAGAGATTCTCTGATTAGGTATCGATAGTTCTCGGACCTCGTTCTTCGAATTGCTTATTGTTAGCGAAGATCAAGCTTGCCAATTCCCGTTCGAGGCGTGACGAAAATGGCAAGCAATGTCTATGTATAATACATTGTTAATTTGTGCTTCATTGGTTCTTGATATTCGGAAGAATGACGGTTTAATTAAAGGCTTAACCTAACTCTCGTTACACTTTTGTATTTATGATTTCAGTTATAGATAAAAATTCAGATAAAATAATTTTATGGGGCATTATGTTTAGATCGAAAGAGTTACCAAACTGTCGTGTTCGAGCGTCGCGTAGACGTTTCCACGTTTGCCCGCTTCGCCAAGAAAATTTGCATAAGATCGCGTGAACGGCATCGTGATTTGTTGAAAAAGGGAGTGGAAGGGACGAATCGACCTTGCAGGCACACACGTACGGGTGCGATAGTACCCTCAGGAAAGGCGCAAAACGAAGGGGACGAAAGAGAATCGGAAATGAACGAGGTTCTAAGCGACCTAGTATGCACATATAATCTGCCCGATAGAATTTGTTCGGACGCGTGTATGTCCATTTCGTTTTAGAATGTAGCCTACCGGAAATTTGCAGTTAGCTGCATTCCTTGCAGGACTCGGTGCCGCAGGAACACCTCCATCCGCGTGATCGTTAATTACCCCTCGGCGAAAATGTAATTTTCAATCCAGCTTCGATTGGCTTTAATCCGACGCTTAAGTGAATTTTAATTGGTCAGCGCGCTTACCTTTCATGTGACGGATTAACGAAAGCAAATGAATCTGATTGCGATATACGTTTCCCAAGATTCTACAGAGCTTTAACGTTTAGCTATCTCGAACATAGTCTCTGTTTTAATTGGATTTACCATCCGGCACATTTTCTGTACGATTTCATACTGCAGTCGAACCTCGAGAAATCGTTTGTGTATGATTGTGAAAGATTTCAATAAAAATGTTTGTAAAATAAAAAATCTAAAATTGTTAATTCAATTTCTCACAACTAAAAGTTAAAATATTGATACACACTATACGGTTTTCACTGTGGGTGACTATGAGTGTAATTGAGATTTCTGTAAAAGTGGGGCAGTAACGTATAGTTTTACCTTATTTGCATACAAATCTGCACCTACTGATCGATGTACCACACACGACAAGAAGGCCGATGTCGTCGCCACAGTGGGGTGGTATGTGGTCTGAATAGTCGGAAAGAAGTCGATTTCAAAATTTTGCGTAAGTCGTGAAATATTTGCTATCCGACGTATGTAGTTAAAGGTCCGAGGAATAAGACTGCATTTGTGATCATAGTGCGAAAGAATTAGTCCCAGATTTGCACAGATCGAAGTTTTGAGTTTTTAAATGTTAAAACGAATTCTTTTCGGGCCAAATACCTGACTGTGCTTTCTGCTTTTGAGGGTCACGGTAGAACAACAAAACCGATGGCGAAATTTTCACGCGATCGCGAGCGAAACACCCGCAGGCAGGTTTTGTTATCAGTGATTTTCTAGCGCGTCGCGCCGCGTTTCGCCGCGCGATAACAGTCTGCCGGTGGTACCTGAGAGCAGCCAATGAAAGAGCTGCCACGGCGTCGACCATCTTGCGCGGCTCCGCTTTCGAGTTCGGAGTCGCGTGGCGGCGAGGTTTGGCTTGCAGTGTACTCCGACTACCGAGCGGTGACTGACTGACTCTGTCTTCAGGCTCGACAGTTTTCCATTGCGATCCTCTAATTGTGCTCATTGCTCGTGTTTTTCCTCTTCTTCTTCATCAAAAACAATGTTGACCCTTTGTTCCACTCGCGACATTAGTTCCATCTCGTTAAACTAAACTCGACTACATACTGTCAACTCGACTGTCCGAAACGACGCGTGTGTTTACATCTCGATCTATCCTGGATTTCCTGATCCAGCGACAGCCGACTCGCAGCTGGCTCTCGATCACGTTATCGGTTCGAAGATGCAACACGCAAAACTGTCAAAGTTCAAGGTTGGAAAAGTTTAACGGTTTAGGACCTACGCGAAACCCAGTGCTCCGGATGTTGTTGATTTTTGTGTGACAGGAACCGGATCCGTGTGTTTTCCGCACGGTTATTCTCTGCGTTGTGCGTGCCTCGCGACGGGCGAGTTTGACGTTGATCGATAAGGATAGTGAAATCGTCGACAGGATTTTTCGAAGAGGATCTAGACGCTGTTGGACACATGCTGCGTGACATGAAGGTATGTAGATTGTTCGTCGTTGTCGGGATTGTTTTGCTTGGTCTTGGGAAAGAGAGTTCACTGTATTTTGTTGACGTCTTCGACCGGAATAATGTTTTTCAATTCGGAGATGTTACGAATGTGAATAGGTTGCTGTATTTTTTATGCTTGCGAAGGATGTTTTGCTATTCGATCATCCTTTTGATAGTCGATCTAACAATTGTGAAAAGTATTTTTGAGAAAATTAACTTTAGAAAAATGTTGAAACGTGACTATTGAGTATTAAATATTGGCAACTGTTGTAACTAAAAGATGTGACCCTTCGCCAGCAGTGTCTTTGATTAACTTTTAATTAGCCGCATATAGTACGCACAATCTCAATACTTTAAATTTAGTGTTTCAATCATGAACAATGGCGTCGACTACACTAGCAAATATTTATTTTGCATGAAAGTAGTTATTTTATCGAATAAACATTTATTTATGTTGGTATCATATAATGTTGCTGTTTGAACATCGAGTGTTACGAGCTAATGCATGATTCACGATGTTTAAATGATAATTATGATTTTCCTCTTACGCAAGCATTTCTACTGCATGTTTGTTTATTCATGAAGTACTTCAATCAAGACTGTTTATTCAGGTTTAGCTACCTATTCGAATTTTTATGGGATGCTTTATCAATTACATTTAGACATTCTTGATATTATTGGACACTATTAATAAGTGTGAAACAATCATTCCATTGAATACAAATGTTTCAATGACATATTTACTAATAGATTCAGAAAAAAATGTTTTTCTTAAAATATTGACAATTATTTTGAGAAGTTCAGTGTTAAAATACTTTTCCAATCCGCTGTACGTGAAATTTATTTATGTAAACTTCGATAACTGCCGATTATGCGTACCGTCGTGGTCGAAATTATTTTTTCAAGTTTATTTTGCCTAGCAGTAATGACTTTTTCTAAGGAAACGTACAAATTGGTACACGTGTTATTCCCGATTACAGCTGAACGACACGCCGGAGCATTACATCACGATTTGCAAATTGCTCGAGCAGTTCGCGTTGACAAACGACCTTCGTTACGCTGCGTGGCACTGACATCTTTGCAATAAAGAAAGCGTGTCGCACAAGCGACGTGTAATTGCAACTAGTATTCGGCGCAGCAGGACGATCTTATTCGATTTAACCTTGTACTTTCTTCAAGGTGCTCCGGATCGCTCGTTTGCCACGACTCTTGCGCAGTCGTGCTTGAATTCCCCGTTTTTGCGACTTTCACGTTGACGTGCCGTTGACATTATCCAAATGCTATAGCGTCGCGCTATCGATTTTATCTGCGTATCGGGTTGCCCGAAAAAGTAGAGAAAGTGCAGCCTACTCGAAACACCAGTTTGTTTAACGCTAAACCACCGCACCGGTCAAAACGACCGGTTCCAGATTTCTTATTTTGCAATTAGGCGAGACCGGGACTGAAAGTTTCGATTTTGATGAAACATATAAAATTACGTAGAAATAGTTTAGTGGGAATGTATTATGTACAATAGGAGCCGCACAAATTCTAAACGAAAGCAATCTTGTCATTTTTATACGGGAACTTATCGTTTGAAATATGAAAGTTATCTTATAAGTTTTGCATCTCATGCATACAGTCAGTGCCAGTATCAGTAGATGAAATTTGGATCACTGGATGCGTCACCACAGAATTTTATTTTTACAGAACAAAGAGCTCTGTCAGTCAAATATGACTGACACGACAATCAACCGGTCACGAACGTTTAGATACTATTCAGACAGTGGTCATTTATAGCAACAACGTATTTATACTTATGCTATTTCAACATTAGAAACATGAAGCAGTGAAAGTCGCTTATTTTCTGTTTCCTATAAAAATCACCAGAGCACGATTCATTTAATTACGTAGTTTCCGAGGATTAAATGAAATGAACATATTACATTAGGGACAACAGTCAACAAGACGCACCTCCAAAGATATGTTTCAAAATATTGATAAATAAAATAATGAAGAACTTTTTCGATTCTTACAATTAATATTATTCAATGAATAAATGTGTATTCAATGCGGTTTAATAGATACATGCTTGCCAGCGTATTATGATGACGGATAGCAGAAAGAAAACGCTTTCGGAAGTTGGAAATCGACGGCGATTGTGTCCGTCCAGAAGCGTGTATGTTTTTAATTTTTTGCCCCATTGTTAAGCGACGAATTTCGTCAGCGACAGATCCGAAAGACCCACACGTTATTGTTCGCCGGTGAGAACAATGAACCATTTACCGTGTTCGACACTGCATTTTTTCTGTCGCATGCGCATACAAGATGCGAAAGGATAAAACGTTTCGAAGGCCTTTGCGAGAGCCTATCTGCATGCGATGCATCTGTTCACGCACACCGCCTAACCGCGAGTCTGTGAATCATATCGGTAATAATACCTCTAACTTATCCTTAGCCAAATATAACGTTCGACTCGATAGACGCGAAACGGATAGCACGAGCTTGCGAAAAATTTCACCGTCTACAATGGAAATCTACGGCGGGTGGAAGGGGGAACGTTTATGAATAGACTGCGGGGTTTTATGCAGAATAGAAATTGCCAAAGAAACGGAAGCCAAATGGAATTCGATTTCTTCGTCTAATAATTCCAAGAAGTTGAAAATATTTATCTTTTTAAATGCTTCGTCAAATCATTTTAATATTTTATATTTCTCCAACTGTGATTTTTGTCGTGAACGCATCAAATCCGCAGGCTAGTTGTGAACCAGCAGGAATAATGGAGGAAAATGTTTTTCCATCATTTCAGTTCCATGCGATACAATATCAATATTTTTTTCTGACTTGGATCAAGACTTTACTGTACATCGTCCGCAAGGGCTTCAATGACTGCATAGATATTTATTTCTTCACTTGATAATTTCAATAAGTCACAAATAATAAAATTGAATTCTTAAAATCGTTTGTGATATTTTCACTGTTTTGTATTTGGACAACGGAACGTTATTTGTCAGATTTATAACCGAAACATTTGCTAATTTTCTCACCGAATAGTCTTCCTTTGGTTTCATCCTCTTCCACGAAATTAACTCGATCATTCATCCTCGTTTTCTCCTCGAAACCTTCATAGATTATTCATCGTCTGAATATTTCAACCTCGCGCGCGACTCTCATGGTGCACAACTTTCTGCTTACACAATTTTCAATTTCTTCGGGTCCTCGTTTATAGTTTCTTTCCCTTTGAGTCTGGCATCCTCCTCTCAATTTTTTACGGCGCAACCATGAATACTTATGCGGCCATTACATTTCCGTCTTTTTAAGACGAAACCGCGGTCCACGGACTCATCTTCCTCGTTGTCCCGGTCACGGTTTTTCTTATTTCCCTAACCACGGAGTTTCGCAGACGCTTTCCTTTCGGTCCTGAACATTTCATTTACCAAACATTCAGCGGCGGCGATATTTTTATTTTCTTTCCTCTCTCCCGACATCTTCCGCGCTCGTGAATATTCATTCCGTATTCTTCGTTTTCTTGATTTTTCTCTCCGTTTCGCGATTCATCTTCTACACTGTGCTGCATGACTATGTGTGTGGCGCCGCTAAAGATTCTCAACCGTTTTGGACATTTATGTTGAAATGTTAACAGAATTACGTGGAAAGGGTTTTAACAAATTTTTATATAATCAAAAGACGCTGAAAAATGTTTGTACGTTGTTCGACGCATATGCGTTTCCGTCTGTGCAGGTTCGCAGATCAATCACTGGGAACGGGAACCGTAGGTATACATACGTTCAAGTATGTTTGAGTTGCAGACATCTGACAGATCCTCCTTATCGCTGCTATCGCACGACTTTAATGTTTACCGGTAAACTGCTCGACACGCTCGATTCGATCTCGCGCGCGGAGATGGTCCAACGGAAGCAACGCGATGCGGACTCCGCGATAAATATTAATGAACGTCTGGCTTTCTGGTTCGGAGTCGGCTGAGAAAGTAAAAAGTAAGCTATGGGAAATTCGCAGGATGCGCGAATTAGTCGGGCGTTTTGCGTGATAGGTCACCGGATGCATTCCGCGGCGAACATACGTATCTTCTCTACGAGCATCTCGTTATGGAGTATACTGTACCATGCAACTGTGCTCGGTTCGCTGGCACTTTGTAATTTGTGAAAGAGTATCTCCTCTTTCGGTACGATCTATATTTGTTTTCACTTAAAAGTATGCTGAAAATCATGAAAAACTTCTCACCGCTCTCAATCGTTTATAACTCTTAAACCAATTAATCAATTTCTGGACTTTTTTGGTCGACTGCGGCCTAGACTGATCTTTTATCTGGCGCTTTTGTCTATTGAAAATTTCTAACTTTGTATTATGGAGAAATGAGAAAACGAGTCTATCCCCTTAACGATTCTGGATTCGGGCAAAACCGGCATTGAGGATGAATGAAAGTGAAAAAAGCGTGAATCGCGAGAGGGTGGTCGAATTTTGATTCGCCGCGGGAGGCAAAAAGAGTTACGTAGCCGGAGTACATAACTGGCTGGTGCGTTTAAATCTAGTCGGGCCAGCTATTCAGGCCTCGGCGTCGTCGTTCTACCTTCCAAACACGGCTCTGACTCAACGCCGAGATTGTTTTTGGGCAAAGAATCTCTGCGGAGGGACTCCGGGGCTGACTTTGCCGGCGAGACGCTGTGTCGTGGCTCGTGGCTCGGTTGCGAGACTCGCTTGTCGCCCACCCACGCATCTCGCCCCCGGGCTCTCTCTCTCTTTCTCGGTACATACAGGGTGTCAGGAAAGTGCATCGATCGCCGGATGTCGAGCCGGAGGATATACCCGCCACAGGGTGGTGAGATACCCAGCGTGGGATAGGTCCAGGGTGATTTTAATACGCGATATTATTCAACCGCCTTTCGAGCCTCCGCGGACGCCCGTCATCGCCGTCCTCTGTCCCATTCACCTCCCTCTGTATGTGTTTGAACAGCTGACTGATTTTAATTCGACCACCGGGTACTCTATACTTGTTTCATGAAACATTAACTCAGAAATTTGTGGCGCGAGCAGATTTAGGCCGTGTTAAGAATCGCCGGGGCTAAGATTTCGCGGGGAAAGACCCAATAAAGAAAATATGTATAAATTGGTTGGAATTATTCGACGCGAAACGAAGTCGAAGCAATTTTGTCGGTTGAATTCCAAGGGAACGGTGTTTATGCAGTTCTGCGTCGACTTCGCAACGCCATGGGAAAGACGAGACGCGCACGGTACTCGGCGAAAACAAATGGCATATCGAAGTGGCGCGCGGATGCCGGCGAAATACATTACGTGTTGAACGTGTGAATGAAACGGGCAAGTTAGAGAAACGCGTGTACGCATAGAAACTTCATTCATGGCCACCGACGGAAAAAACATTGCCGCTTCGTCGATTACAATCGCCAGGAGCCTCGCGGGGCCCGATCGAAACACTTGATTCTTTGTCGAACGTTTTTTACCATGCGAGAAAGCTGAAAAGTTGAGCGATACAAAATACACACTGAAACCACCTCCGAGCCGCGCACAAGTTATTTCCATCTTGCGTTTATTCCCGCGGAATGGAATCCATATTTGCTCCGCGGAGTTCCATCGACTTTTTACCACATTTTTCTGGGAAACAAATTTTTCTCGGGATTACCAGTCCGCTGAAATTCTCCGTGGATGCTTTTAGTTGCAATAAAAACGCCCGAATTGTTAAAAATTTGACGGGTGAAAGTTTACAGATTCTTTGACGACGTTTAGTAATTTTAATGAATTCCTTTCTCGATAGCTTTTCGATTTATTCTGTGATGGGCAAACGTTATTTTAATTGTAATTCATCGTAGAAATAAATGGATATCCGAAACTTCATTTGTTCGAGCAACATTTGAAAGCAACGATCAACCGATTCTTCTCCGTGATCTATGATATATCACACGAATGCATCATTTACTCGAGCGCTTTGAAATATCGTGATTTGACCGCGATGACGTTACGGAAAATTAAAAATGATCGCCCGGGGGTTTGATTATCGCTTCGTCGTTTTGTTCGCATTTCCGGATTCGCGACAAAGAGTGTACGTGTCGATCGTCAAATGTGTCGAGAAGATCGTAGTTTATTTTTTTTTAGCAGAAATGGGTCTTCAGTTTCTCATTTGCTACATCAGGAGAACGAATAGCGGTATGCAAAATCTTTATGCCTTAAAACGACTTTATTGATACACGATTGTTTCTTACGAAATTACGAGAGGTTTAAGAAATGTTTGAATATTTTCTGGATCCACTGTACACGTCTCCGAACTTATTCAGTGAAGAATTTATTGTGTACTCTTTTTGCGCGGTATTTTTACACGGTGTTTTGAGGAACGTGTATACCGTGCAAAAAGAGGGCTGGGTATATTTACAGAAACATAGTGTGTCGGATCAGCCGCGACCTGCGCCGTGATCCGTGATACGTCAAATGATCACATTTCTCCTACTTAAGAGATGCTTGCGGAGTCGTGACAGTATAGTGAAGGATTATGACCGTGACAATACCGAACATGGGCGGGCACTGAGTGAGCCGGGCCAAAAGACCGTGCCGGAAGTCCCGTCTGGCGCGATGGCTTTCCGCTCCACTGATTTCCTGTTTCTTCGGAGTCTTCTCTTTCTTCTGCGGCGACGACACGTAAATACGTAGGGCCGCATCTCCGCGCGGTAAACTTTCTTTCGCAGCCGATAATCATGTCCTCTCCGCACACGTGTATAATGCGAACGAACTATGTATCCGTCCTTCGGCTGCGGCCGGCGCGAAATCGTCGAAGGCTCGCATATAGGAAACGCGTTGTGAAAGGAATTCGTAATCGCAGCGATCCGCGGTCGCCGGGGTGGCTATGAAATCGAATTTATCCTCGATTTGATAAACGACCTCCGGTTTTCATGGAGGCTCCACCGCGTTCCGGTTAAATGAATTTGAGGATACACACTAGGCGGCCAGGAATTTCCTCTTGTTTCTTGAACAAGCTAATTCACGGTCAAGTAACGAGCGAAGAAATACGAGGGCCATTTTAGATTTTTATAAAAAACATCGTTCCGTGTCTCTCTCAGTGAAACACAGAGTGATGCAGCTGAGTGTACCACCTAAGTTACTTGCGAACTATTCGGTATATGAAAAAATGGGTCGAACGAGAGCTGTGTTTTCTTTCTTGTTTTTCCATCAAGATATGAAGGTCACCTCGGGTGTTTTTATCGTAAAGGGTAAATTTTAATCTTGTAGTTGCGTAGAAAATTTAACCCTGAATAAAAAACTGTAAGGGTAGATGGGATGATAGAATAATAGTTACTGATGTTCTCAATGAATGATTTTTAATGCAAGTTTACCTCGAAGGTAGAAACGCCTTGTACAAAATCCTGTTCATCCATTTTCAGTATTCACGCGACGCTCTACAAGTCTACATTACGAGCTCGTACGATTCTACACGATACTGCATACCATTGCTAAATAAACGAAGCTGACCCCGCACAACGAACAGACCCATTTCGCAACCGGAATTCGAATTTGTTCTCGCACAACACGAACACATAAACTGGACAATCTTTTCAGGGTCTGCCGTGCACCAGAGAATTTCGCAGCACGCTGCGTGCAACGCGTGACACATTCGACCCCACGTTACGGCCGTCTTCGCATAAACAGGGAAACGAACATAATGTTCGGCGACGCTATCGCGACTTCTTAACCCCTTGCGCTGTTATTTACTTATTTTGTGGTCGCAATGACTAGAAATTCTTCATCGTTCATAATTTCTTCGAAGAAAATGAAAGCTTTACTATTAGTCTGCGGATTTTATGCATTTATGGTAAAAATGGGTATGGGTATATAAAATTTTGTAAGACATATTTTTAGCCATTGCTTGGCACAGCTACGCTGAACACGACTTGTTGCTTCTAATGCTCGCGAGAACTTTGTTTATAAACAGAAACAGAGTTGACGATAATGACATTGGTGTTTCCAGTGCGTTCATGTGTAAAAAACCACTGTCCCAACTTATACGGTGTCTCAGTCTTTACGACGCGACAGTCTCTTATATGTATTCTCCAAAGCCTGTACGTTGACAACAACAAAATCGAATTTTATTCCAGTTGAAAGGAAATTAATAACACACCGAGTCTGACTCAATGATTCAGTGGAAGGGGTTAAGAATCGCAGAGAGAGAAGAGAGCGTTCGAAACGATCGCACACGCTGGCGACCACGAGATTATTGCCGGAGCTTCATATTTTTTCCCCACTCGGAACTGCAGCGGATACAAAGTGCAGGAAAAGTCGTCGTGACGAACGCACTCGTGGTTGTACGTAAGTGCGACCCTCCGTCGACTTATGCACTGGCCAGACCTACCCAAAGGGAGACCAATTTGCATACAGAGAGAGCAATGAATTCGCGACTTTGCAGCCCCACGACGTCCACCGTACACCGTACAAATATGTTACGAATTCCGTCGATGCTTACAAGAAACACTATTCAACGGACGGTATCGCACAGATCGCACAGATTTTTTGGTACACGCTCACGAAAACAGAGCCAACCTCCGATTCCCATGATTTTTTAATATGTTCTCGTGGTTGCAAGTCTGTCGCGCGTGAAGACTTTGGTCGGTGGTCGTTGTTCAGTGTAACCATATTAAAAATCGTTCTTATTGCATGTAAAACAAAATCTCTCAACGATATTCATACGTAAAATCTCGAGTTATTTTTGGCCTTTTAAGATTTAAAGAGAAGAGTTTGAGATTTACATTATTCTGAAAAAGATACATGGTTATCATTTATGGTTATAGTGAAAGATTATCGCACTGATCTTAAAGGGACCTTAAGTTTTTCTTACGTGTCCGTTTTCTGTAAAGAAAAAGAAGAAATCTGATTAAAAAGTATTAGTTATTATTCGTCTAGTTAATAATGATGAGTGCATATTTGTTATAATATCGTAGGTTTTTAAAACGCACCTTAAAAGCTCCGTGAAATTCGCTCGACGATGCCATATAAATGATGGAAAATATCGCTGGGAAACTCTTGGCAATGAAAAAGAGAACCTCTCTCTTACTGTCTGTACAACACGACATTTTCGGCCATATGAAATTGATCGCTCTGGCGACTCGATATGGTGTGCGAATCAGAAGGAAAGCCGTTGTGATTACCACTGTGGAAAATTTTTCCCATGTCATTTACTCACATGTATAGGATGTTTAATAATACATAATAGAATCCATATACATTTATTTCGACAAACCATCTCTTTGAAATCGCCTCTTGTCCAATAATACTACGTACAATGAACACGCGATGGGGATTTCGAACTTACTTTAATATGTAATTTAATTGTGTGTGTGTGTGCGCGCGCGCTTGTGTGTGTGTACCATAGTTCTTTTACGAAAGAAAATATTGACCGATTTACCTAGCATGATGCAATGTCCCAACTCTTTCGACCGCCACGATCCATCGATCGCTTTGAATATCATCAGATTGTACAAGATCAAGCAATCAAGGGCCAGGAATATAAGAAACGGCAGAATAATGAACAGGAACGTGTTCCAAACATAAATATCAGCCATGTCGCCCTCGTAGAAGTCGTATATATGCAGGCCAATGGCTACCGATATGATACTCGCAGACCAGATCAACGAGATGCCTTTAATCGCCACGAGCTTATTCTGCAATTGTTTTCCGAGGAACGTGTGCTGCCGGAAAACGTTAATGTACAGCTGAAACTTCAAAACCGCGATCGTTATCACGGAAACGTCGAAGCTTATTAGGCAGATGTAATCCATGTTCATTGTCTTGTCCACGAGAAAGAGCCATCTCAGAATCTCTTGCAGAGGCTCCAATAGAATCACCATATTCGAGCACGCTAAGCTGATGAGATAGTAATTCGTAGCTGTTCTCATGGAAGCTTTTGAAAATATCACCACTATGATGAACAGGTTTAAGATAACTCCCAAAGAGAGAAATATCAGGTCCATGATTCGAGCTGTGGTTTGAGGGATGCTCGATTTCACCAAGTTTATCCTTGTGGTACCCGTTGTCCTCAGAGACGACGCGGTCATTGCTGGAAGCCCGATCTCCATGTTCCGACCAATGTTGCGCTAGGCTCGAGAATGTTTACAAATACATGATTAGTCTTGGAAAAAAACCTCGTGGGGTCTTTGCCAATAGCAGCGTAGGAGGTTTCGAAGTTACAGAAACGCGAGATATAAACATTGTAGTTCTTCGCACTCTTTGGAACCCATAAATTAGTCTCAGGGCACAGGCCCTTGCCGCTATGTTTGGGTCCACGCTGCGACAAGTACCACTGAGAGCGTTAGGGCGACTTTCCCAAGGGTGTCAACTGAAGCCTTCCGCCGAACCCGAGCCACAAACCAATAAACTAATACTGAAAGAACTCTCAAGAATGGCATCATTTAAAATCGAACACAGCGTAGACCCAAATTGACACTCGGGTCGGCCACACACTAAGTCTTAATTGTATATGTTCTACAATCATCAAAATTGTGAAGATGTTCTTGCACGGAATGTTTCTTCCACATTGAAATACTTCTCTTGACTTTCCAGAATAAATTGTAAAATTGAAGGATAATATTTAATCATTTTTTCACGGAAGATTAGTTATCCAGGGTTAAAGTAGAAGACGTTACTCTCTCCACTTACTGTTAGTCGGGCGCCGAGTACTGGACATATGTAGTGTCTGTAGACGCTCGTCAGTGTTCACGTACCGTCTCTATCACTGGAACTGAACAGAAAAAATGAGGATTATAGCTCTGCGTTTTAATTTTCTCGGCGCTTAAAGCCATCAGGAGATTAATGAGCTGAAATGTGGGTGGGTTCTCTCGGATTACTCGTGGCATTGGCTTACACGCGATTCTTTCATTTCGTTGAGTGCCTTTTAGTTGTTGTTAAAACGATGAAGTAAACATCGCGCAATTGATTTTGACGAAATATGATGCGAGTCTCGTGTTCTTGTACAAGGTGTATAAAAATTATATGTATGCCGCGACTATCGTAGAGAGATTCTACACCCTCAGTCTTTTGTCTCTCCTCAGTCTCTATACCCACCAATCTTTTCATTATCAAACTGAGTTTATTTCGTAGTCAGATGGAGTTTATATTAAAAAAAATTATTTCATATAAAAATAAAATTAGCTGACCTTCTGACCCTGAAATTAATTTTGCTTTCTTAAGTCAAATTTTAGAATAGTCGCGACATATAATTTCTTTACACTCTGTACAGTTTTGGCGTTCGTATAGGAGCAGGAAAGCTAACGATTTCGTTCTTGACCTAAGCTTTCTGATTCGAGTGTCCTCGTGCGTTGTCAACGAATGTAACAAGACCGTCTTTCTGCAAGTTATCGGCGAACTTCTTGGAAGTGTACCGTTTTAACGATACGTGCGCGCTCTTCAAAGTATCAGCCAACTGAAAACAACAGGAACTTGTCTGCGAAGCGCTGATAGTTTGGTGGATGTCCGATTAGGTTCGTTAAACTGATATCTCCGGATCGCAAATGTTTATTCAAGGGCGATTTTTGTCCCTCTAACCTCGTCTTTGTTTAAACATTTACTCTGATGCACTTCTCAAACTTTGCTAGCGATAACTTGTTTCGAATGGAAGAAAAAGGTAATCGTTCAGCGTTTTATAAATGTTTCTTTGCCAGGTGGTGAGCTATGCGATAGCTCGATTATCAATTTTATGCACTTATGACAAAAAAGAGTGGATCGAATGGAAGGCTTGAAAGAGTTTAAGGACATTGTTAACTTATTTTTCTCAAAATGATTTAAAAGAGAAAAAAATACATCTTTATGTAACCTCAGATTCGTACAATTGATTTAGACGATTTTTGCAAGTACTCGTTGATTCGCGGATGCATACAGCACGAGCCCGTTTGCCGAGACAAAAGATCGCGTAAGAAAACCCTTGACCCTGACACCACGACGGAGATTCCGTTCTCGATCATGGCAACGATCCGACGACGAGCGACGAAGATAATTCCGCGCAAATAAATCATGCCACCACCGGGTGCAAACGTGACCGAGGGACGGAGATGCAGAAATGCAGTCGTCCCGACTGCATAATGCAATACAAGAGATGCAGGAGAGAGAACTCGAAGCCTGTCGCTGGCAAATGGCCACGAGTGCAATATCGGTCAGTATTCGGCTCTGTTCAATTTATACAGGCCGGTCGAGATAAATGCGGAATTCCTTCGGCCAGTCCCACGAATAAGATGTAGCTAAGGCAAATATAGATAACGCAATTGTTGATAAGGTAACTCACTATATGTATAGTGAGTTGTATAAACTACCAATCAGTGAACTAGTGGGAAATATCAGGCACGAATCGAGGCTAAAGTTGAACAAAACGTCGTCTGAAGCTAGTGGAGGTTACAAGTAGTTCCATTTTTTATACATACTTTGGAAAAACTGACGGAAGAATATATTAACATTTTCCAGTTTTTCGTTGTACAATCATTTTTCCGGATTTACATCAACGACCCTGCACGTCCTGTTCCTACGGCGAAGTCCTGCGATGGACCAGGGACTGTTACCTCGAAAGTAGTGCGAACTGGTGTTCCAGCCATTGTTGCACGTGAAAACCTTCGCATCGGACGCGTTTTCACAGTGAAAACCGAGCCACCGCGAGACAGCGGACTTGGTTTCTTTAGTGTTCCTTATTTCTCCGTGAGAAAACCTGCCGAATCGAAAGGTCGCGTCGGAGAAAGGAGCAGATACCGATTTTTTCTTTCGCCCCATTCACAGGTGTGAATTAGGGGACCTTAACAGAACGGTATTGTTTACTTTCTTTCGCGAAAGTGCAGCAAACGTGTGCACTAACGATGCAGCGCAAAACTTTTAGCGAAAGTGCAGGTTTTGTGTTCGGTTTGTAACTCCTCGGGAGAGCAGAGAGTAGATACTCTTGTGGTCGTACACTGCCGCAAAGTATGTGGACACTTTCTTCATTCTCCAGTCACGAAGTCATTAACACTAGATCTATGAAGCACTGGAAGTGACTTTTCGATTTTCATTGTAGTACTATAATATTGTAATTGACGCAATTTCACGTTTACACCACCACAAAACGCAAACCACCGCGAAGGGAGGTCATATTCCTTAAAAGGCTCAATTCCTTACCTACTCTCAGCGGTCTGTTGCAATTCTTCGTCGCAATTGTTGCTCCTTTTATAGACCGAAGTAAGTGCTGACCGGTTATATAGGAGAGGGCGATATGGGAACACTGAGAACGATTTCTGCAGGATATTACACCTATTAATGACATATTTCCGAACAACAGAATGTTTGAAACAAAAGTTAATCCATGGAAGCAAACTGTAATAAACGAATTCGTTAAAATAAACAAGTCGAGGATAGTATGTTAGGTTGCATATGCTGGCTGTAGGATGTTTCATATCATTTTATTGAAAAATAGATGAAGTCGACATCTTAGTGATCTTGTAATGATCTTGAAAGTATGACCTAGAGAAAGAAAACTTCTAACTGAAACATTACGTATTACTACAGAGAAAGTCCAAGGTGCCTCACCCTGTGTAGAATGTTTAATAATAATGGAAGTCGTATAACATTTATCAGACGAATCTCGTATTCTTTGTCGGCCAGTGCACGAAGGTTGAGGAACCCTTTTCACTGCTGCTTTGTAAGATCGCAGGACTCCTGTTCGGTTTGGCGCGCGAACGTCTTCGACGGCGGCGCATTGGGTTCGCGTTTTAGTCCGTGGGCCAGGTGTGCGGTTCAGTTTTGCGGGTTCTTCCGTGGTTTTTTCCTTCTTGGTTTCGTCTGCCGGGATCGGGTTAGCCAACGGGGGTAGAGAAGGGCGTCGGGGGCCGAATAAGTGCAGTGGCAGGGCCACAACCATAACCGGTTCGTCGCGTCGCGTCGGTTCGCCATCATTACGACGTAACTCAAACGACCCTGAGGAGGTTTCGGACAGACCGATAATCAGGTGGCCGTATTATCATCACGAACCCCGTCGTTCCTGCGCGTTATAATCACGCTGCCAGCAGAGGCGTAAAAGTATTCCGGTCGCCGAGTAACTCCGTTCGTTTGGCCTCGGGTCATTTGACAATGTGGCCATTTGTCCTGGACCACGTTTTCACAGCCCTTCGCGTGTCATTATACCGGTCGCTTTAAGGAGAAAATATTACGTAAGAGAACACCTTAAATTTCGGCGAGAGGTTCGAATCTGGCACGCTCTATGCCGCTTCAGGCTGTAAAAGTGCCTCATCGAAATAAGCCTTGAGAACTTGTTTTGGAGTAACATTTGATGTATCAAGTGCACAAATTAATTCGTCCTTCTTTCGTGGATTTATTTTCTATGTACAAATTATATATCAGAATGTATGTGTAGACTCTTGAAAACAATTTCCAACTCTATTTTCCAAGTAATTCACGAAAATCTATCAAACGGACAAAGATAATCTGCAAGAACAATTAATTATGTATGGTGTGACTACGTAATGCCAAAATAAAATAAAGAACAATCAATCAAAGAACACAAGCAATGCTTCTGCATGTATGGTAGATATTATCTGTATTAAAAAGTGATCATCGTTGTAGATTGTAGAGGATTGATAACCGAAGTCCGATATAATCTAAAATTCCAAAAATTCGTCATTTATCGAACAGAAAAATGATCTCATTGAATCCACTTATTTCGAAAGATAATTTTTAAGGTACGAATTCTGCTAGTCACCTTATCGAGCAATATTTAAGACATTACTTGGAGATATGATAAAATGTTTTGATAAATAAAAGTGTATCAGACACCATTGTAGATATATTGTATAGATGTAGCACATACATACACTAATTAGTCTTAGGCGTAAAATTAAAATTAGGTGTAATATTAAAATAAAGTACGACCATACCGCAGTAATCAGTACAGTTACCCCGGTATGATAATTCGTAATCTGAATAAACACTGTACCACTTAAGGGATAATTCAAAGAATTAACTCGAGGAACAGTTGTTTCAGATAGTGAAAGTTGATGAAACAGTGCGAAATTTAAGCAGTTGCCGATTGATCTCGTAGCAACGCTTGTATCTCGTGGATTTCGTTCCGCCATAATGTCCACCACGGTTACCGAAGCCTCGTAAAGTTTCAACCGGGTCTTGTTTGTACCTCGGATGAAATTGTTTTCTCGTGGCGTCCCGAAGAATGCAACAAGCGGCTCTCGGGCATAAAATGTTTCTGCGCGCATGATACTGCAAAAGGACGATTTATCGCGAGTGGACGCGTTACCGCAGCCTCGTGCTCCTGCTTGGTCCTCTTGTCAAGAAGCTCGTGATATTTTACGCATGACCGGTTCAGCAAGTTTTTCTCGAAGGCCGCAATCACGATGTGCAACTGGGTAACATTTGATACTCGAACGCGCAGGTGCATTCTCGAAAAAAAGATTCGCGGGCACTCGCCTCGTCGAAATGCGCCGCCCAGCAATCTTGACCCTTGAAACAAGAAACCGGGGGTTGCTGAATCTCATTTCGTTCAACCCTCGTCCGTTCCTCGTCCCTATATCTCGATCATTCGGTTTATCATTCATTTGCTCTTCGTTACAAATAAATACTGCACACAGTCCATTGATAAATGTATACTCTAGCGATGCAATAATTCATTAAATTATAATTAATATTATAGTCATAGTCAATATTCACCTCTACCGACATGATAAATGGAAACGCAGTGAAATAGTAAAATTTCATTTAAATGCACAAATAGTTATTAATAGTTATATCGGCCTGAATAGTTCACTTAGGGGTTAAATGTATTCATATCGTGATGGTTCTCTTGTATAATGTTTAATGGATAATCATTTAAAAATTGTGGCGACGGGCAGGTACTATGGTCTTCTAATAATTTAATCACGTTGCCCGACTTGACCACAAATGAAAATTTAGTGGCGAACCGCTGGAATGCTTCTTGGAACGGAGATACCTAATTGCTTGAACCCTCCTTAGCTATTTTTGTTGAGAATCGGTGGCGGCATTTGTATTAAAGGAACACCTGGAAATGAGATTACAGTAATCGACGTTTTCGAACGTCAGACCGTGCGGAAGCGTGAAACTATGTATTATAATAGTAGATGTAGTATAAGTGCAAAAATAAGTTGTCGTACGAAATTAAATTTCAATATCAACTAGTGATTGCAGTCGTTTTTTTTTAAATATATTTCACAGCGTCAGATAAGATTATTTCACTCGTTGGGTAGATGGAATCATTTTTACTTTAATCGATTCGTTGATACGAGATTGGAACACGAGAAATGCTTGAAAACTTTTTAGCTTATAAACCAGTCGACGCGTTATCAATGGGGAAACTTTCGAAGGCGTGCCCATATAAGTGGAAAATCCTTAAAACTCTGAAGCGAAAAGTGGACCGGGTAAACCTCGAATTATCACGTCGATCACCGCGCGTTGATAGGCTCAAATCCCATTTGACGCGTTCGAATTTTTTCCTCCATATCGTTCTCAGCGAAATCGATGCAATTTTATTTGAATCCTTGAACATCGATTGATTTATTTGCCTCGTTTAATAGAATTTAAATAATACCCTCTGAATTCAACTCGCGTTAACATTCAATATTGTTTCACTCTTGAAAAACTTGAACATTTGTTTGAAAATCAAATTGAAACATCGATGTTTCAAGCAAATGTCCTCATTTGTTTTATGCGTAAGCTATTGGTATCGAATGAAGAAGAATCTGTGACGATAGTTGATGTCAAGTGCCTGATACGTATCGATACATCTCACCGAATGTTTTGGAATTTGGTATAGAGTATCTCTCCGATATAGTATCGGTATCAGTCCCATCACTAAAGACGGAACCTTTCCGCAGGAAAGACCCGCTGCTCCGATCGTTGGCCGCGTAATGACGGCCAACTGCCGGTTTCCCGTTCCCCGGGTATTCCGAACTTTTTCCCCATCCGTCAACGGCGAAATCCTTTGCCGTTGAGTCGGCTGCCACCGACGAATACTGCCAACTTTCTTCTGCATCTTCACGTAATTGTTTACCCTCGCGTCAAGCGGCTGCGGTTACAGTCGCGAAAGAAGAAATTCCATCCAGAAGCCGGGATAGCCGCAGCCCGCGGAGTCTCCGCATTGCGGTGAAACGCGATGATGCTGACGCGTATAAATCCGTCGAGGCTGCATTAAATGCACGCCGGGCTAAACGGCCCCGGCACCGGCACCGGCGTATCTTTGAACAGAAAACGGTCGGCTCTTTTCATTTTAATTTCGTTCCTGTCGTTCCCCGTGTGTTTCGCGGTCGGATAACGATCTACGCGTCTGCCGCGCGTTTCAATTATGCACCAAACTTTCCCGACTTTAAATCGTCTCGCGTACAAAAATTCACCGTAGAACAGCGACGCTTTGCCCCTCGATCGCGCGGTGTCGCTAAATATGCGCTAAGTCTAGCGGCGGACACTCAAGCCCTCGCACTGCGATATATTTTACGGTTACAGTGATCAGAACTCCTTTGTCCTTCACTCACTTGTCATTACCTCAAGGTTATTTCAAAGACGTATGTTGAAAAAACACCAAGTAACCTTGAAAAACCTTGAAAAATATAGATAAAATTTTGTTTATACCACAGTGACATTCTCATAGAAAATTATGATAAAAGTCCATCTGCATCTTTCCCTATCATCTAGCGTTCAGGAATTATATCAAATGGCACTTGTCGTGGGACATCCTTATGGTCAACTTTGATTTTTTTAATGGAATCAAATACTTTCTTATGCACCAATCTATGGAGCTTAGTCTCTATAAGGTATTAATCTATACATGTGGAAAAATGACCATTAATAATTTTCCATTTAAGAATAGTGCAAAAGAACGCAAGTCTCGTGACCAGGAAAGTATTTGCACATTGATGATCGGTTTGGTAACCGAGCTTTTATATATCTGCTACATATTATAAGAGAATCAGCAAAAAACCCATTTGTTTTTGAAGATTATCTGCTGATATTGCATCATAATCTAGAAAGGATGTTGGTGCTTGAAGAGGTAGAGTACATTTTATATCGGTATGTACGGTAGAACGACTAAAAAAATTGCCATTCATTAACGATAACAATCGGGGAAGAACATTTGGTATTTACAAAAGTATTTGTCTGTAATCTTCGTTTACTTGCTATCTGTTACAATCTAACATATCTACTTTAATTTTCTTTACTTTCGAAAAGTAGGATTGCAATTGCAATTTTTCCAAAATTTCTTTTTCACATTATGTAGTAAACAAATTGTTCTAATTTCTCAAAGTTATATGGACCAATATTTAAAAATTTCTTTTGAAAAGTGTCCGGATATTATTGTGTCACATTGTAGACACAAGGAAAAATTTAGGAAAATAAAAGCGCGTTTCCGAGGCCGATCTAGGAAAGTAAGTGTATGCGGGAATGTGTTAAACGAAGCGGTAACCGGACGTGATAGTATGTAGTTTAATTTCGGTGTTATCTTTAACGCGAGTTAGGCGTCGTGACGCCTCCCGCGGTCTTTACGGCGCGGCGCGGCGTCGACTTGTGTGTCCAACGGAAATAACCTCGTCGATACTAGCAGACCTCGAGTTTATGCCATAATACGAGGTCCTCCCCTCTTCGTCACTTCCGTTTTTCGTTTTTAATTGCCCGTGGTTTCTTCCTTAGGTTCGTCGCAACGTTGGCAAGTTGATTTTGCGGAGAAAATAACGATAACGATGATATACTAGAGGTGGGAATTATTTGGCGAAATAAAATACTGCATAAAATGCAGTAAATCTAACATTTTTTTCGCACATAAAGCTTTATTCTCATATTTTTTTTATTACGAGTACGAAAATTTTATCGAACAGCAATTAAAGAGAAAGGCAAAGGTGTCGATTTCTATTTCCATTTTAAATATAAATAATTAGCATTTTGATTATTAGAAATTACGATTCAGAATCGAAGGGGTTCTACTTGGTAGCGGGTTTCTGAGTGATATGAAAAACCATTCGTTGAAATTTCCTCGTTCATACCGTTAGAATTGACACGAGTCCCGTAGAAGTTCCAGGAAAGTGAATAGCGAAAGAACTGGAAAGGAACTCTCTGTAAACGTGTAGATGGTGGTCGGTCTATAAATACGTTCGCGTACATTGTCATTCCGAACAACGGAGCTTTATTACGTTGGTACGCGTAACACGTAGGGGATAGCCTGGAAAGAAACATAAGACGGCGAGGACAGGCTCGAAATTTTCAGATTTTTCGACGCCATTTTCCAGTGGTTCATAAAAGTGTGTACCTTTGTAACAATATAACTTTTGCAAAATCGGACCGAACGACCTGAATTTTTTTACCATTTGGAAGTATTGGTTTACTAAACGAGGTGCAACAAAATTTTGAGAAAATTTATAAATGTTGTTTATAAATTTATAAATAATGTGCAAAAAATATATGTGCAACTTGCGAAAATTGACGAACACAATCTAGCACCCACGTGTAAATATGTGGTATCGATGAATTGTTTATTAAATTGGATTCGATAAACGTGAAATTCAATTATCTTTGCATTACGGAAATTGAGCACACCCTTTCAGATTATAATAACTTGTGTAGAGAGGAATACAGTTCATACCAATCCGGTATGGTCTAGTGGCTAGGATACCTGGCTCTCACCCAGGAGGCTCGGGTTCGATTCCCGGTACCGGAAATTTATTTTTTGTTCTTGTTCAATTGATTATTTTAATGAATTAATAATTAACCCTTCGAAGACTGTGCCGGAGTCAATTTTGATCCATCGCAGCACGCTCCTCGAAAGAAATGGTAGGTATTTACGTGGGACGGCACAGAGGCAAGAGGTGTCTTTTCGTTGTGCGCGGTGCGTGATTTATGGTGGGGAGCTCGAGCGGTAGTAAATGGATTTGTGAATATACGTGTGGGGTCAGAATTGACCCTGGCATGGACCGTTGTGGTTTATAGTCTTCCAACATTTTTGCCATTTCTTAAACCAGGAAGGTGACGACTGTGTATCAAGCTTTTGCTTGATTGATTTTAGAATTTCATTTATTCAGTATTTTACATAACATTTATGTTGAAAACTTGTTTTTTAATAACAAAGCACACCAGAACCAGCTTCGATTATTTTAATTTTATGTTATTGCTGTGTGAATTTATATGTTCGCATTGATTACTTATCATTAAACTGTTTCGATTACGTTCGCGAGAATTCGTGTGTAATTATACTTAGCTATATTTATGTGGATAACACTTATCTGCTACTGTCATCTCGTCACTTCGTCACTCTTAATGATGATGCAAAGCAGAACTGGTACTGCGATATAGGCAACATACATATTCGTTTGAGGCGATAGTCTTTCTCTTCTATTTGCACGTCTTATTAGGGAACGCGTCGATACCCGGCGCCGATATCACAATCTAAAATTAAATCGCCCTATCACAATGGTTCGTGTGGGAAATTGATGAACGTGATTTTCTGAGTACTATTTGAGTTTGTGAGCGTGTAACAGTGTTCTTATATCCTTCGGCAGTCTGTTACACTCTCATATGGAGGGGACACCCCATATAAGACACCCCATTCGACTTGTCAAAAGTAAGACTGGAAGGAATCATTTTCATATTTTTCTCTGTAATTATCACGGAGACGTAAGTTCGTTACTTTTAACGTCGTGGTACTTTTGGCATTCTCTTCCGAATTCCAGGATGTTGTAGACAGAACTTACGGCAATGAATAAATTTAAGTGGACGGAATTTTTTATACCGAGCAGAAGAATGTAGGTAAATTGCAGGGCAGAGCCCGAGAGACTCGTAAAACGCACGGTCGCGCGGAAGCTTTGCTACATAATCAGAGAATGAATTTTGCGGAAATACTGAAAAATACGGCGGCGTGTTAGTTTACGATCAATTTTCTTAAGCAAATTAAGGCGAGTTAAGCTCGGTGTTTCCGCGCGATATTACTTCGGCGGCGAATAATTAATTGTACGACATAAAATATAGGCAAACATGTATAATAACAAACCATTACAAAAACTTTTAACCCTTTTTGAACTTACTTTTTTTTACTTGCTGATTATTTTGCAGAAAATTGCATATATTTTTTTATTAAAATCATAAACCAAGTCTTCTGAAAAGAACTGGGTTTCGAAAAATCCTCTGAAATGAACCGTTAAATAAATAAGAAATTCAAAAGCCGAAAACCCCGGTTCAACTGTTTAACTGTGAAACATGTTATGTAATGGAGGAAGATATGTATTTGATTTCGTTAGCGACGCGGCGCGGCGGTGTCATCCATAGGAATGAAATTTCACGTGCTTCGTATACATTTTGTACACCGTTCGCTAAAGTTAATCACGCACGTGCACGGTGTTAACGTGACGCGTATCAAACGATTGTAACAATACCGGGAACTCGTGTTCAATGAATCAATGAACACCGAATCGATATTCACGAGCCATTCTCCTCGATGCCCAACGCTCGATCCAGCGAATCGCGCGGCCTCGGCGGAGGATCTTCAAGGAAAACAGCATAGCGACGTGCATTTTTCTAATTGCTTGTAAACGAGCAAGCTTAATTCGAGGCTGGCTGTGGAATACCTTCGAGGGTTTGTCATCGGTACTTTCTTGCAGTACCACTTGCACTGATCGATCTATTAAGCGAATATATATTTATTGTAATTCAGACGCGAGTACATATTCATTTTCACGTCGAATCCTACTTTTAATCTGGAAGGCCCGAGTCGCACGGAATCGCCGTAACGGTAAAACTAGTAACATATTGACTTCACCGTAATTTCTTCAGCTTCGCACTCTCTATACGTCTACTAGCCGTGCATGATGGAACAATATTAGCTCCGCTGTATTTTAACACCGTTATCTTATATGAATTTGAAATACAGAGAGACATGGAAGCGTTACTCCTCATTTGGCTTACAAGGAACAGGATGCAGCATGCAACTGTGTACTTTCCCGTGACATGCCGCACAACAGATAATTACGATCGAACTGTTGCGTTGTTTTACCTGCCTCTACAGATTTAACATCCCATCTGACAGCTGTTATTAAATCTAATCTCTACACCGCGGATGTTTACACGAATCTACGAGCAGATTTTTATAAACCGTATTCCATTTGCACACGAGACTAGTTTTCAATCTTGCTGCAGGTATAAAGTAATGAAAGTTACATGATAGAGAGACGATGGTTTTCTTCGATGTGCACTGGATAAGTCACGGAGATACGCGATAAAGACTTTGAATAGAATTTGATAAATATGAATACGATGCAACTCGCACGAATTATGGGGAAATGTTATTTATTATTTCGTACATGAATGTTGCGTGAAATACGTCTACAATGAATACACAGATTTTTATGAAAAGTTTTCAGTGCAAAATGGTATTCAAAAGAGGATTTAATGAAAGAATCATTTTTTAAGACACTTCTTAATATTCTTCTTCGAGGTTTCCAGCTTCCATACAAGTTGTGGTTATTTCATTGTTTCTCGTTTCTTTTGAGAAAATATTCCAGCCTCTTTGGAGAGTTCGATATTTCTGTTCCTTTCGAGGTACCGTTGTTCCTCTCGAGAAAATATTTGTATTTCGATGGGAGAAAAGGAAAGGATCGCCGCGTTTTCCGCATCGAAAGGGAAATTGAAGGCGAGAGAAGGAGGATGCTGAAGAAAGGCGATATTATCGGTCCTGGTGGGGCGAGAAGGGGCAAAGGGGCGAAGGAGCTGGTCCGACTCGCATAGCCGACATACTAAATGGTACGGCTGAGTGGTCGGCGTTAATTTCGAGTGGCCAAGAAAAGTGGTCGGGGCGAATACGTGCTCGAGAGCTAAGCAGGCGTCGTTGTCTTCGTGGTCGCTTTTAGGGTTCTGTAACAATGCAGCCATGGTATTTTTCGCTCACCCAAAGGGTTCCCTGCAACAGATCCAAACGTCTGCAACTCGATACGCGTTAGGTTTCAGAAAAAGGTATACATACCTGCTAAAATTGGTTTTCCATTGGCCGACCAATCATCGCGATCTGATCGCTGATCTTACAAATTGGTGCTGGATTTGCGAGGGATTCGAATAATTAGAATGGTCAAGTAGCTCAGTTGTAATCGATGCATTATTCTATCCAAATACTTCTCGAAGTATGTTGACCTTAGTCGCGCGCGCGCGGGTCAAGGAAAACAACATGATTAGAAGAGTAAACTTGCTATGTTTTACTACCGCATCAAACTTAATTGGCTGCTGAATTAATACACACCGTAATATTAAATATAGCTCAAGAATAAATACGATATACACTGGAACGGTCTTTGGAAAGGATTTAATAGTTATGAATATGCAAAGCTAATAACGTTAGCGCGATGAGGGTACTAATTACTAATAGATCAAGTTGGTAGTCGTCCAAGAGTACGTTCCTATCGGAAAAATTCGGCTCGGTATGCGCGTGCACATGACTCACAAAAAGCTGGTTTAGTTTCCAGCCACGTACCCGTTTAACTTTCTGAGTTTATGATCACGTTCAGTCGGTGGTCTGAAAAATGCGTACAATAATTTCTGTAATCTATATTCGTGCCTTCCATGCGAATATACACACGTTACACTTGTACGCGATATGCCGTGCAGCATGCAAAAGTGTAGCGCAATAAAATTAGACATAGCCCGAAGCTTCTTCTAATTCTAAACAATGACTGGTACATTTGTTACGGTAGATAGAATCTACACAAATGAATACGAAACGGCGTTTATTTGTGCAATTCAAATGAATAGTCACTGGTGCCAGTGTAAATTTTGGCAAGCGTCGTACAGGAAAAATGTTAAAAATAAAGATGCTAACTCAGTTATCATTTGTGTATACTGCTGTATAATGCACGACTAAAACTGTCGACTGTTTCTGTTTTCAAAATTTATCTAGAAACATAATAAAAATGTAGAAGCTTACTGCAATGGCTTCCCTGATTTACGTAACGCAAGTAACGAATTTTGTTAAAGGTAATGATCCAGAAGCTAATGATCCATGACATGATCGTCTCTCGAATGGATCATTAGTCATCGGCTCTCCAACAATGCTGTTACAGCATTGGGCTATTTTTCCAAAGACTAAACGCTCTCGATCGTTGCAAGTTGAGTAACCAAGCTTCTGTGTGCTTTTTTTCAGATGACATTAACATAGCTGATTTAGGATGACGTCTATCATGGGTTTACAGCAGCCAGCTGCATCCCAGGATACGGTGGATTACAGTGGATATTTACAGTCGTCGCAGTGCCATCAAATACATGGAAACCAGGCGAACGGACAGATTCAATCCAACCAGAAATCGCCGGCCAGCGACCACAACAACAGCTTCACCAGCACCAAGGGATTACTCAATGGACCTGGTCAGAACAACTGTTTTCTCAACAGCGCTGTCCAGGTAGGTGAAAAGTTTCTTTCTCTTCTGGTTATTATGTATATTCCAGGTACACGGCCACTCAAAAAGGTCTCCGTAAATCCTTTAATCCTTAGCCGGTGCACGCTTTTGACGGTCTCGCAGCAGCCATAACTAGAGTGGTGGGCTAAAGTATTCGCACACCCTTCAAAAAGGGACAACCACTTTAAAATTTGACCCGAATAGCTACTCGCTATTGATAAATTAACAGAAGTTGAAGTATGACGGGCGCAAACCTAATATAATCAGGTCCACAGTCCACAACCAGGCCGATAAACTGATTATAAATGTTCTAAGAATTACACGGATTAAATTAAAGGAGTGTTCTGGTTACTGAGAATAAACATACGAAGAGACTGATGCTTCGCAAATCGATAGGACGTACTTCGACAGAAGTTCGCGCGACGCCTGGAAGAGGTTGCACGGTTGTGCACGGTTCATTAATGGGAATAATTCTCCGGCTACGGTATGAAAAGGAGCCTTCCCACGGACAGTTAGAATTTATTATGTCGATCAGAACTGTTTTCCCAGCTTTTGTGCACCGGTCTGTCCGATAGGTAGCGGTAATTGTAACATCCGGAGGAAGTAATTACATCCGACCGGGCTCGATTAGAACAATCGATCGGAGTCGCGTACGAAACACTCTCGGTAAAACGTAGGATTCGCCGATAAATTCGAAAAAGTCGTTTCACTGGGTTGTTGCATATGAAATGTCCAAATTTTAACAGTAAATGAACTTTATTGCGGACGTCACAAAAATGGACGTCTTTACCCACTTTTGTAACAAAAATAACTGAAAACGAATCGCGCGTTCTTCTCCTTTTTTATAAATAACGATCGAACAACTTACCCCCGAAAGTTGGGTAACTATTAGTTCCCCACGCTTCCGCCAGGGCCGATCACGTGACGTGTTTCTTAATGTCATGTGACTAATCTGGTACCGGTAGAGAGGGAGAGAGAGAGAGAGAGAGAGGGGGTAACTTTTCCCATTGAATTCGTGCTCCCTCCCCTCATCTTGCAACTCTGCTCCATGATCTTGCGAAACGTTAATCGGTCGGGTGAGTTGATTTAGAAAACGGACGGTGTTCACGAGTAATTCGAGTAATGGCCGACGCGACGTGCATAC
The DNA here is from genome assembly GCA_028455605.1 of Lasioglossum malachurum. NCBI lineage: Eukaryota > Metazoa > Arthropoda > Insecta > Hymenoptera > Halictidae > Lasioglossum > Lasioglossum malachurum. The sequence continues at coordinate 8,636,019 of CM052312.1, read as the reverse complement.
TCGTACATGGCTGAAATGTGGAATGCTTTCGTATTGGTCTCTTGTGTAAACGAACCGTTTTGTGTTCCGTCAGGCACAAATGAGCCGTTTAATGCAAGCTCGACGCAAGTCAAACCGGTTAATCGTTGGACACCGAGTAGATTGCGGCTTTTTTTGCAAAATAATTTGCACACAGATTTCTTTTGGTAATGATTTGAATGAATTAGAAATGATGCAACAGTATTTTCCATTTCTTCCGAAATGTCCACTTTCTTGCATTGTAATGGAGCTTCTGAGAGTTTCAATCATCCATTGCAACTCTTGCTTTACGAGTCATAGACGTTGCATATGTGTATTGTGGGATAAGTCTGCCATTAAAATGCTTATAATTAATTAGCTTCAGAACTTTTTAATTATTCCACGACCTAGAAACTTCGAACAAGCCAAGCAATTTTGCAGACAATTAAGCGAAGGGGTAATTACAATTCAATTTTGATGGGCGGATAATAGTTTCCATCAATATCGTATCACACGTCGTTTGCAAGGCGATATAATATGAAAGCAGATGGAGAAGGTGTCATTTAAAATGACATTGAAATCCCCTTGGCACTCCCTTCACCGACCTTTCGCCTTGAATTATTCTAATGTTCTACTCGATCTCCTTGAACCGCTTAAAATATTCGGTGTCTGCTGCCTTTCGAAAATACACTGCTGCGTATAAAAATCGAATATTCCCGCAATCACCAGACCGTGGACCTCTATGCAAATTTTCAACTTCTCTCTCACAAGTTATATAAACAAAAAAATATCTTCGTTTTATTTTACTTAAAAGACGCCATCGATAGGCTGAGGGTTTTTTGCAAAGCAAAATGAACAAAAGAATCCAAAGTGTAAACTCGCACTCATTGGACGATTACACAAATATTAATTGTGTCAGAGAACATTTTGTGAGCATTGTTTACATTGAAAATTATTTATAGAGAACATCTTAGTAACCATTATTTTTTCACACCGTACACTCATTTTATTCAAGGTTCAATTCTCTCTTCAAGCACAAGGTTAAAATTAACCCTTTACGATAAAGAAACTCGAGGTGACCTTTACATCGCGATAAAAAAGTTAATTGTTACATTACATATGCCAATCTTTAAGCAATACAACTTTCGTTTCAACCATTTTTTCATATGCCAAATAGTTTATATGTAATTTTGGTGGCAATTTTTAGGCTGCCATGAAATTAATTTTTTAAATGCTCTTACCGATGGTTCACTATAAATTCTTATGGATCGGCGGTTTAGTCGTCGAAGTTTATGGAATTTGGACGAATTCCTCGGCCCATCTCTTCGAGGTCTTCCACCGTCCGCTATGCTTATCCATTGCTCGATATTTTCATGGTATCGCTTCGTTTTTCTTTCGAAGATCTATTTGCGGCCCCAATATCGTCGCATACCTCGTTGAAGGTCGGCCTGCCCCTTGCAGCATGCAACCCAGCGTACTACCGTGCATTTGAGTGTTTCGAAACTGCAGTCTGAGTCGCGGGAGGCGAATGCATTTCATGCACTTCAGGCATTCGCTGCAATTATCATTGGAACTACCAGACAAAGTGACCCATTGTAGGATCTCTATTTTCCGAAAATTGCTAGAATCATAAATATTTGGTTTCTGCGTAAAATAAGATGAAATAGTGTTATTTTATTCGTGCAAATATACTATTGTAAGTTGTCGTAAGTGTCGTAAAACTTTTCGGACGATATGCTCGCACAGGACACGTAAAATATGTCAAGTATATGTCAAGAATAGTTCTCGGAAGTTTCGAATTAATCCGAGCAAAGTGGACGAAGTTACAAAGGTTGAAAGTATGTTCCCGAAAGCTGCTTCACGGTACTCGGAGGTATTCGTGCATTTCTCGAAACTGCAGTTTTAGAGGCCACAAAGTCTCGAAAATCACGGCTTGACCTATTTAAGATTTAGGAAGCACGCGATTGTTTAGCTGAACGATTTAACTAGAGCTTGATACTTTGACTCTTTCAGACGTAGCGATTTCATTGCAATTCTTTCAATTCAAATATGGCGATATAAGCAAATGTTCTGATTGTTGTCGTTTCTAAGGTCTTTTGAAGATAACCAAGGAAACCAAGCATAATTCGTGACGTCAATGCGGCTTGTTTACTTTCCTGAATCTTATTAATTCGAAATCGTAAGGCTACTTTCCGAAGAGTTTTACGACTACGCTCGTAATCCACGCTCATAGTTTACGACCACGACCACCAAATCTTTAGGTCTCCTTCGAAAGCCTTCAAGGTAGACGTAAATATTCATACCGGTTAAGTTTCAGGACACGTGGAGGAGAATCTCTTCTACCGCTTCACCACACTTTCTTTTTTTTTTCCTTCCAACTGGTACCGTTCTTTTTCTTTTTCCTGTTTCTTCGCAGTGATGGCTACTTTGAATATAAACTGGTATCCGCGACATTTTAATTATCGCTGTTCCCCCTACCTAAAGGCAAACAAAAAGATGGATTTGTTTGTTTCTCGTTGATGTTTGCTACAAAATAACTGTAATTTTATTGCTACTGTCCTTCTCCTTATTATTTAATTTTGTCTTTGTTAATTAATTAATTTTGTCCTACCGAAGAAACCTTCGGCTTCAATAATAGAAAAAAAAAACAGAACAACTTTTACTCACCTGGTTGCAGCATTAATTGGATACAATCAGTCAGTAACGCCCAATTAAATCAACCAGAGATCTAAAGAGTGGTCTGTCTTCAAGTTCTTTATCCTGATTTCCTCGATTCACTTTTTATTCGTGACACGGGATAGAGCAGTTACCACACCCTAGCTGCGTGCACGGTTTACGTTCAAAACGCTTGTATCACGTGTCACGTACGCCAAGGTATAGTGAACGCGTGGTTCATGTTGATCGGACAGACATCGATACCTAATGGTGCGCGATCCGTTTGATAAATTAGAATAGTCCTTCTTTTTCGACACATTCGCGTGTGCCTTCTGATCACTGTCATTAAAAAGTCATCGTTTTTTCGTACCGAGATTGCTCAGCGAGGCTTTTTCCCGTTGATTGATGAACTTTCCGTTGATCCAGACGTGTTGGGAACGTAGTACGAGTGAAATGCAAATGATTCTACGTAACACACTATGTATTCTTTGTAATTTATGGATCGTCCTTTTTATCTTCCGCCTATTCGTGCTGGCCAAAAACGAATAGGAAATTATAATTAGATTTTTCAGTGTGTTTCTTGTGTAATAAATTAATTTTGGGGAACGTTTCTCCTCCCGTATTTCTGTGGCACAGGTTCTTTTGAATGCTGACTAATGATTTATCAGTAGCACATTATTTAATGTCGGACAGTAGAAAGTGTATGGACACTCTTACAAACTTTTTTACGAGTATACCAGACGACCCGATTTTTGTCAGCAAGTGGAAGCATTGGTTTACTGAATGACGTCCAAAGGAATATACCTAAAAAGATTTTGATTTTGTTTAATAACGATGCAATTTATAAAACATTCTGAAATAACTTATTGAACAATTTCATCGAAATCGGTTAGGTCGATTCAATTATTTCTTCCAGGAATTATCCACGTTTTACAGTTGTATCCGAAATTAAATAATCGCGGCTTGTATCGGTCGAGGCAGCGTCCGATAAATGGTAATTTTTATCGATACGATTTAATCGGCCCATAAATTAGCGGGCCGGATTAATGAAACCCAGGAGCGTATCACTCGAGGCACCCTTCGAGAACTGTTTCATTAGTCCGGGTCGGGCTAACGAATGAATTAATGATATAAAACTCGTTTCGGCCCGCGGTAATGGCACCTCGAGACTAACGGTATGCGCGACCACTTTCGACGCTGATCCCAATAGATGCGAACCGTTCTCGTTATCCTCCGCCCAGACCTCTGTTTATATCATAAACAACCATTCAGAGGGAAACATTTTTTACTAGTGTATTTTCAAACAACATATTACGATTATCTTTTAGCCATTGAAAAGCAAAAATTTTAAGGGGACATTCCCATTCAGAGCTGCCAGTTTTAAAAATAATTTATAAGATCAGGAATGGTTAGGTTATCCCTTCGCAGTCGGAGAGCTATTTTAACTTAAAAATTAAATTGCGCGTTGAGAGTTAAGACTATCAATCGGTAGGCCTAAAACCTTGTAAGACTAAATGCGGTGCCCATGGCTAGTAGTAGTATAAGGGGTAGTATAAGAAACAATAGCATTCCGTCTTCCTTGCTTTGTATCTGTCTCTGTCTCTGCCAAAGCGCTATCGGAGAACCTGTCCCGGTTAATGGAACTGGGTTTCGTACTATCTGAAGACGGAACAGGCTAGGTCTGCATATTTGCCTGTGCCCTAAGATAACGTTGCCCTCGCGACAAAGATTCTGGAGGGTTTCTCCGGAAAGATTAGGCAACGCGTTACTTTACCTTAATCTCTGTACGTGTACTTACCATACTTTTCAAAGACACTCGAGAACGGAGAAGATCCGGTCCAGCATGCGAGATATACATGTGTAAATCTATATACTCTAGTCAAGGTGTCGGAGTTTGCCTACGTGTAATTTTACGTTTGCTGAAACACTAGATGATTAAAGCCCGCAAGTGATTATATTAATCTCACGTAAGAGATTAGAGTTGCCATCGAAGTGATCATTTCACTCTGTGTATTGAAAAAATATTCCAATCTGAAAAAATGCGGAACTATTTGGTATTCGAAAGATATTCCATGTCAAAGGGAAATAACTTCGACAACTGTCATAAGTCCATTGAGGATTACTTATTTCATAAATGACGAACTGTAATTCTAAATTTCAGGTATGCAGTTTCAAGAGAAAAGAATGCTCTTCATTTCAAAACAAAATTTTTGTAGAAACATTAAATAGGTTCGGCAGAGTTTACAAAATCTGGCGGATAGACAGTGCAGATTGTGCTACGGCTTGGGTTCAAGGTTTCTTCCGTGACCGGCCTCCTCGGGAAGACTTCCTTTCGTCTTCGCTGTTGCGCAAAAGAAAAACAGTATACACGAGCGATCCTCTTATCGATACTCCCACTGCGTCACGCAAACCCAAACTAAGGGAACTCTCTCGGCCTGTGTCTTCGGGGCATAGTTCGCCCTACGCGGGTAATTACGGCGAACAGATGAATCAGTTTCCCATTACAATTAGCCGGCCACAGCCGGAAAGGGACACGGAGTGGATACATCCCTTCGCACCTGCTGTCGGCCACGTCTTTCGGCTGCCATTGACACCGTCTTTCCCATCGCACGATTCACAATGCGCTATCTTCTACCCGTCGACACCTCCGCCGCTTAAATTGCATAGATCGATATCAGCTGCACGCTGTTTTATCGAACTCCTGCGGTTTCGCTGCTGAACTTTAGTGCCAGCGCCGACTGATAGATCTTTGACCTGGTTTGAATATCTTCACCCTTCCACTGCGGCGTTCTATAGTTTAACACTGAACCTATCGTGAGCTAAAAACGCCTCACGCTGTGTTGCCTCATAAAATTGAGTTGCTTGATAATCATAGCTAGCTAAAATAATTCACAAGGTAGAGACGCAATGGTTGAGAACAAGGAAGCATCGAGACGTGTCTGGAGATTCAACCCTCGGATGCTATCGTTGGGTCTTTGATATCCCGCAACTGTTTTCGTTATTGATCTTACAGCTGCTAGGCAACTTGTATTATGCGTTTATAGAAAAAGTGAGTAGGTCCAATGTAAAACGGCAAAAGCATCAAAACAATGTGAAAATACCAGTTTCATTTCAATAAAATTATTCAAAACAGAAATAAACGTTTATGTGTGTCTCTCTCTCCCTCTCTCTCTTCTTTTAGTTACAGGGTGTGATAAAATGTTCTGTCGTTGTTGCTTTTTGAAACAAATTATTGTTCGACCTTTAAAGAGTAAATACGGTCCACCCTAGTATAGAATAGCATGATTGAAGAAGCCACGACAAAACGTTCCGTTACATCCCGTACAGCTGTTTCGAGACCCAAGAAACAAATAATTGGAAAACTGTTTGCCACCTTATGTTGGCTCGCAGAAAATTAAACCGTCCGAGCGTTTACGTGTTTTAAAGGGCGCGCGTCGCTGGCAAACGTGTCGAACGAGCGGTCGGTTAAAATCGGCCGGAGGTAAAAAAGTGGAAAGAAGCATTTTGCTTCCGTAAACGAGCGGGCACGCGTTCAAATGCAACCCTTGTGTCTTGTTAGCGGTGCAATCGCTTCTATCACGCCGTTTACAATTCTCTCCTCTCCGCCGGTGTCTGTCACGACTGCCACGTCGGCGAAATTGTAAATACTCTTCTGCAGAACGCTTCTCGCCTTTTAGCTGGGAAATTGACACGATTACTACCGGCTGCGAAGCGTTCCAACGGGTTCTTCGTGTCCGTTTTATTCAATACTTTTCAATATACATGACTACGAACCGCTGCGCAATCAGAGCTCAAAGAAACGCTCTTCGAAACGAGCGTTTCCCATTTGTCTGTTACCGAGCGGAATATTTCTTTCGAATCGGAAACAATCCAATGAAAAATGAATTATAATTTGTAAGTCAAACGTAACTCGACAATTTTTTGTTCCTCGCTGTACTTGCGTCTGCAATTAAGAAATAGTCAAAGATTATCCGCAAGCTACACGTGTTCATCGGTACGCGAACACGTCGTTTCTCAAAACAAAAAGCAACACTGCCATCCATCTGGTGGCACGTGACCGATCTGCACCTGACCCCATCTTTCCCCAGGATTTGCTTGTGCGATTGGTGAAACATCGGTATAGGATAGTAGCGCGTGCCCTGTTCTACGGAACATCTGCTCAGCTGGTTGCAGATGCACGTTGTTGGCTTCTAGCGAGACGCGAAGATGATCTGATGGAATTTTAAGGTGGTTGCTTTGCCATCTGTGGCCACTTTTTACGCCCACTCGCAATCAGTCACTGTCACATAAACGAGAGCCAATTTCACCAATCTTTCACGGTATCACGAATCATCTACCGGTAGCTAGAATTATTCTACTTCGGAAGAAATGTTTAATTTTCAAGTTAGAATGTGTGTGTGTGTGTGCACTAAAAGTGAATGATTAAAAAATATTAATTTTTAATATTCTAATTACGAATAATCATTATAAATGTTGAATATTTTTTGGTCAATATACCGCGTTCCGAATTGTGTTTCGAGCCACGATCTAACATAACATTTCGGTGATATAAATGTATAGGGTTAATTTGAACACAGTTTCGATTTACTAATTTTTATTAATACAACGAATAACAATTACTTACAACATAGAAAATATATAACATTTTTGTTTAAACCAAGTTTGCATCCGTTTAATGCTGATGGAACTGATTTGTCTCGATTAAACATTAATTTGTTAAATTGTCCAATGGTTTTCCGTTTTGGCGTTGTCGTTCCCATCGCAGTTGGTATGAAAAGTCCGGCATGCATTCGATATTTAACCGAACAAGTCAGCAATACCGCTACTAATGCCTCCAATGATGTCAGCTCCTGTTTTCGCAACATCTCCTACACCGTCAACAATAGTGGCGTCTACGTTGCCGGCGAGATCGGTACCAGCTTTAGCAACATCGCCTACACCGTTTCCTACACCTTTGACCAAACCACCAACAGCCTGGCCACCAGCGTTCACAACATCGGATACACCGTCTCCAACACCATGAGCCAAGTTACCAACGAGATGGGCACCACCTTTGACAACATCGTTTACACCGTCTCCAAGACCATTGGCCAAGTTGCCGACGAGATGGCCAGTAGCATTCACAGCATCGTTCAAGCCTTGTCCGGCACCATGAACCAAATTACCAACGGCGTGGCCACCAGCAGTGGCAATATTCTTCAAACCGTTGCCTACACCCTGACCCAGGTTGTCAACGAGATGAGTACCTGCGCTAAGTGTATCGTTCACACCATCGCTGAGGCCATGGACCAGGTTACCAGCAAGATGACCAGTTCCGTTTGCAAGGTCCTGTACACCGTCCCCAACAGTTTTAACCACGTCATCCGCTCCTTTGACAACATGACCCGCGATACCTTGAACTAGTCCGGTCACGCCCTGAAAAGTATTATGAATGCTATTTGAAATATCAGCGGTGAGATGTCTGGGCGGTAGATTCAGCACCCTTCAGAAAATCGCCAGCATTTCGTGCAACGTGAACAGCAAAGTCTGCGATGCTGAGGGATTAGAGTTGCCATGTATAAAATCGCGAACCCAGGACACTTTCAACTACTCTTTAAGTTAGATATGACACTATAAAGAAAAGTTTCGGGCGGGAAATTCTTGCAAAAAGTATATATTTATTACGATAATTATCAGTAGATAAGAATCATCTTTTAATGAATTATAGAGCCAATTTTATCTCGATATCTCTTATGGTTTAATAGTTATAGTAAAATTATCAGTTTATACTTACAGAGGCAGCAGACTTAGCTCCGTTCTGGGCAGCTGGTGCAGCCTGTAGAACAATAAATTGAGAGTAGAACACACATTGTAGAACAATAAAGAGAGTCTCTAGGTGGCAGCACTTAAACTTCAATTTTACTTCACTTCAACTGCACCTCAACTTTAAACACGCATAACTTTTAAACCAGAGAATTCTTAAAGTTAAAACTTGGTTTTCTGGAATCTTCTCGTAAAAAAATCTACAATATTGCATTTCAAAAAGTTAAAAAGTTTTGGTCCCATAAAATGAAGTTCAACCGAATATTAAAATTGTCCAAGTTTATATTTTTTAATAGAATACATTCGTATTTTCAAAACGTGAAGTAATAAAAATTGGAGACATTTATATGCAAAAACGAACTAAAAAGTATTGGTAAAATTTAAAATATGAAGTATAGTGTGTAGAACGTACCAGAACTGCAGCCACGCCAAAGACGACGAAGATTGGTAATACTCTGAAGAACATTTTCGGATTGTGGTATGTTTTTGCTAGCTGTGACAAGCTATTGATGAATCTTGGAGATTGAGTGCTGTAATTCGGATACGCTGGACCTTTTATATGCGCCAGAGCTCTTATGAATGACAACTGTGTCAATAAAGGCCGAATACGTCATACTATACGCAATCGACAAGGTTTGTTTGAATGGCATGTGTATCACAACATATGTTCGTCAACACAAATTACAAATTACGCGACTATCTAATGCAAATACATATGTAGCTCATTAGCATGATTTTGTTTGGAAAATAATTAGGCAAAGTAAACGATCTCCGTGATTGCATAATCGTGCTACGGGTAAGACCTCTCGACCCAAATAAAGAATAAGTTAGTAAAATCTATCAAAGATTGACAATTGAAATATTTTATTTCGTGTTTCGGATTGTTAAAATAGAAATATTTTATTTTCGAAATTATATGTCTTGTTTAAAATACTATTTTCTTTAAGTAACCTAAAATCTAGAATATATTAATTAGTATTTGAAATATTAATTTCGCCAAATAATTCCCACCTCTGTCACAAGGACATGGTTAAATTAGAGGAAAGTTGGGCAACAATAAACATTAACGAACAGATGAACGTCTGTGTATGATCGTCTTATCTGACAATATGAAGCATACAAATTACGAAAGAAACATTCGGGATAACCTAATAATCCCCAAATGATATAATTCAAGCAGACACGGAATAGGAAGTGGGGACGCACACGATCGTTCCGAATGGCAACTCGATTCCACCACTATGCTACCACAGTTGAATAGAACGCGGAGCCAAAGTTTTCTTGAAGATCCAGCACAGTTCAGTCTGTCTTAGTCCTCGGAGGAATTTTCGTTGAAAGGAAACGCCGGGGTAGAGCGCGCCCATTCACTTTTCACGAAGACGAGCACTCGGGAATCTTTGGAATAGCTTTTCAGAATTTGCAACCCACAAAACCTTGCAGCAATTCGCCGCGACGGAGCGATCCGAAGAAATCTGTAAGACCCGTTGAAAGAGTCCGTGGCTCCGTGAAATGGCGTGCGGAGAACGAAAGAAAATCGTCGACGAATCAGTGGACGTTAGGGTCTCCCGAAGGTCCCCGCTGATGTCACGAGTCGCTGGCCCATGAATCCGGGTCTCATTTCGGGGACAATAGGCGAACATGTTGCTGTCTTGCCAGCGACCTGTGTACATTAGTGGTTCTCGACCCCCGTAGAAAAAAAGAGTGCCGCGTGCATCGTTAATGGCGGATGGAACCTGCTACGCGATTCCGACTTGGAAGCAGCAGGTGTCTGGGACGGGAATCGCTTCTCTGACTCATCGCCAGGTGATGTCTACCGGCGCGGACGAAGGAACCGGAAGCACTTGCACAGAAGGCAAACCGTTTTCTTGCAGTCGGCGACGAGAACGAAAGTTTTTGCTCTTCCCTAGCTACTCGTGCGCCGTGATAGCCCTTTTTCATGGCTCCGTGACTCGGCCAACGATATTCGGCATGATTGGGTTTCATGTTCCGCGAGACGTTCGCTCGATTCTATTAGGTGTACGGGGAACTCCTGTCGTTTTCTTCTTGTAAATTTGGAGTCATTTCTTTCAAGTTTTTACAAACAACTCAATCTGTTATATTGGGTCGTTGCAAAACTCCCGATACGTTTCTAACAGATGATGATATTCCTGTAACAGTGGGGCTTGCATCGAACAAATTGAGTGTGAGATTTCCTTAAGATCTATTATATTTTAGCTTTTATCGTTCTTTCATCAAATCCTGCTCTCCTTTGCACTTTATATCATACAACGTTGTTGCAGCTAACAATTTAATTATTGAACTGTTGGCTGGAGCAATGTTGGATGATATAAAGTGCAAATTTTACAGGAGAGGACAAAATCTGACACCCACACACACAACGTTGCTCCAGCCGCCAATTCAAGTATATGTATATGTACATAGAGTATGACACCATTAGAAAGAGTACACCTCCAGTTGTTTTCTGACAGCAGATTTATGTTATTTTCTTTATTAGAGATTATGTTATTGTAATATAAGAATATAAACTTTTTTTCTACGAAATCCTAAACGACGTGAAGAATTTCTAATTAAAAATAAATAGGGGCTAACAAAAACGCACATCGTCCAATATATCTGAAATACCATTCTGACTCGCTGAGGCAGAATATCGCCGCTCTCGACTCAGACGATTAGAATATTCGATGGAGCCCTCGGCGCGGCGTCGAGACCTTTGCTGGCGTCGCGTAGTCGGATCCTGAAGAAAAGGAGAAGTGGCCCGATACGCATGGGACTGGTGTCGGTGTGTGGACGTACACCGACGACCCACGCACGCACGTGCGAATTCACGATCGAACGCACGCGTTTCTCAGTCTCGCATCGTGGCGTTTTCCCAGCCATGGTTCGCAGACGGAGCTCAGAGTCCCGTCGGTTATTCTTCTGGGTTCTGGCTTCGTTTCAGCCCTCGTCCCGGCACTCTTATATTCCTCTTTCAGCTCTTCCGCCTACTCCTCTTCTTCTTCCCCCTTCCCCCTTTTTCCTTTTTTTCCTACTCCAGTGTGGGCAGCCGTCGCGTCGTTGCGCAATCAAGCTTCCCCTCTGCGGATTTTATTGTTCCGTGTACGCACGGGCTCGGTATCGGTAGCAGAGACATTTACGGCGAAGGTAATCATCCGTTCGACGCGAAAGGCGAATTCGATTTTACTTCGCTTCGCTACCCTGACCTCTTGCACTGTGATTCATTTCACGGTTGCAGCGAGTACAACTTCTTTGTCGTTGGAGAAACGTTTCAGAAGAAAGGCTGATAGGGCTGATGCCCTATCGCCAATCCTACAGAAGTGTCTTGCACGTAAATAATATGATCTTGGCTACTAACATAATAATTTTTCGTCGTAGGCCCTATGGTTGGGGATTTGTAGACAAAACCACCAACCGTATCCCAACCGTTGGCCACCGTTAGGCAACCATAAATGCTACTAGGGAATATGTGTTATAAGTAGACTGCGGATTTTGATGCATTTATGAAGAAATTGGTTCGGCGAAATATGAATGATGTTGCTTTTAATGTAACAAAGTCGTTAAGGGATGAAATAAATTCTTATGTTATTTCTGCTTCCCACAATCAACGCAGAACATTATTATTTTGCATAAAGATCCGCTGTCCAGTTATAAGCAATTCAGTAGAACTGGAATTTACAAATTCCCTGAAATCCGTCATTAAACATGTGAGTGCAACACGCGACGCGTGAAGATTCGCAGTGTACGACTCCGGCACAGTTGTGGAAACAGCGAAGAGTTCACGGTTCGAGTGTCATTGCTCCATTCCCGGCGCGGCGCGGCGTCTTGTTCCGACGTATCGTTTCCTCGGCGATTAGTAACGCGATATTCCACCCTCGTTGGTAAATTGTCCATGCGTCCGCGGGGAGTGTATGTATTTTCTAGGTCGCGGCTCACGCAAGACTTGCCGCGTTAATTCGAACGTCTCCGAACGGAATCTGTCTTCCTATCTTCTTGCTCCAGCGACTTTTCCGTTGCGGATCAGCCTGTGAAATCTAACGCTCTCTCGGCGCTTCACCGACTCCTGGAACCTTCTCTGTCTCGAGTCCTCGCGCGCCTCAGTTTTCGCCTTAGTGGACCAGAACTGTCTCACTGATCTCAGGTTCTGGGAACAGACTCAGCGATCCCACATCCCGCCCGAGTATCGAATACGACACGCATCTAATCCGATTGTCGGAGGACATTAACATCTCGACTGCCGTGTACGCGTGACGAAATCATTGGATTGTCAGGGAGATTTCGAATCTCAGGGTTAAGGGGCCTCGTGGTCCAGGACGAAGTCTACGGTGTAAATGCGCGCTGCGTTATTTGCTATTTATAAATGACATTTCTCCTCTCCATAAATTACCGGACACTTGGACTTATTTTCAGCAAAAAATGGTAATTGAATGGTAATAATAGGATGATTTAGGTAGAATAAAAGAAAAACTATTACCAGATTTAACCATTTTGGCTGTGTGACCGGAGGAAGTATCATGGCTGCCCTCTATATAAATTTTGACGAGTTCTGCGGATTCAGTGTTAAACGAATCTTACATCGTCGACAATTGAATACAGGTTGTACACAGTATGAATACAGCAAGCAACAGGTTGTTGCAGTAAGAACAATGAGTTAAGATAGAAGGTGAAAAGTTCTTTGCGAATCTCCGGTAAGGCCATATTTTCTTGGAGAAAATAAAGTACAAAATTAAAAATTTTAATGTAAAGGTCAGAACAGTGAAATAAAAGATTGTTCTTTTAAACAAAGGACGTATAGTCATCGTAGTTATGGGAGTAATCACGGTTGTCCCTGGACGTCGTACGGGTCACTCAACAAAGGGAACACATGGTTGACCGTATGAAATCGATTTCGCCATTAGAACACATAAACTAAAGGGTGTAACGGCATGAATCGAGAGGTTAATGTGCTTGAAACCAGTTTCGTTCGGCCTAGTTTCGCGTATGTATTTAAATACTTGTACCCAGAGGTTTGCGTACTACATTGTGACTGTCTCCGATTGTAGGGCTCAAGGTTCATAATGAAGCACCGTCTCAAGAATTGTCGATTTTTAACGAAGGAAAGGAACTCCCAAAAGGAACTCCGAAAAGTTTAAAGTCCATTTATGGTGAGACGTGCCGAGGTCAAAACATACATTTCCACCATGTGTTTGAATTCCAATGGCTGCAAGAGAAGATTTTGGACGAAATGGAATTAGATTTCTCCTATGTTAGATACACTTAAACTCGTTTTAGGTGAATGATTCGTGGCGCTACCAGTGACGTCACTGCGTTCGCATAATCCCACGTCTACTTGATTACTCGTGGCCATTAGCGAGTCACTTTGCAAGAAATGTGGTCATGCATGGTTTCCGTGTCACATTTTGCGAGAACTGCATCTCGTCCCGGTGAAACTGGATCGTTCGTCTCTCATCGTCGTGAGAATTCAAGAGTTTCCGTGCACCTAAAAATTATTTGATTATCAATATCTTTCTTCACATTTTTCCAATAATATTCACGTCTTGAGAAACAATGGCACTGTAAACAGTGGTGGGCATTATTTGGCGTAATAAATATTTCAAACACTATTTTATTTTTGAAGTTGTACGCATACTTTAAGATAAATAGGATCATTTGCTATTTGCTATTTAAAATGCTATTTTACCCAGCTCTGATTGTATAAATACAATGAAAGTGATTTGGATAAAAAATCTGCGATTTTCCAGTCTTCGTTACGCAACTATTTCTTTTGTTCGCTGATCGTTATTCCGCGAACGCTTCACGTGGTCCGGCGCGGCGTTCTAACTGTAAACGCGAACTCGCGCGGCGTACGGTGCGTTTACGTGGAATTTTCAAGTGCGAATAGGTGCACTGGGCGCGGTCCCGTATTCGAGGGCAACCAGGAAAGAAAAATATGAATAGCGTAACCAGCGGTTGGTTGCAGCTCGATAGAGGCGTTGCTCGGTTCTCTCGTTGTTTTTCTTATCCCAGGGCCGTTCAACAGCAATTATTCCGTTCCCTACCTGTAGGATTCGTCGAGTTTCGGTTTTCGCTTTTCTCTCAACTCCGGCAAAGTTTCTTCCGACCGGAAACCTTTGGTTGCCACACTCGAACCGCTACTCGGTGAAATACTCGAAGCAGAGGTTCAATTATGCTGGCACACGTCACGATTTTAATGCTCTGATTTTAATGACCTTGGCAGACGATTTTCCAAACCAATGCCAGGCTGGTTTAGGTTTTTAGTTAGATTTGAGAGTTAGATTAGATAAACAGATAAACGGATAAAAGTCGTTGCAGACAATTTTCATTTTGCATAAAAATCCGCAGTCCAGTAATCACGAATGTCATGCCGAATGGGGGGAAAACTGGTTTTAACAAAGACGTAATAAAGCCTGATGAGATAACGGAGGAAATGAAATAAAATACTGTAAACGAATATGATTAACGTAATTAAAGAAATTCTCGAAGTTTGGTACCGGTTTTATCGGATGCTCGCCGTGGAATCTATTATTCTAGACTAACCGGAGCCGTGTTGGAGGGATTAAGTTGTAGATTTAATGAACGAGATATCGAAGATCGACCTAGAGGCGCCAGACTTGTTCGGGACGCCGACTCCCACGTGGCGCAGCTACCGTGTCCGTTGGAACGAGGGGGCTCGTTATTCTCGGGCACGATTAATTTATAATCGCGTATTTCCACACGTGAGCTCTGCGAAACAGCACTACGCGGGTCTTCAAACCCTCCTATGAACCTTTTCGTGTTTTGCATCGGTCGACGCGTATCGAATAATAATTGCAGAGCCGCGGCACCGCCGTTTCCGAACGGACGGGAACAAACTGTTCATTACCGGGAGGTTTTGCAGCGGTGGAGTACTGGGTCACTGATTCCACAGATCAATTGCAAAAGATTACAAAATATCAGATCATAGTATGCGAAATAGCCAAGTGTGTTTTTTCCCATACTAATTATGCTCTCTCAGACGCGCAATATGTATACGGACCGCTCATTTGGCAAATCGACTAATTTTACGAAATAAAAAGTGGAGAAGATTAGCTAGGGGAATAGTAGATTTTATCGGTGGTCATAGAACCGATATAACTTTTATATTTTTCTCGATTTTTCTCCCACGTTCCACCGCGGCAGCGTATCGCCACCAACAACAAGCGTGACAGCGGACAACTCGGGAGCGATTTCACGGTGAATTCGAAGTGCATTTAAAGCGGGTAATCAGCAAGGGAATCGGTGGCGCGATTCGCTACCGTGTATCCCGGGCTTAATATCATTTTCTCGGGTGATTAGCCCGTGACGAGGACCTCTGCTCGTTGTCCAGGAGCGTTTGCGCTCGCGAGTATAGCGCAGAAACCTCGATCCGGCGGCGCTCGTTAACGAGGACTTGGATGTATCGCGACGATCGCATTAGCTTACCAAATGGTCGGTGCCGGTGCCGGTGACGGCGAAACGCGTCCGCCGCGTCGTCACGAGCCGTGAGAGCAACGAAATTACAACGATCATTACTCGCCGGGCGTTAATTCACAGCTAAAGAGATTCTCAGCGGCGAGGATTCCCACGACAGCGTGTCCCGTGCGCTCGACTCGCTCGCTTTACCCGTTTACTCGCTCGCTCGTTCGCCCACGCGAGCAAAGATCCCCGGGAACCTGTGTACGAGCGCAAAACCGCCACTCTTTTATGCGCAAGCAAGCTTTTATTTTCTTTATCTCGTGATAATAAGAAACATCCGCGCCAAGCCAGGACCTCTTCCTCTCCGATGTTGACCCGCCGCGGTTTGCAGCAGACAGAATAATGGAGAACGTACGACTCGGGGGCTCACGTCCTAATGATTTCGCGAAACACGCCCCTGTTCTTCGCGTTTGACGCGTGTTTAACACTCTCGCGCTGTCGCACGATCATCTTACACTGCGATGTTTCAGCAGGGCTGGGAACGGTTTCGAAAATAACTTTTCAAAACTGTTATACTGTAGTGTTCACTCGAATTTGCTGAATCTGTTACAGCTAAATGTTCTTCTCCTACCACTTAGTGCCTCGAGCTCGCCGGAGCCTTATCTCAGCACACGAGGATGGAGAAAACGTACTTCGAATAATACTTATCGACCTTATAGTACTCACCGTAAGGAGTAAAATATGTACAATTTTTTTAAAAGGGATCCTTTCCTGCACATTCATTTGATTTCGTTCACATCAAATACAAACTGCATGTTACTGCAACATCGATGCAACAGGAACGTGCACAAAAAAGTGCAAGGCAAACATTTTCGATGGTCAAAGTAAGGAAATCGGGCAACTATTAACGTTCGCGTCGAATTATCCCCTAGAATTTGTTCGTAGAAACGGACGCATTACCGTCGTTCGGTGGTGGCTATTATTCCCAAGTTGCTCGGGTCCGAAGAAACGGCAGTAGAAGGAAAGATCTTTGAACGAAACGGACCTCGAAAGAAACGTCTGCCCCGCATTACGTCCGCGGTTTACGAGCAAGACCTTGCACGAGGATTCGTAAAAAATCAGCTTCCCCGGGCAGAAATTACGGACGAGAAAGATCGCTGGCACGAGCTAACGGCCAGAAGAACGGTCGAAACTATTGTCATTAGCACGGCCGCGTTCCGCCGTAGGAAAACATTGAATAGACATCTGTAATTTCTCGCAGAACATCCTCCGAGTTCCGTGCTGAGCTGCGCGCGGAGAATGTCCTTTCTTTGCGTCCTTTATAGCGTTGTCGATTTTCTGGAATGTCCTTAAGTAATTGCTTCTCGCTATTTCGTCTCCGGTGCCAAGAAAGTGGCAATCTGGTCACTTCGATCACTATTGCTTGCACATCGGACAGTGGTCAAAATTTTGAAGTATTCAAATGGTATAGCGTTCAATTACACCCCTGTACATGGTTAACATTAGAACAGGAGTGCACAGAGAGAGGTTAAAATAATTTACTAATGTGTATACAAAGTATTAGGCGTACAAATGAATTCGTAGCCCTGACAATTCTTCATCCTTTACATTCAAGATTCATTAATTATTTGTAAGAGATGGACTAAGTGTACAGTAGAATAGTTTTAAACCGAGGATTATGTACAATACATGTGAACAGTTTGGATACAGTAAACTATATATATATACACAATATATGAATATGCTAATATGTTGTTACAGTATAACTTAACGTGTAACTTAAAATTAGTTTACCTGAGGGACACTTCTATCAGAATAATCGTGGACGTAATAGAACGACGATGTCGGCTAAAGACTGGTTGCTTCGCGCGCAAGTAGAGCAGGCGAACAATTACATGGTAATTAAATAAAACAAGGGGAAAAGGGATACTGAAGTATTGCAGTTTACATTAAGAAGTCGCATCGCGCCCACGGAGCGCTAGATCTCACGTTGTTCATCAACCCCGGCCATGGTAAACAAGCAGATCCGTGTTAGGATTTTTGCATAGCAAACGAGGTTCGCATATATTTATTGTATATTTGCATACAAAACTCATCGTAAAGGGCAAGCTTCAATCATCAAATATATGGTAGATTCTGACCCCGAAAAAATTTTCCAATGTTTCTGAATACGTTTAAAGTATTCTCGAGAGAAGAGACGTGTCTCTTACAAAAAAAAAGAAATATTAAATTACATTAATTACGTTAATCCCAAGACTGGAAGATTGGGAAGGTTACAATAAAGTTGCACTTTTACATTCGTATACACGTAATAAATGCTGGTCGCGCACGTGTTCAGTGTATAGACAACTGTTTGGGAATGCGAAATTTAATGTTCAAATACTGTTCGGGGCCATTGTGTGTTACCTGCCGCGGCAATTCTAGCGTTAAATCTGAATATCTCTCGGATGAGAAGTTCGGAGTTAATCGTTCAGAGGTTGAAATCGTGGTAACGATGCGGGAGGGGGGCCGGTGCGAAACCATTCTTTATCTGATGCGAGCACCTGCACTGACACGGGGAAATTATCGTGACCTCTGCGGCGAACGTCGACCATGTGAACCTACGAAGTAGAAGCTGTTCCGGTGACGGTTTCCGGTTTATCCTATACCATCCTTCGCCTTTCCCCTCTCGCCTTCACCTTCCATTCAACCGACATCGTTTCTATCTCGTGGGCACTTTACGATACTATTGCCAGCCACGTGGTCACGCTCGCTGAACCACGTGGGATCTACGGGTTCACGTGCGACTTAGTAAATATCGGTGCCCCCCAGTCTCTCCCTCTCTCGGGCTATTTTCCATAATTTGAAGAACAATGACTCTTTCCAGTCTGACGAACCCTCGGTGTTTTCCCTATTTTTAATTATACATATATCAATACGCATGCGAAAATTAAACGGCCGCTAAATTGTGTAACTCTCGACTGTCAAGCCGACTTTTGTTCGTCGCGATAGGCGATAAGTAAGTTGGAATTCAATGTTAAGGTAAATTTTTGTAACAAATCTCCACCTATCTGATATAACTAATATTTTACGATGAAAATTTTAGTTAGATTTGTTGAGCTATTTATCATTGTCTCGAAGACTGTGCAACGCGGAGAAAGACCTTGTGCATGTTTAAGCAATCGATCGTCACGCTTCAGGAACGCCAATGTTGATTTCCATGAATTTTTTATTAGAGCAGACGGGGAGAGGATTTCCGATCGTAGCTAGTGAACTGTCAATTTTTATTTACGCTTCCGCCTCTTCCGGTGGGTGAGCTCACCACCCCGTGAGAACGCACCCTTCCAGAATCGAAGATTCCCCGAGTAATGGCCCGTGAAAACACGTAGACCTATCAGAAACGTTTCGATTTAATTCAAGCGGATTCGTTCCGTCGGAAGGATTCAGTCTTGGGATCCGGCGTCGGTCGAACGTGTCGGGGGACAACGGTCTTATGTAATTAAACTGGTGATTGGTACAGCGGTTACATACGGTTAAGTTTACATCGGGTCAGCAGTTCAATTCTTATTTCAAGACTTATATAAATTTAACACTGCAGATTTTATGTAAATTTAATCTACTGCACCGTTTAAAAGCGCGTTGCATAATGCGAACAGAATCGCATGAATGAAATAAATAGGTTGATGCAGCGGCGCGACGCGTTCTCAACCGAGCGGTGATTTCAATGCGTGGTAATGGCGCAACGACAGGTGCATGCGCCGAGCTGTTTTGCCATCAGCGCCAGATGGCAGTCTGGATTCCACGCTTCGAGCAGATTTCGCTCATTCATGTGGTTAGCAATCGCACCAGCTTAAAAGCCTCCGATCGAATACGTAACAACTTTTACTTGCAATGGTGAACAAAAGAAAGTTTTTCAAAAACTTCCCCGAACGCCATGCTAAGAATTGTACTTTCGACTGGAACCAGAATAAATCATGTCCGTTTCTAATGCTTTTCAACTGAGAAGTAACAATATTTTTCACGAATATTTCTATAAATGAGTATTTATTTTTATACTGCAAAGCTGCTCAAAACTCGAAGTCGAGAATGAAAGGAGGAAATTCATGCAATTCCTTCGAGTATCGCAATTGCATCTGTCGAATGCATACGCGCCTGTTGCAATGCAAACCGCATACACGCGCGACCGGCAGTGAATTTTTCCGGAGTCCTTACTTACGTTCACCGTAATTGAATGTCGGCGTCGACTTTCCTGCTTGTTGTACCACTCGCGCAACGAGTTTCCAAACATGCTACTTTTTCCTCTTGTTACTATTCAAGAAAGAACAATAATAGAGTACGACTTTTGATCGAATACTTTTCTAGTTGAGACACACATAATGCCGATGGTTATCGCCTAAGATATTCACTATTGTGGCCGTAAGAATCACAAGCCTGATCTATGCATGATAGAATAAGTAAGAGTGAATGCCGATGATGATTTACGCCCACGCACGCACGAGTCCACACCCTGTACGCGTAAACAATGCCAAACGGTCATAAATCATCCTGGTAAACGGACGACTGTGTTTTTCAGTAGCTGCTTAATATTCCTTTGTTGCTGTGGTAGCTGTGCCTCTTTGAAAGTAAATAACCGTTCGATCATTTTTCAGCGTGTTTGGCATAAAAGATGACTCGGAACGTAGATTTACTGCCACCAAATAAACAATTTGTCAATTAAAAATTTTGTATACATGTTTGCCTATATTCAAAGACGCGACGCGGTGTAATTTTTATGCACTTATCCTTATTACTATTTAAATTATTGCGCATGATTCCTGCAGCATATCACTTGTCGTGACTGCCACGATATCTCAGTAATGAATTCATCAATGTTCTTAACGAAACAGAGACTATAGACTGAGTTACCTTATCAACAATTCCTTTTGTTTGTATTTGTCTTACCTACCTTATCGACGAGACCATCCGAAAAAGTTCCGAATTGATCTCGACGGCCCTGTAGTTACGCTCGACACCGATACGTGTTTTGAAACCGATCGTAAGCGTGCCAAGCACGAGTACGTAGAAGCCAGCTGTGAGTAGTACTACGATCACGTTCACCGTGATCCAAGATGGCGTCGCTGGGTCAATATCCTGTCATGCTGGAGAACGGCGTCGGTGATCCTGCTGCGACTTCGGGGAAACACCACGCGAAGGCGCCACTGAAAGTCTTTTTAATAGGGACTGGTTCTCCAGCGTCCATGGACCACACGCTTATGTTTCGCTTGACCTCGGCTCGCGTCTTCCCGAAGAACAAAGAGCGACGGTTGCTACTGGTTTTCACCCTTCCAAACAACTTCGCGGGCCAATCGGCCGTTCGAATACTCTCAGAAAACGGAAACCACTCGGAATTGCTCCAAAAACTACATTTTACATCATCATTTAGTATGCCAATTGCTATATAGTGAAATGTGAATTATGTTATTAATTTCCTTTAATCCGAAATCAAATTTTATTTTATTGTAGCCGAGATAAACATAAACTTTCTCTGTTTTCTATGGAATTCTGAGCGATTAAGAATCAAAATCCACGATAAGAACGAAGGATTTTCAGGACAGTGTAATCAACTGTTCAAATATTACGAAGTGTATGTTTAATAGTCGATAAAATATTACTTTCTCCATGTTCATATACAGTAGCTGCATAAATTCATTTCCATCTCCGTAATTATTTACCATGCATTTCAATTTTGTTTGATCTACAACCGACAGATCTGCTCGTGCAAAAGTTTCGATAAATCGAGATCTTGCTACGAAATCTTGCGTAACTCTAATCCAGGCACTCGCAGTGATTGAAATTACTATTCACCGTGATCGGTGATTAAGTGCCATTTTTCATTCGTATTGAACTTGCGAGGTCGGGGTTGCGTTTGCGAACGCAGACGGTTTTGCGTGCTCGGATTAAGCAACCGATTTAAAACGGGGTAGTTAACGCGGATAATAAACAGTTTATACGCTCGTTAGACGCTAACGTTTCACAATGTCGGCAACGAAAATAATCCGAGGAAATGATCTCACGCCAACGCGGCACAAAGACGCGCGGATTCATAAGAAGCGAGTGGGTGCAACGCGGATGCTTAATGAGAAAAACACGCAACTCGGTGAGTCGGTTGGCATACGAATCGAGTTTCAACGTTTTTGCGAAAGGAAAAAGATGTTCCAAAGGGCGGAGAGACGTATAGCGCGGGAAACAGCGCCATTGGTCCAGACGTTCCAGCGGGCTTCTCGTTGGGGCACCGCCGGAGATTTCAATGCCCCGAATTATGGCGGGAAGCGATACCGCGCGGCCATATTGAGGCTTCGGCGCGAGGATCGAATCCGCTTGGATTCACCCGTCGAAGGTTCCCCGCACGAGAATGCCTTACGTTTGCTACAGGGTCTACCGAGAAACGGCTGATTGTTATGCTGCATAGTAAAACCGATCGTAAATACATGCACGCCGGTATGCCGTGGCGCGATCTCCTCGCATACTTTTTCGAAAGAGACCGACGAGTGCGCACGAAAGCTGCTGCTGCTGGTCTGTACACCCGTCCCTCGATTTACTAGAATTATCCGCTCCACTCGCAGAAAACCGTATAAAAGATCCAGTATGGCAAACGTTCTTTAAAATCCACACGATGTACAAGGTGTAAAGAAACGTTTGGGCTTGGCTGCTATAGGCGTATTCTACATCTTCGGATCGATAAAGATCTGCAAAGAAAAGTTGGCGCGAAATTGTCCTTGATCTTGAACTTCAAAGCCTGTAGTCGAACTGGAAAAAACATTTACTTACCGAAAAAGAAATTTCACCTTGAAATTCATGACTTTCGTTTTAGCAACGATTTTTCACTGTTTTCGCATGACTTGAATCAGTGTAATCATGCGAAGTTTAAGTCTATGTAGTATCTGTGTCGGTAACACACAAAGAAACAGTAACGAGAAGAGAAAATAAATTTCTTACGATTGAAATTATAATTGCGAATTAAAGTATTAAACATGTCACTGAATTACACGTGATTCGAGAAATTTAAAAAACTGGAAAGAATTTCTGTAACCAATTAAGAATTACATGAATCTTTCTATTTGTCGCTTTCTGATGTTACATCTAGGTTTCTAGACCAGAAGAACTCATGAATATATTCCAACAATGAGCTACATAGAATGAAAGTTTAATCATAAATTGATGTATCTCGTAGGGAAGCGTATGTTACATTTAAGAAACGTAAATACGATGTAGTTTGTACTAATATTCAGGATGTTCATCGCAAGGGGTTAATAAAAAGAATGAAGAAACTAAGGCAGAATTGAGTTACACTACGCGATAGGGACCACATTCCTTGTTTGGAAACCGCTCGCGAAGCTGCCGCGCAGATTTCATTTTCAATTGATAGAGCCAGCGTATCGTGCTAGTAGAAATACTTTCGAGAGTTAGTCAGACCGCTCATTGTGTGTTGCATTTCCGTGGCAAATCGTTTTTCAAGCCGCGCCCGCGTGGCCTGTCCTCGATCATGCATCTATCAATCGGTGGCCGGCTATCAACACCGCTGCATCATAAATACATGCGCACGCGGTACGATACGATTCGGCGTGTGTGCAGTACACTTTTACTCCAGTTTGTATCGTGAAACCGGTTTTCTCTCTCGTAACAGGCCTCGCTAGCCTCCTTTAGCGTTTGTACGCCGTTCCCCTTCTGGCCAGCATGGTCACCGTGCTCCTTGGAGAACCGGTTCCATCGCGATCCTCGTCCGACCAATACGCTGACAGCGTTCGGTCCCTGTCTTCCCATTTTTCTCGGGTTCCACGGCCTTCCGCGGGCTACGAAAACAACGCGGCAACGGGTTTTCTCCATTCGATCCGGGATGATGCGAGCTTCGTGCTGGTCCTTCTTGCGCCAGCTTCAAAACGCTTGACGGATACATTAACCCTATTCTGAACGGTCGAGATTCTCCTGCTGTCCTCGTTCTGTTTTCCTTAATACGTAATGCGTATCGTCTTCGCAGGGCGCGTACCGTCTATGCAGATCGGAACAATTATATCAAGGGTACTTGTGCTAATTACCGGGATTTTTTAATTCCGTCTCTTCAAAATTTATATTCATTCTGAAACTCTTTTCTTTTGTGTGATCGGAACACACTAAAATGAAACATTGCCCCTTCAATAGTTAAATATCAATTATCAGTGGACCGTGGATCTAAATAAAAATGTTCTGCATCGACTGTGCAAGGATACATTGAGAACAACAAAACATTCTTAGATTTTTCTGTTCGTTTACTATTTTATATCTCACTTAGCCAATTCCGACGATGCATCGCAAAATCCGCAGCCTATTCATCGGTATACTTAACTTTCTTCCATTGGTTCTGCGTCACCTAACCACTTCTGAAGTGTGTCCCACATATTACGAAACACTCTATGCCTAATCGCTGTCACGATGTCGGCTTTCGACTTTGAATAGATCGATGAGCGAGTGTTCACGATCGAGCGATCACGGGTTTTAGGATGACGCGGACGCTTTTGGGATAGTCTATGAGTCACGAGTGACAGGAATAGTATTCTATGCTCCTTTTTGAATAGACCGTACAATTAATTATTACTTCATTTTTATTTAACCATATTTAATTGAAAAAAATGGTTCACAAAATAATTGAGAGATTCATATCCTCGAAAGTAATCCCTTTCCATGATCATTAGCTTTCTATGACCAGCTACGCTCTAGAAGCATTCGACTTCAATCCGATTCTTATTTATTTCTGATCTACAGAGGCTACTACCACTGAAAATCAGATTTTCTTCCATTCCACATTCTCCAAATTCGCCTACAAAAATTGAAAATTGGATAAACATCCACAGTTTACGATCAAGCAGTCGTTAAAGATCGAAAGAAGAAGAAGAAGAAGAAGATTCGTCGAAAAGTGCAGGCGCACTCGCGGAGCACAGTTGGCGGGAATTGCGAGCGGGCATATTATGGTCCAGTTGCAAAATCGGCGTCGTTTCGCGCAGGTTCCGCTCTTGTGCGCGTCTCAGCTCGATCGCAATTGGTTCTTGCGGGCATAAATCCGTTGGCTGGCGCAGCGAACGGGCAAGAAGAAAGCCCCGTTCTTTCGAAGCGCGAACGTCTCCGGACTCAGCTTCCCGCTCGTGTATACGTACCGTGTTGATGGTTTTCGTGGACCAAGAACCGGGAGCCGAGCGTCATCCCGGGGAAACCTGTTTTGCCGCGTACCGCGTCCTCCTCTACGATCTCCTCTTCCTTTTGCTGGGATGAGAGGCGCACGTGCGAGCAGCACCTCGGCGAACGGAGAACTAGAAACTTCGCAGGAGACTCGAGAATGAGAAAAAGACTAGCCGCGGTGCTGAATAATTCTGGGGTAGAAAATCGCTCGAGATCTACTTTCAGACCAGCTTCGGCCTCTACGGATTCTTCTCAACACACAGTTGAACGCCGCGCGCCGTTACAAACCCAAATTTCGGGTTTGTTGATAAACTGGCTGTGGATCTTTATGCACATTTAGTGTTAATATCCTTTTCCTTTAAATATCTCGAAACTTGTTCATGAAAATCCGCAGTAAAGAATGCTGCGACGTCCGAAAGAGTTGCGAACGATTTCGCAGAAAATAAAAATAACAGTTCCGAAGATCGGCTCGATCCACTCGGCGAACGTAGTTCGTTCTAGATAAATGATTTCGGGGGATAATTAATGGACGGATCGAAGAGAAGAAATATTGAAATATTGCGCGGCGCTGGACGAAAATAAAACGTTATTTTGTTTGCGCTATTTATAGCAAATCTTATCCCCCTGAAAGACGATCATTTATCTCTTCGTGCCGTTTCTGCGTCGTGTTCTATGCTCGTTTTCTTCGTGTTCTGCTGCCGGTGAACGGCGCACGTGCGAAACGCCGCATGGTAAATGGAGATCCATCCGACGAGGATCCCGGCAAGAAAAGACGCGAGCCAGAAAACGCTCGTTCATGTCTTCAGTGAAAGGACCGTGATACGCGGGATTGTGCAACTGTAACAGTAATGACATAAATTAGCGAATAACGAGAAACGTTAGCCTCGCTGAAGAGCGCCGCGCGTCGGCCAGACTACATATTTCTGATTGAATTTCCCTCTTCCTGCCTGCCGTAACAGTACGCTAGTGCTCGTGTAAATTCGAAAATTCTGTTACACTTTTCCATTATTTCTACGACTCAGTCAGCTCCGCTCTTGTTTCGGTAAGACAAGGAAAGAGAATAAAACTTCCAAAGGAGAAAGGAGACAGACTCATTTCTGATTGAAATGAGTCCAAACACGACGTAAGTCGGACCATTCTTATACAATTAATGGTAAGACTTATATTTTAGTCAACGGACTGTGTATTATTAAATTAACAAAAATCTTGGGAAGAATAGTTCAGTAACATTGAAATATAACATTACCTTAAACTCTATGAACGTTGTTAGCAACTCTGCGCTCTCGTGCTTCTCGCAGATGACGTCTCAATTACTAAATCTTATGTGATTCTTAAATCATTGCATCTGATATTCACGTCGTTTTAGGCTTAATAAAAGAAGTAGCAAACCATCCAATAAACAAAACTTGAACGATGTCAATTAACTAGCATTCAGAGCAGAAACAGTTTCGAACCATCAAACAAATGCTGCCACGCGTAAGGAACTAGTATCTTATCGCAACAGAAATCTCCAATTGAATAAATTACAGTGAACCGCCCGACGAGTTTCGCAATCATTAAGCACGTCACCCGTGGATAGACACGTTTACCATTAAATTTGACAAATTGTTCGCCGGTACGTCTTACTCGCGAGAAGCTGCGAACCAGTGAATAAATCTGCAACATTGCTCGCGATGTAGTTTCTTGGGAACAGTGTCTGGTAATTTATATTCAGTAATGCGTTGTATAATCAGCTGAGTCGATGAATTGATCAGAAGGGAAGAGAAAGAGAGAGCCCACGATAATCGGAGATTTTTCTCGACCGTTAGAGGGATCAATCCGTGGTCGCGAATTCGCCCACTAAATCTCGTAGGAAGCGAGTCAGCTGCAGGTGCATCGAGTTGCAACGATTGCACTTTCCTCTCCTCGCAGCCCGCCGCTCATGCTGATATCAATGCACTCTCCCGGACTTGGTTGCTGTTGCTGCTTCTTCCTGCTCACAGCTGTAAAGCTGGGCACGTGCGCTGTACACGACCAACAAGTCGAAATGTCACCGGTCTGCCTATTACTATTACCTCGACCCGCTGCTGCAGTCGATTTGATTTTTCGATTGAGCAATATTGCCTGAACCAGCGAATTTATTCGCACTCGGAGAGACCTTTCGGATCTGCCTTAGGCACACGTTTAGACGGCGGATTTTACGCATTTATAGAAATAAGTAGGTGAAATATAAAATAGGAGAAGCACATCGGATGAATGTAATATGACTGGTGCGTTTTGTATAAATTTTCAGTGAAGAAATCAATATTTATGTGACTTCTCTTTCTTGTAATTAAAGATCTGCATTCTTCGATCTTAATAAAATTTAATTTTCTTCAGTAAAAATTAATATTTAAGAGTATTTCTAAAATACAGTGACACTCATACATGATCGACGGCTGTCACAAAGTCAACAGTCTCAACCGTCCAAGCATTAATTACAGTACTTTTACGACGAAGGCGAAGTTAAAATGTAGAAACGCAAGGCAAATTTACCATTTTCATTAGTGATCGTTACCATGGTACCGTTAACACAATTTGCAGATTTCATCTGGAATAAGCAACGATAACGATGTTAACGGTGCTCGTATAGAGATTGCGATCTGACGACGAAAACTGCACACGCATTCATTTGCCTAACAATGTACGTAATCCGGAAAGGCCAGGTTCTCTTAATCTTAAATCTGTGGATTCACCAGGCTCCATTTTAAACGCGCAAGACTTGGGAAAATTTATAAACCATAAGAAGCGTTTAATTATAGATACAAGATCGCGCAAAATCATTCGGAGCTTCTTATGGAAAATTCGCGCGTAGGTAGATGTTACAGTGGCTCGGTTGGTACAGTGGCAGGATGAGGCAACGAGTTGGACTGGTGAAAACTGCGGCGCCAAAAGAACAAGCAACAGAAGGTGTTTCGCGCAGATACATAGACAAAATACTCGGCTCGTAATGCCGAGGATGCGCAGAATTATTTGGTTGGTATACGTTACACGCGAAACCCTTTCCTTTCACCGTGATCCGAACACGAGCACCGGGAATGCGTGGCTCTTCTGCTCTTACGTTGACATTTATTCCCGATTGGATGACCCGGGAACACCTGCAGCCTGCGCCTGATTGACCTCGAGTCCGGCAAAGATTCGCGGCTCCGTTGACAGTCAACGAAGACAAATGTACACCGCGGCTTCGGTAAGCCACGACGCATTCAATAGACCCGTTACATCACATATCGACGCGACCGAATCGTAATAATTAATTCAAGGTAGTTAGCCGGTGACACGTTTCGATAATGAGAGCCTACGCTGCTCCACGAATTCTAATGCGCTGCGAGAGAAAGCTTCGTTTCATTTAAGAACACTTTCTATAGAATATTTAATCGACTGAAAAATGTTACAAGGGGAAATGTTAAGGGATCAAACTTTATGGATTTTCTTCTTATGAATCTGTGGGAAGGACAATTGTTTCTTTATTACTCATATTTAGGGTATACATTGTAAAACATATTATACTAATACGCAAACGGAGTAAAAAATTGTGACGCCCAGGATCTTATCTGAAATTAGAAAGTCTATGATGTTATTGTTCACTGATAAAATACCTATCGTGTAGAGATTTAGAGAAAACACGAGTTGTGTACAAATGAAAGCAAAATGAAAATGAACCTACAGTTTTTATCTAAATGTAAAATGACCCGGCCGTTGGTATTCTCGGTGCACCCTATATAACTTACAAAATGCAGCACTCTAAAATTTCTTGGAACACGAGTCCTTCTAATCCACTAAACTGCCATCCCGGCGTCTTCAGTCGTCAAAAAAAATAACAGAATGATTCTTTTCAAAGTCTAACGTTAACCAGAACCAGAAATCCGACGTTCCAAGTGTCGCTTCTCGAGTTTCACGCCGTCAGACGATCCGAAGCGAACGAGCATCCGCTTGAATATCATTTTGAACGTGAATACTCTTTGCGCGAGACTGGGCATCGAAACGGCCACAAAGTCACACAAAGTTCACCAGATCCGAAGAAAAACTCCCGTCCCGTTTGTCAGCCGCTGCACCTGAAAGTTAGGATGATTCGTTTCAGAGCCTCACAGCACGTACGGTGCATCTCGATAGCGACAGGTAGTCCCTACGACCCCTCGACTCGAAAAGCCCTTACCTGTTTCTTTTGTATCCGAGGGCTGGACCTGTGCCCTGTTTTTCCAGCACGCCGGTGCTAATGGACCTAACGAAGCCTCTGTAACACCTGCGCTCGAAGGGATCAGCCGCACAGGTTACAGGGAATTTTTTCCTTTGGCGCTGCCATCAAAATTCAAGGTTTACTGTAATCGTAAAGCGCTCTCTCCGAGCCTTGCAACGTTGATAAAAAAGATTCCAATCGACCTGTTAATGACGCAGCACATAATCTAAATTGATCACGTTCCGGTGTTCACCCCTATACTAACCCTATACTTTTTGGATCTACTGTACATATAGTCATACACGTGCAGAGCAAGCTGGAACACCTAACACATTGAATATTTGGTTTGAAATTCGCGTGAGTCATTGCGCGCGATGCTCGCCTGTCAGAATTATCGTGGCAATATCGACCGTATTTTGCAAGTTCGCGGAAAGTGAAACGCAAACGTCGGGAGAGGGATAAAGCTTCAATCGCACGGACACGCACTTACCACCTGCCTCTTATCGAAGGGTGTTGCATGGCGACAGATGCGCCAGTGAAACCCTGCAAGGGGTGTGCATATCGAGAAGCAGTTGAATTACCGCTCGGAACGTACGCGTCTTGTATTTAATATTAATTTCGACGGGGGGAGAAAAAAACGTGAACTGCTGTTTAGCAACGCTGCGAGCATCGTTGCGGTGAACACGAAAGCATAACTGAAGGATCTGGTTTCTTGAATGGCATTTTTCGAAAATCGGGGACACATCGGGTTTGACACAGGTCCTGGTTAGCACGTCACCAATGTCGTACTTTTTTTCATTCGAAATTCAAGAGTAGGCATACACGCGAGTGAAAAGTATATCATCATTTTTGTGGAGTTACTGTAACTCTTCTATCAACATTCAGAAACGCCAGATGAGAGGAATCGACTCGAATTAAGGGAGTTTCCAGGATTCTAAGGGTGCGGGATGCACCTTCTCATTTCTAGTTAATGCAAAGATGGGGTTAAAGCCGTATTTTTAAATGAATTCCTCTTCGTAGCAAAATATGAAATAGTTCAATTGTATTGTTAAATTTTCTAGAGCCGGTAAATGAATCTAATAAGACGGGAAAGACAACAATGAGATTTAGAATCTCCTGCGCGTCGACGTCAATCACGGCAGAGAGTACTGTTATTTCATGTTCCGATTGTGTTCTGTGGTTTAATATTGCCGCTGTGCGCCGAGAACTAATGAATAAACGATCAGCTATAGGTGTACAAACATTAATGCATGTCGAGGCGTGTAGAATGGAGATTTAATGCTGTGTCCTTTACGTTTACAATTGCAGATAATGTGGCCTGACAGTAACGACTTTCGATTATTACATGAGAATAATTTATGTTCGGAAAACCAGAGCACGAAAACTGCGTTAATTTAGTCCATAAAATTGTCGACTACGTATAAAGGTCTAGAAAAATATATTTATCAACGATAAATAAAATTACTATGAGAAAATTGTACTTACAGTGATTGGGTTCTTAGTATGATATTCTTTCTTCACTTAGGAAATTCAGCTGTCAATACGAGCAATATGAAACCGTCAATTGTTCTGTGGCTAGTAATGCGTTTAAAAATTCTGTAATTAGTTGATAACGAAATATGCGAACGCTGTTCGCGAACACACCTCGATCTTCAGCACTTAACGAGCATGTATCGGCGAAGAATCTGGAGGAGTGTCGATAAGTAGGATAATGGCTTGCGCGTAAATATCGTAAGCACGCGAGCCTCGATGGCTTTCTCACTTGACATTACGGTCCGTTCATCATCCCCGGCTTCAAAATGTTCGAGCATCTGAAACAAAGGCTGTCGCTGTTGCATGTGCCGCCCACGTCGTTTTTCCGTGGAAAAGATTATCTCTTCCACACACCAGCCTGTTCAGCGCATGCTACAAGTACAATAGATCCATCTCGTGCACTCGAAGACGATCCTCCGCGACAAACCGTGACCTTAAACTAAAAAAAATTTCATTCGGGAAAAGTACCACTGTGAAACGCGTACAGCCGCAGTAATAAGTACATTTACCCTAACGATTAGATAAAAAAAACATTTCATTTTTTAAAAACACAGTTTTACAGAACGTTTTTCCACGGCGAATTGCATGGTTCCAAAGGGTCCGCAGTTCATGGAACTGTGGAACAAATGAACCAAGCACTCCATGCGGAACCCCAGGGGACGACCATTTCCAGGGCTGGAGGAGGACATATGCGATTTAAAAAAAGAGAGACAGAAAGAATAGTGAAAGGCACACCAAATGTCTTAGAGAATTATCGTGCTGGGGTATTGTTGCGACTTCTCAAGAATGTGCTGTAGGTCTGCGAAGCATCCGAGCAAAGAGGGGTGGCTAAGTGACCGTGAGACATAGCAGCCCCTTTGTTATCGCGCTTCGTTTTGCTCTTCAGGAAAGAAAGTTCCTCATTGTCGTTGGCCCCGACAAGTGGCGTCTGGAAATCCTCAAACAGCGGCAGACCTACTATGAAAAACTGGCGTCCTACGTGCTTAGGAATACGGTCTTCTAATTGAAGGGCCCATGTCCGGAACCGCGCCGCCACAGTGGTCCGAAATCGTAAAACCCCTGGCTGAATTCGAATTTTCAACTTCCTTCAAAATGCATACAGTTTTTGTTGCAGATTCTTGAACGTGTACATATAGTACGGTATATGTAAACCTTGCTATAAGTCACTCCAAATTATGCTACTTAACACCTTGCACTAAATACATGCATGTATGTATGTTATTTAAATCCCTTAAACCGAAATAAAATAGTATTTTATTGTTGTCTACATAATATAGCCACTGGAAAAAAAATATGCATATAGGCATACAATAAACACAAACTTCTTTCTTCTTTTAAGAAATTGTGCATGATGAAGTAGAGAGAGAAAGAGAGAGAGAATCACTGCAATCATAAAATAAATCATAGTACAAGGGCTTAATGAAAATCCTCAATTGGTAACGAAAGTTTTTTTCAACTTTCATTATTATTCATTTCACTTATTCATTCCCACATTTCATACTTTCCTGTACAACGAAAGTCACGCGACATTTAAATAAGTTCAATCTGGACGCGTTTCAGTGCACGGTGTGTTCATCGTCGAAGCAAATCCCACAATCGCAAAACATCCGTCTGCCGCGGCAACAAAAACATTGACGCCGACTTCCCTTAGCTGTTAAACTGCAACAATTAGTTCGCACGCTGACAAAGAAACCGCCCGCGTCCTCCCCTCGCATAAATTAGCGGAAGACGCTACAGAGTAGATGTTTCGAGGCAGATAGGTATCGACGTTGTTCGAGGGGAGAAGAAAAGAGAAAGAGAGTTCCCAAATTACTGGTTCATTCTTTCCCAAATCAAATTGCGTAACAATCTTCTAGCATCGTAACGTAAAACGTTGTTAGCTTCATGATTGCCCTCCCCCTCCTTCCGTCTTCGTCCCCCCCTCATCCCTTCCACCGTTTCCGTCACGTTGTACGTTCACTCACGTCTATCCGCTCTCCCTCCGTACGGTCTCTCCTTCCGTGGCCCCGTTCGGCAACTTCCCCTTTCCGCTCCCCCTAAAACCCGACGCTCCCCTCTCTACCCGCCCCTTTCTCCGCCACAACTGACCGAGGGGCCTCTCACCCACGCCGGGCCCTCGTAGTAAAAATGGCGGCTCGCGAACACTGTAGTAAACACCAGGGACGCACTCTACCCCCCTGCCGCCTTTTTGCCAAGCCACCTCCCCCCTGCCAGTCTCCCTTCCCCTTCGTTCCGTTTTTTACGCGGTCGAATAAATTAAGGGAGGTTTCTGACTTTTAATTTTCCAAAAATCGACCTTTTTGTTGGATCGGACTAGATGCGCACTGGGCTGTTTATGAAAATTTCGGGTCCGTTCTACATGTACAAAATCATGTATATTCAATTCGCGTGCAAAAAGTGTTGGGAACTTACGAGATTCAGCCTAGTATTAATCAATATGTATCTGACCAGGATGAGATGAACGACCAGGTTGTCCCCGGAGGGTTGCAGAAGCTGCAAAATCAAATCTCGTTTTTGAGAACGAAATGGCAGACTAACCAATAACTAAAATATTCTGCTAAAATCATTCTAAGCAATTTCTATGGTGAACAAAGCGTCTGAAACGAATCCGAAGACGCCTCTGCCTCTGCGTCCCTGAGACCGGAGGCTGGCGTATAGTACTCGGCGCTATAGTTTACTACGGGCGTACTATCGCACACTATAGCACCGGGGCCGGCTCGTAGACGGTTTACCGGGGCTTTCGAGTGTTTCCGAACCTGTCCGCAGGAGTCCCACGGGCGCTGCGGTCGGTCCGGAGCGGTCCCAGCCCTATCCGGGCATTGTTGCACCGACGCCTGACTAAGAGAGTACCCACTATATTGCTTTCCGCGCAAACCTCGCGTAGTCTTGTGTCTTGTGTTTGTCAACACCCGGTGGATCATGTACAGTGCTACCGACATTTCATTGAGGAACGATCTTGGATGATCTTCCGCCGACCTGATCTCTGGATAATCATAAACTGTGCGCTCTCGATCGACGATCCTCCATGCCCGAGTTGGTGAACCGGGGAAGAACGATGAAGCAGGAACAGAGACCCAAGAGGCAGGCCCTCTTCCAGATCGCCAAGGTTTGACATTACCGTTGATCCCCTTTTGTCCCATCGCAAAACACTCGAACTTTTTCCGTGATTTCTCGAGCAACACCTGTATACCGTTACCTGCATCTCGATTCGCTGCATCTACCTGTTGATTCCCCGGCCGGTCCTGCTTGTTTAAATCACGCCGTAAACATGGACGCCAAGCCCTCCTCCAGCTTTCGTTGCATCTCGCTGCATCGAACTGAGGATATTCGAGGATCGTCGTATAGGTCGCAGCGAAAAATAATCGAATTTAACTGTTTCACATTTAGGAGGTCGAGGATTCCCTAGTGACTCTCACCATTATACTTGTACAGCATCTATCAGATTTCAGATGCATCTGTAACTTCACAATTTCTCTGGTCGAAGTATCACGTGAGAAACAGCAATAAACTCTTCCTTTTGCAACGCGGAGGTTCTTCGTGGTAGAGAGAAACGATTTTATCGTCGTTGAGTTACTTGTTACACTTCTAGAGCAACTTTCTATGGTAATATTGTCCATTCATATTGTTTTATACAATCGATGACGTGTTATTCTCTTTTATCATCTGGTTTGGGAAAGGACGACTTGGTGCAATTTGAAACTGTAAACATTCAACGAACTTAAGAGTGCCAATATATTGTCTTGAGCTTATTGACATTAACCAAAGTGGTTTTATGATTACACTGCAAATAGGCATTTCATTGTTACTTTAATCATTTTAATGTGGCAGTAAATGTGCAAGAAATTATTTAAAAAATAAAATAAGGTACATATTTACAGGGTTTTTGAAACAGTTTTTTGATCGTACTGTTGGGTTATACAGTATTTTTCGAAGACCATAGAAAATCATTAAAGAAATTTTACCCAAAGGACAGCCAGCTACTTGGTTGTTTGTGTTTGTAAGTTGCGATCTTTCTTCTCGCGAATGGAGCCCGGTCACGTGACATGGACGCGCGAAATGGAGTTCGGGAGTCTGCGCAGGTTTCTCGGGTCTCCTTCGCGGGCGTTCGCAAAAAAGGTTCGTTCGCGATCGAATCGAATCGAAAGGAAAGCGCGGCATTCGCGCGCCACATCGATAATGACAGCGGTGAGCAACGCGGTTCATTAAGTTGCGAAAAATGCGCAACTGGAATGCGTCGAGTCGTGATCCATTTTCCTCTCTTTTTTTCCATCGCCTTCCGGTGTGGTGATTGTGAATGAACTGGTTTCCACAGGGATCTTGCGGAATGGTAGCGTTTGCCTACTATGACGATGTAAAAAAAAAAGAGCACTTTGCGTTCTCTCACTGCTTTATATTCTGAAGACAGAATTTCCATGTGCTATATACAAATTCGCTAAACTCGTCTACGAGCTGCGACTCTTTCAAGAAAACCCCTTCCAGTACCGTCTCTTTATTTGTTGGTGTCTATCACGTTCTACCAATTTTTTCAAGCAAAATGTTGCATATTGTTATAGTTGTGCTAAAAGTTTGTGTCCACAGCAACGTTTCGAAATCGAGTGTGTTATTAGATCTATTATAAAATTTGCGGAGAAGGAGTTTCCTTAAAGCCATAAACAACGGGAACACACGTTTTGCGGTTGCGACTTGTGACGGTCGCTGCATGAACGAGTTCGCGGTCGATACGGTATAATGAATTCGATCATGTGTGCCTGGAGATCTCATAAAACTATTGGTTACGCATGCAAATTAGCATGATCACGGTGGGAAACCTAGCGCGTCTATGATGAAATCCGTGGGTTTATGGGTTCTCTCTGTTCCTCTGGAAAAGTCTGGTTGCGTGTAAAAAATAGGCACAAGTTAATAACAGACTCTTTGCTTTTCTTTTCTTACGTTGCGTAATAGATAAAATTTAGGTGATGTGGAACGAATGAAAAGCGGTTGTAACGTTCTTTTCTGCAAATCCTTGTTCTCCTTAATTCACAAAAAAATTTCTCAGTTTTTTATTTGCAAATTGTGACGCCATTTCTCTTTCTCGGAACCAGAATGTTTACATCTGATTTTTGTTGAGAAATATTCAAAAATATCATCGAAAAGAACTTTAGCTTCTACAAAAAATCGGTTTTCAACGACTTTAAAATGAATTTTTGCTGAACTAATGCGTGTGAAACTGTTGGGTAATGAATACATGAAATTCTTAATCTATTCCGTTGAGGAGATCTAGACGAATGCCTTGCAGTCATGCAACGATAATTAGGTATTTAGAGCGTCCTGGAATTAAGAAGTGTGTACGGACAGTGTTTCTCTGAGACTTCCTCCTGAATTTCTTTTTGCCAGTGGCGTGTAGTCGAAACAACGCGTAATTAGTGTTGCCTCTCATTCCAAAAAGCATTGTTATTTATTCATACATTTTCTTTTCTTGTCAGTATAATTACAAAAATATAAATCCTTTGGAATAAATTAATCATCGAGTCATTTTCTGATATCAATGTCGGAATCGACAAAGTGTATTGAAATTAATTTATACATTTTTAATTGTTGCTCTTGATAATTCTATAGTTTTATTAGGTAGTGTATAAGTATTTGTATTTGTATACAAACGGATGTTTCGATGTACCGTGTATGTATGTACCTGCTTTCACAGTCGAAAACACGAATGCACAGTGCATTTTATGCGTCGAGAGGAAGTGCCCGTAATAACCGAGGCGTGCACTTGTCTCTCGAGTAGTATTGTGGAGTGTGGAGCTGCCTGACCCGGCTGCCATATTGATACGCTTGTGCTCGAAGGGCTCTGTTCACTTGTTGGATCCCACCAATCTTTCAAAACGTGCCCTTACAATGAAAACGCTTTCCTGCACGTGCAACCATCCCGGCCCGATCTTACCTGTCCGACGATCTTAAAATACGACAGAACTTTCCCCCCAGCCTAATACATCACTTCAGTGAGAGTTTGATTTAAAAACATTATAGTAAATAAGGAGTGATATTATTTATAATTGCAGATATAAATTGTAGATTCGATCGACCTATTTATAACAACACGAATCATTTCGTGTCGGAGAGGAAGAGTGTGATCTAAATTTATAGTGTGATTTTCTCGCAGACAGCCGACCTCATTTTGACGGATTTAAATCGGATAAATTACTTTAAAAAGCGTCGATAAATTTCAATCTAACGTAGCGAAGTGACTTGTGAAAACGGCTCGCTCTGTTTCGGTCTACTATCTTTTTCTTCGTGACGAAAACCACGTTAGTATTAAGCTATTCGGTCTAATGCAATCAGAGCACTCGAGATATAAGTCGACTTTATTACAATTTCAGATAGAGCAATTAACTTAATTGCGCGGCGCGTGTTTCTTGCGAAATGAGACAAGAGGATACATTATTTCGATTTCTTGTGTGAATAAATTATTCGTTGAACGAATGTCGCAAATAATTCAAAAGCTCGAACAGGTTATTTTATTTATGTTTTCGAAGCGTGTGCTGGCGATTCGGAAGAACACCGGATATAGTTAGGCCGTGACACCGGAAAGGCGAAAATAATGTTCCGCTATGGGACAGGACATGGCCGCGGAAATTGTGATTTACTTTCCCTCGGAATAATAATGTGCTCACAATACTGTGGACTACTGTCGTTAGAACGAGGGTGCTGTCGCATTTACACACTTCCTCATATTGCGTGCACACCTACGCCTGTAACTTCTTTGTTTTTACATCGACGGGAGGAGCGTATATTTATTAGCAATTATCAAGCTTTAGTAACGATGTCATTAATGTAACGAAGCAAAAATCTCGGAATTCGAAACGTTGCAAATCAATAATTAAAATGAAAGGTTGTAACACGTTTTGTTTTTCAACTAAAAATTCAATGGAAAATTATAGAATTTTGAAACACGCGTTCAATTCAAATATACGTAAATAATCCCGATTAGCATACCGTTTCAATGTTATTAACAGTGTATTTTTCTCACGTTGTAGGTGTTATGGCATCTCGACATCTTCCGGCGGAGCTTCAGGGAGCTTTCAGGACACGCCTGCATGCGAGAGTCGTGCATCTTCTGCGCCCTCAAGGTAAGCGAGATGGATCGTTTCGGAGGGAGGAAAAAAGGACCGCGAATCTCATTAAGACCGGCATCATCGTAATGGTTAATACACTGGAGAGAGATTCTGCACGTGTGGACAAAGCGATCCATTTCGCAGTCGACTATTATTTATTGAAACGCGCGATGAGCCGTGCAAATTGAGCTCGAAGAAAAATACTTTCATGTGCATACAGAGTGTCCTAACAATCGTGATACAACCGGTCGTCTGACGTTTCTACATGCAAAATTAAGTCGAGAAGGAGAATATTATTCATTGAAAACATTTTTTTGAGAAAAAACTGACTAGACGGAATGCAAACCTGTGAGAACATTTAAAGCAAAAGTACTCCTAGTTTAATATTCGTCTGAAGTGTGAACGTACTTATTTGGTACTTATTGTTTTATTTCAAACATCAATAATGTTAGGGAAAGTTTAATTACGGTCATAGGGTAGAGTAGAGTGAAGCGATTTAAAAGCGATTGAAATGATACAAAACCATGTCGCCATTTCAATCGTGCCAAAATTCACAGAGAGGAACCATTTTTAGATAATTAAATTTATTATTTATTGT
Source organism: Lasioglossum malachurum (assembly GCA_028455605.1). NCBI lineage: Eukaryota > Metazoa > Arthropoda > Insecta > Hymenoptera > Halictidae > Lasioglossum > Lasioglossum malachurum. Next base: position 8,597,579 of record CM052312.1, on the reverse strand, counting down.
ATTTTTGCTTACGTGTAGAACAAATAGACGAAAACCAATTTGACACATAATTCAAAACGATCTTACATACTCGAAGGTGTCTTAATTAGGCGGTAGAAATCGTGAGAAACTCTCCCATCGATCAAAAAAGTCAAATTACCTGTGAAGTTCTTTCACGTTTACAACAAAATTGATTAGAACCAATTTGATACATAATTTAAATCGATTTCATGTAATCGAAAGTGTATCAATTCGACGATACAGATCGTGAGAATCATTCGCATCGATCCAAAAGATTAAATTAACTGTGAACGAATTGTCACTTCTTCACGTTTAGAATAAATTTTTTTTAAATTAAATTTTAGATTGCTTCATCATCGAAGGTGACCAGCAACGCTGTACAATCGTTCGAATATTTCTCCGACTCGATTCGTATATTATAATTAAAATTGCTAAAAATTTGGATAAACACATTTTTATCAAGTTGTGTAATATAACCACTTATAGTGCTCCGTAACCCTAGTGTTAAGGATCGCCTTGACATGTTCACGTATCGATGAGCACCGATGATTTACCAACAAAAGCGGACAGCCTTGAGTGGTTTTCGTACAGCATGGAGCCCGGCGATAGCGTCTCCTCGAGTGTTATTTCGATCGTGTGATTTTTCCAAGTGGGCACCGCCTCTAGCCGACTACATACTTAGAAAATCCCACGACGATAATGAAAACGCGAGAACGAGAGAGGCAGCAGCGGGATACTCGAGATAAAAGCGTCTGCCCGCTTGAAAACTTAAGACGAATAAAGATTACTTTACCGGACCCCCTCTGTCGTGTCTACTTCAGGTTACAGCGCTAATCTTCCGCAGGTAATCTAATCTAAAAAGCCGAGCGTCTCTCCTTTTCATTACGAGAGGACGAAGATGCTGTCCAGCTCATGAAATGGTAGTTGTTCAGGAAACAATTACACTGCTCCGCGGGGGAGGATGTAATATACCCTGTGTCAAAAGCTACTTCTGCAAACAGAAAGTATGTACACGGTATTTAACGTTTTATCGTCAGCGTTGGGTTATTTTGTCGATGATTTTGTAGGGATACATTGTTGGCGTGGAAAGTTAGACTAAAACCAGCTTCAACTTTTATATGATCGTGCTAAACTTAAAAGAAATTAGTAGAAACAGATTTGATTAGCATACCGTTAATTGAACCGCTACGTTCCTCACATCGTTGTTGTATAAAGTGAAGTACATCGTGTTGAAATTCTGACATCGTAAAAGAAAAATCCTTAAGACTACTTAAAATAGCTCGCGAATGGAGTTCGCAGATAAAGAAACGATAGCTTTGATACGAATGATTTATCGTAGCATTCCGAGGTATGTGTTTCGCGCTGAAAGTATCTTTCTTCGTTATCGAAAGAAATTAGACGAACGTTATCTGCGCGGAGCAAAACGTGATCACGATTTGCATACTATCGAAACATTTCCATTTACTTGCTCACAATAGAACATCGATGGAAGCGGTGACTGTAACGGGCCGCCCGGTGAGCAAACCTTTCTCCCGTAAGACACACATTCAGATGTGTTCCCTGATTGGTCAAAGGAACGGAAAGTAATACTCCGGACTGTTACTGGTTCATTGTAGTAAGCAGAGAGGCAAGTCGGCCGCTGACATAGAAATTTTATTCTACGTAGCACACGTTATCATGTTATTATATTGTTGTAATGTTTTAACAAAATATTTATATACAGCGTTAACTCGTGAACGGTGCTTATATTATCTTTTACGGACCCGCAGATTCTGTCTTACAGTTAATTTTAGGCTAGGAAGCGAAACGATACGCGACGGAAACGTGGCTTACACACACACGCGAAACGAAGAGACGAAGTAGGCAGAAAACGCGTAGTAACCCTCCCCGTCGTTCTCACGGGGTTAATTAGTAATCTCGAGAGTTAATTGCCGCAGGCAAAGGGTACCGTGTTTTGAGTGAAGTTCGCAGGAACAGGGACGATCCTCCGGCTCGGAGGACTCACGTGTTTCTTTGTTGCGAGGTTCTCTCCCTCTTTATTACCTTCTCCCTGCTTCGGGCGACATGCTAAAATGAAAATTTACCGTCCCTCGTGGTTCTTTTCCTTTTCGGATCTATCGAACCTTGTAGAAATCGAGAAGCAAACGAACGAATGGGACGACGAATCACGCTAATATTTTATTAGCTGTATGAGAAATTGTCTCCATCAATTGCTAGAAATAGAAACACGAAGCAAATAGAAATTTCCTTCTCTAATGACTTCTATAATCTAAAAATAATGCTTTTGAAATATCATTCCAAAAATAAGATTTTATTTTATTCTATACTTCCACATACCTGTGATCGGTTTTATCAGTTTTACAATTTAAAATTGTTCTTCGAGATTATATTTAGTGATCTGATTGTATCAGGTTTAGATATAATTTATAGATACTGAAATCCTTTTATTATAAATGAATATATTATTTTTATTTTCAAATAACAGTACTGAGAAGATAACGGTATGAAATAAACGATTCCAAATAGTTATTTCCTATTTTCATTTCAAATAAAATTTTATCCAAGTATTACCCATTCGTTTCTGTCATAAATGCATAAAATCTGCAGTGCACTTACTAGGGATGTCTTGAGAGCGACGCTAACGGAGTGCAAAAGGGATAAAAAAACATTTGGCTCACTAAGAATGAAAGTTTCTTCCGAGAAGGGAAGTACTCCCGCATTCCAAAGAAGGGGTACGTGTACCGCAGAAGAATTCGACCTGACCGGAGCGACCATAGTGATTCACCAGAAACATATTCGGGGAGGTGGTAACTGCTTTAGGGTTAGAACGGAGCGAGACGTCGCTTTACCACGTGCCACGGGCAACTCTTTCGATTTTACGACCCTCCGATCTCACGCTCTTCGATTTCGTCTCTCGGAAACACCTTCGCACAATAAAACCTTTTTACCGATGTCAATGCATGCATCTCTTCAGCGCGATGACGCCAAATAACTCCCCACGAGTCATCGCGCAACCATTGTCCAGAACGTTTTTTAAAGTTCAACTTAAACTCTTCCAAAGACGAAAATAAACTGTTAACACGTTCCGTCTCATTTTTGTCAGAAATGCATACAATCGACAGTCTATTGATTACCCTTTTAATTGGTCTTTTCATTTTAATAAAAATTGGTCTTAGCCCAAAGTACAGCTGCTTTTTCGAATTAGAGGACTTTATCATCGTTTTTCGATCGTTGTCATCGAATGAACAGTTAGTTATTCCTCTAGACTTTTGTGTATATACATAATACGTGACACCCAATCTGGCAGAATTTGTTCTCATTTTGTTCATTGCTCAGTGTACGATTTGCGGTAGCATTGCGGTTGCAATGGGAGATCACTGCACCGGTTCTGTACACCATCAGGCTGGTGAAGTTCGTTTCCGGGGAGCTGGAATAGTTCCCTTGAACTTGCACTTCACAGTTACGCTGAAAATCACTTATAGATTTTCTTAGGAAGTTAATTACTTTACGGTGTCATTTTTGTAAGCCTATCCCGACTGCGGTTAATGTGCTACTGTTTATCTTCTACTAACTTCTGTGCTTCTATACTCGACTGCGGATTTTATGCGTTTATGACCAAAATGAGTAGGTACAATTTAGAGCAATAAATCGTTCCGAAGGATTCCAGGTCATAATTTATTGTAACATTTACTGTCTTAAATTGCACCTGTTCATTTTTGTCATAAATGCATAAATTTCGCTGTCTATTGATTACGTATAGATTAGTCTAATCTTAATTGATTTATGAAGTGTTTTATGAAGTATTAAAAATTGCAAATATAACATTAAACATCAGGTCAAAAGGTATTCTTTAATATTTCATCATAGACGACGGCAATATACATTAATTTTATCGAGAAATACTCGGGAGATATCGTAAAACGAAGATCGATATCTTTTTCGATGACGTTGGCGTTCATCGAGTGTCAGTATTGGACGCACAGGCGTGGGACGATAGCAGTTTCCATTTAAATATTTATGCAACGCCGTTGCAGGGAGCTCGTTCGGTATTCCGGTTCCTTTAGGAAGAAGGAAATACTATGAGACCTACGCGTTTTAGTTGGCTACTTCACTTACGCACGAACGCCCACGCGATTAAACAACAAACGAGTAGTGAACGTCATCCGATATAGTTAATGTTCCACAGTTAATGATTTGAATCAGAGTATCAGAGTATGTATTCCTGTTATGAGATTCGGATGTAACTATAATCAAACAGTAGAGTACAGAGAAAACAATACAATACAAAATTATAGAAATTTGGATTGCGTTAATGTGGAAAAACGCATTGTCCTAACTTATACGGTGTCCCAACCTTTAGGAGACTCCCTTGTTGCTAGTTTGAAACCCGGTTTCCGAAATTCACAAATTTTTCCTAGCAAACCGGTTTTCAAAAACCAATCTCTTTGAAAAGATCACAAAAAACCCTAGCAAGCGCGCAGCTCTTGATTGTACGAAATGAATGAAATTTCGTGGAATTCAGTTTCCCTGGAGTTTATCAATGGCAGGCAGCACGGTTCGGAAAGAGATCGAAGAGAGTGCTGGATTTGCTGAAATCGCTGAATGATTCGACGTAGTATTATCCCTCCGGGCTGCGTCGGACGGCTTTCTCAGGTAGACGCAGTATACCTGTGGCCACTTTTTCCCTCCACCCATGGTTTTTCGTGTTGAACACTCGCGTAGGCTCGGCGTTCCCTGTGTGTTGGTGACACAAGATCCAATGGAATCGTGTACACGCCAGGCTGGACATGTAGAACTGGCTTTGTCCCAGTCCTCGTAGTACGGGTCTCTCCCGTATTCTCGTACGATTCACGTACACCTTCACGACCACACGGAACCGTTCCTCGTGACTCTACGAAGGAAACGGTGGACCTCAGGGACGTACGAACACGACGGAGTCTACTGGTCTAGAACCTTGAAAAAAATCTAACGATTTTCTTCATAGTTACAATCACATTACAACTTCTTTGTTTTAAATAATTTCGCAAAAAACAAAATAATTTACATTTTACCTACATTCACTTTAATGCTTATCTCTCCGTGAGCAACCTAGGTCGTTCAATTTCTTGAATACGTATTCCAGTAGGCTCACAATATTAATTAAATAATAGCAGATAAAAAGAAGACAGGGAACGATAACTTTTTCAGATCATACGATTTAGATATTTTTTAAGAAGTTAGAGCACAATTAATTTTCTACAAGACGTGAAACAAATGTTTGAAAAAATTGCAGTTCGTCGGAATCACAGTCATGTAATAAATTAATTATTCCAACTAACAAGGTTATTTTTCTCTTAAAAGTATTTAGAATATTACTGTGGTTCACTGTATGCATAGCGTTAAAGGAAACGCAAAACGAAAACTTGATTTTTTGAAAGCAAAACTATAATACCGCGTTGAAAGTTTTCCCGAAGATAACGAACTAGAAAAGAGGTCGTCAGGTACCCCGAAGGGTATGGCACTGGTTGGGCTGCTGGTCGGCCAGGTTGGTGAACGTAGGACAGCTAACCAGGTGACGTCATTGGCTTCTTGGGTCTATGTAGGGCCCCGTAGCGGGGCCGGGGCCGGGGCAGGGGAAGGGGGATCGCCATACGGCCCCGTGGAAAGAAAGAAGAGGAAGATAGACGACGAAGGGTGGGGGGTGTTCTCCAGCACCGTGCGAGCCGTTGCTTTCAGGTACGAGCGTACGGTGCCGCGTGCAGGTAGTCCCGTGCTCATTCTCCATGTTCGTCGACGCGATCGAGCCTTTTCGCCTCGAAAACCAAGCGAACCCGGACCTATCCTCGGGATACATTGGTTCACAACCCCTCGTGGACCGGACGCCATATCCGAATAATTAAAGTACAGTGTGGTTATCGCGAGTTAACTCATCGACAAGCGTGTGTAGTCGACGCAGAAGCCTTTATGGAAGAGTGGAGGAGCGTGATCGAAATTGATTGCTTCGAAGCAGGTTATATTCCGTGATCGTCGACGAAGAACGAGAGTAGTCGAAAAGAGGACCTTTCAAAGTATCTGGTGAGAAGATCGAGGAAGATCGACCACGTGTTTTTGGAGCAAGGTGTGATCCAGAGAAAGGTTCTCAGCGTCCTTCGAGAGATCAATTTTGGATTGTGTAAGAGTCGAGTGGATTACTGAAGTGAATTTCTACGATACTTGGGACTGGGTTTGCTGTTGCGGGTGTGCTACTGCGAGGAAGTACAGCTCGGCCGAAAAGAAGCCCGTGAATTTCGCGGAAGCCGCGCGGAGCGGCTGTCGCCGTGAATTCGGAAGAAAACTGTGCCAGCGAAACGGGCGAGAAGCACGTGGCACGCCGAAGTGGAACGACTCGGGCGAAAGATGCAGCGACTCGTTAACGTCCGGAAGAGAGGACTCAGCGCCATCCAGGAAGGTGAATTTGTTAGTCACGCTCCGGAGCCGCGTCCCTTGAACGACTCGCTTCCTCGTCGATCCCGATTAACCATGTGATCGAAGCCTGTCCACAGCTTCGTCTGCGAAAACAGATTTCGCTGATCTTTCGACGGAGTATTTTCCGATCGAAAGGCAGGACACGACGAGAGCCACGAAGAGGCTAGCCGGTAGATCGAAGTGACTTCACTCGCCAAACGAGTTTATGCTTTTTAATCGAGTCTACAACTCGTCTGGCAACGGGTTCTCCTAGCACATCCGGCATGCGATTGCCGTGCACGATTCTTCCTGCAGTTTTCGCGACGGATCATCTGCCAGGGGCCCTTTCAATGCCCGGCCACCTGTTTCCCCATCCATCGCGCCGCCCCTTCCTCCTCCGCCGCCTCGTGAAAGCCTCGAAATTGAAAGGGGATCGATCCTGAAGCGTCCGCCGCCTATTACGATTACAAATAACGCTGCTCCAGCGAACGAGATCTAATACAAACATAACCGATCGGCCAGGAACAAAAGGCGCAGCAAGTGCAAGCGGCCGGAGAACAGGTAACGACATTTCAGTCCATGGACACTGCAAACAGAGCTATCTCGGAATTTGTGTTTGCTCGGAGCGAGAACGAGAGAGAGAGAGAGAGAGTTATGTCGCTCTCCTTGAACGTTGCTCTTATCTCGACGGTCGGAGAGCGCGCAGGATGCTTCGCTGATGTTACGGGATCTGTGGTGTTTGGACCTCGTGGATTTCGAGGGACGGATGAGCTTCTTCGAGGATAGAATGACACGGGGAGTCGCGTTCGCGAGAGAGATTTCTTCCGTGGTGTCGATCGGTCGCCAGAGAAAATGTTGAAGTGGATAAAAGTCCGACAGGACACGTCGGCGACACCGACGCCGCCGCCGCTCGATCGCGAGAAAAAGGACGAGCCGGCAAAGGTCGAAGTTGAAGAAGTCGTCGTCATCGCCGAGGAGGAGGAAGACAGCGGCATGGAGCGGGAGGACACCCCGTCCAACATCGAGTTGAACGATCTGCGGAAAGTATGCCGAATTGTGTAATCGATATTTCGACGAACGAACGACGCGGCGACGCGACGCGACGCTTCTTTCTCCCGATTTTTTGTTTCTGGGAACACGTGAATCATGGGGAAAATGTCGTCTGGTATTTTTATCTCGAACACGCTGCCGGAACCTGTTCAATAGCACGAAGACGAATTAACTCGTCGTTCCTGATGCATCCTTTACCTCGGATTTACTAATCGTCATGGTTTTTGACTCCGTCCTGTTGCACGCTTTAGCTACTTTCTCCCCTTTTAGTTTCGTTCGTGCAATTTCTCTTGTTCTGTTTCTCAACTTTGTAAGCGGTTTATCTTTCCGTATTCCGATCGATGTTAGTTTGGTGTCACTCTCGCTGTGTTCTTGTTAATTTATTAATTTCATATTAAATGTGTACCCCTACTTTCTCTCGGTATCCGTGGTCGACTGCATATTATCGAGATACTTCATTTCTTTAGTAATTTATTTTGCGGGTCGTTATGCAAAATAAAAAATGAAATAGGAATTTATTTTCTTCCTTAATATCTTTAAAATAACACCTACTCAGTTTTGTCGTGAATGCATAACATCCGCAGTCAGATTATTAACGTTCATTAAATCACGTAACACTTGCGAGCTATGGTATCGAATATGTTCTGGTTAAATCAATTTGAAAGTATAAATGTGTTGGTAATAATGATACATATTAAGAAATATGATGTACTTCTGATTGAGAGCTGATCTCCCGTATACTTGTTCACATGTCGTACCAACAGGTCGTCTGCTTTGATCTTTCAGAAATATACAATCGTGTCCCAGTTAGCCCCTTGTAAAAACAGCATGCATTAAAGCCGCGTCCGTTTTTTCTTAAATTGTCGCGAACGTTCTCGAGAACGCATTAGCTCGGCAAGATAAAAATTAAGATCTGTGGAGCAATGCTCGAGAACACTTAGAGCAGTGCACATGGCCCTCTTTAAAATGTCGTTAGTGCATAATTTCTTGCTTATGCCGCTCCGTGGATTTTCTGTCGCCAGGGCTCGTATCTAGTCTTCTCGAGTTGCTGGCTAATGCTCGAGTATCTTTCAATAATTAGCTTCAATTGCTACCATAAATCCTGGCCCCGGAAAATTATGAGAAAATCATCAACACCGCAGATTAAGGATACTATTACCGTCCAAATCACCGATTTCAGATTTCTTAGTTTTCTATAACTTTATAGGCGCTTTCATTCCAGCACATATACTGTTTCTCTATTTTGATGCTAGTTGACGTCCTAGAGACTTCAGACATGAGTGGTTCGGATATTCGAAGTCCTGCTGTATCTATAAATTTTCCTGCCTGTTACGCGATCGAATAAACCGTAGCGGATCACTTTCATTCATCGATTTCACTCGCGCAGCAATGCTGTTTCTGCGGGCCGCCTGGTTTTTCCGATGCCAGGCTCTAACCTGCTTTGAACAGGTGCGACATCCTTCTCGACGCGCGTGGACGTTCAGCTTGCTATCATTACCATTACCATTGTCTCCACTCTCAGCGGCACTAGATACCGATCGAACAACTTTCATTGAACCATTTCGTTCGACTGTTTGTGGTTCGTTCGGCCCGCGATTAAACTTTTTATGGGAACGTTAGAAATCAAGTATTTCTCTTGTCACGTTATTAAAATTAACACTTCGCTACACAACGTCACACACACGCGTAACACGCTTTACGAATCGCACGCTGCGTATCGATTTCCTAAAACGTCGCGAGAGAATTGACATTATCCAATTCGTCGCGTGGTTTTCAGTCACGTATTTTCTTCGTAAAGAGTTTTTCTAGTCTTTTTGTCCATTTCTCTAACGAGACATCGTTGAGCAACAACCCTGAAGCGGTACTTGTTGATTTCCTACGTGTGACCAATCTCTCGAAGATCGGTTACGAAACTAACTTGTTTACCCCGCGCGGATTGCGACTTATCTGCGGGAATATTTTTGCACAATCGTCTACGGAGAACGCATTCCGGGGAAAACCCGTAGAAATTTCCTCGTTGCGGTTTTACACTCATTTGTGGTCTCTGCGAGATAAAACAGAAATCGTTCGAAATATCCTTGAATTTCACCGTCATTACGCGGATTTTTGTGCGAATTTACGTTTTTTTTAGAATATGTTCTTTTACAAGGATCAGTAGACAGCGGCTGTTATGCATTTATGACAGAAATGAATAGGTGCAATTTCAAACAGTAAAAACATTAGAAGAATTTAAGAATCCCTTATGATAGTTTATGATACGTCCGTCACTGTCAAGTCGGGAAACCAGTGGGCAAACGTGTTAGGTAAAAGTCAGTGGCGCCGCAATAAATTAAAGTTTAGGACCGTACTCCTAACGATAATACGTCGAAGGCGTAAGGCGTAAAGCTTTATAACAGCGAGTTCCAGTCGTCCGCGTTGTAAATCTAACTGCACGAAAGTTTCAAAATTCATTATGGTGGTTTCGAAATGATTCGCGGCCGCTCGTTTCATTCATGCCACGGCGATATGCTGATTAAGGGAAAAGAAACGGGGCGTTCGCTTCTCGCGATGACTAAACGGGGGATTTCGTTCGGGTCGCCGATCCGATTTACATATGCCGGATTTGCATACGTTTATGTAATGGGAAATTGAGAGTGCGTGGGCGTTATGAGTTTCCTTTTGTAGTTGATACGGTCCGGATGTCGACCACTGTTTCCAAATCGCGAAGCCGTGGCCAAAACCTCAAAACGCACTTCAATGTGGACAAAAATAGATATCGCTCATGCACAAGAAAAACGTCACAACTCAACATTTTTTAGTTTTTTTATATAATTTTATTTGTTTTTATTTATTTGTTCTTTGTAGCGCTCTCCTGTAAAATTTGTTTTCTTTTATTTGTGATGTTTTTCCAGTCGCTGATTAGGAATCTGAACTTAAAAATGGCGGATACGTATATTAAAAAATTATTTACAGATTTCATATCTTCTATTGGTGAATTGCTACACGTTTCAGAGTAACTGACACTTGACTTTGTACAAAGGAAACCAGAAAAAGAGCTGACGCCAGGACGACGACACTATAATATGGAAACATGTTTTGGTGGTCATGAATATTAATAAGCGTCTTCAGGAAACCGGCATTTTGTATGCCCACTAAAAGACAGAAAATTTATTTCTTTGACGTGGCTTGCCTTATTCACAGCCAGTTTTTCACCCATATTTTTTGAAAGAAACTCGTTTATACAGTCTGATGATATACACGTATATTAAACATTGAATAACGAGAGGAAGAGAAAGAGAGTAATCTGAATATTTAAATTCGGATAACGTAAAAAAATTTGTTATTATCCGGAAATATAATATTATTTGATGAGGCTTACTTGATGAGACTATTTAAACAGTCCTCCTAATACGTGGAAGGACTTCGCCATTGTTCATATCCTATTCTGTACACAATACATCCGGTCGTCGCGTCGGGGAACCTTTTCCACCAGAAATGATCATCGTACGAATATTACAGGGGATCCAAGAAGTATTTGAACACTAAATACTCGGGTCTCGAAAAATGAGTTCGGGCTTATGGTTGTACTGCTTGATTTTACGAAATTATCACAATTTAAAATTTTCCGAGACTCGGAAATACAAAGAGAATGTATTTCTTAAAAGTGAGAATCCGTGAAAATGGCGGATTTGCGTAAACATACTGTTAAGTCTACATAACGTTCTAGTTCGAGAGCTTCGACTAAAAGACTGCATCACCTTGTTTGCTTCAGGACCTGTTCTCCCAGCTCCAGTTTTCGCAAGAGAGCGCGTTGCCTCCCGACACTCTGCGGCGAGCTTTGGCCGAGAGTTTTCTCGATCAACAAAGGTTCCAACTTGGATTCATGGACGATGCGGCGGAATGTTTCGTAAGTATCAATTACCTCGTTCCCTTTGGCCTGTTACGTGCGTTCCGCGACAACCAATCCGGCGGATCTAGGCAAAACGGGTTTCGGTCCCGCGTACACCAGACACTTCGCAATTTCGTTTCGACCTAGAATGCCAATCGATTTTTTCTTCTTTATTTGATTTGTCGAATTAGGACGCCGATAACTACCAGGTCCGGACCTTAAATGTACGCTCCTATGCTGAAAGATCTGCGATGGAAACGCGAACGATCGTCTTCTTATTAGTCCAAGTTACGATATTCTGATGCTCTTCGTTGTAATGGAAAATTTAATAATGATACCAAACAATGTGGTAGTTAGAAGAGAAATACAAAGACAACAAATAATGTCTACGATTTTAACATTTTTCTGGGCAATCGTAAACAGACTAACTTTGTTACAACAATAACAATGAAATTATAACGAAGACAATCGACATTTATCAATTCTTATTTGATAATGTCGCACTTAACAATCATTGTATATAGTAATACTGAATAAATGGTGCAGCTACTGCATGAGACTACATGCTCGTATCTAGGCGCGTAGCAGCAACACAAGAATTTAGAGCATCGAAAACTATTTAGCTCTCCCTCAAACCAGTTTCACTTGTACAACATAAACTGCCCTAGCTACTTGGCCAATTACTTTCAAAAAGTAATATTTTACACCTTTTGCTTTCAAAAGCTGTTCGGATCACTTACAGATCAGTAAAAGAATTAGAAAAATTACCGAATAGAAAATTTCCAAAATCCTCTTAGTAGAGGGGTTAACATTAGAATATATGTACACAGAGTGGAGGCTAAAGAAAGACGATTCTCTTGTTGCACAAAGATCGGCAGTCATCAATAATACTTAGGGTATCGGGAGAAATTATGGTGGCAGCAGCGGGGCCGAACAAAGCGTTTAATTTCTGTTAATTGCACAACGCGTAACTCGAGCAGCAGCGTGTTTCTGCGTTCGGAGATAACGGAGTGGATCGATCGCCAGCGTTCTTAGATTGATTATAGTACCCTGGTAGAGAGACTGCTGGATTCGTAACGTTACATTCATTTTATTCAACGCGAACCGGTGTCGACACACGCACACGCACGTGCACGCGTAATTATACGCGAGTCCGCGGTGTAAACGAGAAAGTGGTCTGCCGTCGGGCTCTGTATTTGCTTAGAGCTCACCTACGAGTAGAGGTATCGTTGAGGCAATCCGCGGTATAGTTAGCAATTATAACGGAGAACTGGTTTTCGTTCGGTTGTCGGAATATTCAGTATCGCAAACCACTCGGAAAATCGCCTCTGCGAAGGAAATCGCCGTTCGGTGGGCACGGCGTGAATGTCGAAAGGGAGCGAGAGAGACGGGGCGAGATTTATGCTCGCACTTATACCGGCTCCTGTAATAGCCAATAATTCCGTAGGATTAGCAAAAACCATTCGATCCGGTGGTTCGTTTCCTTATAGGCGCAACGTGTGATCTATTTTGCAGTTAGCGCCGAACGGCCTCCGCGCGCACCCTTTACGACAAATTAACTTTTTCTGAGATTGGTCGGAAGGACTCCAGATTTTTACAATTATTTACGATTCTTACAATTAAGATATTGTAATAGGTTTTCTATATTTTTTCATTTATTTGTTGTCGAATATTTCTTTCAAGCACGGGTGATTTTCCAGAAACTATGAGAAAGATCGGGAGAACGAAGCTAGTTAGATGACGATCGTCTCGTATCCTAGTAACTGTAATCGATAAACGATTACCGGCGCGGCGAGTCCCCTATTTTTAGCTATTATCAAGATGACGAACAGAGTCGTATCAACGGAATCTCGTTACAGGAAAACATTCTTCTGCGAATACACCTTCACATCGCGAACGGAGAAGCGGAGGACATGTGCAGCGCGAGACACTGTGTGCCACACCAGAAGTTTGCCATGACGCTCGTCGAGCAAAGCGTTTGCGGTGCCTGCGGCGCCACTTCGGAACCTCTGCCTTTTACACAGGTCAGTTTAATGCTCGTTACTATTTGCGGCGGGGATCGTAAACGGAGATTAATGACGGTGAAATCATTTCGAACCGCTTCAATCGGGAAAATGACGACGCTACACTCGGATCTCGGCGGATCAGATCTCCTCAATCTTCGGTTCTACGAGCTACGACTGAAAACAATGAAACGTATGCTGTACAGAGTTTTATAGTACACATTCAACTGTACATGCAGGGTGTAAGGAAATTATATGTCGCATATGTCGTAAGAAAGCAAAATTAAAAAAGTAACCACCTGAACAAAGTGTCCGTTTCTGTTTTCGGAAAATGTTCTCTTCCAAGACTGTTCCTTTCAAGAATCTTTCTATCCTCGACACAACAGAACGTGAGAGCATAGTTTAAAAAACGTAAAACGTTCCACGCGTTTCAAACCGCATCAAAAACTTTCACAATTCTTCCAACCCCTGGTTTAAATATACAATATTTTCGCGCCTCTTTCATCTTATTCTTCATTATCGAAGCAGACATCTCTGCGCGCAGTTGTTCGAGGACATTCTATAATCTTCGCTCAGCCAACCAATAAAAATCGCCGCGCAGATAGCTATGGCTTGCAGAGACCGAGCGTGTTTCTTGCGAAACTTTCCATCAGACCTCAAGGATAGAGCAGGAAATAGTTTCTCGGGATCTTTTCTCCGCAGCATCTGTCGACGCGAATTTTCTACAGAGCCGCGAGCGTAGCTTTTCCATTTCCCACGTTGGTCGGTGAGCAGGTGAGTGGAGAAAAGCGATCGAAAGATCTGAAAAAGCTGAATCCCTTTGTTTATCTCTGGAAACCCTTAAATCGACGTGGAAGAGGGTGGGGCCAGGTACGGCAGGTAGGAAAACGAGGAGAACAGAGGGAAGTTTCACCTCTTAGTGGGTTTAAGCGACTTAGTTGAGAAGCCTAAGCGCTCTAAGATACTGAACAGCCAAGTCGCCGCCATGTATGTAAACGGATTAAACCGATCGGGATTTGATGGTCCGTTGGTCACGATCGATTGGCTGGAACGGAGCTTAGGATTTTGAGGCAGCGTAATCAAATGACGAACGCTTTTGCTCTCGCGGTTACTGCGGCGATTAGCATGAAGAGCGTTCTCTTGGGTTTCGTCAAAAATAGACTCTCTCAAATCAGCCGTTTCACTAAAAAGTAAGTCAATATTTGTTTGTTTGGGACACTAAAAGTGACTATTTTAAAATATACACCCAAAAAAATTAATTCTTCATGAGAGAATGCATCTTTACAATCTCAATAATCGTAAATGATTATCACGTTGTAGTATGTGTATCAGGCATTTCTTTCGTGGTTACATCAAATTTCGACTGTTGACTTCCGGATTTCGTCGTTCTCGAGTTAATTTCATGGAAATCGGTTAAGCCCTGACCCCATCGGCTCGAGCATCGTTCCGTTTCATTGCTTGTTGATTATTTCGGCGACACTCGCGACTATAATAAAAAAAGGTTTCCGCACCACTGAAGATCACGAGATCGTAGAATTTAATCACCGCGACGCATGCTCGAATAACTTTTATCGCCTTCCGCGCAAACAGTTTCCCCGGCGATTGTTTCCGGCTCAGTTGGCGAGGAAAGCGAAACCCTTCGCAATTCCCTTCCTCGGTTTAGATTATTCGATAATTGGAAATATCTGTACAGCCAGTCGTTCCATTCCGTAGCTCACCCCTTGGAAAAACGCTACCGCTGGAGTCGCTCCTTCCAGCCTCATAAACTCCATAATTATTTATATAATTTCTATCGATTCCACTTCGCTCGAGTTCAAAATAAAGTATTTCGAAACGTACATCGTATGAAAGCATTGACAATATTTTAATCAAATAAAATATTAAGTAACTCTGTTTTCACTTTGAAGAATTCATCCCTGAAGAGGTTAATTATTTAAATAACAATCGAGTGTTCGATGTATGATCAGATTTTCTGAGCACACTATTTCTGATATTTTAACAAATTCTCGTAATGGCGACGGGGTTGTAATTAAAAATTCATTTGAGGGACTGTTTAATTCCTGGACTTTCACGGGGATCGAGAGAATAACAGTGTGAAGAATTCGCGCAGAAGCGTTATCTTGGAACTACCATGTGGAGCATGAAAGGGTTAATTAAATTTCTAGTTACCGGCATGAAATTAGTTCCCACGAACTTTGGGCAAGAAAGTAAGTCCTTCGGTCGCCCCGAACGAACGCAATAAGGAAACCCATATTTTCTTCCACAGTGCTTCATAATTACACTTTTTCTGTAACGAAATTATACAATTTTCCGGGAAGTTCATGCCCGACGCGTTGAGAAAAATTTGATCGCTCGTTACGGCCGTACTTTTTCTTAAACAGCCAGACTTATGCTTCGTGGAAAGTGCTTCAGCCGGGCTTTTTGGAAATTCGATGCACTATCTTGTCTTTTATCTTTAACTCTCGGGTTTAGTGTGCCTATCAAAACATTCATTCTGCTTAACGAAAAATTACAAAAAAATTCATGACTTGAAAGTTCGAGTTTTCACTTCTTTCAAGTTCGACTGCAGATATTTTTGACTTTAATAGACAATTACGCCGGAGACTGCATGTTTTCTGACACAATAAAGAAAAGCAGTGCCCTTTCGAACACGTACGCGGCACGCCGGTCCGCATAATCGAGTGCAGAGCACAACATCGCACGTGGGTGGAGCTGTTCCCCCTTCGTGTACTCGTAACGCTGTTGTCGGCCGATTGTAAAAACGCGAAACTCGTTGCAATCTCGTATCGGTCATGGCCGATCGGTTTTACCGTCTCCGAGTGACTGCTGCTGCAAGCCGTCTAAAGTCTAAACGATTCACAATAGGAGCGAAAATGTTTAGCTGAAAACTCCCACTTTTCCAATCACATTCAAATTTATCCGAGCATGCAGTTCACTTTGACAATGATTTTTCAGTGTATTCCTATTTTAAAAAGCCTTGAAGCCACTAGACGTTTAAAGTTACAAACGTTCCACCTAAATTCTAATTCTCCAGCGTCTAACTTAAATAATTAGACTGTGGATTTTATGCATTTATGACAAAAATGGGTATACGGAATTTAAAGCTGCGGACATGTTAAAAATAAGGGCATCAATGTATTATTTTCAGCTTAATAGGATAATTAGAAGAAGAATAGAATTTTTATTTTGTTCCTGTGTCGTGCAATCAACGCAAACAGTTTTTATTGTGCAGAAAGATCTACAGTCTACTAATCATAGTAACTGCGATAAGAGAATCAAGGATAATCTGAAAGAAGTAGAATACTTCTATAGGATAATCGCATAGGTATTAAAATGGTTCTTACGTTGACTTTCTTGGTCCACAGATGGTCCATTACGTGTCAGCATCGGCGTTAACTTCGCAAGCGAGGCAAACGCCACCGAATTCCCGAAACAGCCCGGATCTTTTCGGACAGCTCCTTCGAAAAGCTGGAGGCATGGGCGACATCCGAGACTGTCCGGTGAGTAACGCACAAACTTTTACGAATCGGGACTTCCCCTGTTCAAGACTATCGCAGTCTCTCACACCTGAAACGACAGTTCCGGTGATTCGAGTTCTTACTCATCCGTCCGGCGAGATCAGGTGCCTCGGACCTTACTTGGAAATAATAGCCTTTCAGTATGGACTTTCTCTTTGAAGTAGAACACCGCCGACAAGTAACATTGCATATTTGGGTACTCGGGGACGCTTCACGTCCCATCGGAATTCGACGCGATCAAAAAGTTATCCGAATTTTGTGCAATCGATCATTTCTTTTTGTTTCAAGGTATTTGATAACTATCACTTATCAAATCAAATTATTAATCAAAATGATTAGGTGGAACTCTCTCTCTCTCTCACACAATCAAAGAAACATCAGACGAATTTAATATTAGTCTAATTTATCAAAATTGTTAAGATATAAGAAATCAATTTTTATGTGTGTGTGTGTGTGACCCCTCTTTCTCGTAACTGATGCAGACAATTTTTATTTTGCATAAAGATTCGCAATCTGCTTATAGTTTTGTCTTCCAGCAGTGGAATTTCGAATGACAAATTTATGATATAAAAATATTTTAATGTTTTTATTATATCAAATGTGCAATTAATTCGTAGTCCCCTCTTTGAAAATTTGATTATATATTCAACAATTATAATAATTACATATTCTACTTTCTAAAATAATCTGAAAGATTAATTCTGAAAGCTATTAATTAATTTATACGCCTAACAGACACATGTCAATTTGTATAATATAGAATTATAATAAATAAAAATAATATAGAATTCCAATAGAAAATGGTAATTATCGAAATTTCCAGAGTTCCTGCGGAGCCAAAATCCAAATCTGCAGGACATTGATGAATCGGCCGGAAATCGTTTCCGTCGGAGTAGTATGGGATAGCGAACGGCCATCGTTGGAACACATTATGGACGTTTTCGCAACCGTGGGAACGTCTCTTCGGCTGAGCGACGTTTTCCACAGCGTGGTAGACTCCCGATGGGGTGCTTCGACTGTGCACAATCTCGTTGGTGTAGTCACATATTACGGCAAACACTACTCCACGTTCTTCTTCCACACTAAACTGAAGGTTAATATATGTTTATGTTCCTACTCTCTCGGACAATTTATTTAACAATTTCCACAAAACAAACAAGACGGAATTTTTATTTTGCATACAGGTCCGCAGTTATAAATTGATTTACATTTGAGTTTCTGTTTTAAAATTGAAATTCAAAGATAAAATTAAGATACTTATTCATAAATTTATTTAATAACATATTTTCCATTCTGCAAAATCGATTTAAAACAAATTCCAAAAATTAATCTCAGTACAACGATTAGAATGTTATTCCACATCATGGAAAATGTTCGATATTGATAAAAAGGTTGGAGGCTAATCGACGGAGAATAATACGTTAATATAATTTGTTGACTTTCGTTTGTAGGTGTGGATTTATTTCGACGACGCCACCGTCAAGGAGATCGGTCCACGTTGGGAGCAGGTCGTGGAGAAATGCCGAAGAGGACGATACCAACCACTGCTTCTGCTGTACGCCACGCCTGGCGGAACTCCGGTTAACACGGAAAACGCTCCTAAAACAGTGACACCGTTCCCAAATGGAAATGGTTTGAAGACGCCACCGAAGAATAATGTTCGCCGGTCGATCACACCGAGTCCCGAAAAGCCATCGATCAATAGCACTGCTAGACGTGCCATCACACCGAATCCAGATAGTCCTCCTCATTTTTACACGCAGCGTAGAATTTACAGTGATTACCAGAACCTGACCGACATTCAAAACAACATCTTCGGCAATCAAGTAAGATTTCGTACACGATTCTCAACTAATTCAATTAATTACCCTACACTTGCAGTTACTATATTACAGATAAAAAACCGGTTAGTTTCAGTTCTTTTTAATGTCTTTCTACTTTCCTTTGTGGTCTGATTATATTCTAGTTTTTAAATAATTTTTTAAAATCTCCTTTAACTCCTTTCTCCCCTTTAAGAATTTAAAAGCTTCAATGTATTAGGGTTCGACACATTTCATTTGAAGTAAGATAAAAACAAATAGCCATTTGAAATAATAAGTGTTCGTTGTTATCGTAAAGGGCGTGGACGTGGTCGACGGCGATGTGGAATCGAAGTACATCAGCAGACGAGCAGTCGAGACCGTAATGCAACAGCAGAAGAAGCAACAGATGCAACTGACGCGTAGTCTCAGCGCGGGTTCATCGCCACAGGATGGCATCAGCATTCCGGATCACTTGAACGTGCCACGGAGACGAGATTCTGGAAATTGGTCCGGCGATCGGAACAGCGCCTCTTCGAGTTCTTCAACAACCATGGATAATCCGTATCTGTACATCGTGAACAAGATGCAGAGGAACTCGGGGGTGCCTAAGAGTCCGACAAGCAAATCCGGAGAACTCTCCAGCAGCAGTAGTGGACATTATGATGCTGGATACGATTCGTATTCTTTGTCCTCTACGGATAGCCTTCCACTTCAGCAGGGTCTAAAGCACAATCTACAGGTATATACTCAGCTTTAACTTCCTTACAAATTAAAACATTATTTAACAACTACATATGTTAACAATACGAATGGAAAATAAATTTCTGGATTAAGTCGTAGATTTATGAAAATAATAGAAATCGCGTTTCCCACAGCTTGCTCAGATCCCGGAAGGCTACCAAGCATCTTCAGGCGACGACTGCGAACGCCTTTGCAAAGAAACCGACGCGTTGTTGGACAAATCCCGAGCAGCCGAAGATGCTGGGGATCTCAGCACTGCGGTAGCTTTATGCAGCGCTGCCAGCAGCAAGGCTAGAGCCGCAATGGATGCGCCATACAACAATCCCCATACAATCACCATAGCGAGAATGAAGCACAACACGTGTGTCATGCGAACGAGGAGTTTACACAGAAGAATGTTGCAGGAGCAGGCTACTGCTAACGGGGAGAAGGAAGGTTGGTGTTCAACTTATTAATACAACAATTTAGTGCAACTATTCAATGCCTCGATTATCGAAGAACGGTCGTATTAATTTCATGCGTACTATTGCTCAAAATTATAACGAATGTCATCTTTGTGCAAGATAAAAGTTGCGCCGGTGGCTAAAAACAGGAGCCACTTAGGACAACCACTAAATTAGACGAGTAACACGTTCGTCGTTTCAGAAGGTGCACCAGAAGGCAGACATTCGCGAGAGAACAGTAAGTCCGGCCAGCACTCTCGTCAGAGTTCGCGGGATAAGGGTAACCATTCGAGGCAAAACAGTCGAGAACTTTTGACAAACACAACGGCCACGGTCGCAGACAAGCCTGCCGCGAAGAGTATCGAGATCTACGCGACCCTGCCCAAGAAGAAGACTCTGCGTAGCAAGGCAACGGCTGTGAACGTGATCGAGGACGAAGAGTACATGCTGTACGACAGGCCGGTTCAAAGGACAGGTTTATTCAGTCGTGCGAAACGCTGCGACGACGACAAGAAGGACAAGAAACGAGCCCGTAGCGAGGAGAGGAACAAGAACGTCTCGAAAGACTTCTCCATAGCTCCATCGCGATCCTCGCCATCCCCTAAGGGAGCGAAAATCGAAAAGTCCAAAGATAGCGTCGACGTAGTCGGCAGCAATTCTCGAAATCCTCAGCAGAATGCCGTTAACGGGGAACAGAAACAAGGGAAGAAGCAGCACAAGATTCGTAGGAAGTTGCTGATGGGTGGATTGATCAAGAGGAAGAACAGAAGCATGCCGGACCTGCGGGAAGGACAGGACGGCCAAACGAATGCGAGTGTGGAAGGTTCCTCCAACACCTTGCCGAAGCAGTCAGTGGACGATTCCAGCGTAGGTTTGAAGGGCAACGAGGTGTGTCAGTCTCTGAGTGGTTACTTGTCAGAGGGTCACTTGGAATTCACCGGGAACAGCAACAGCAGCCCTAGCAACACAAGCAACCCGAACCTGGAGAGAAGTCGTCTGATGCGAAAAAGCTTCCACGGAAGCGCTGGCAAAGTGTTACACGTAGCGAAGGTACCCCCACCTCCTCCGCTCAGGACCACTTCTCAGCTTAGCAAGTCTAAGTGTTCGGGCGAAGTGCACAACGAGCAACAGTCGGACAAGTCCATACACCAATCCGATGGACAGTGTCCCTCTAACACGGCCCAGGAACAGAATGGAGCTTATTGGAATCACATGAGCAGCGGAAATTCGTCGAACGGGTCCAACAGGAACTCGAACTATACGGATTACTCGTCCGAGTCCCATTCATTACCGTTTCTACCCTCCTATAGCATGGAACAAAGTGCTAACAACGTGTCGACGGCCAGCCAGAATTACAGCAACAAACCTCGGATTCAGGATGATGTCGTTCAGTATGCTAACGGAATCTTGTACGAGCCTACGTTCGTGGTAACTCGAGCGGACGTTCACAACGAGCAGAGTCCGGTGAAGCAACCAAACCAGGTGGACATGTTGCCTCCGTATCCTGAGAATGGAAACGTGTCCCATTCGAGGCAGCCTAGCGAAGACTTTCCACCCCCGCCGTATCCTTCGATTCATTCTGTTTCCCATTCGAGGCAAGCCAGCGAAGACTTCCCTCCACCGCCGCCACCGATCGATGACACTCCCAATCATGTTCAGGACAGCCAGCATCAGTATCAGCAGCAACAGTATCAGCAGCAGCAACAGCAGTACCAACAGCAGTACCAACAGCAGTATCAACAACAGCAGTACCAGCAGCAACAGTATCAGCAACAGCAAGCCACGGTTTCCTTGCAACAACACCAACAGCAATTGGAGAACCAGCAGATCAGTACCTTGTTGACTCAGTTGCAGGTTAAGAGGGATCAAATCTTGACGGCCAAAGGTAGAGACGATAGAAGGCCACTGGACCAAGAAGACGAAGAGAAATCTTCCAGTGAAACGTGGCTCCGCGAGTTACAGGCCAAACAAGCTGAGAGACGATTGAAGAAACAGAATCCTCTCGATCAAGACATACCCAAAGTTAGGTCATCGCCTCCAACGATCACGGGCCCGACAGTCGCGAGAAGGACCAGCGATCTGATGATGAACAGTCTGGTACAAAGCTTCGAGCAAGTCGGTCGAGACGTGCCTGATTGTCCTCGCGTTGTTTCCTCTGTGAAAGATATGGCAGCTAGGTTTGAACAGATCAAACTACAACCCGTTCCGAAGGCGGACGCGGAGCAAAAACTTCCAGGGAAGCAAAACTGTGGGTCACCCTCGCTGATGATGGATGCCTCTCAAGACGTCCAGCAAGCGGACGAATCGAGGCCGCTGAAACTTTCGTCGCAAAACTTAGCTGCCTTCTCCAAACCCGAGACTTCTTCGAGTCAGTCGATCTTGAATTCCAGTTTCGAATCGAGTTCCAGTCAGAACACTTTTATCTCCACCGCAGTGGCCAGCAATCCCGCGAATGGTCAACAAAGCGGTCTGAACGCTGCGCTCATGTCGATGTCTCTCACGCTACCGCACGAGAACGGTCTGCCGATCGACTATCCCGAGGATGACATCAGCGAAGTCGCCATGCAGAACACTATTCAGAACACCACCATCTTGCCGAGCGAAGAAGACATCACTCCCAGAAAGGTGAAACGCAGAATAGGGAAAAAGAAGAGCGTTTCGTTCTGCGACCAGGTAGTTCTCGTGGCAACGGCGGAGGATGACGAAAAGGACTCGTACATACCGAATCCGATCCTGGAGAGGGTCCTTCGCTCGGCAATGAACAAACCAGAGACTGCTCAGGTTCTCCGAGAGATCAGGAGTCTACAGGAAGCGGAACTGAGCCGCGAAAACGGTACTGTCATGAAGTTCCAACAGCAGACTCTCCCACTAAAAAGCGAGGCCGACAGCGTCCCCGCGACACCCTATCAGGATCAACTGAGAAGCGTGAACCCGGTAGCCATCCCAGACACGATAAAGCCTACCTTCGCGAGGCAAAACTCAAACGAGTCGGTGGGATCGTTGCCGGACAAGAAACTCTGCGGTTCGTACAACAATGAAGGCCAAGATGTTGTCAGAGAAACATACCCGGGGCTCCCGAACGTATCGAAACCGCCCACGTCGTATTCGCCTCAGCTGCAACAACAGATCAGGTACTCCCAGAATGGATATACCCCTTACGTACAAGCTACGTATTCCCAAAGCCAGACCTCTCATCCAAGGAATCAGAGTATACCGATCTCACAAACGCAGAAACCAGCCAGCCCGTATCCCAGCCAGATGCACAATCAATACGTTCCGAACAATGTGCAACAACAGAAGCCCATCTGCCAAAAGAATAGCTATCAAACGTACTACCAGCTGGAGCAACAACACAATCAGGTGAACAAGCAGATGTCCCAGCAGCAACAGCCTAACGTGAACCAGAGGATCGGGAACCACAACGCCAGCCCCATTACGGTGCAACACCCGCAGCAGCAGTTCGCGTATCAGCCAACACAGTCGCCCAGTCCTTATCAGAATCAGTACACCCACAGTTCCTACCAAGGTTATCCTTATCAATCGGTTCCTCAGCAAAATAGAGCGAATCAGCCGTTGCCGCAATATCAGCCGCCGCCGAATCCACCCGCCTCTTATCAGCAGCAGCAGCAGCAGCAAGGGTTACAGAACTACCAACAGAGGCATGAGAACTATCAGAGACCCCTGCAGAAGCCTGATCAGCAGAACATCTTGGCACCGAACCAGACGTACCCGAATCCTCTGCAGAACGGGCAGATACAGTCGAACATGAAGTACCCGACCTATCAGCATCCGCCTGTGTCCAAGCAGAGCAAACAGATGCACTTTGTGACCACTGCGAAGGCCAACGCCACGGTTACACCACAATCCACGTCTTCCTTGCAGAAACCTGCAGTCACGCAGGCGGCCAGGACCGCGCCCTGCCATCTCTGCCGAAAGAAACAGGTCACCGAACCGGCGATCTACTGCTCGGACTGCGACTTCTACATGTCCCGCTTCCGGCCTAAGAACTAAAACCGACGAATAGCAAAATGAATCGAGAGTTTTATGAGATTAGTTCAGATTAGATGTTTGCGCCGAAATGATAGAGTTCTCTGTTGTTTTCAGACAAATTTGATCTGTCTCTTTCTCGCAACGTTAGAAACTGTTTGGTTCAATAGAGGAGAGTCCCCTGTCTTGTACAAAGTTAGATTAGGCGTAGACACGTATCATCGAAGACCTTCGTCGTGCAGCTGTTAGTTTTAATTAAACGTGTATCATCGATCATGTATTTAGCGTCGCTTGTAATTTATGGTAAATCGTGTAGAAAAAAGTGCACTCGATTTGATAGAATTGTTTAATGCTTACCCTGTCTGGACGGATAAGTTTGTTCTTTTATTATCGTCAAGTATTATTCTCTTCACTATTGGTTGTATATAACATTGTCTTAGATATACTCTGTGTAGTTTCTCTTTGTATAAAGTATCCGTTAAGGATTGTTCGTAGGCAGCTGTAAGTTTAGTTAAGCTTAGCTTCTAACGATTCTGTTTTACGCACACGTTCGACGTCGCATTGTACTTCGTTCAAGAGACATACTGTCAGAATTGTGATACTAGCCATGCTACACAAGAGTTCTTATCGTTAAATTGTAGAGACAGCGTCGAGGGCCAGATCCAGAGACAGCTAAACGTAGCGAGCGTAACGGAAGTGTGGACAGAATATGATCTCTGATGAAAGCGTGAAGATTTTTTTTTTTATTTTATGTTAATAGGCGTTGATGTTTCTCTATATATATAAATAAATATATTGTGTACTTAAATAATTACGTTACATCGCGCGATCGACTGCGTATTAGATCGTTGTACAAATCCACGATTTTATACGTTTTGTATGAGTATTTTGTTTTAAAAATACTTGATTTCCCCCCCCCCCGTATGACATTGAATAAAGCGCTATCAAAATAGGTCTGTGCGAATCATTTCAGCCCCGAATTACCAATTTTAACATTAGATTGTATGTATAATAGTTCCATTTGTCATTTGAATATTAAAAGAAAAACTAATATCAAGGACAAAAAATTTCTAGAAATATTGTACATAAAAAAGTATTGGAGCATAATTTTAGGAAAATCAACAATTCCCACTTTAAATTTTGTATG
>CM052312.1:8558257-8572497 GCA_028455605.1 Lasioglossum malachurum | reverse complement strand
AGAAGGAATATTGCATTCGTTCTGACTCCCTTTCGGGTCTCTTGTGCAGCAACCTCCTCGTGGTGAGACCTGGGCAATCGGTATTATCCTCTATTTCTAAGAACTACTAGTGTCTTATGAATAAAGGATAGTATCGAGCTAATAGCTGCATATTTAATAAATA
Organism: Lasioglossum malachurum; assembly: GCA_028455605.1. Classification (NCBI taxonomy): domain Eukaryota; kingdom Metazoa; phylum Arthropoda; class Insecta; order Hymenoptera; family Halictidae; genus Lasioglossum; species Lasioglossum malachurum. The sequence goes on along the minus strand of CM052312.1, from coordinate 8,572,334 downwards.
TGTTGATTTTTAATAAATTCTATTCCTGTACCTATTGTCTTCCATAACATTTTGCACTTTCACCTTCCTTCAGAACAAAACGTATGTATTATTCAAGCTGGTTCACCCCGGGCGTGAACACTGTCATATATTCTCTGGTTATATTTAGGTAAAGAGTGCGGAACCACCGACACCGACGAAGTAGTATCTCGTTGGCGATAGTGTTATAAGGCAATTACAGAATGGGTAATGTCAGCATTCTACTGTATCATTCTTCTTCGACTTGACGACAAGTATCTGGTCGGTGGTGGAACTTTTAGCGGTGTGCAAAGTGTCCGTTTGGTGGAACAGTGTCAAAAGAAATAAAGTATGCCGGCGAATGGTGAGGTTGCGGGAGGGGTAAATCCGCTCTACCGTACGCATAGGAGCTGATCCAGGCTAAGATTTTGTGTGGGGGCAGCACTATACCGGAGGCATCGAAAACCCGGGCGTGAGCACTCTTATATCTTCTCTGGTAGAATATAGAAAACAGTGGGAAGTGGGAATACTTTGTTCACTTGCTAACTTCAGATCTGTGTATGGTTTACAATTAACGTTTAGCACTTCGAAATGTGGTGGTTAAACAATTTATTCTACAAGAAAACTTTAATAAGTCCAAGCAAAGTGATTTGTAGATAATTGAACTGTCTAATTTATAATACATGTGTTTCGTCGTACTGATGTGTCTAATTTAATTTAACTCATGTTCTGTGTGTTTTGTCCGGTATACATACATTATACACGATTGTACGTTTATTTATTAAAAGACACGCAGTGTATAATAAACGAATATTTAAATGAAAATTAGAGTATTCTTATGGCATCATTGTACATTATGTTCAATATTGAGGTCAATACGAATTTGGGATACCAAATATAATTAAACGTTTAACTTGTGTCTTCGTTTGTAAAAGATCACTTTTAAGATTCAAGACGTATGATTAATTGAATATTGAATGATCACTAAACACTCGAGAAAATGTCAAAAAATGTACTGTCCCGTCCGAAAGAAATTCAGCCAACGTTTAAAGGATTCCTTGAAAAATTTAAAAATAATCACCAATCTGATGCTATGCCCAGGTATCGAAATTGTATTTTACATAACATTTCATTAATAATCTCTTATGTTATGTTAGATTAGAAATATAATACAAAAATTCTTTCTTATTTAATATATTTGTATTCGTTATTTCTATATTACATATACATACGTGTAGAGATACATCCTTTAGAATAAAAAGATAATTTTTTACAGTACCCTGAAATCGATAGACACAGATTCTAAGTTAAACAATAGTACAGACGCATCTAATAGTCGTGAACCTCAAAGTACTGAGAATAATTCAATAAATTCTAGAACCAGTATAATATCGATTGTAAGGAAATTTTTTCTTCATATAAAAATATATAATAATGTTCTTCAAAGTAAATGTTGTATATTTCATTTAATTTCTATCTTTTTTTAGGGTAGTTCCGATGACTCATTCCTCTTCAACAATATTAAAACTCCTATAGAAACGCAGGAGGAAAACACTATTAATTCATCTAAAGACGAACATACAAGTCCCACAGACGAGAAAGTAATGTCAAGTCCAACATTCAAACCGAGACATTTGATTAGAGCCAAGCAGAAGTCAAAAATTCAATTTATTAATTCCTCGGATAGCGACGACGATATTGTAAAACCCCCTCTGCGCATAAATAGAAAAAGTAAAGTTCTTAATGATAGTAAGCATGAATCTGAAACGCAACATACATTGTCCCAAACATCGTTAGTTTTACCTGGAAGCAATGTAAATAGAATTGAAGCGGAAGGAAAGAAAGCGATAGAAAGAGACAGCCAAAGAACCCCGAAGAAAACTACAAGACCTGTGAAAAAAGAAAATATTATGATATCAGATTCTGACAGTAGTCCACATTTTAAAAGTAATTGTACCTCGTCTCCTCGGAAAGGATGGGTAGGGCCAGATTTCAAATTAAATTTGAAACCGTTAGACTTAGGAAAGAAACTGACTCCTTGGATCCAATCCGCTAAAACGAGACCTATAATGTCTTCTGTACCTGTAAGTACTTACCTCTAACACAATTAAGTACTTATGTACAAGAATTATTGAAATCGACACTGCTATATCTGCTGTGCAAAAATGATTTGATTCCAGGTCACGAAGAATAAATTAGAAGATAGGTGTAAGGAATTGAAGGACTTTCAAATAGAAATTTTAGAGAAATTTTACACTGCCCTAGATCGCATTCCACTGCCTGTCCTAGAAAAGTTTCCAAATTTTAATGCACAAACGTTTCAAGATTTAAAGGTTCTGCATCAGCATGTGAAAGCAAAAATACGTTTGACTGAGACGAGGTTAGCGCATATACAAACTGATGAAGATGTAAAATTTAATAGTAACAAGACATGCGAAAACACAAATAACATTGGGTTACCTACGACACCGGCAAGTTATCAATCAATAGTAAATACTTCGGACAATGATAACTTTAACTTGTCTGCTGGAAATCTGTCCGATTCAAATTATGGTACTGGTGTCCAAATGGATAGTACAATTTCTCCAATGCAGAAAGAATGTTTTCCATCATTAGAGAGAAATAATGAATCTCACGTGAAAGAACAAATGGATAATAGTATAAATTTCCCACCCAATCAAGGAAAGAAAAGAGCGTTCCAATTGAAAAGACCAATCAAAGCAACTGTGGGCACAGAAGTCTCGAAGAAAATAGAACAGATATGGGAGAAAGAAGGAAAATGTGAAACACTCAATGCTACAGCAATAATTAATGATATGTACACGACTATCAGTGCATATAAATCAGAAGTAGACGAAACTAAAGAAAATCTGCACGCTTTCCCCTGCTTTCCGCAGGAAAAAAAAGTCAATTCGACAACAACAGTTAATAATATGCATACAACTACTGGTATGTACACACCGGAAAAAAGTAAAACTATTGAAAGTACGCAGTTTATGCAGAAAAAGAAAGAAGAAAGTTCCGAGTTTAATGCAAAATCCATGTACGAAAAAACTAAGAACGATTGGGGTGGTATACAAGATGCATATGGTAACTATATTATATACGTAACTTTATAATTAATTGCACAAATCAAATGCTGTAATCTATATTTAATATTTTAATTATAGATGATGTAGATGATAATTCATATTCTGAAGAGATTGTAGAATGTTTAACTCAAGAATTCGAACAATTCCCTGCGCTAAATAAAGATTGTAATATAAACTTGGGTTTGAATTCTTCGGGTAAGTATTATGTATAAAAGTCACTCATTTTCTAAATAATAGTAGTTAAATAAAATAGTATGTTGTACATTTATTGAATTGGGAACATTAGCAACACAGAACGATGGAGTGAGTAGCAAGGGATCGAAAGATACGAAATCTACAAAGAATCAAACCGTGGCGGGTATATTTACTGGAAATTATAAAAACGATGGCGTCAGTGGTGAATTTGATAGTAAATCGTATCCACATTCACGAGAAATGTTAAAGGTGGAGTTCATTTTTTACTAATCTAGATATATTTTGTATTGTAATTAGGGATGTGCGAGAACTCGTGACGGGTCGAAGATTACGGTATGTTTATAATATTTGTAATATTTGCAGGTATTCAGACAAAAATTTGGATTATATTCATTTAGGCCAAATCAGTTGCAAGCAATTAATGCAGCACTTTTAGGATTCGATTGTTTCGTATTGATGCCAACTGGAGGAGGAAAATCCTTGTGTTATCAGCTGCCGGCGCTTTTGTTGCCTGGTATCACAATTGTAATTTCTCCATTGAAAAGTCTTATTTTTGATCAAGTTCAGAAGCTCACGTCCCTCGATGTAAGATTTTCCAAACATATAATCTCGTATATTGAATATTTCATATCAAAAATAGTTTACTGTCTTCTACATTATATAAGCAAACTTGAAAATAGTGATCTAGTTATCGTATTTTAATTTGAACGTGATCCTGGAGGTCTATGTCAAAACGGTGATCGATTTAACGTGGAATGAGCTTATTACTATACTTATTACAATTATAATATGAAAATGAACTTTACGTAGATTCCAGCAGCGCATATGTGTGCTCAATCAGGTGCTCAAGTAGATGGAATTTATAGAGAACTATCAAAGAAAGAACCAGCTCTGAAGTTATTGTATGTAACGCCGGAAAAAATATGCGCATCACAAAAATTTTGCGATTACTTGGCTACATTGTACGAGAGAGGGTTGTTAGCAAGATTCGTCATTGATGAAGCGCACTGCGTAAGTCAATGGGGTCACGACTTTCGGCCCGATTATAAAAGGTTAAAATGCCTTCGAGAAAATTACCCCAAAGTGCCATCAATTGCCTTGACAGCGACAGCTACGCCAAGAGTTAGAACCGATATATTGCATCAATTAGGTCTTACCAAGCCAAAATGGTATGTCAATGTAATAAAATATTAATAATGTTAACATCGTTGATATTATGTTGTAATAAAATATTATATTTCCAGGTTTATGTCCAGTTTTAATAGGCCTAATCTAAGGTACGTTATAATTGCAAAGAAAGGGAAAAATTGTGTGGAGGAAGTAATAGCTATGATAAAAACAAAATATAAATCTGAATGCGGTATTGTGTATTGTTTGTCTCGTAAAGACTGCGACGATTATGCAGTGCAGCTGAAGAAGAACGGTATTCGAGCATTAAGTTATCATGCCGGTCTTACAGATAATAACAGAAGTGACATTCAAGGTCGATGGATTTCGGAAGAAGTATGAAAAATTGTTCGCGTAGAAGGTTTTTAATGTTTATAGATAATTTCGCATGTTGTATATGATTATATGGTACGACCAATTGCAGATTAAAGTCGTTTGTGCAACAATAGCGTTTGGAATGGGAATTGATAAACCAAATGTACGTTTTGTAATGCATGCAGCTCTTCCAAAATCGATTGAAGGTTACTATCAAGAAAGCGGTCGCGCTGGACGTGATGGAGAAAACGCCGACTGTATTTTATTTTATAATTACGCCGATATGCACAGAATAAGAAAAATGATTGAATTGGATGCCTCGAATCCTAATGTGATAAAAACTCATTTGGATAATTTATTTAAAATGGTGTCGTTTTGTGAAAATAAAACAGATTGTCGCAGGGCGCTACAATTAAATTATTTCGGAGAAGTATTTAATCGAGAAGAGTGTATTGCGACTAAAGCAACATCGTGCGACAATTGCAGAAATAAAGTAAGTCATTGAGATAATGAATTATTATTATTATACACAGATTTTATATGTAATATGTAAATCTGTGTAGGAAGATTTCTCTATGTTGGATGCAACAGATTCTGCGAAACAAATTATGAAAGGAGTGCGTGAACTTACCCAATCGAGGAATTGTAAACTTACAATAGTATATCTTACAGACATATTTAAAGGAAGCGATCTCAAGAAAATTCGGGAGTCGGGTACGAGGTTTAATTTGCTATATGTATACCAGATTAATAGCGTCAGGCCGAGATGAGTCGGATTCTCGGAAATAATCTCGAAAATTGCGGAGAATCTGATAAGTGTCGGGAATCCCGATGTATTGAAGAATTCCGAAATTTTCGAGTTCTGACACACCTCTACTAGTAAATTACAAATTATTTTTACAGGAGTTAATAAGCATCCTCTGTATGGCTATGGGAGATCATGGAACAGGGGCGACATAGAACGGCTGCTTCATTATATGGTGCTCAAAGAGTATTTACAAGAGCAAATGTACATCAATAACGAAATTGCGATTGCCTACATTAAAATTGGTCCCAATGCAAATGAGCTTATGACGAATAAGGACACAAAGGTACATTAAATATTAGTAAAAGTAATAATAGCATTAACTTTAATAGCAACGATTTAATGGACATTAACGACAGGTCTTGATTCCCATGAGATCATCTAATAGTAGCACTGCTGCGGTAGCAACGGTGTCTACAGTCACAAACAAAATGGATAAAGTTTTACTAGACCTAGAAAGCCGTTGTTACAAGGAGCTGATGGAGATAATAAAGGGAATAGCTGGTGCTCTCGATGTGTCTGCATCCTCGGTAATGAATATGATAGCTGTCAGGTCGATGAGTCAGCAGCTACCAGATAACGAAGAAGCTATGTTGCAAATACCACACGTCACTAAGGCAAATTTTGAGAAATATGGGAAAGCTTTATTAGACATTACACAAAAATACGCAGCAGAAAAATATGGTAAATATAATTTTCTGTTATGTTAATTACAATATATATATATAATATCTTTTACTGTGTGTTGTGTGTAATAACTTATTAAATGAATATGTTTTACTAAAACGATGTATAGTATTATTAAATGAAGAAGAGGAAGAAAGTAATGGTGACGATGACGAGGATACATGGTATAACGATACAACTACGTATTCGGGTTCATTTAATAAGCCAGGTGGTAGAAAGCGCAAAGGCAGAGTCAATTATCGAAACAGTGCTAAAAAGTATAAACGAACAGCATCGAGGTAGATTATAGAAACACGTGTTTTGTATGTTTAATCTAATTAATATTTTTCATGTTAATCCCTAATATATCGGTAGCACGCGGAAAGGAAAAGCAACGACGAAAACAACGGCGAAAGCAAAGACAGCAACTAAAGCAACAGCAAAGGCAACATCAAGCAAAGGTCCAGGACTTGTAGATTTTACCCAACGAAAAGAATTCATTAAGAATCCCAATAGGTTTCTACAACTTGGTTAAAATACTATATCCGTGCCATATCTTCGCGTTTACAGGTGTGATTATGACTAATTTTTTATAATATAGAGTACAGTTTATCCGTGTTTATAGACATTTGGCATAGCCCAAAGTAATGCAACAGTATTAAGTATCACTTTCGTAACAAATGTTCACAAATCTGTATATATATATATAAATACGAATTTTTGTAATAAAGATTTATTTTTAATAACGATTTTAAAACATGTGAATTCGTGTTAAACAATTAGACGACTAACAGAGAGAATATATTTTTATTACGACTATATTTACAGTAACTATTACATGTCTATATGTATACATATCGACAAAATACATATTTGCTATTCAAGTCAATAAATAGAGGAGTTTATTAAATTAGTACAATACTCTTTTGTTGTTATAAAGAAAATAACTACAACTATGTATTACTATTTCTATAAATCCGGTTGCATTATTCTTACTTGACGATCCTCATTTTTAATGTGCTTCTTTAACAAATCCATAACTTCGTTATCAAACTCTGATGGAGTGGGTTTTGCTTCGGTAGCCCAGTAAAATATGTCCCAATCGTTCGATGGTAAATTTATGAGACGGTCGTACAGTTGTAATTGTTGATCGTTAAAATCAGATAAATACTTCTTGGCAAACGTACTTAAAAGCAGACCATTCTCTAACATACCCCGCTTACGAGACTGGTATATTAGTCTACAAGAAATAGTGCGATACATGCAATTGTTGTATCCAATTATATTATTGTAAATAGTTCCTCTTATTTCTACCTAGCTCTTTTAACTGTCGAATTCTCATCAGTACGTTCAATATACGGTGGTATACCAGGTTCATGGCCTTCCGGATGAATTATATCCCCAGGTTCATCTTTATGACTTACAGAACTTGTTGCAATACTTTTAACCAACCGTACCGGTTTAACCTTAAATTGCACACACATTGTTGCGACATAACTTCATTTGTACGTAAGAATAATATAAATGCTTTTTATTTTATATATTTGAATATGAACTTACAGTGAATACCGCAGATTTTACAAAAACATTCATTTTCGTTATTGTATTTGACTCGTTTCGAAAACGAAATTTATTAAACTTGATACAATGAGGTTACGCAAAATATATTATCATAACATAACATGTAATAGAATTGACGGTTATATGTTATGAATATATACAAATGTGACAGTTGTTGCTGTGTTTATTTTTATTATCAAATACAAGTGTAACAATTATTTGATGTTGACGTAAATCGTACCATAGATAAAACACAAGAATAGATCAAACATCTTAGAGGATTCAGTGAGGAGATATTGGTCGTTTTCTTGCACATGCGTGCCTAAAACAGTAACGTATCTATTATTCGGACGCTGCTGTAAAAAAGACGATAACTTTTTTAATACTGTACTATACGATTTGAATTTTTTTGGGAAGCTAGAGCAATTGTTTTACTTCAGCAGCTCGTTCCAATTATTAACAAAGAGTATATGTTTTTGTCCTACATCATCTTTAGCATAGAACAGAACCTATCTCTCTCTACATACATATATAGCACGCCTTTACGACGTACGCAGCGTACACCTCTGTTGGTCGGGTTGCCGTATTTTGGGTGGATTTTTAGTCTTGCGTTGTCATGGAGAAGCAGCTCTTAAATTTTCTTACACCTGTAGTCGAACATTCTGTATAAGATCCTCCTTGTACAAAAAGATTATATTTCTTACGTCTGACTCTTCTCTTATATATTCTATTCTTTTTATATTTATATACACATACATTTCTGTATACTTATATTCTAGGACCTACTTCTGTAACAACTGACTTATAGATCCTGTAATCTAAAGTTATATTTTTTCTCAATAAAAAAAAAAAACAGGTAGGTATTATTGGCAGCTGAAAAGAAGTCTCCTGAGGCGCATATGGGCAAGGGGAATCTATCGCTCGGCACGCCTGTCCCCACCATGGATACTTCCGTAGTTCCAATGTTTAATATGTTTAGACTTTTCGGCATACGCTACGTAGTGTGTATGACCGCTTAGCCAATATTACCCTAGAGCAGAAAATACGTGTGACTCTGGGCGGGCCTTTCCCGCATTCCTTCCAAGAGATTTATGCACTGCTCTCAATAATACATGTGACTCCCACTAATATCCGAGCACTCTCAAAAAGACGATAACTTTTTTTATTGTTGGATCATACGGTTTTAACCTTTTTGAGAAGTCAGAATAATTAGTTCGTTATATAACGTGAACAAAATTTTTGAAAATACTAAAAGTTGTATACATATAATTCAGCATCGCTAAGCAATTAAAATATTTGCTTCCTTGTTGTCGCGTAATCGCACGGCAACGTGATGATGAACATATGAATAAAAATGTTCATTACGTGATCTTGTAAATCTACGAAATTATTATTATCGCTAGGTAATTGCTAAACTGCGGATATTTACGTAAAACGGAAATCGTTCAAGTCTATTGTTAGAAACCGGAGTTAGGTAAAATGATATTTTCTCTTTTAACGACCTTGGAAAGTCGAAAATAATATAACAATATCTTGAAATCCTAATAATGTCCTCCGTTCTCCGACAGCTTTCAAACCCACTCTCCCCTTTTGATCCGGGATATTGTTTTGCATTTCTAACGATCTTGACAACTACCCGAATTGATTAATAAAGAAGCGCGAACGGCGTTTTAAAATTTCAAGTTTACAGTTATTATTTGGGCAAATGTTGCTGTGTGTCTGAATGCTATTGAAATACTTTCCTGTTAACATAACGGAACTAAAGGTCGTGTGGAGATTCGTCACATTAATAGGATTTTTAGCATATTTAGTTTCAAACAATAACAATTGACAACAAATTGGTAGAACTACTGAGAAAGCGGTTGTTAAAACGAGATTAAATATGTTATTAAACGTAACCGTTGATTTCTCAACGGGTATTATGCATGAAATCCGCTGTCCAGTAATTATCGTTCATGTACTCGGAAAATGACAAGCTGAAAATCAGATCCTGCGAACAACAAACTGACTCGTTCGTCTACACGTAATTCCGGTTGTCAGAAGTCCAAGAAATCAATCATTCCCTGCGTGTCCCACTCCCGGCTGGTTCTTATCATAAAACATTGTTCGCAAATTAACCTTGCGTGGTGATTGGCGACGACCAATTCAAAAAGAACGCCTACGGAACCCGCCTGTTGGAAAAAGACGGCTGCGTCCGCGGCTTTTGGACAGCTCATTGCCGGATCAGGTACATCAGTCCAGGATCACGCTCCACCGGCAAGCATGCTGCTCCTGTGGCTAATGTAAGTGATTGCACGCGGCAAACAACGATTTAGCGTTCGACAAACAGTGACGGTTGGACACGTTCACCTCGACATTATCGGTGGCGTTTTTTTTTTTTCTCAAGTTCAAGTGCAAGTGGTGGAGCACGTGCAATCAATTCTTTCGCGATTCGTTCCGATCGTTCGTTCGTGCGAACAAACACGAAACGAACAATGGAAATCTAGAACGCGATACACGGTCCCATTAATGTTATGCGAATAGTGCGCACGGTGATTCGGGATTTATTTTTCCGACCTCCGACACACTCTCTTCGCAGAATTAATTACTCATTAATATTTACATATTTTTGACAAAAATGAGCACGTACAAACGTGCTTATATATAATAAAATGATTTAAAGAAGAAAGAATTTGTTATTTGGTTTCTGTGGCTTGCAGATAATTTTTACTTTGCATAAAGGTCCGAAGTATGCTCGTTAATTTACCGCGTTTCTCTCAACAGAAGTCATCTAACAGTCGTAACGTCGTTACCTACCGGATTACCGGTCACCAGGATCTGGAGGATACTGGAGGACACGGTGAACGACACGGAGACACTGCTGGACCACGACTACCATGAGAAACAAGAGCAAAGAGTTTGCGAGACGATCTACTGCAATCAGATCGGTGCGTTTTGTTGATCTCGTAACGTAACATTTATATAAGTTGGGATTTCTCGTGCTCGCGTGCCGCATTATGTAACCGACTGTTCGCGCGTTCCGTGCAGATACAGTGGATCAAAAAAGTATTCGAACGAAACCTGTGGTAATTTCGTGAAACACATTAGTGCAAACCAGAGGTGGACATTCTTCGGCGAAATAAACATTTCAAATACTATTTAACATTTTAGATTTTATTTTGCTTATAGAGAAAATAGTATTTCAAATAAGATATACAATTTCGAAAGTAAAATATTTTTATTCAGCTTCGGCTTATTCGGCTTCATGATATACGCGAATGTCAAAGTGAACACACGTACTTTTGGTTTACCGTGTCGGTTGTTATCAGTGTTAAAATTAATACTGTGTTCGAGCGAGTTAGTGAAGTGAAAACTTGTTTATGGGGAGTGAATGAGTCTGATCCGTTACGCTCCGAGGTGAAACGCTATTCGGGTAAACTCGTGCGAGCCGAGTTTAGCCGATCGAGCGGGGGAAACAGACAGCTGTGCAGTTCGGTCGTACAGCATTGGTCTGTTATTTTTATTTACCGAAGTTATCACGGTTTAAATGTCGACGGCTTTTCACAAATCGGAAATTAAGTGTTCAAACACTTTCCGGATCCACTGTATGCATTGCAAATTATCGGCCAAGTGAAAAAGAAACAAACGACATTCCGCGGTATCTTTTTTTACGGGACACCGAATCACACGTGCTGCGCGGATCGAGTACGCGAGGAAATGGAAAATTCTAGTTAATTGCGAGATCTCGGCTCGTAAAGTTGACGGTCATTACCGCAGCTATGTGCTAACACAGAAAATGGCTGGCGTGGGAAAGAACTTATTGATCAATGAGATTTTGTTAATGAACTCCGTTAGTCAATGAAAGAATACTATTTATGCAACTACCGGAACAGTTAAATTTTAAGATCAACAGGAGCACAATTATCCTTTATTAGTGAGACTTTACAGTTCTCTAGATTTTTATAGATGCCTTTACGAAAATCTCAATTACCGAGATCTTTGAATTTTTCTGGAACGTTTCAGAAACCTTATTTTCAATATTCAGTTGTTTTAGTGTCAATGTTGTTGATAATGATAATTTACTACTATGTCTACATAGTACAGTACGCATCAGAACATAATTGCAGTATGATTTGAGTGGATAACGCAATTTTCTGACCGTTGCTATAATCGTAAAATGTAAACAATTCTTTTAATAGCCTAGCTACTTGAAGATATCGTCTTTACGAAGTGTGTAAATATAAAATGCAACTTTATATGTGGTAGTTATCCTGTCTAGACAGGATAAAATGGTGGATCAAATTATTAGTATGAAAAATATTTTTATTGCTCATGTGACAGATATATTGTCTACAGTGTTGTGTCAAATGTATATTTGTGTTCTGCAAACATCAATATTTCTTAAAAAATAATAAGAATTCGGCGTTTTTCTCGGCTACCATTGAAAAATTGATTATTTTAATGTACATTTATTAACTTGAGATTACATGTAGAGTACGTTTATTAACTTAACAGCTACTGTAAGTAATAAAATCAAGATTTTTAAATTTCATAAAATTTTATTTATTGGGGGATTATTTGGCATTTGCTCTGGACTAGTCAAAAATCATTATTTAAGGCTTGATATGAAAACGGATCACTTTTATAGTAGATTGTTCGATTTTATTTTAAGTTGTTTCCCAAATAATTTATTTAGTTCTATGCCATTGATTTAATTAATAATTTGATGACAGCTAAGAAGATTCTCGAGAGCATGGACACGTCGGCAGATCCTTGCGAGAATTTTTATCAGTATACTTGTGGTTCATGGGACAAACACAATCATATACCGGATAACGAAGTGGAATGGTCCGAGGATCAGGTCATCATGGAAAACACCTACAAACGTCTGAAAGGCAAGAACAGGATCTTCATATCAATTTTATATCAAGAAGTTTTGTTTCAGTGGTTTTCATTTTTTAAATCGAACATTCTCCTTTCATCGTCTTCTATTTGCCAATTTCTTTTTATTTCGTATGTTTTCCGTTCAATCGAAAGAGAACAAGTTGAGAAACTGGTCTCCAGGACCATGTTCCCTTCAGATAAGGATGCGTACACTGCATTATTTCTGCATCTTTTCTTTCAAGATATCCTCGAGGAACCAGATAGACCTACTGATATCATTCCGGTTAAAATGGCGAGGAAACTTTATCGTTCCTGCATGAACGTTGGTAAGTCACTGTTATGTATAAAACATTCTATTTGAAGTTTGTAATTAACTCTGAACTGCTACGATACTTTCGAAGTACTTACCTTATTTTTATTCAAGAATTTTCCATGTTATTAAATGTTTGGAGATTTCCAATTTTTTTAATCGAGAGAGATCGCCTGTTGAGAACCCCTGCATTACAGGGTTAACGAAAGTTTTTATTATAATTGGACTCGATTTTTATGTAGCCATTGTTTTATAATGTCCCATTAGACGCTATCGAGAGAAGGGGTATACGACCAATTCAGGACATCCTTGATTCTACCGGTGGATGGCCGATGGCAATGCCACTGAAAGCTTGGGACTCTCACAAGTTCCCTTGGCAAAGGATCGACAAACATTACGTGACACTGATCGGCAGTAGCGCTTTCTACAACATCGAATATGAAGTCGATCAGAACAATACGCATCAATACGTGCTCACGGTAAGCCATTACAACCATATTTTGATCCAACTACAGAGTGGACCACGAATCGTGATCAGTAGACTTTGTTTCATGTCAGAATATGACCTGAATACAATATTCTGGTTTGTCATTTCTTGCTGTTGCAGCTAGATCAGGAGGCAGAGTATCCTCTATCAACGAAGAGGGATTTGAGCAAAATATTCAACGACAACGACACATACGCGTTAGGCATCTACCGTATAATTGAAACTTTTGCGCAGAACAAGGGTTACCATGTGCATCAACATCAATTGATCAATGACGTGGCAAAAATGGTGGCTTTTGAGATCGATCTTCTGAATGTAATAATTTTCTCTCATCCTTTGCTGCATATTCTTTCGACGAACCCATTCAATCGGAAAATATGAATTTTATAGATTTTCGAGGAGGATAAAGAGTCGCACGCTTCCACTGAAAAATACGAGCGAATGACTCTCGAAGAATTGCAAAAATGGTACAGCAGCTCTGGCGTGACAGCTCCTACGGCGAAAGTAATTCACTGTTAAACTTATCGGAACACATTCGACGTCACTTCGTATCTGTAGACTGCGGATTCAAGTTGAAAAAGCCACGTGGACATTTATTACTTTTCTCAAATTTTAAATTA
>CM052312.1:8407565-8552817 GCA_028455605.1 Lasioglossum malachurum | reverse complement strand
ATAACTTTGTCACATGAATTATTCCAATTACACCACGTTAGACGACATTTGAATTGGAAATAACTACAATAAGAAATTGCGTATTATAATAAATGTTATTTCACATGTAGAATTACATAATTTACAAGCCGGAGTAACGACAACGCTCCATTTCCCCATTATTGTTTCCAGCTTTATCTAATACCTGTATACTATAAACCGAATAAATTGCGGGTTTAAAATCCTCATTATGCTACAGACAAAAATATGATATCTAATATTTACAAATGAGGTGTGTAACGCAAGCTTAACAATAAGTTTCCGAATAACTCGATATACATATGTATATACACGGTGTTCGACAACGAATGAGAGAAAACTTAATATGTAGATGGTTCTTTCGAGCGATACAATATAAAAATCGAGAATAGAAAGATGCTATTTCAGCATCTTTCACCAATCTGAATAAAGAAACACATCGAAAAATAACTGTTTACCTTGTTATTTCATCGATCTTTTTACAACTGTGTCAATTGGACACCGAGGGACAGATTCAGTTTTGCATTCGGAGCTATTTTATCTCGAAAATTAAACACTTCTTCCAATCTATAGAATAATTCCCTTCGATATGATTTTTCCATTCTCTATGGATGTGAAATTAATATACTCATACAATATTTAAATGTGTAGTAATTGGTTAGATCCCAACATATACTCCTGTGGAAAAGAAAGGAGCACCCGGGCATATGGCATAGAAATGCGTAAAAAATCAAAATAAGAACACTAGCGTTGATAACTACAAAACAAAACCGAGACCGCGTTCTCTTTATATTCGATTATCAATTTACATTCTCATGAAGTTTCATCCCTTGAATATTGTCTCATCTGAAGCCGAACACCCTGTATATAGAGAGAGACAAGTTCGTTACAAGACGGCACAGTATGCAAACGTCGTCTCAACGTTCGCTTATTTAAAAATTATCAACAATCATGCAGCACTTTTTCTCCACTGTGCTCCGGGGGGTCTATTCCTCGTCGACATTACGTTCCCTTTGTTTCGATTATGTAGAGTGTAGAGGGATCCTGCTACGACGTAGCATCGCTACGCTGTGCCCTGTTGTAAGAAGTTGATTGCTGTTTTCTTTTTGCACGACGGACAAGGAAATGTATGCGTATCTGCCCAAGTAATCCGCCCGAAAAAAAGTCTAAGACCATTGTTATTCGATTCAGTTCTCCGTCACACTATTTACATGCGAGTATTTACCTGAAAGTGCCATTAAAATATACAGGCTGTTTCAATAGCACATATACAATCTGTACAGGTTAAATTTTTCCAATATTTTTTAATGCATCTATCGGGTACTTCCGTTTCTTTCAATTAGTTCCATCAGCTTGCGCAGTTTGTATGTGTGCTTTTGAAACGACTTGTACAAGTTGTTTCAGCATTAGTGGTACTCGATCGAGAAGTATGCGATGCTTCGCAGAAAGATTAAGGGCAAAGTCTAGGTTTAAATGTTTTTGTGCGAGTTTCAGTTTTCCGTAGCTACTAAACAAACTCTTATCCGGCTCTGTTTAATAGTACGCGAATCCAGCAGATTCTGAGTTGCGAAAAACTTTATCAACCAGACTTTCCATCGATCTTTTCGCGAAAAATCAATCCCTTGCAGAGCTACACCACTAGTAACAGATTTATACCTCGACTACCGTATCAATCGTGAGATATATTACTTAAACGCTGCAAATCAGAAAGCCAAATGGAATTCAGAATGCTTGTAATAGTGATGCGTTCGGATATGAAATGAGTATGTATACAGTTAGGTGAAGGTATGCTCCTGTTAATGAATATGATAGTTATCGCTAGATGAATTCGTCTTAGAAACATTTACCATTGTCATCATTCTGTTCTTATAGCGTGATATACTCCTTACTCTATGCGTTAGATGTACATACGATAAGATAGTTGTGTCAAACGATACGTTACAGGAAGTTCGTTCCGACGGAAAATCAAGTTCTGCGTAGCGAATGTGAACTTAATAGGGGATTTCTGAGTTGTTCGCCATTGTTCATTGTCAACGTTCGTCACGCTTCAATAACACGCAGATATATATCGCAAAATAATTGTCGATATAAATGTATTCATACGTATATATAAATACATATATACCCAGCAAGCAATCTGCTCTTGATTTGGTATGAATTTGGCACCAAATGGAGGGCAGACCTTGCTGACTGGGTATAAAAATACATAAATATGTACTTGTTATTCACGAGATTTGCCACTTCGACATGTCGTTCTCTCTAAAATTATCTTTGTCAATCAGTATAGCAGAATTTCTTAACATCGGTTTTATTAACATAAGGTCTACAAAAATTATTGCGTGTTACATTTCGTTACACCTTCAGAGTTAGTACGTTGTTGGATCGTTTCTTTCTCTTTCATGGTTTTCTTTTTCTTTTGTTACAATTTACACGCATCGATCAGTTACGGCATTAAGTAGGATAGCTTTTTTAAATAATGCATATAACATTTGCCATATTCTATGCAGGACGGCCAAGTTGAAAAACGTTTTTACACATTCTCCTCTGTCGAAGGATTAGAAGACGGTTTTAACTCGAAACCGGGGAGTAGGTATATATATATATACGCGGTTACATAGAAACGTGGCTTCTACACCTTAAATTCTTCTCAAGCTTTACGCATTCCGTGAACAGAAGTCATTGGGAAACAAAAAGAAACAGAACAGAATCGCGTGAATTTATTTCCATTCTGTTGAAAGTCATTTCGTCGATCTCGTCTCGTCTGTACGCGGGAACAAGTTCTTGTCACGGCTTTTGCAGGCGATCTCGTAATTGCGATCGGTCAAGAATTACTTACATTCCCGGGTTTGCTCTCAAAGCAGTGGATTTCTCTTGCTGTATTGGTCCTTTTACATTTTGAATTGTGCATGGAAATTAGACAGTGTTAGTAGCGTTAATCCTCGAACGTTCTTACGAGTATAATAATTGACGATGTTTACGACTATTCTCAGTGCTTCATTTATCAATTCTTGGAAACACATTTTAGAAATACTTCCTGTACACACTCTTTCCGTTGTTCCTGACAGCTGTTCATCTAATTTAATCGCCCAAAACTGAGTAATTAAACGACGATTTTGATAACCTGGGTCGATATAGAACCCCCCCCCCCAGCCCCAAAAATAAAGTAAGATTTTAGAGGTATGAAAGTACTTTAATACTCATGCAGCCAACAGAAATGTGGAATTTGTTTGTTTCTTTAATTTTTCCAATTTCCAAGAGGAAGGCAAGGGGTTGGTAAACTCTTTTAGGTTTCCTCAGAAGGGGCCTTCGTTTGTTAGATATTTTTATTCAAATTTGTTGACGTATCTAGTAGCCCAGATCACAGTACCTACGTGCAAGACACCTTTAAATAAAATAACCGAGAAAAAGTTTGTCTAACGACTTTAGTTCTAACGACTAACCAACCAATATTGCAACCAAGGCCCAACAAAATACCAACCATAAGGTCCAGCCGAGTACCGATACCGTTCGATAGATATTCTCGTAAACGGAAAGCGCGTGATAGCCGCAACATCGTGCATCGAGTGCTCGCGATCGATGCTCTTAAATAAATCTTGACCGACGCGTTTACGCAGGATCATCCGTGCCAGCCGCCAGACGTATCTGCTACTTCCTACACGCGAATCGTACGGACTAGTTACCATCTAGAAAAATACGGCGGTCGAACCAGTTGCGAACATAAAAACAACGAAAGATCCCGAGAAGATCATTCGGTCACTCGAAGACAGCAGAGAGGCGATCAGAATTTTATACAACAACGCTGTTTGATTCTAAGTGGTACGCGTCAGGTTTTCAAACGTTCCGCGGATTTTCAGTAAATTATACATCCCGATTTCCGTATCAAAATTATAGTTCGCTTTGTACACTTTCTTCACCATTTTTCCCCCCCTCTTTTTGTTTTCGCTCTCACTTCGAAATCGCGAATCTCAACGTTCGACAAAGCAGCGCGGTTGGATGCAACTGCGCGCGCACGCGACGCGCCGCGCCGGTTTCATTTTCGATTATTCTTTCTCCCCCTCTTTTTCGAGTGTCACGGAACCGATATTGCACGGTCTACGATCGCGTTTCAACTTTTAACACAGACTTTTCGACTATTTCTAATTCCTTAACACGCTGACTATCGCGAAGGCCCACCGAATAATTACGAAACCGAGCGGAGACGAACAGTCAATTCCTGAATGTTAGGGTGTCCCAGGATGTATAACGGATTTATAGTGATCTCGCGGTCCTGTAATTTGATTTTTCACACCGTTGACAGACGATTTTAACCCTTTAAGCACTCGGAGCTGTTTTAATTTCTTGCAAGGTACGATTGCAGACATTTAATGATCATCT
Organism: Lasioglossum malachurum; assembly: GCA_028455605.1. Classification (NCBI taxonomy): domain Eukaryota; kingdom Metazoa; phylum Arthropoda; class Insecta; order Hymenoptera; family Halictidae; genus Lasioglossum; species Lasioglossum malachurum. Next base: position 8,548,425 of record CM052312.1, on the reverse strand, counting down.
GCCCGAGCAGATTTTGCTGACTGGGATGCTCTGAAATGATAAGTAATCCCATTCTCGTTCTGAATGCTCTGTATAATTTCAAAGAAAAAGATCTCTCGCCGGTCAACTTGTTAAAGCAAACTGTCGCGAATAATTGTATACGTAAAAGAGGATAGAGGAAAGGGGATCCGTATGAATCGTGGAATGTGTTTACGAGTGAAGTGTTAGCCGTCAGTTTATTTGTAGCAGTCTCTTACCAGGTATTAGGAATTCATTGTCCGTGGTATCCCGTTGCGAATGATCGTCTGTTCATTTTGATTCTTTGTTTTCTATCTATTTGATGTATCTGCTTTGACGACTCGTCTCATCAATTAGCAGCGGCATGATTATCGTCTCCTCTTAATGATCCGAAATGCGTAACGGAGGATCGATCTATATATTTCTTTTGTTCTTTCGCGTGTGTTTTTTTCTCTCTATTTCGATGATCCACTAATACGATCGATGATCGATGACATTTGGTATTTAAATACGAATGATTGACGATCAAAATGTCCGGAATGAGACGGATACCGTTGACAGAGTTGGGCAGGGCAGGACTTAATCGGAAACTTCGTGGTAAGATCAATTACGTTTCAAGTACGACTCGAGGATGCGAGTGCGCTTTCGGTTCGTCTGATTAATTAATTCGGCCTCGGCTAGCATAAACACTCGAGCGATCGAAAGATTCGACGAGTTTTACTCGATTAGGGAAAATTGATTGCCACCCAACTCTGATCAATGATGAAACCGGTGAACTCGATCGATCGTTCCGAGGAGATGAATTGAATCGATTGTAGAGCGTTCGAATCGCAAAAACAAGAGAACTTCTCAGGCGGGACAGTTTATTCTTCGTCCACGACGGGACCATATCTCTTTTTCTCCAGAACAGAAAAATATTATGCTCTATGTATATTAGTTGAACACAAAGAACATCTCTCTTTTCATTTTTTCCAGTGTTAGTGTGTTATGTGTTCGTATGTATGTGTGTGTGTCTGTATCGTGTGTTTCTATATATACGAGTCTCAAACAAACAGCTATTCTCGCACAATGGACAACCCACGCGTCGAGGATTTCGATCTATCTCTTACACGCAATAAAAATCCAGTTGATCGGCTCGTTTCGTGTTAAAACGTTCGTTATGATACACGGTAAACCTGTAATTTTTCCCTTTACGCGATGCAACGCGTCGTACGAAAAACCAAAAGACCTGTTTGCTCTCTTCTTCTTCTTCTTCTTCTTCGTCTCATTGTTTTGTACGTTGCTGCACGAACGCGTATCCGTTTCTCTCGAGACGCGCGTACAAATAAACGTCTATGAGTTGATTCTTATCCACTAGAATTTTGATATGATGTAATGTGAGTATATTTCCTCTGTAGACTGTGTGTAACGTGTGTTCTCGCATCACCTCGTCTAATTCTGCTCTGCATTTAAGAATACCATTTATAGTGTTTTTTTTTTTATTCAACATAGCTTTTTATCCTCGATATTCTCGCACATTCTTTTTTTCTCGTTTTCTCGTGTGTACTCGTTTAAACAGCAAAGAGAGTCGGAGGCGAATAATTCTTATCCATTTTGTTCGTTTTTTTCTTTCTTTCTCGTCTTGTATAATACACTATGCAACGTTACAAATTAATCTTTTTCTTGTTTCTCTCTTCGGTTCACGATCTCCGGGAAATTATTCCATGCCGCCATGTTTTCTCGTCTCTCGTACGCGACAGTCCGTTCTCATGGTTGGTCGCGTGAGATCGTACTCGTTAAGAAAATATGACGAAACGAACAAAGAATAACGGGCTTGCTCGACCACGGACACAGAGAAAGAGAAGGACGGAGAGCAGGGTAACGCTCGAAATCTTATCTCGCGAAGCAAAATGGCGTCGGGCCGGGCGTGCTCGACGCGGAACGATTTCTCTTTTTCCGTTCCGTGATTCTCTTTCTTTGTCCCTCTCTCTCTCTCACACACACACTTTCTCTCTCTCTCTCTCTCTCCTGCTTTTATACAAACTATAGCGCGTCGCTTATATCGTTCTATTCCGTTACAACGACGTGAAAAGATAAAATTTGGAACGAAGGGAAACACGCGTGGTCGCGCGGCGAACGGTGGTTTCCGGCGACATGATCTTCTTTTTCCTTTCGATCCTGTCTTCTTTCCCTACTATACCGTTGTTTCCCAAGATTTTAAAGTAATATTGCAACGTCAAAGGAACTGTACAACAAGCTTATTACAGAGCGGCTTTCTTTCTCTCTCTCTCTCTCTCTCTCTCACTCTCACATTCTCTCTCACTCTTCTCGAGACGTTCTTCCTCATGCCTTTCTCCTTCTCCTTTTTCCCTCGCGATCAAGTACGACAAACGGAAATCTTCGACTCCTCGTCCAGACATCGCGGCGAACGATCGAAGATGTGATTGATCGATCGATCGCCGTCCGAACCCAGCTAACGTCCGGCGAGCTACACATGCTTGTGGCTTGGCGGTTCCTTTCTCCCGATAGTCCACGTAATATTATTTCGTGTGATGTGTTCTTTTTTTTTATTATTTTCGCAACTTTGTTAAAACTTACTCGCTAAACAATTTGTTACTTTATAAACAGCGTTTCAGAGATAATCTACGGACTTAACGTTACTCCATTGGAAAGAAACGAAGAGAGAAGGGTGGGGAGTGGCAGGGGACGAGGGTAAGGGGCGTAGAGCTGAACGAAGGGGGAATAGAAAAGAAAAAACGAAAGGTATGAACAAACGGAGGTGGTACTTGTGAAACCTCGATTAATCACCGATCGCAAATCGGTCGAAGGTATAATAAGATGCTAAGTCGTTGGCGTTCGCTAGTCCCATAAACCCGTCCGGAGGCGTTCTCGATCGCGTCGCATCACGTACGAATCGAATTCTCGAGTAAAACAATACACCTGTGTTTGTTTTTTTGTACACCTAATCCCTTACTGGTATTTTATTTTGCATCTCTCGCCGCTCCGGGAAACGGATCATTACAAAAACACCGTACGATCCTTCGAAATCGTTGATACATTATCAAGCATCCTATGTACATCTCTTACATAAATAAATCTTCTTAAGGTATACACACAGTGTATCCGGATCGTCAAAAACTTATCAGATTGCTACGCAAATAAAACACGGAGTCCAATGGAAAGTCAATAGTATCGTTCTTCCTGCGAACTGGTTTATAAAAATATGATTTTTTCAACGGTTCGATCGGCAATATAGAATAAAATCGTGATTCGGTGTAGCCGCCATTTCGATTTCGCGCGACACGGAGGAGAGGCTGCGACCTCGAAGTCTTGCGCGTGGTCACACAGAAATCAAAATTTACAATCGGAATTCCGATATACTGTTACGAATATATCAATCGTCCTCGCGCAACATGAGACTTTCTTTATACATAACCGCAAACAGCTCGAAACCCAGATGAACGAACATCCAAGATTTCAGTAAGGGATCGATCTCGCAAGGGCGAGACCAAGGGAAATCATCGTGTATTCGACGGGACTCACTCCTGTATCGTGTTTGTTTTCTCAACGCGACGCTATTCGCGAAAGGAAAATTTCATTAAAATTCGCGTGGAACCTTTTCACGGCTCGGTGATCGATTCCGGCGGGACGTGTAACTGTACAAGCATTATTTATTTGTTTATTCTGTTTTCCATTCGGGAGAATGGACCGATGGACGCGCGTACACGTTGGCTCGAGGACAACGATCGCGCGAACAACTCGCCTGGCACGGGTTCATGAGTCGAGCGATTACCGAAAATGGTAGAAGAGACCTCGAGCGCGCGAAACGATGTGCGAGGTTCGTCACGGAATAAATTAAATATAACACGATTCCACTGTTTTCATTCCGATGAGTTTCCACTACGTAAGAACATTATATATATATACACGTGTTATGCATCGGTAAGAGTCATAGTTACATTACAGTAGCAGTATAGATCGAGTATAGAATAGGCTACCAACTTATCATATATAAACGGTTTGGTTGTACCTAACTATATAATAATCAATACTTCTGTATAGGTTACAGTCGCCTATAACGTTCAATTGATCGTTGGCTCTGACGAATCACGTTCTAGGCCCGATCGATTAAAAATTGGACGGGTGGAATAAAGAATAAAGAAGGGAAAACGGAAGGAGGTTTGGTGGGTTGGGCGGACGGGGGGCAGGGGGGTTGGACGCTCGAAAAATTCTCAAGATGTACACGGAATTAGGTTAAATCGGGAGTGCAGTTGGGAAAGTGGGATACGAAGGATCTAACAGGAAATATATTTGAGTTTTGTTTTCTTTTTTATTTAATCATAACTACCATTAGAGATCCAATGTTCATCGTTACCTTTTTCTTTTTTTTTTCGTTTCCTCTGTAATCTTATCCAGAATACTAAACTCTCAAAGTGGCGTCATAATATTACTTTAAATTCATGATAATAAAGTCTATCGTGTATGAGAGTTTAACTGTGTGTCAACATGTCTCATACCATTATATATTTATATATATATATATAATCGGTATATATAATATATATAAATATAGATATATTTATGTATATATATTTATATATATATAAATATTTTAATAATAGTATGTATATATATAATATATTCACTACCTGCATATCACAACATAAATTTTACTCTCTCCTCGACCGTTCAAACGCGGACACGCACACACTCTCATACTCACGCGAACATACACACACGATCCCGTTCTACGTAAATTACTATATAACGCTGCGGTAGTCGGATAGTGGTTGAGTTTCTAAGCATTGTAGCGCCGTGACCACAGAGAGCGTTATCCCCATCCGCGTTTTCGATGACCAGACGCACACCTTTGATCATCACTCGCCGAACATCGTCTCGCTAACTTTCTTTTTATTCGTCGTTTCTCCCATCATCGCGCGACGGTGATACAAAGATGCGCGGGGTGAGAAAGGGGTCACGTTGAAAATCCCTCGGAACGCGTGACGTTCGTCTCGAAGTTTACGGGACATGTCTCGACGTCACGCGTCCCGACGACGTTTCCGGTCGCGATCGTGAACAGATCGGCGCGACACAGCTAAACAGATCCCGCCGCGTCTGTACTCCCCTTTGATCGGCGAACCTAACCGACAGTCATGTGGTTGTAAACGTATCAGTGTATGTGTGTACGTGTGTACGTGTGTGTCGATACGTCTGTGATTTGGCTCCGGCGCGGCGCGTTGATCTTCCTCCGTCCACGGTGATCGACGCGCGCTCAACGATCAAGATCCCCCAATTCGGAATATTTTGTCTAAAAAACGCAACACGAACGACGATTGAGTCGTTTGCCAGGGACGGCGCGACGGTGCGCCATCATCATCATCATCATCATCATCATCATCAACATCGTCGTCGTCGTCGTCGTTTTCTCTTCTTGCTCGCACGGTTCTCGCGCGATCGGTGACAAACGGTACGTTCTCGTTCTCGATCTCTTCCTCTCTGTCCCTCTCGTCTCTCGATCCGCTACACTGCTCACGAGCTCAGCCACTAACAATTATACATCAGCATAAAACCTTAGAAACCATTGGCTCAGCCTGAACGCGTGGCGCTGGTTCGCGCTGTACCACCTCACGGGATCCAGGGCAGCCGGCGAGTTTTTAAAATATGCGACAGGAAGCTGAGCAGCAACTACTTCCGCCGCCTTTACTCTTTTGCCTCTGATCTGTAACAAAGAGACGACATCGTTAACGTAGGTCCGGCGACTTTCACTGATCCCGGGGGAAATCGCGTTTCGTTCGACGCAGCGTTCGATCGATGACCGCGGGGAAAGGTGGGATCTCCTTAGTGCGTGCGGACGCAGCGCGTTGCTATCCATACTCCATTCCCCGTAACTTTCTGCTATGCGTCTGGACGCACAAGTTTGAGAGGCCGCAGGATCGCAGAACGCTGCGTCCAAACGCGCTTAAGAGATACCACCTTTCGGAGGAGTTCCCTTAACGCCGGACAGTTCAAATGCTAGCGATCCGTTAACTTTCTTCGAGTTTGTCTTGAAAAATTGAACATTGCATGAACATCCGCAGTCTAGTGATCACTGTAAATTATACTGAAACTGTACTGAGTTAAGTTGGTAAGCTTTACTGTGTCACTCTCTTAATGCGATCTCCAAAAATCATATACCGAAGTTTAACGATTATTTAAGTAAACTATTGTTATAACCTTGATTATCTTTTTCCTTTCATTGGATTTCTAACATTGTTAACTTATAAATAGTGTAGAATAAAAAGACTGACACATTACTTTTTCTCATTTATTTAAGAAAAACCTTAAGCGCCCGGAGGAACGCTCTAGGGGAACTCCCGCTATGTATAAACGACTAAAGTCTTCCTGCGGTGTCGTTCTTTCGTTCTCGCCGCAGACAAATTCCCAGATTAAGAAAAGTTCTCACATGTACATTCGTACAATAGTACATTCAATTGCGCGGACACTTGATTATCATAAATACATGTGAAGTAAGGCTCTCTAAATGCGCGAGGTGTCCGTCTATTAGGAGTAACACGGGTCGCGCGCGTTCGGGTGTGTTAATATGCGTGGAAGAGTGTTGTTTAATTTTCCGTATGCTCGTGAGCAAACAAAAATGTCGTAAAGCGTCATTGCTCCGGGACTTGTCCGAAGACCGCTGCCTCGTAAAAGGCGAAATAAACTCGAGGGAGGGAGACGCCGCGCAGTATGACCCGGAATCGTGCGTGTCGCGGTGCAACGCACACGTTTATCATTTCAACTAAACGCAGCGTTTCCGCCGCGACGAGTCGCAATTCTTTTCCGCGGGGCGGAGGATAGTTGTCCTCGGCTTCCGCAAGCGAACCGTAAACCGGGGTAATATTTTTCTTTCTCCGTTCCGCTTCCACCGCGAAGGAAACGCTGGATAAGTATCGTTATGAATTGCTGTGCCTAGCGAGCGTAAAGGATATTCGTCAGGAGACAGTACTCCGAGAAGCGAACGACAATTTAAGTACTGTGCGTCCGTCAGCGTTACCAGATCGAGGATAGTGGGAGAAATGCTATAGTCAGAACCTAAGTGACGTCACGAAGCTATAAGGTAGGCTAACTCTGATAGCGATGTGGCGATTCCTGCTGAGAGTGGGGATCCTTATCACGATCGTACAGCGCGGATCCCAATAATTACTCCTCTACCATCCACGCATCGTCGCTATTGGCCGAAAACTTTACAGGTTTTCGTCATTGTCTGAAGACAATAGCAAGGCCGTGTTCTTTGCCTAGCCATCATCTGACGGACGCACAGTACTGTCACCTCTGTGATTCCGTTTGTTCTTTCTCTGGCTGCATACTTTTGAGATCGTGACAGGATTGGCGGGCGTTGATCATGGATCGTGAATGGTGGACACGGGAGATTTGGGCTTTGGGTACTTTGTCAGTCGGCTATCTCGCTGACACTGACTGTGCCGCCGGGCTGGAAATGCATGCGTTCACCGTTCGACAAAAAGCCTGTAACCGGTAAAAACTTCATTCGGATTGTGGCACAGCTTAATCCAAACTTAGCCACTACCCTGGTAGCATTTATGGTTGGCATTTTGTTGGACCTTCGTTGCAATATTGCTTGGCAAACCGTTAGAAATGTCGCCTTTTCATGCAGTTGGGAAAACGAACTAAGGCCCATTCGGAAGAACCACAAGAGTGCTTCACCTTCCCCTTGGAAAATGGAGAAATGAATAAATTCCAAGGCTGCGAAAAATAAAACCTTAGTGGACCAACCATTGTGCGACAGTAACAATTTAGAATATAACGATTAACAAGTTTTTAGTTAGAGTGTATCCCAGCATATCCCAACTGTTGGCCACCGTTGACCAACCATAAATGCCACCAAGGAAGGCAAAAATGAGTGACGGCGTTTTGAAGAAGAAATCTCAAGTTTTCAAATGAGACCAGTTTTATTATTGCACTATTTCTGACAACGAAATGATCACAGTTCAAATATCGAACGACGATTATCGACGATTTCCTACGAACCGGAAAAATACTCAAATACTTTTTGGATCCACTGTGTCTCTGAATCTAATTACTTGACAAAGGTTACTGTGCAGAGAGGAAACGTGATTCGCGTAACGGGGTGAATGCGAATCCGAGTTCCGCTCGTTATTTGCCACGTCGATAAGGGTTGGAGGCCGCGACGCCATTTTGAAAAAGTTTGCCACCGCGGCGCATTGTTTACCATATCGAAAATGTCTCGTTAAAAATAGAGAACATTGTTTTTCACGCGTTACTTCGGGAGTTGATAAGTGAATTGACGAATTTCAATCGTTTATGGCGAACGCATTAAGTTTATTACTTGTATATTACTCGGGTTACTTTCCTATTACGTAAGTGGATAGTATTACTGCCATTCAAACAGAGGAAGAGACCATTCGCTAGTGTTCCTGAAGACCGATCAATTTCGACAAGTTTGCGGACGTCTTACATTACGCGCGGAGGAAAAGAAATGGTAAATTAGGTATAAATAACATTTTTTAGTTGAATGATTTAAATTTTGTGATATTATAAAATTCAAGAGGTTAGTCGACATGTCTGATCATTTTAGTCTGTTTTGAATATTTATCGAAAAAGAAAAGAACAATTCTTCAACGTCATTCTTTATAAACTACACCAGGCGACATTTTCTATTCTGCGAAGATCCAATGAATTTTTTATTTCCTCCAACTAACTAATAATTAGACTGCGGATTTTATGCACTCGTGACAAACATTAGTAGGTGAAACAGTAAAGAAATAAATGTCTATGTATAGCTCCTATGTATAGCTCCTATGTATAGCTTGCGTTCCCTGGAATCGATGCACAACATTATTTATTTTGCATAAAGTAATGCGACGTGTGCTCATGTGCCTGCTCAAATGTTTACATTATTGACAACTATTTCAGACTTGGTAAAAATCTTTTCATGAGAGACAAAGTATTCTTCCCAAAAATTGTACCCAAGACTTTATTCAAAAAATATGTCAACGAATTTTTAGTTTCAGATGGACTTGGATTGAGATCTAGTTTCAAATGGCTTTTATCACAACATCGGGGAGGTCAGCGCTGGAATTTTATAATTAATAAATAGGTTATGGGATACTTTCTAAAACGAAATTTTAAACATACAAAAATAGTTTCCGGATGAAGTCTTAGAAGTTTTGAGAAAGAAAATTCCCAAAAATAACTGTTTCCCACACAATTACTTAAGAGTCGTGGTAAACAGCGACGAGAAACGTAAAAGAACGGGGACACAGAGGGAAATCAAACAAGATGCAATTTTCAATGTGTTATACGAGCTAGACGCTAGTTGCATCGATACTTCTGACGTCATTGTTGGTATAAACGGCAACAGTGGCATGGTTTCATCGATTCAAAACAAAGTAAAGGGAAGTAACATCGCAAAATATTGTGTCATCGTGGTCACAATAAAAAGAGCAGCACCGTATTCATTTTTAATACGTACAGTGGATCCAAAAAGTATTTGAACACTAAATACCGGATTCCTGATAAATTGCCTGTCTCTAAAACTGCGATAATTGTACGATAACAAATTTCGACTCATTTTCAAGCTTGAAGCCTTTAGTTTCGTAATCCATCATTCATTTTATTTTAAAATTTGTTTAAAACAAAAATCGTACATCAATTTCGAGGGAGTCGTAAGAAAAGGTCTGATCGGTGTTGAACGGAACCGTTCCGAGTTTGTGTGGATGGTATAAATCGACCTTTGGTTGTTCTAGGGTTAATGCCGAGGTTGGTCGACGAGAAATCGAAAGAAAAAAGATCTCCGCCCAGTTTCCTTTCGAACAGTGGACAGGAGAGAAAGGATTGTTGGGCCGGGGGCCGTTGATGATTTACCTTGAGAATTAGGCTCGGGAAGATTCTCTCGTGGGACCAGATGCATCACCGTGGTTTTTCCAAAGGGAAGCCCAAGAGCACCGAGCGTGACATTGCTGTGTAGAAAACGGCCTTGGTAGATTAACCGCAGGATCTCCGCTTTGGCGACTGCCTCTTCCGCCCAGTCTGAAAGACAAAGAGTCTGGTATCAGCAACGCGACCTTGCCTCGGATATTCACGGGTTTTCCATGGTACCCGCAGCAAAAAAAAAAAAAGAAATAAAGAAAGAAAGAAGGAAATTTCGCGGCCGTTGGCCCGGAAAAACGTGGATACATCGGCGCTTCGATCTTGACGGTCCCCTTACTCCGTTCCGCCCTGACGGACGTGAAATTCACCCTTTATTTTGAACCCCTCTTCCGGATTTCACGTTCCGATAATGAACGAGACACGAACATCTGCGTGGAAACTCGTGGATCTCGGTTCGCTGGGTTTCTGAATTTCTTTCCAAATTGTTCCACGGCTGGCCATTTGCCGATGAATAGTCGAGGCATGACGGTCGAATAATGTATAATATAGCGTTAAAAACCACTAAATTTTATAGTCAGATTTATTCGGAACGAGAGGACAAACATTGGAATATTCAACGGATATATTTCTACCCTGAAGAACGGAAACGATACGAGGAAAAGAATGTTGCTGAGAATGCACAAACAAGGAAATCGAATTCCAATGTAGAAAATATTCTCATTTACGATAAAGATAAATAAAAAAATTGGCCGAACCGCCAGGTTTACTTATTATTCAGAATACTTTCCTCAAGATGAAACTTCGCTTATTTACTATTTTTACGTACTGCAAAATGATTCATCTCTTTCTGTCTCTGCTGTGAAATATATCTCTTTAACGCTGCAAATAAAGCATAATCGAATATGTGTCAGAGATAACGAAAAAAAGTTGAGTAATTGGATTAAACATGTCTCATCTTGATCGATCAGCAAACAACAAAAGAGTGGGGTTTCGACGTAATTTAAATTTCAGCCAAGTTCTTCGGCAGTAAATTTTCTCCGGCGAACTGCGCGAGCGATGCGCAAAAAAAGTGAAGCATTTGCATCGAACAATCGCATAGCGTTCGGCACACGGCCGACGGAACACAGGCTGTAGCTTCTTGAAGGCGTTCCCGAGGGCTTTCGGTCTTTTGCGAATACACGTTCCGCAAAGTGAGATTCCCAAGGAATGGGAATGGCACTTTTTTTTTTTATTACAGACTAAGCGGTCCTCTTTTATCTTTGTGTAATCGCGACGATTTGCATGGAGGCAGAGCACCGGAGATGCTCCGCGACAGGATTATACTGGTCGCAACGTAATTCGAGACAGCGACTATCCTGCTCTCGCGGTGGCTTAATGAATTTCCAAGGAGTGCCAGCTAGTTAATGGAACATTCCATCTTACGGTCGGGATCTAGTATCGTCGCGGCACTTTTCTGTCCCTGAAAGCCTAAGTAATTCGTGTACAACGGTTCGAGAGAGCAGAAGTTGTGGTCGGTGAATGCATTTCAATATTAAACGAGTTCTACCACTGCCTCTCTCCTGCGCGGAGTTTCTCCGGTGATTTACGTCCCAGGGACTTTATTTAAAAGAATACAAGACTCTCCTCTATCCGTTTCGTCTATTCCTCGCCGGTATTAAGCAACAGCATCATCCTCTGCTGATTCGATCCGGCTCCCTTTCCGTAACTCGAATTTCCTCGTTTCTTTCACAGTTATCGAGGCCGCGTTCTTACGGATCGAATAAACATCGCACAGTCAGAAAAATAACTGGACACTTCCGTGGTCGAAATACCCCACCGTGCGAAATTTTTGCGCGAGCCGTTTCCACACGGCGCGCGCCGCCTAATTGAATTGTACTGCCGCGATACATCCCGCGATAGACAGCACCGCTTCGCGCCCCCATATTTCCGCGAGTGTTTTCAATTCTGGTAGTTTCGAGCCGTGTACCGACAGTGATGAACGAGCAAGCATTATCCCGAAGCACTGCAGCGATACCCCGGCGTCGTGGAATTTTTCCGCGTTCCATTTATACGGGGTACCGTGCAGGGTTTTAAGAAATGGCGACTGTTCTTCACGGCGAGACATTCCCTGATACCCTTGCAACTTTTATGGGAATTAGCGAATACCGATGGCCTCGCGAGTTCCGCACGCGCCGCATCGTTTGTATAAAGTATAAACAATTCGTCAGCGCGTTGCTCGCTCGCTATGCAAAAATCAATCACACATTTTACAGTACGTAAAAGCAATGAATATTTCACAGATTTAAGAATTTCGATGTTATAAATAAATAATATATAAAACCATAAAATTTAAACTCGCGAAAGTTAGGATTGCATGATAAACTTTCATTAAAATTTCAATAGACCTTTTGTTAAAAAATAATGAATGTTCTTTGCAACTTTGTTGTAATATTTTTGACCCGCCGTCTAATAATAAATGGTGGAACATATGGTTCGAAACCAAACTTGTGCGGCAACGCTTGTCTAAAAGTCATTTTAGTTGCAGCATGCTTCATCATCGTGTTTCGGGTAGCAAAACTGTTTACAGTTATTTGTTCCTGGAGTGGTTTCCTGCCTCCTTAGTTATCTTGTTTAGCATAGTTGTCAAAGGTTATTCTGTGTAGCAACAAATAAAACGGTATTGCGTGGTTTATTTCGAAATATTTAAATAATAAGATGAAGAATTTGAGGGGCTCTCCGTGAAAGAGGCAGCTATGACAAGATTCCTATGATGAAGACTTTTGATGTCATGAAATTTCGGACGAATTGCTGCATTCTGGCAGCAGTTAATTTACATTACAGCTTCAAAATGAATGATTTCGGTCGTTTTACGTAATGATCGCAGCCATTTTCCCGAAAATGATTGGTTTCAGCTTACCTTCCGGCCAGTTTTCAAACACATGGTGTGCTATGTCCCCCGCTGAGTCGCTTGGACTGAATAGGAACTCTTTTGTCTTACCGCTGACAAGAATAAGGCGTAGATTTATCTGCAACAGAAACCAACAAAATGCTATTAATATTAATGTTACTTCTAACGGTCGTTTAATCACCTAATCATCCATATTCAACCGATTCGTACGTAAATGCAATGTTCCTTGGTTGCGTAAGGTGAATAGTTTGTCGACGTGCACTTAACAACTCCATCCTTTATTTTCCATTAACAGCAAAGCGATGTTTCAATAAGCGGAGTCTTTCTCGCCACGAGAGGGAAGGCTGTACATTGATTTTGCATGAATATTTGGGTTCGATATTCTACACGGGAAACATGTCAATTCGTCCAATAGACTTCCAACGTACGTCACTAACAGGATTAGACAGAAAGGCGATTATGAACCCTCGACAGAGCAAATCTAAAGCTCGAGCCACAATGCTAATATCCTCGCTGCCGTCCGGTTCTTCGGCCCGCGATATTTAACACAAAGTGAATCCCGGAACAAAAGTGCCGGGACGTAAATCATCGCCGCCGGTGTGTCCCTCCCCTTATGCCGCGAAAGCGTACACACGTCGTAATTCTCGTTCTTCGGGACCCTCCGTTCTTAATTTTCATTTCCACGCTGTACTCTTTGAATCGCAAACGTTAGAGGTCCCGGACCCTCCGGACTCTCGTATCTCTTCACCACGTGTCGCGTCAAGGGTCTGACCGGGGTTGCTTTGCGTTTCAAGGACAAAGCGGAGAGAGCGTACTCGGGAAACACTGATAATAAAAAAGCTCGTCGAGGCACCGTGACACGGGGAAACCGGCGCGGAAAGGGCGCGAACGGTATTTACGGTTCACGGTGTACGCACACATGGTTCGCTCTCTCCTTATCTGTCTTTACTTAGCGGCCGTATGAAAAGGAATTAGAGCCGACTTTTTTTTCTTCTCCTAAACCCTTAAGCCAGAATGTCGCCTTCCAGTCACGTAGCTGCGCCTCTGGACGACATAAATGTCGAAAAGCCCCATTTTTCTATGGCGTCTCAGCTACGGGGCAAAGGAACGCGGAAGCTTATCTCGCCGCTCCGAGTGCGGCTGCCATTCGAGCCATCTTTTCTTTTCGAGCCAATTAACCGGTTTGCTGCCGAGAGCCATTGTCATCACTCGCGATCTACCCATTATTGAAAGATTATACGGCCCTATGAATGTTTATAAACCCGAGCGCGCATTTTCTGTATCGTTTATTCAATATTTTCAAGAAATCACTGATCATGCTTTCATGCTTGCGATGAGTAGAAAGCGGATTTTACGCATTTGTAACAGTAAAAGCATTAGAAGAATCAAAAAATACTGTTTTATTACTTCTAAGCTATTCCATATAGTATGTATTAAGAAAGAAAAGAAATTTCTATTTCATTCCAGTTTGTCGTAATTCAGGAAGAAAATTTTTATTTAAAGAAAAATAGATTTTGAAAAAATTGCTGTTGGTCTGAATTTCGGAGAAAATGCCAAAAGTTGTTTTTTACAACTTTTGAATGTGGGCCTTTTTTCGATTTCTATTAATTATATATGTTTCAAAAATGAATGATGGTGAAAATCTCTCGCAGTTTTTACTTTTCCGCATCAACCGACTTCATGAAAATTTTTGCAATATATATATAACTGACAGATATTTACCAAATGCAGAACACGCATGAAACGTAAGTACTTGTGGAAAAGAATGAAATTATAGAAAGCCCTGTTTACGTCGCATCCGGCAATTAAGTTTTCAAGCTGCCTTACGGTGTTAACACTTTTTGGTCAGTTCCGTCGGACAGCGAAAGAGCTAATTACAGTGCTCCGCTGGCTCACGTTTCACGACAGATGAACTTTTGTATTTCAGCTGGATATTATGAACTTTCTATGCAAGCTCGTATAAAACAGATTTTTTCAAAACAGGTCTATTTTCAGCGTGTTGTTTTAACACTCGGAAGCACTCTCCCTGCAGACGTTACGTATAAAAGATCCGTTGTCTCATTCACCGTCTACAAACGCAGTGCAACATATAATTCACGGTACACTAATCTTGCGAATAAACGTGTAAATACTGCGTTAGAATTATCAGATCCAGCAGTTGTGACGAGTGTCGACACGCGAGGACAATAATACATATCAAGTATGAACTCAGCTGAACTCTACACTTACGTTCTTTCGGTTGGTTGATGTTTCTCCAAATCCTGATATTATAACGAGAATGCAATCTCATCGAATCGCTACAAATTTGTTCAGGCGAAAATATTGATTTCCATGTATTTTCGTTTCATTGGGAAAAAATACCGAAGTAATAGGTGCATTTACCCTATATTGATCGGAAGCGGGTTATCGAGATGGGGTCAATAAATGAATAAACCACTGTCGACCGATGATCGGAAGTTTCTCCGGGCTCGCCGTAACGAGCGGGCGAGATTAAAAATGCGAAGGGGCTAAGGGCTAAGAGTCAGCGCACGATCAATTTCTCCGTTAAACGATGGAAGAAATGTTTCAGGAACCAAGCTCTCGGTATCTTTCACAGAGAGTAACAAGGGTCCGGAATTCGTTCGCTCGGACGGCACGAGACCCCCTTAACGAGACTTCAATTGGTGTCGTTGGTGGAAGCGTGGCGAAGCGGGCACGTTTCGTTCGCGCGACGACGTGGACAATTAAGACCGTATTAATCGTCTCGGTTTCTCCGTTTTTCGCCCTTCCTTCTCGTTTTTCGTCTCGCGCGGACGAATTACGGTCAGTGGCCGGGCCCTCGCTCTTTCCCGCTGTCGTCATTCCCTCTCTTTCTCTCTCACCCTATCTCTTCCCCAACAGACGCAAATTCAATTACGGTCTCGCGCGAAGACCGGCCAACATAAATAATTACCGACGAAGCCGGACTCGCGGCCGAGCAGAAGGGGGTGAGAGCGCAGCTCGTGACCCTTTGCGGTTCCTGCGGCCGCGAGATTCCGCTGCAAGTTGCTGCGGCATAAATCATTGTCGCTCGGCCCGCGAATTATCGCTCGTAAACACGTAACCCACCCCTTCTGGCTGCCCCTACGCCACTGCAGCCCCGATCCGAATCATCCCTCCGCGTCGTCGATAAAACAGACTGCGCCCGGGACGATCCGCACTGGGGAATTTGCGTCGAAAGTTTGTCAGGAATACTTTAGTCGATCGGATAGAGTAAGGCAAAGGGTTAAACATTCTATTTAACCCTTGTGTAGCCAACCGGGTACCCATTTATTGCAAAATTTCGTTTTATGTTTCAAATACATGCAGTGAGAAGATAAATTGGTTCCTTTCTTTCTGATCCTCTTGTTCATTCTGATTGGTGCTTCAGACACGTTTCTTTAAATAGTGTGATCATTAACGGATGAAGGGAATAATTGGACACAATCGTCTGATGGATTGTCTGACGCTTACATTTGGTAGCGTCGTTGTCCTCTCCAAGGATGATTGGAAATTCCGTATTCATGTCTGGCACATGTTAAAACGCCACCAGATAATGCATGGCCAATCGAATTCGGCATGGTAATGAGTCGACGCATTGCATTTAGCAAGCTTGGACTGTTACTGTTTGTGAAAGTTCGAGGCCAATCGACTGTCGAGTTACAAATAAAATTTATCCTTGCGCGGATATGTTGATGCATTTTCCAGAAATACACCGATTGCGCTTTTCCCCTTGAAAAAAAGAAAGGGAAGGAAGCTCAATAAAGCGTTAATACCGTGACAGCAGCAAATTTAGAGCCCAATAGCACACTCATAAAAGCATTTTATATTATTAATCGCCACGACCTATGACGCCGAGTCCTAAATAAAATGCCAATTTTAATAATAAAACGATTACAACAGTTTTTACGAAATAGGAATCAGCTTGTAAAATGTTGTGAAACAATTGCAGAAAATGGAGATGCAACCATCTGTATTTTAATCACGTTAACTTACATTAATTATTAATCACATTAACCCTCGGATTTTTGCGAGTCTAGTGCCTTAAATCATAAATATACTGTACTTTGAATCGCTCGATAATTTCTTTGAGACTCGAGAAGCAGTTCTCCGAGCGGGTGCCACGGTTTCTTTTCTGAAGCAACCTAAATTCAAGGATAACCAAGGATAGACAGGAAAAAGGAGGATGACGGCATCAATCCTTACTCGGAGGATGCATCCGTTCCTCCAGCAGTGAATGCGACAGTTCACTAAGATTCCTTGAAATACAATCGTACCCCATTGAAACAGTATTCTACAGTATTCTATTCCCACATTATTCCTCTCTTTAGAATAGTACTCCTTTGTACGCGTCACTGTATCGCGTTCTATCCCATCCTGTTACGCTTTCGATATTTCATACGAGGCTGTGGTAATTCCAGAAGTTTGATCCTTTCTGTGGCAGGTCTGCTACGTTTCTGGAAGCGAACCGTGCAGGAATCATTTAGAAGAGCTTCGGGAGCTTTCTTTTGTGGCTTTCAGACAGAGGAAATGGTAATGTATGGAGGAGGAGGAGCAGTGGCTTATTAAAATAGAACTCGCTGACTCGAGTAATTCATCTAAATCTAGAGTAGAGTGCCGATCTTTATGCAAAGTAAAAATTGTCAGCGTCAATTGTAAGAGACCGGAATCAAGTAAAATTAGAATTTCATTAATTCCGCAATAATTTTAATTAAATTAAAGGACAATAGAGAGAGCAAGACTTGTGCTACGCTAGGGGGTCTAACGTCTAGGATGCACTTATGATAATGATGTCTCAAAATCATCTACCAAAGTTCAACTTTCATTTCAGTTGATTATTTTGTTCCTGTAATTGGATTTCTGATATCGTTAACTTATAAATATAATGTAGAATATAAAACGACTACAACATTATTCTTCCCCATTCATTTATGAAAAACCTTAAGCACCTAGCCGTTTTAAAAAATGCAGGAAATCCGATATTTTTCCGGACGAAGAGAAGTTCTCCCGTTTACCGGGAGGACCGAGTTGCAGCACACGTATCGCAGTCAATCAGAGTCTCGTCTAATGAACACCCTCGCGAGACAATCTTCGACGCACCTGCACAGCAGGCTCGTGGATGAGCCTGTCGAGGGATTGGTGGCGTTTAAAGGGGCGACGTTAAAGGGGTTGAAGCCGAGAAATTTTTCGGAGCGGATCGTGGGTGGTGGAGACTTCAAAGGGACTTATTCATGCGGTAGCATTCGATACTCGGTTTTTTGCGGTGTACACGCTCGCCGGTCGTGGCAGCCACACACGGCCTAGGGAAGCTGTGTGCTACCTGATGCGTCATCCACGACTCGATGCTTCTAAAAAGCATCGCCCCGTCGGGGGGATGAGCTGTTTTAAGCTTGACAACACTTTCCGGCCTCCTGGCTTCTGTACAAGTTCAACCACGTGCTCTCCCGGCAACAATTAGTTTCTCAAAGATAAACCAACGCGACCCGCAGCAGAGGGATGGAAAATAAAAAGGGGCAGAGGTTGCGTGGAGCGCGACCGTTCGCAACGGCCACGTTAAATATGGACGCCGTCGTCTCTTCTGTTAAGAAAAGCCGGTCGCGTACCGGAGATTAATAATAAAAAAAAAAAGACCGGGAAATATCGACGGGATTATATGTGCTCGCGAACAACGCCTGTGCATACCCTGTACGTGCGTGCGGTTACAGGTCGGACATGTGTATTGTCACGAACCTCCAGCCCGGCGAAGGGAAAAAGGAACTTGACGGGAACGCAATAAGCATCCTTGCAACCGAGTTGGACGGTTCGTAAAGTGACGCTTTGAAATGCCGCTTCAGACGCGAATGTGCGATGGCGCCGGGCACAACCGTCGTGTCTTTTCTTTTCCCGCTTCCTCCTTGTGTTTTCGAATTTCCGGTAGGGTGCTGCCAAAGCCATTTCGTCGAGTTTGTTTACTCCCCCATCAAAACGAACTGTAATTATACCGCGGATTTTATGGACTTACGAGACAAACGAGTTGGTGAAATAGGAAACTGTATAGACGTTTCAAGAATTTATGTTGTTCTATCGTATTCGACTTATTTTGATTTGATGCACTTCTGAAAAAAATTAGTAGGTGCAGTCTAAAACAGTAAACAGGTTGAAAGAATTAAAAAATGTCAGTAGTATACTATCGCGCTGTAGGAAAAGGAAGCTTAAAAATCATATTTTATACAACAATCCTAAGAAAAACTATTCCATTACGTAACTGGGAGTGAGTTATGGGTTCAAATTGAAATTCCTATTGCTGTTGAAGGAGCTATTAAGAAATCCTAAGCCATGGACGTAGCGTTTACAGAGAGGCACGACATCCATATTCAGTAGATTTTATTTGAAGCGATAATCACGAGCTAGGCTGATTATTATGCGACAACGAGTTAAAGAACAGGAATCGCAAAGATCAGTTTCCTTTTAGCAATCTAAATAGGGTTTTCCTGTACAAGTACGCGTGAATTAATCACAGAATTGGCCTATTAAAAAACAATAATGCTGATGCGCACGTGTATTTACAGGAAGGGATCGTTAAGCCACGTGAAAAACGGCAAGCTCCGCGAACGCTTCGGCAACGTCGAAATCACCGTTTCACCAACTGGTCGGCACGCAAGTCTTTGTCGCGCAGGCCGATGAAATTGCGCTCGGGGGTAATAGGAAATTAATTAGCAGCCGTGAGTCGTAAAGCCGGCTTCGGTTACGCGGCCATAAATGGAATTTAATGCTATGCAAAACTTCGCGGAGCCGGTAATGCCGATGGTCCACGTAGTTTATAATTAATCCACGGCGAACTAGGCCCGCCTGCGACGATACGCCACGCCAAATATTTCGGATCGTGTCGCGCGAACGATCCGCAGACCTCCGATCCTCCAACACGTCTCACGGTGGATCGAATGCCGCAATTAGCTGGACAAAATTCATTTTCGAATTAGCAAAAACTAATTGAGTCGATGCGATCTATAATAACTGCGGATTTTTTGCATTTATGACAGAAACGGGCAGATCGAATGTAAAGTAGCGTGATATCGTTTAAAGAATTAAAAAATACCTCATCGATTTTGCACACGATTTTCAAGCTGACACACGATTTAGCTTTTATTATCCTCCCATCAAATCCTATTCTCCTGTAAAATTTGCACTTCGTATCATTCAACGTTGTTCGTTATTGTTAATTTAATTATTGAATTGTTGGCTGGAACAACTGCGGATGATACAAAGTGCAAGTTTTACAGGAGAGCAGGATTTAATGGGTCATGCGATGACAGAGTCTGGTTCACGCTATATTTACTTGTCGCCAGCCTAACGATATTCGCTTGAACGTATCATTGCGCTCATTGTTTTTGAAATTACACGCGCAGATACACGTCCGGTGCATTGAATAACGACAGGCGGTGTTGTCTTCGGCAAAGATTTTAATATTCATACGGAAACAGAATTTTCAGGTCAGCTCTCATAGCATATTCAGCGCGCTCTAAAACCAGACAGGATGCAGACTGTTGCGCGCGCGAGACCATCCGTCGCCTGTCAAAAATATTAAAAGAAACAATAACAAAGAGGAAACAATCGCGTTGTGGCAAGTCGCCCGTAACTCAAATCGAAATCTGTCGAGGAGATGCCGATCGCCGATAAAACTGAATGAAATGATGAGGTAATGGAGCCGGGCAATTGATTCGATGGGAAACCGTTTCAAGATTCTCCTCGTTTTCTGGAATGCATATTGAAATCGCGCCGAATAATAATTCGCGACGGCTGGGAGAGGGGACGGTTTCGCGTGGTGGACGCAATTGGACGTAATTCTCGAAAGAATTGGAGCAGAGACGATGGAGAAAGTCGTCGGGAGCCATCGCGCGGGCGGAGAGGGGCCGGCAAAGGATAATGGACTTGACGGTGTTACAGGATGTTTTCATCGAATTGCGGCCGAATCCATTTTAAACCAATTTCGGTGCTAATTAATGGAACAGCCGCCTGTAGCCATCGGTTGTAATAACAACGGTGCCGTGCACTCCCAGGGGGACGATCGAACGCGGGTCATTGATCGTCATGAAAACTCGTCGGCCGGAAACCAGACGCGAGAACACCAATTTGTATTATGCACCATGTCACAACGAGCGATTCGGACCGGTCCGGACGGCTCGTGTCGCAAACGCAATACCGAGAGAGCCCCGGCTCTGTTTGCAGAAGCCGAATTCGAAACGTAGAATTCCCGCCGAGGGAAAATTTCCCATTCCCTCGGTGATCGCGCTTCGATATTCGCTGCTCGCCAGAGATACGCTTTTTCCGGGAAACTAATCCAAACGACGCAACGCGACGCCGCGGCAATTCTCGGTAAAATAGATCGCATATTTTATTTAAAAAAACGTACACAGACAGACGAGAAGCTTGATTCGGGTTTTGTGTGTGACCAGCTTTTCACGGCGATTAAAATTGTGTTTTTTTTTTTTATATTTCTAATAAAAACGAGAATTTTGTTCAGTAAGATAGATCGCATATTTTGAGCAGGGTGAAATTGTTGTAATAATTAATTTCTCTTATTCTATCTTTTTTATCGAGATAATAAAGGTATTCTCGAGCTTCTTTATGGTAAAGGGTAAATTTTAATTTTGTGGTCGACGGGAGAATTGAATATTAAATAAAAAAACTTTAAGAGTGTATGAGGTGAAAAGCTAGTATTCAGTTACTGAGATGTTCTCTATAAATAATTTCGAATGCAAGTACATTCTTCCCTCCCATAATGCGACAACCTCAGGTCTACGGAGTCTCAGAAATCGTAGAGTGTATGTACCACATTATTTGAAGTTTGCCAAATATAGAGGACAGCACGTAAATATCGTAAAGAAGAGACTTCCGCATAACCCATCGCCTTTATTTCACCCCCTTGTGGCGACTACGCTATGAACGGTGCAAAATGGAAAATATAGTTTATCTCGAAAAATTTCCTGAAGCACGAAATGGAAAAAACGTGCGACCTAACAATATTTTCACGGATCTCCTCTTCGAGTTGAAAAAACAAACGTATCCTTTGATGGGAAAAATCACGAAATTCGCGTGTCCCTTGTGCAGCACGGGAAAAAGGATCGCACAATACGCGCGCGACCCATTGAGTTCGGCTTTTGTCGATAATGTATACGACGAACGTGTCAAAACGTGTCACACCGGTGGCATACGATGTAACATTCACATTTTATACGGGAAAAAAAGGGAGACGACGAACGTGATGGAGGCGTTGCAATGCTTTCGAAATAGACAACGGGATCGGTGCTGAAATAATCACTTACTACGTATACGCGAGGCCGTATCGACAAGCGATATTTTCCACGCCAAATCTATCGATGTTTAAACGCTGGATTTGGAACAGTGACACGCTTCCAGATAGATTTTACGAAAGAAAAATATCCATAGCGCCACTCTACGATCGAATATAAATTCAGTAGTGGTAAATCATCGAAAGCAATGTTCTTAATATTTTTCTTAATAAAATAAAAAATGCCCCTACAACTAAACATCCACCCACATGTACTGATAAGAACCTAGATCAAAGAAGAGAATAATATGAGAAGAATTCTTATAGTAAGCACTCATTTATGCGATTCCCGCGTTCGTCAATTAGATCGACTCCGCAGAAGGATCGGTGATTTAAATGTAGGGAAGAAGAACATGATAGCACATGCACTGGTAACAGGCTGCTCGGCGCGGCATGTTCAGCGATCGTTGGCTATTTTCTAACGGAAAGCAGCGCAGCCTAAGTGGTCCGATCATCGGGACATATGGGTCAGAAAGATATTTCTTTCGCCATTACTCAGCAAAGGATTATTTCACGCGTATTTGCTTAATGGGCGAACATCTCTCTTAATGGACTCACGGCGCTGATTCCACAATTAACTCGCCGTGAACATTAACGATGCACACAGGGTGTTCTCGGAGTCGCTTTGAACAGATGTCGAGTGAATTCCGTATAAAAAGAGCATCGGTATCGACTTACACACGATCCGTGTATGGACCTCCGGCGGTTTTTTCCCACAGGGAAATGGAAAGAGGATGAAATACGATCGCTGCTTCTAGCCGGGTCACGCCTACGTCTGCGCCATTAAATAGGGTGATGGTTCGTGTCCTGAGCGTCGACCGTCGTTCATCAAGCAACAAAGAAAATTGAGAACCACGAACTATCTTCCGTACTGCATTCATCCCCGTAACGATCCGACGAAGTTCCACGCGTGAACTTCAAACGGAAGTTTCATTCGTTTATGGAGAATTTCGGGCAGCAGCGAAGCTACATCCTGCAAAATGGCTCCTCTCCTAAATTAGAAGCCGGTCGTTTCGAACCAGACCGCTCGGTAGATGTAGTGTTAACGAGTACTGGAACACTCAAACCGTAACAAGTACACTTAACCCATCTGCATTGATAAGCATGCCGCTAGATTTTCGCAACCTTGATCCTAATCAAGCGGATCGCGGCATTGCCGAAGCCCGAAGCAAGGATTCTGCTGAAAATACGCGGTGGAAAATATACAGTGGATCCAAAGAGTATTTCAACGCTATCTACATATGCAACAAAATCATTAATGGATGAAATCAATTTTCAGTTTACTCCTGCTGCCCACGATCAATGCGGAAAATTTTTATTTTGCATAAAGATCCGCAGTCTATTCGTGATCATATACCAAAGTTTAACGTTTATTTAAGTTAACTATTATTATATTGTTCCTTCATTTGGATTTGTAATAATGTTAGCTTATAAGTTTTTCTTATTTATTTAACGAGAACCTTAAGCGTCCAGCACTAGGGGAACTCCCCCTAAATAAGCGCAACTGTACTGATCCACGCGATTCGCAACGAACTCGTTAAAATTGCATCTTCGGCGGCGTTCTCTCGAATTCTGGCTCGCCGAGTAACAGCAAAAGAATTGTAAAGTAATCGCGGCAAGCTAAACGAGCGCGCGGAGCGCCGACAGTGGCCCCGAAGCAGCGAAACTGATTCATGCCGAGCCAATTCGCCGGAATCGTTTTGGAATCGGTCGCGAAGGTTATGGATTCGTTATGGTCAACGTTGGAGCGACGATGGAGTACATACGTATCCACCAAGAAGTACGTCTTTAAGATTCTAGGTCAGAGTCCCGCCACTCATACGAAGCGTTTCGCACTCGACAGAGCCCTCGCGAACACGCTAGGAACGTTGAATGCTTAGGAACGAGACGACGTGTTTCGCTCGCCGCGCGTTCGGATATCGTTTTTCATCTCATCGCGGCGCGGCACGGGCACAGAACTATGCTGGCTTCACGAGCTGACATTCAACGGTCCGACCATTGTGCTCCGAGAGCAAGCTGAAATGTCAATTTCGCTGGCCGCCGGCGCCGCACTGTGGTCCAGATCGAACAATTTAGTGACGTCTCTCGTCAAAAAGTCAACTTTCTCACAAATCGATGTCTATTCAATTGCTATCGCCCTCGAGCACTTTGTGGACCTCGGTCATCAAGAAATTTACGGAATTGAATAATAAATTATATGCACACAGTAGGACCTTGATTATACCGGATCGCGATTATAGACAAAATGCGTTTGAATATGATTATCATTTGTTTTGAAATATAATATGTACATTTTAATAATGAAAATTTCGTTCCGTTGTCCCTTGCAGTTCAAAAGTTCTACCAAAATGTCAGTAAATATCAGTTCCTGTAGCGACAATCGAGTGACGGGAAACGGACGTCAGTTTTTAGCAACGTTAAGCTCTGATAAATGTAATTTGATAAGTTACCCCAGTGGATTTCGCGCATTTACGGCGCGCTCGATTGTTTAATTTTAAACGTAGTTTAAACAACAACGGAGTTTCGTGTTTCAGTAAACAGACGGCTCCATTTTGTGCGGAGGCGGACAGGCTTTTTGACAGAGTAAATGGATATTTGTTTGATTCCGGAATCCGTGGACGATTCCAGAAAAGTCTGTTATTTGCGTGACCTTGCGCGGCACGAGCATAAAATAAAATTGATGTAAAAGGAACCAGTAAGAATAAAAATTTTGTTTGCAAGTGCGTTCCACTTGGATCAAACAAAAGAGGCGATGAAAAAGCAAAATAAAAATGTGACATTTTGTGATCTGTGTTAGACAGACTTTACTGCGGGTCAGAACTGACCCGGCACCCAGTTATCGCATCATCCACCGATCGACGGTTAACCGATGTTCTCTCAGTGGTTGCACTTTCGTAACTGAAAGGTCAAAGTATTTATATACTTCTTATTGTTACGCCTGCTTAGGGATGCATACAAGTTGGTAAATATGTATGCGTGACTTTCAAAGTCAGTGTCAGTCAATATTGTTGTCGACTGATACTGATATTGGTCAAATTTAGTTACAATGGATCCGAGAAGAGTTTTACGAAGTTATCACAATTTGACAATTTCTCGAGCATCTGAAATGTAGAGTATAAATCTGCGTTGGAAGAACGCCGTGAGCCGTTTTAAAACAAGTTCTGAATCGCATTTATTGATTAGTCTACTTGCAGTCAGTTGATATTGTTTGTTTCCAGTTTCTAGTTTCTATTTTGGGGAAAGTTCATTGGAATCGATGCAATTCTGATGGAAGTGGAAATAGACGGAACCGTAGAACAATTTCGAGCGATGAAAAAAATTAGCACGCTAAGTCCCATTAGCTGTTTTTAAAATCTAAATTCGTCCCCGATTTCGATCTTTTTTCGAGAACCGCGTCCCGTTTGGCTTTCACTGCTTTCACTCCGCGGAGAAAGGACTGACATTTCATCTTCGCGATGTTGGCGCAACACATCAACGGTGGAACTTCTTGCTAGTGTTAAATGGCAATGTTTACCGAGGGCTAACGTGAGTACATCTAAGAAAAATCCCCCGGTTCATACTGTTTCTTAGATCGTACAGTTCTATAATGTTTTTTGTGACCTAGCTATCAATTAAACCATTAAATACAGTTAAAATTATATCGTGTTTGGTGTCATTTTAATCAGAAAAATGCCACAAATAAGTTGTCGAAAGTTTCGTAAAAAAATAATGAAAAATAAAGATATTTTGTAATCGGACTAGTAGTAGCAAATGATTAGACACAAACAAGTTTTATTTGATTATTATTGTTCGATCAATGATAGCAATAGTTTCTGCACACGACATGTGTAAGTGGCATTGCAAAAGGAAGATAGGCTTTTTATTAGTACCATTTGAAGAAATCACAGAATCTAAAACTGGATACAGGTCTGGAACCTGTCCTGGCGCAACATGAAGCGTGAACTGTCGTCTGCTCTACGAGTTCACTGTACTACCTCGTTCATCAACTATGCTGGCCGGTGAAACAAGCTTTCCACGGTCTTTCACCGTTGTTAGGGAAACCAAGACGCTAAATACAGCGCCATTAACTGCCATCTGCATTGAAAGCGTGAACTACCGATTCTAATGTCTTCCACTGTCACTATCCTGTAGTACTAATGGCAAGTGTTGGGGCTCCGAATCGTTCGAATAAGCCTTATTCGTGGATTTAGGTGGTAAAAATTATTGTATTTGAGAGATACGTAATTATGAAGCACATAATTAAAAGATTTCACATTATTAGTATCATATTTTATAGTAAAACGGTAAAAAAATATATAACAATATGATTGGGCTATTAATATACGTGCCACATCTTCAGGTTTGCCTTGTGATTTATTACTTATTTTATATAGAAGAAATGAAAAATATAATATTTATGATTATCAAAGAGAAGCGTCAGTCAATATGTCAAATATCTCGTAAAATATTGGCATTTCGATGACCTTGTAATTTTATACGTAGGATAATAAAAGAGATCGATTGGTTTAACAAAAGGATTGGGTTGCATTAAAGAATAATGTGCAATTGCGCCTGGCGGGTGCATCGGTGCATCCACATAAAAAATAAGGTCATGGGGAGTTAGGACGTATGATCACAAATGATTTCTTCCTCTATCCTTTTTGTATTTTCACTTAATAAAGAGCAATACCTCATCCCAGTTCCCAGAATCATCCTGTATGCAATTATGCCTAATGTAATATTAAGTATTACAAAACAGCTTTTGTGCATATGAAAACGAGGTTAGTCAGACTTGCTAATGAATTGGTTAACTATCAAACAAGTGCATATAATGTTTTTTTCTACAGTTGAACTATGTATCTTCGAAATGAACTTTGTTCAACCTACATCAGCAAAATATCACATTGTGCGACGTATCACCCATCCATTACAATGAAACTACGATAGCGAACAACTCGTAAAATATTTAACAAAGTCCTAAGTTGTTAATTAGTTGGCAAAGCTTTTTTAGCTCCGACCGCATGTCAAGTAATAGCGTCGACTCGTAGAACGACGGCACAGCTTCGTAAGTGGGTGATCGATTCACCGCGCGGATAAATTTTTTCGCAGTGAAAGTAATATTGCACGCTACATCGCTTAAACTAATATTTTCGAATCTCGGTGCTCAACTTTGTATAAAGTTTCACTAAAATCGATACGAAACGTTATCAATATTTAAATAACCATCTCGTGCCAAAGCGATTAATCGACTGTGGATCTTTATGCATTTATGGCTTCCAAAGATTTTCAAAAACTGCTGGAATATAAAATTCCACAGAATTTCTTTAGTTCCATTCTTATTTATTTCAGAACTACAAAGACATCCCCAGTCTAGTTATTAATTGTACTGATATACACAGAAATTCCAATTTTAAACATTCCTCTGTTCGAGGCATTCATTTTTGGCATATTTTGAACGAGGAAAAATTGTAATGTATTAGCACAGGAGATAAACCAATGAAACATCATCAAATCTTCCATAATTATTTTCCTCGAGTCTCCTGGCCTGTGACGCACACTCTTCGTGTATAATAATTCCATCGTAATCAGTGCACTATGTTTTAATGCATTCGTTTCTGTCGTATGTTAACGTAAATAATGAGCACAAAGAGTGCTGTTACGAAGGACGAGAGAGAAGTGGACACGGCGCCGCACGAAATAAAATTGTCATTCAAACTCGTTACATTAATTGTCTTCGCGGATTGCGTCCGAAATTTTCCACGAAATTTCATTTTCCACGAAACAGGATGTACGGAGGGAGACATACAGCGCGCCTAGGACCACGAGGGACGGTTTAACATTTATGAGAAACTAATCGCGCCGCCGTTGTTCCAAAACGTGTTAGGGCCGGCCGGCGAGAAAAGATTAAAAGCAACAATTTGAATAAGAAGCTTAACACGCGGCACAATAGTAATTCCGCACAATTTACATACTTAAGCGCCAGCTGAAACAGGTCACCGCGTCATTACGTAAATACTCGAGAAAGGGAGAATTTCACACGGAAATGGAAAACACACAGACCGCGCCGCGTATTACGTCAGCAGAACACGTCAGTGTATAATAATCCTCTTTAGGGTTTGATCGATCAAATTCTATCCCCTTACCGGCCGAAAAAGAAACGGGTCAGGTCCGAGTTTCGTGTAAGCAGACGGTTTCATCGACCATTTTTCCGAGGCATGATATAGTTATTAA
The DNA here is from genome assembly GCA_028455605.1 of Lasioglossum malachurum. NCBI lineage: Eukaryota > Metazoa > Arthropoda > Insecta > Hymenoptera > Halictidae > Lasioglossum > Lasioglossum malachurum. The sequence continues at coordinate 8,520,142 of CM052312.1, read as the reverse complement.
TTAATATATGTATGTACATGGTTTACTGCACAAACTGCTGATCTTTAAGTGGAATAAAAGTGTTCTGTATCGATTGCAAGAAACGGAAGGCAAACGGATAAGGGGGTCAAATGTGCCCATCCTCCCCAACCAAAGTGTTCTTGACCGCCAAAAACACCTTCTGCGACAATCTTCAAGTCGGCACCCCTACATCCATTTTTGGCACAAATGTATCAAATCCACAGTGCATTTTTTCGGATTAGGCGAACACGTATATGACGAAATTGGAAATCTCAAAAAATAACGAAATAGCAATTTTACTGCTACCGAATACAAGTGCCCAGAAATTATAATCCAATTAAAGATAAGGTTTCCCATTTTAGTTCTACATTCAGAAATAGTTGGGCCACTCTTTGTAGAACTGCTGGGTATTCTAATCTCCTCGCAAGATCACCTTCAATTACCCAACTTTGTCCATTTTTGTCTTTGCCTCCCGTTCGCACTACGGTCATACCAAACCACTTTATTCCCGTTTGAATATTTCGTCTCTTTCGATTACTTTTAGCTAATCTCTTTTCCGATCCTCCTCTAAAATCCTTTGGCGATCTTTGACCTGTAACAGTTGATGATGCGTGAAAAGTCCTAAAGGTTTTTGGAACGTTGTTGAAAGAGGATTGCTGTGGTTCTTCGAGCTACTGTAAGGGTTCCAGACCGGAGAGAGACTGGGAGGTCATCGATGCACTTGGAAAGGCTTCGGTAATCCTTAGTAACCAGTAAAATGGCCATGGTAGCTATTGATCATTCACTGGTTTACCAATATAAAAGCTATTTGCAGGAGATTAATTGTTCGCGACATTTCTATTAAGATGTCAGAGACGCCCTTTATTAACTTCAAACTGATAGATCTCTGACTTGATCGCATCTGCATTGACCCAAAGTTTGGCGATTTTTGGTGATCACTGAAGACGATCTCACAAATTTTAGATTGTTGAGTGTGAACAGGAGGAAAAGCTGTTGGTTAATTTTTCAGTGAAGACGATTCATTGAGAATTGCGTTTCGTTCTTCGTGGTGTATTTCTCGTTATGTAGCTTGTTAACCTTGTATTCGTTTCCAATGTTAAAATCCATTGATAAAAGACCTGTGGGACGGAAGCATCCGCAAAGCCGAGTGACGTCTAACGTGGCCGCAGAGCAATAATAATCCCGGCTGGTAGCTCGGAGCGAGACCTCCGAAACCATCACTAGTCATGATTAGCTGGTGTACCTATAATGCATAGAGTGATCGATTTCCCGAGGTCCTCGAGCACGGTTCTGCGGCGCGGCAGAAAGGTTCGCGCGAAGAATGGCGACCGAGGCGGAGTAAACAGGCAACAAAGAAGGAAGACACAAGTGGGCTAATAGCGAGAGTGTATCGGCGGGTTCGTAGATGAGACAGGGAAGTGATGAGGGCGGAGGGAGGGATAGGGGGTTACCTTGATTCGGCGAGTGTGCGCGTCATAGAGTGCCGAGGCTACGTCGCGTCGGTGGCTTTCGCGAACCGGGTCATTGGGGCATTTGGGTGCAGGACCGGGTGCATCTGCGCGCATATGCATACAGAATGACCCAGATTCTGGGCGTCCTTCGCTCCGACGCGTCCCGAGAAGGAAGCCTCGTCGAAAAATATGCCCCGGTGAATGTGTGTCGATACCTTCGGGACTTCTGGAGGTACGAGTGCGAGATGCTAGCCGGAACAGCCGCATTGTGCACCCCCCCCCCCCGCCCGTCGCGCGTCGTCGTCGTCGAAATTGCTCCCGTTGGTTCACAGGGCGGCGCGCATCTGTGGCGATGGCCAGTGCACCGTCGTCGTCGTGGTTCTTGCGTGGCCGCGTGACGTCAATATGCGACTTGTTTAACAAATGGGAACCGGGAGCACCTCCGTCGTTCGGCGCAATTAGAATTTCATACGTTCCCTCATCGCCTCGAATTTTATTTCCCTGGTCGGACGCCTCTCCCTTCTCACGGCGCAACTTACGCGTTATGCCTGCGTTTACATTCGCCATCGCGCGGAACGGCGACGCACAACGAGGAGTATTTGCACCGACAAGTCGAACAACAGTGGTTTTCACAAGTTTTTCTCAAGTCATACAATTTTTGCTGTCCAATGTAGTTGAATGTCTGCGGAATAAGGCAGTTTTCTGAAGAGGTGTATCTCGAATGTAGAAAATCGTCACAACTATAATTCTTTTAGTTTTTTATACAACTATTAGGTTTTTATTTGTTGTTACTTGCTGCCACAGCTGGTTAAAAAGGACTTTGAAGGCTTCGAGATGTGTCCAAAATTATTCTAAGAACTACATTCTCCCAAAGCTTATCACTTCGGTACGTTCTCTTGTAAGCGTTAGGGGTACAGATCGTACGGTGGAGGGGTGCGGGTCGTGCAAGTGTAATTGTAACAGATTACGTAAATTTAAATGAGCACTGTATTTGTGGAATGGCACTGCTGAAGCTTGTTTTTTTTTTTTATTTCAGCTCTCGTTGAACTTCCGTCCGGCCCGACCAGCTAGCCCAGAGCGCCGGCTGCTTTATTGATTTCGGCTCCGTTGGTTCAAATTATTTCCAAGGACTCCCCGTTATGATACAGACGGATGTTCTTGTTGACGCTGCCGCGAAGCAAACACCGTCAGAGGATCCTGTTGCCTAGAATGTAGATTCGGCTCTTCTTTGTCCCCGTCGTTTTATTCGGTCACAGCGAGAAGTGCATCGATTCGGAGCGGAGTGGAATTTTCTTAGAAAATAGTATCACGTTTTAGGGAACTCCCTGGTTTTCCCGTATCTGCTCGCCGAACACTCGATACTAATTAAACTGAAAATGTTATCGGACCTTCCGCTCCATTATTTGCTTATCAACGCTTTGTCCGCCGACCCAGCGAACTCATCAATTCTAGGAAATCAAAGTAGTTCATTTAACCCTCTCGTTCGGAGCTGATGAAATGTCACACTGTTTCATGACCGGGGTACCCACCCACCAATGACTGTTATGTATTTAGAGAATTTCAACTCTTTCTATAAAAAAAACAAATGGTATAGCCGGGTAGAGGGCCAAAAATGCTCTTTGGACCAAATTAAATGGCCTGTGAGCCATTCGATACTGTATTTCAACCGGGAGGGTAGTTATCGGGTGACATGAAAAACAAGTAATTTTTGGTCTATTTTCCCTATTTATGTAGCAGTATTCAAAAACTTTGAGAAAATCGTAGATAATAGAAAGTAGAAAGTAGAAAGAAAATAGAATTCGTTACAGAAAATCGTTTAAATTTATATTTTTACAATATCACTGTATAGGACTATTGTCTATGAATTTTCTCAGATTTTTTGGTGAGATGCTTCGTAATAAAAACTTCGAAGAAATTAATTCCTTAGAAATTGAAAAATTCTTGTTCTCCCTAGAAGACACCTGTCCTTACCGGTATTGGGCAGTGATAACGTGTGTTTCATAAACATTTTGTTAGATTATTCCGGTTTCTATAATTCAGTGTTCTGTACATGCCGCGCGATATCATCATAGATATAAATAACACTTCCCTCCCTTCTTTCTCGACCCCTGCACGCACGCCAGCATACGTATTGCGTTTATATCTAGAATATCATTTCACAAGTGGATAGAATGCGACTGTAAAAAGTTCATGTAAACGTGTATTGCATACGACCCTCTTTGCGGGTTTTCTTCGGATTTTCTTGATACGTCTCTTTTCCTTGCGTCTTCGCACGGAACAGTATTGCGTGCGTATTCGCGTTTTCTCTTGGACAATCTCGAGCAATAAAAGGATTAGCATATCACCGAACACTATACTCGTTTTTAGAGCGTTAATCCTAGGCGGTTAAGTATTTCCAAATGAAGTTGCTTTTCTTTTACATCCGCCTTGTATCACGTGTAAAGTTTAGTCTTTTTATTACTACAGTATCTACAAGTAGACTGCGGATGTTTATGCAATTTTCAATTGTTTTAGGCAAACGAAAATTCAAAGGAATTTAAGTTATGAATTCGATTTTAGAGAGAAATATAAAACTAAGGGGTGGCACATTACCACTCCTTCCTGGATTATACTGATATTCCACCGAATTTGGAAGAGAATCAGCTGCTATGCGTGGCGGCATCCACCCATTCGTCTCCGACCTTCGCCCTCGTCTGGTCGAGGATGCGGAGGCAGGCAGGCGCCGAAGGTGGCGGAGCGTTATCGCGAGCGCGTCCCTTTGTCCCTGTATCTCTTCCTACGTGTCTCGCCCAAGATGGGTCAACGAGATACCAGAAATTATTCAGACGGAACGACGGAGCCGAATCGGGCCGGGCCGATTCAGGTCGAGCAGGGTGCCGGCACGCAGATACGCTCTTCCGCTGCGCCGGCAAACGAGATGTCCTGGAACTGGTGCTCCCTTGTCGGACATCTCGCCCCCGTCTTTATTGCTGCGCCGGGATGCACCGATGCGCCACTTTTTACGGGTAACACGCGCCTGTAACTCGTGACCCGCCCGACTTTTATGAAGAAGGGACCGTGTTCTCGATTTCACGGAGACTTTTCGGTGACCCAGCTTTACGAGTATCGAGTTTTCCGGTTACTTCTTGCCCACGGTCGCGTCGCGACTTCCTGGAGATGGAACAAGGAAACTTGTTGTTGAATGGCGAGCACTCGTTGCACTGGCGAAACTGAGACTGTAAATTGTTTGCGTTTCGTTAGATCGACGATCTTGTTGGATTCTTGGTCTTTATTGGATTACCACTTATTCGTAGACTTCCGAGGAGATGGTGGGAACTGTGAAATCTCGATGTACAGCGACTCCCATTAACACTGAACCTACCTAGAATAGTTCCATTGTACACTCCTGTCCACAAGTCACCGGACATCTATTCAAATTTAGATGCAGACGATTTTTTGTTATTAAAGGACCTGTTAATGCAAATTTAATCATTCACTACAAAAGCAGCTTTATAATTTCAATAATCGTGAAATAAAAACATCTGGAACCGGTCATTTGACCGGTACTGGTAGGTTCAGTGTTAATATTTGAACACTCTTAAATCTTGTATCTACCTTTTATCTTATCTATCTCTCTTCTATATCTACACGACCATTTTCTCTGTGGATTCGACCAAAGCAAATATGAATGAGAATGAATAGAAATACCGCAACAAGTAAGTAATAATGATAACGCGATTAGGGTGGGGGAAGGCTGGCCATTATCGCTGATAAGTGCGGTACACGTACGGTACAATGGCTTTATTATTTGTAGATTTGCGAGTCGGAGATAATCGAGATGCAAAACGAAGATAAATTAATGACCCGTGAAACACGACACTTCCGGCCACGATTCTCACTCATTTTCATGCGACGTCTCGCGTAACAATGTCATCCTACTGCGTGCTAATTATCGAACGGTTCACGACGATTAACGGACACTAGCTACTGCGGATTTTATGCATTTATAGCAAAATTGTGCAAGTGAAGCACAGATCAGTGAATGTATCAAATGAATTTACGAATATTGTTACATTATGTTCAATTTGATAAAACTGTTGTGTGGAAAAAGAAATCCATTTCTATGTAACATTTGTTTCTTACAATTGATGCAGAGAACATTTTTATTTTGCATAAAGATACGCAGTCTAGTAATAATCTTGGCACGCTGGGCCATTCTTACAACTACAGTAATTTGAATAAGTTGATGATAATTAGATAGCGGGCCTTCATACATAATAAACATTCTCAACCTAAATTGCAACAAACTGCAGTGAAATGGAAATTTATTTTTTTTCATAACACATTTAAATAGATCGAGAATAACATAAGATTCCTCCAATACTTTTGCTGTTGCGTAAATTACGTCTATTAATTTTTGTCATAAATGCATAAAATCCGCAGTGCGGTTAAAACTATATTTTTCTTGAAATTTTTAGAGAAAAGAGTGCGCGCAAAAAACTTTTTGCAAATGATTCTATTTTTGTACAGCCCTTTGCAGCTCGGAGCTGTTTCAACTGTAAAAACCAGACATTTCTTACAACGTGGAATATTTTCGTTGCATACAATTTTCTTCATTTCATGCGCATGAAGTTAAGCAATTTTTAACAATTTTTTCAATGCAAACAATTTTTATGCGTATGAAATTGTACGCTTTCGCTAACGACTTCTAACAATTGATTAAATGGAATGAAATTGAACGCATTTGCTCGTGTTAAGCATCCAACAATTTAGCGAACGCAAACCAATTTAGTAACATAAAAATTGTTTTAATAATTTTTACTGCCGCCCCGGGGTTACCATCCGAGTGCAAAAGATTGAGATTTTCAATTCAAAGCCGCAACATTTAAAAAATTCTTATTCCCGTAGTCTCAAGCAAATTGCAGAAGACTATAAAAGGTTGTATGCAATTAATCTACGAATGGCGGATCATTCTTATAAATCTTAACAAAATAGCTAATCTCGAGTATTGGACTTTTTAATAAGCGTCGTTGGCAGTTTCGAAAGTCCGAGTAATCCGCAGCGAACAATTCTCGAGTGGACCTTAAATCCAGAAGTTCCTGGCAACAATTAAGCAACCAACCGGATTAGTCTTGATTAAGGTTCGCCGGAGAAATATGGAAGACGCGTAATCAGCGACTCGATAATCGTAGAAGGTGTAGCAGGAAGGGGTTACCTTATGCATCACACACCGCCCACCCTTATCCGGTGATGCCCTTTAAGAGCAATCAAGCAAGTAGAACGCGACGCGAAGAATAGATATCCGGCCGTTCGATAATTAAGTGACCCGGTAGAGAAAAAGGGATGACAACCTGTCCCTTCGGTTGTCAAGGTATTGGTTGGCAAGGCATGGCAACGCGACGTCGAAACGTCACTTCGCTTCTTCGACGCCCAGAAGCTTCTGTTCCGTTTATTTCCACACGTTTCATCGTCAACCGACGCGCACGTCGACTACGAAGTAGCAGAGACGGAGCCGAAGTGCTCCGGGGGCTGGAAGCATTAAACCCAGGAAGTTACTTTTCCACGATTCCGCGTAAATTTGCACGCGGACGGATCCCAGCCATATCCACGGTGCCGGGAGAGCTCCGACTGCTCGTTCGAGTCGTTCCTCGAAATTGAAGCAATCTGGTTACCGGAGACCGATCCACTGCGTTCGGGCATTAGAAAATGCAGTCCAGGCTAACGGACGGGGATAGAAGATCCCTGACTCTCTTCTTCGTTCTTCCACCATTCCCTGGACACCACCAACCCACAGGAGACTTGGTTCTTTGCGAGAATGGCCGCGCTGTTGCACCACAGTGTTGCCATTTCTGTGATTGCTACCCAAAATCTATAATTTCATCAGATTTTCATGAAAATTGGTGAGGTTGATGTACCATTTGTAGCCAGTGCCTTATTTATTTATATTAAATTGGCGTTAAATTTGAAGTTAGTACAGATTACTTCACTTCTGAGTCATCTACATTGTATATTCTATTTTGTAGATTCTGCAAGATGAATTGCAAAAAGATGAGTTGACCAAAAAAGGGTCAACAGGACCTGCAAAAGCATTAGTTTGAAGTGCAAAACCTGTAGTGTAAGTCCGTCCCGAGGGAAGCTTTTTTTCCGCGATCCTAGATAACGGAGGCATTTTCACTTTCCACGTTAGAAGACTGAACCTGTACAACGAGGACAATGCGTGTCCCTGGAGAGTAGACAGCACGCGAGAAAGGAACGGTAGACTGGACAAAAAGAGAGCTACCGAACGACGGGCCGGGATGGGCCGAGGCTCTCGCAGAAATTACGGCGAAACGCTGGTCAAGATAACGACCGGTCATTGTTCGCAGCGGGTTCTTCTTCGAGGTTCGTCGCGTCGTCGCGGGTTCTTCTCGAACTCTTTCAGGCGTTGACGACGGGTACGTGTTATCGACAGCCGGCGAAGATACTGCGCGTGACACACTTTTAACGAGAGAGCTCCCCGTATTTGCATAGCCGAGACGGTCTGAGCTGTCTGAGGAATTTTCGCGGCGCCGTCGTCGTCGTTGCGCCCCGTAATGCACCGGCTGGCTCTCCTTTCTTGCTGGCGCGTGAATGAAAGTTGAGCGAATCGCCTGTCGCGGGGACAAAGCGCGGGACAAGCACGCGTTGACCTTGCCGGACCATTCCGAGATAACTGTTTCCATAGGAGCAGATGGCCGGAGCTGAGACCATTGATCGTCAACAAATGGTGAGCCTTCTGCTCCGGTGCAGTCGCGGTGCGTTCCCCATTCTTCAAGATCCCAGGCAACCGACCGTTCCTGATCGATCGCGAGGATCTCGCGGTTACTTTCCGTTGTATCCTAGATTTAGTTAGTTCTTCGTAATAAAAAACCAGACCAACATATATATATTTCTGTGAATCCAGGGCAAAAATAAGCGGACCTATACATCTATTTCTAATATTTCTAAGGATTTCTAATATTGTTAACTTATAAATAATGTGGAATAAAAAGACTGTGTGTGAAACATTATTCTTTCTTATTTATTTAAGAAAATCCTGAACCCCGTTCGACACTAGGGGAAGACTTTGCGTTTCTCTACTGCGAGTAACTGTAGACGAAGTGTCTTATACTTTTGCCCAGCACTGTAGCTCCGTTAACAGAAAGGTCATCGGCGGCTGCAAGAGGCAAAGGAGCGAGACGCGATGCCGCGATCAACGTGGACCGTATACGAATGTTTTCGTAGAAAGGAAACAGTCGCCGGCTAACAACCAGGTTAAATTTTCGGCGAGTCGGGTTACATCTTGCTGAGGGTTTTTCCACGAAACGGGTCAGGGGACACCTGGCCAGGTATAGGGCTCACGTTCTTTTCAGCTTCTGGTAATCTGGGTTTCGAGACCATCGTCGATCGCTGGGAATGGTCCCTTTTCAAGCGCGAAACGACAGGAAGCTAACTACATTAGAGTCGTTCTATTGAGCCGGCGAATTTTCCCGGTGAACGCCGCGCGAGCACAGCTCACGCCCAGCACCTAGATTCCGTCGGATCCCGTCTTTCAACACGCCTCGAAGATTACATTCCGCGACCCGCCGAAGAAAAAGCGAATGGAGGGCTTTAAAACGCTTTCGGACGACTCACATGTGGGCCACGTTTAACGTTATGCATAATCGATACTATCCGACGCAACGGAAGGGAGCAATTGATCCGAGTGCTATCCCAAAAAGAGTGTATTCACCGCTTTGTGAGACTCTGGGCTGCACACGTGGGTGGCGTTGGAAGGAATTATTGTTCGGAGAAAGGAGACCTTGGCCACTTGGAAGATCGTTCGAGGACCACAGGACTTTTTAGTTAGACATTCTTGGCGGATTTTTAACGGGCCTGTGGTCTACTTATGCGTGGGACGTACTGCTTTTCATCCTTTGTCCATCGTTCTCTTATTTCTGACCTTGTGCGACCTTGGAACTCACTGGGTTACGTATGAGTAAATTCGTCTTGACCTGTGCTTTCATATGGCATTAAAAAACATATAACATAGCTACAATTATGACCTACGTTAGCAACGCGACTAGTCTGATTAAAGATTCAGCGACGAATCTAATTAGCAGACGAATTAGCAAAGTTTCAGAAAAGTATTGGGCCTACTCGTGGAATGCAAATAGATAGGTCTCCGGGGTCGACTTTTCATTTCCTTCAATCAATTGCCGTGCCTCTTAACTGGAGGTTATCGAGTTCAACCTCGGCAGAAACACATAATGAACTAGTGTTGTAATTACATTTCGCCTCGTCATCTGGCACAATGGATGTTCAAACTTTCGATCTACAGCTCCGTGCTCCAAGTTTCAAGAAGATTTCTTGATCATTTCAAGAACGCCTCGTTACTCTCCGTTCTTCTACGCGACTTTGTAACCTTAAATTACCTTGTCACATTCTTTTCCTACACCCAAAAAACCCTTCCACGCAATGATTTCCGCGGCCCATTTTCCGACACGAATCGATTCGAGTATAGTCGCTCTTTGATCGTATTTTCATACAGGGTGATTCTAGGAAATGGGACAGGTTACTGCTCTTTTTTAAGTAAAAATATAAAAAATCATATGGCATAATGCGTCCTAAATTCTTATGACCTTATTTTTTACGTGGCTGCGCCGATGCACCAGCCAGGTGCAATTGCACTTGATACTTTAATGCAACCCAATTCTTCTGCTCACCTGCCCCAGTTCCCAGAATCACACTACTGTATAGTGAGTTATCTTATCAACAATTGCTTTCTTTATATTTGCCATACCTACGTTTTATTTATGCAACTGCCTAGAAAATTTCTAGATTTATCTCGACGGCCACTGTACAGGGAGTATAAAAAGGAATGGTCGTCCGTCAAAGCGGTGAATCTACACTTCTGAATTCGTAAAAGAAACTTGCTGAAAAATTGTTTATACCAAATAAAATTTATCAAAACAATTTTGCGGTAAGTTTCTTGTCGAAATGTCCACCGATCCAGAAGTGTAGATTCACCCCTAGAACGGATGACCATTACTTTTCATAGACCATGTACAATTCGTTCGGCGATTAAACTTGATATTCAACTGGAACGTTCGTCCAACAAATACCGTATTGTATATATATTAAATGCTAAGCGTCGAGCCATCCATTACCCACAAAGCACCGAGCACGCTTTCACAGAGGAGCAGACACTACGTCCGAGTTCCAACCGTACGTCAGAGTTTCTCTCGACCGGGGACAATATCGACAAGTTTTCATTTATCTTGTTGCTCTCGCGTAAATTAGATGCGCGGTATAAGCATCGATCACGATGATGTATCGACGGAACGAACGAACAAACCAATTGTTTTAATGTCGCGACAGGATGCAGTAAAGCTGGTCACCTGGAAGCGAACACGATTCCTATAACACGCGCAGTTTAAACAATGCGTTCGCTGACAAACAAAAAACACGAGCAACATGACAAGCAGAAAAAAGGGAAGATCTTTACAATAGAAGAATTGAAAATTGTTTCTGATGTCTGGGTGCTGTGATGGAACACATAAAAGTCGCCGCAGCTTGTAGTTTCACGATTGTTACTTCAATATTCCTCTTGGATGACCTTCATCAAGCGTTCAAACGTCCATCTATTTTTACTAAAAATAACTAGCTTCATTATAGATTGAAAAACTGATCCAATATGTGAATGATGCCATCTACAGGGTCTTATGCTGACTTTTTTATAGTAAATCTTTACGGAAAAGCTTTAGAGAGTTGTACCTTTTCACTTATAATAAATGAAAAATGCCAATACATGATTTCTCCTCTAATAAGATCATTAAGGGAAGAAATAACATTCGATTTAGTTTCTATTACTTGCAACTGATCCAATTTTTATTTTGCATAAAGATCCGCATAATTTCATTTGTTCTTCAATTATTTTACTATGTTCCACGAATCCGATCATTTTGAAACTTTCATAGATAGCAGAACATTCTTCTTGAATTTTTTGGTGTCCCTCAAAGAGGTGCTTGCAACCCCCACCCCTAAACGAATAAATTCTTTTTCTGTCCTTCATCATTTGCTCGCAATTGTAAAAATATATATGACTGTTTCCAATGATAACTATGTAGACAGTAGTTAATCCCAACTACAGTGATACTAACCAATGGAACAGCTGTTGAATCGTGTCCATTCTTGTCTCGGTTATCTCAATAGTTAGTATTGTACTTCTTCAGTGTGTTACACGTTAGCCTTCCCCATGGGGTGAAACGCACGGGGAGAAGGGGCGTGGCTTAATAATGCATAAAAGAGGTGTGAGTCATTGGTGAGTCATCAATGAAACGATCGAAGGACGGTGTCCACTGTTCTTTATAATCCTGCAATGATAATCCTACTAAAATGATAATATCTCGAAAGTGAAGTACATGCGGCGTTCTTCCTGATAGCCACAGATGTTCTGTCCAGCAAATTCTGCGCATCTACGGTAAAAGCGAGAAATCGGGATCAGGTCAGCAAGGCCACAATCATCCCAGGGGGAACTACGAGGGGTAGTATAATTTCGTATGACGCATAACACATCGGCGATGAAACGACTTATCGATACGTGGATACGCAGATCGGTAGCGTTTATCAACAAGTTACATCGAGCTGCTGTGCCGCAGATTATGGATATCTACTGTGCGTCAATGTCACGAATACCGATGGCCACCGCGAGGTGAAGCGAGACGGAATTCCCAGGGCGGCAGACGTGTCCCATTAAAATAATTGTAGTTCCCGCGTCGTTAACTAACGGCTATGACTGATGACAACACTTGATTTATTATCACGTGGGCGATGATGCTGTTCGCCGGTGTAGGAGCACCAAGGAGTGACCGCAGTCATGTCGCGTGCCATTAACCCCCGAGGAAATTTGGAAGTTGTAAATTCGGGGATCAGAGTTTCTTGAACCCCTGAGTAAACTATATATCGAGGCCGATGCTCTACCACACACTCAAAAATTTATGTTAATAATTATTTAATGTGTGTCACTACTAATAATATATAATTGATTTATATGAAATTTATTATCTCGCTACGTTTCTGTATAGCAGTTCGACAAAGATAAATATTAAATATAATTTAATTGAATCATTGCATTTCTAAAGTACACATTTTAAATATTTTCTTTAGATATGACGAGTTTTATCATACTTTCTACTATGAAAATTTGTAGAAATAGACACTTGATTTGTTTGATCGGGCACGTTTCGTCAGGAGTAATTTTCAAGGAGAGAATTTCAATTGCGATGGTTAAAACTTCTTTGTAACATTTAACATTGACATTTTTGAGACATTTATGTTCTACTAACTGTAGGAAGAGGAGGCGTGGATGATTGCTGTGGCGCGTCATAGCTTGAGTGACTAATTCCAAGGGTCATGCAGAGTTGAAGCTTGTTTTGTAGATAAGAATCCTACTATGACAAACAGGTATGTACTAATAGAACAAATGATCATCCATCATAATTGTTAAAGTACACAATGTTACTGCCGTTTTATTGCCACCAATCAAGCAAAGCAGGATTTCAGGATAATAACGAACCATATGTGGAAGATCAAAGAACAAAGAGAAGAATTACAGGACATGAAAGTTTTTTACTTGGGAGAGCGAAACAATATCAAAACATTTCTGCGGAAGAATCCATCGTACATGTACGATTTCATCTGTCCAGAAGATGAGTCAGTAAGGTCACTGAACGCATATTCTTCCTGTGTTTCGCTTCTCTGGACGTTCTATTAAAATATCGATAGTAATCCAAAGCTAAGCGTTCATAAGCTACTCGTACATGCTCGAAAGACGACCCACAAGTTTTTAGACATGTATGTCAGCTATAGATCAGGCATGTGTATAGACTGCCTCATGGGGCATTGACCCGGCTCCGTCGAAATCGAGAGCAACGAAACCACATATACTCCGAGCAATTTACACGGAGAATGGTAAGATAGATAGTTTTCCGTAGCCGTCGAACGTCGGACTCGCGAGAATCGAGAGAATCCCAATCCTCTTTATGACAACGGGAGTTATTTGCACCGAAACGTTGCCCCCGGGGGCAATTCGGAACGCTTGTTGCTCGTGCCTGCTATAGAGACGATTCTAATCCTCGGTCTTTTCGCCGCATCGGTATATAAAATTTTTCCGGGGTTCACCGACATCCACGGCGAGCCATCGACTACCTTATAGTTCGCGCACTTTCGTAACTCGCTGTACATTACCCGTCGGGGAAATTGATCGAGATACCGATAGGAGAACGACGGGGATAATTGAATAACGGGGAACATAATTCTTCTTAAATGCCAGTGGGGGGGTCCCCCGTATAAATTCTGAATTAATTGATAATTCGAGATGGAGCCGGTTCCCGCCACCGATCTCGTCGGATAATGGCGGAACGAAGAAGTCCACGGGCTCACGATCTTCGAATAAACCACGCCGGCGGCCGATGAATCATCGGCCGTAGATCACTAACGCGCCACTAAACACGCTCGATCGTCCCAATAACTTGAAAACGAGGCGTTGCACCGCGTGTCGGCGTTCAAGAGACTCATCTTTTTAACCGGTATGCCGATAATGAACATTTTCTATGACGGTCAATAAAGAAGTCTCCGCACCTAACACTTTCAGAGTATATTTTCATGTCGTCAATCAGTCCTTTCTTCATAAATATTCTGTGTACAGGGCGTTCCATTTCAAGTTTTGCGCGCTATTATTTTAAACAAATATTTAGGGGAAGATATCTTATGGCGGTCACAAATCTTCTCTAGGTGGTCGAGCATCCGAGATTTATCGTAGAATTTTGGACCACGCCTTCAATTCAAGGGTACAAACGCAGCTCTCGATAACGTCGATTAGCGCAGGCGCTATAAAGTGTCCGACTGCGAAACCTCTTTCGATCAGGATTGTGACAATGTGTCGGTAAATTAATCGGTGTGGCACGCTGCGTGTCGTGTCGTTCAATTACGAATTAATCGAATTCGTGGGGCGGTTTCGAGAACGACGGTAAACCGTGCATCAAGCGACGCCAGTAATTTTCCCAATCTTCACGGAATATCTCGAGCTGGTAATTATGCCAATTACGGGACGACCTTAGGTTAATAAATACTAATGCTGTCCCCGCGTCCGGTACAAATGTTTCTATGGCCGTGTGCCGCAACAGGCCTCGCTAACGAGCGATAATTTCTCTCAAGGCGATGATGCGAAAAATTCGCGCTTCCTATAAGAAACCGAATGGCAATCACGGTCGCCCGTTGTCCGACGCGGCGCAGCGCGCACGTGATGCACGCGATACACTTCCGTCGTCGTCGGCGAACGAAAATGAGTACGTGCTTTTCTTATATTTTTTTTCTCTAACAGCAGAGAATCGAAATTGCGGCTCGCGGCTTTAAGTTAATTTGAGGTCCGCGTTATTGTTCGAGATAATGATACGTTCGCCTCGGCTCGAAATTAACACATTGCGAGCGAAGAACGCTTAAATCGTTTAGAGAGCTTTTAATCTGCTTTGTTGATGCTTTGGACGGGCTCGCGAAAATTATTACATTGTTCCAAACCTTGAAGCGGTTTACGTAACTGTCTGTGTACTTCGAACTTTGGTTGTTGGTGCAACTGCGTCTGTAGACTCGGCGCGGTATCGTAACGCGATTGAAATACTACGTCGGAATGTTGTTGATCTACAGTTGCACCGGTACAAACAAAGAACAGTTGCGCCGAATTTAATTTTAATATCACCGTTGCGGAGCTATTTCCTGCGCGAATTTCATTCGAACCGTAGCCGCGGGTTATGGCAACTTGATTTTCGTACGTTTATCGAAATGTTTCTGATTATATTATTCATGCAACGAAACAAATCCGCTGATCTCGTCGAATTATGCGTTGAAACACATTTTTAACGCTAAACCTACCACGCATTCAAAGTACACTGGTAAATCTTGCCTTGTAAAAATGACAACACATAGTTTATTCAGATTGTCCGTAATTTTTTATTAATAATAATTGTGCTTTACCAGAAGGGGAAACTTCAAAATTATATTTTACACAATAATTCCAAAGAAAATTATTAGATTACGTTATTTGTACGAAAATTGATCGTAACGCTTACGCAAATGGCAAATCAAAAAGCGAATGGTGCCCATGGTGGTCACATAGAATTTCATTTAATTCATATATCGAAGAATTAGTATACAATACATTTATGGTCACAAAATTATTTCAATCTGCGGATCGGTAAATCCGATTTTCTGTATGGCAGGAAGCTTTTTACGTAATAAGGGAGGACAATTTATTCGATGGATGCGGTTTTTGCTGTTTCGTTCAATGGAATGTGTGATATATCGGCATACTAAAATATTCCTGGTGCGGGGGAACGGCGCCATTATCCGAATTGAAAACATCGCAGCTAGCAGATAGGGCAATAGGCAACCTGAAGAGCCGGTGGTTTCACTTTCTGGCTTATTTCCAGCGTCCCGGAGACCCGAATCTGCGTTATGTCTCGATCGATAGATTTTTTCTCGACCAACCCTGAGATCTGTCACCGGTGCACTTTATGCCAATAACTTCTTAAATGTACAACTTAAGTTTTAGCATCAACATGAATTGCTATAAGTCACTCATTATTTTTTGAGAGCATTTCTTCTTGGAATTATCGTTATTTACCCAGTCATACTTTTTTATGAGTAATAATTTCAAGACGAGTTCAATGATGTGGTACACTATGGCCATCAAATAACCTTGCACTCATAAATAGGTATAGTTTGACTAATCTGTCTGCCCAACGGAAATTTAATTGCTTAAGCCATTAGGCCTGACATTCAAAAGACTTTGAAACAACAACAATCAGAACATTTTTATACATATTGGCCTCCTTTAACAGTATGTACAACTTTTCTTTGGTATATTTTAACTCTTCGAAAAATGACTCTACCGAAACACCTATTTTCTGGTATTTTTTGCCTTTAATGACGCCTACGAAGAGTTCACGAGAGGTCACGACGAACGTGGTACACAAGTGGTTGCTAGAGCCTCCTTAAGATGGCTGCATAAAAATTTCTTGCCCGTATTTGAGCACAGGTTACACGAGTGTAACAGTTACAACAATAAGTAGCCAACGATTCCAAGTTGATAACGACCTAAATTGCCTAATAGCTTACGAAAAGACCTGGTTTTAACCTGTTTCACGACATGAACATTTTTGAATGAGTTCCACCTATGTTATAGATACAGCCCAGTGTGCGTCGCCATAACGCTGCTTTCCCATTCACCAGCCTACGCTGCTGTCCGGTGAGCACGTGATCAGAATGTCAAGCAGCGATATTTATCGGAAGAGCTTTCTTCATCGGCTTCTTTTTTTAGCGGATCACTGAAATGTTCTGGTCGTCGCATCGCCGATTGCCGCAGCTTCTGGCATGAATTTAACGCGATCGCGGTGGAGAAGAAAATTTATTTAAACATGAAATCGATCGACCTTGTTTCCCGGGTATTTTTACGTGTTTGGAGAGTTTCGAACGGTCATGCGCCGCTTGGTACTATACGTTTGCGATGGCATTTGTCCTTTTTCTTATCGTTGGGAATAGCGAATAAGAGGGAAAGGTTATGCGCGGTGAAATACAATTTTTGTCTCAGTAGATTAGATCGCGCAATTTTGCTGCAGCTTGTAGTATAATGCGAAGAATGCGGAAGAACCATAATGACCAGGCATAAATGGAAGTGACTAATTCCAGTAAGCTATTCCACTGTGATGCTGTTTCCGATAAACACTTGGTACTTCTGGTACGACCTTGTTGTAATTATTTGCAAATGAGTATTGCTACGCACATTTGCAAGTTGCTACGTTCTTTCAGCAGTCCAATAATGAATCAAGAACGAATAGAAATTACTGGCTCTTCCAACTAATTCCGCGACTCATTGGTTCTAACGATCACGTTTTACGCTTCTTTTGCGACCTCGATGACTATTCCTATGGAAATGCGATTGTTTCTAAGCTTCTAGCCCGCTTCAACGACGGGTAACACCCAATATCGAAATCCATGTTTTGTATTCTCTTATACTACTCGAGAAATTGATATTATGTGAGACTAACTTTTAAACAATTAATTGCAATTTATTCTGAATTATGTAATACGAATGGCCATAGCCAGCTTGTTACACAAATCAGTAACGTCGGACGATAAAAACGATACTGTACTATTCATTAAAGAAAATGCAAAAAATAGATTTTCTGAAAATGAGAAACCAGAATGTCCCCGTAGGCAGTGTAAGCGTCCGCGAAAGTTATTTATCGCGAAGTAGTAACCGCGCCGATGCATTTAGTCACGGAAATAATCGTGGGGATGGTAGTTATACAGCTCCGGAATTTAGGGTGACAGCTAGCAGAGTGCGATAGCGTCTCGCGACCACCGAGGTGCCCGGGTGCAAGCGTACTCGACCCAGAAGTGTCGCTAATAAGCTGTGCGTGGTGGTAAAAACGTAGGGATCAATTAGGGTTAACAGTTGTAATTTCGCGGCATTCCGGGATCCTATCTGCCGCGCGACGTCGGAAAATTCGACGCTCCAGAAACGGGACTCAAAAGCCATAGAAATACCGATTTCCACGGCTGGCGTTGCGTGTTTAATTACATAACTGGATTGACCGATATACGCGGGCACCGTGCGCCGTGGTTTCAAATTTGAAAAGGTCCGACCCATCGGATCGTGAAAAACTGGAAATATATTCGCGAATTTGTATCTGCCGATTTCCCGGATCGACCCGGCAGCCCGCAGAAAAATAATAATGCTAACACTACCCGTACCACGGCGAGTCGAATGAACGCTTTCACATTTTTATTTTATAAGCAGTGAAATTATAAAGCTGCCTCCACGAGAAATTGTTACGTAAATTTCTTCAGTCTGTGTGCGTGCCTCGTTATAAAAATTGAATTTAATTCAATATTGTAATTTTTATAACACAACGTACATCTGTCATGTCTTGGGCTCGGTATGATTTATGTTAAAAGATAGTACATCTCGAAAGTCTTTAAGATGGTTAAAAAAAATTAAAGATTACTCTAATAAATAAATTTTTAGACGCTGATCTCTACTTGCTACTGTGTATACAAATCGTGGTGTTTCTGAGAACGAAAATAATTATGCTAGTTGCTTGAATTATTTTACAATTTTAATCAACCGATTTCATCATCCTTAAGATTCCATTAATTTTTTCAATGCCGTGTAAACAGCTAATGCTTTTTTTTCTTAATTGTCAACGTGAAAAGCTGCTCTAAGTGCAAAGCGAGTGACAGGCTTCGCGACGGAAATGTGCGTTTCAATTTAAATAACCAGTACAAAGTACAATCTTTAAAAAAAACCAATGTGACCTGATGGCAGATTGAATAATTCAAAGACTTCGCGAAACACGGCAGATATTTCGACACGCGAGATTCAAACATTTTAGCGAATACAGTATACTATACAGGGTGGGCAGGAAAGAGTGGGGCGATAGATGGCCAAAAAATTTGAAATTACCTTGAACCTATAATTATTCACAGCACTGTAAGCTACTGTACCTACTGTCCGAATTCCCATTGTTATCTCCGCTCGAAATTGAAATTGTTGCCGAAAGAGTCATCGTTCTCGCGCGTGGTTTCAATGAAGTTGTCTAGCGGACCGGTTCGACAAATGGCAAACGTAAATTGTCGCGAAAGTATGTGTCCGTTACGTCAAAAACGCTCGCAATTAACGCGCGTTTAGCATTGCCGTTCGGTCGATTACTCGGGCGACGAGAGCTCCCCGGGAACTGCTGACAGGAGCTTTCGGCTATCGCATGCAAATCCAATAGACGGTTGTAACGGCAGCGGCTGATATTAAATTTCATACATCCTGATTGCGAGCCAAATTCTGCGGGAGCTCTCGACCGACAGGAAGCCTGAAGAATTTGATACGTAGCGTCCACACGAAATGCCGGAAGAACTTCTCGACGCGTCGGAGACGCTGCGACACTTTCTCGGCTCGTCTCGCACATGGTGTACCACCGTCGATGGAACCGACAAAAAACCACGTTGACTTCGAGGAACGTCATAAGATGCGCAACGGAAACGCATTTTTCGAAGACCCGCAACTTGGAAACGCACGGTGGGGCGTTCAGCCCGAGAACCTGCCCAATATGTGACTTCAAAAAGTTTGTCGAAAAGAAAAAAAACAGACCAATACTGTGCGCATAAGACCGTACGATCGAAGTGAAAACTTCTGTGGCGTATGTACACAGTCTGTTTCTCGCTAGAATAGCGTTTCACCTCGGAGCGTAACGTATCAGACTCATTCACTGCCCAGCAATTGTTTCTGTAGCTATAAGAAACGTATCGTACCTACTTACACGTATCGAATAGGTATCTAACCTAAATAGTATACAACCTTAATCCAGCGATCGACAATTTGAATTGTACAAATTTATTCCGGACAAAATATATATTTTAATCTCACTGGGAGAAAATATCGCGGTAAAACGCACAACCGCGGTAATAGGTACATCTACTCTATAATTTATTTTGTTCTTAAGCTTTTATTGTTATTTTTTTACGGCGACGGAGCCCTGGGCTGCAGCCGACAAAACCCACGCCTAGATCCGCCGCTGGATAGGGGCCGGACCGCTAAAGGATAACGCTTCTTCGATCGCGATTATAAGCACGTAGATAGCGAGTTAATTCGCGATACTCGTCCGCGCAGTTCCAAGTCCGCGGCGAGTGAAACGCCAGGCATGAATATTCATCGGCTGCTTAACGTCCGATGGATCAAAGAAATCTGAATATGCATGCTTCTTCGGCGGAACGCGTAAATGGCGAGCGGTATCAGATCCACGCCCGTATTTATCGACTGCTTTCTACCAACTGAATCTTTTACTACCGAGCGTTTCGTTTCCTTTCAAATCTAAGTGAACAATATTCAGTTCGGATTCCTTCTTGCGTCGGCTCTGAATGCACGTATTTTTGATATTTTAAACCGTGTCACGAAGTGCTGTTAGTTTAAAATATTGATTATTCGCATAAGGTTGGAAATCTACAGCATTCTGTGAACAGTCCTTTTTCGACAATTCGACCCGAAGAATTCTTTAGTTAACAGAATACATAATAGCGCTCCGATGTAAGCGGAATGCACGAATCACTTAAATCTCAATTTCCATAGAACGGCCCGTGGAAACGTAAAATTACATAAACATCCGTGGAGCAATTATGTACTAACAAAGAATCACGCAATTCGCAGACCGCTCCATCAAGAGCGGCGAACGGCCATAAGGAAAAATGGATATAATGTAGTTCGAAAGAATTCGGCAATGCGGATCTCTTGCGTGCCACGTTTGAAGTTCAGGATCGATGCTGCGCCGGCGTCCGTGCATCCTTTTTATTTTGCATAAACGTTCGCATCGCCGGAGTACAGGTTCCTCGGACACGAGCGTTTCTGCAAAATCGCGGACCTTTCTGAAATCTCGCTCGCGTGTGCATCGTGGATTGACGTTGCACGCGGAATCACGCACACCGTTGTTGCACAGTCTTCTAAAGCCAAAACTTAATTCTTTAACTTTCAGATTTCCGTACATTACTGATCGACGCGGTGGATATTCAATAGATTTGAAACGTTTCTCAGACCACAATTGCCATTGGCGTTGAATAGTTTTTAAAATCATTTTTGCTTGTACGCTGTCTTACTCCAGTTTATGTCATTTTTTAAAAACAATTCCAAATTGCGCATGACGCACTAATCATACGACCGAGAAATAGTAACGATCTATTTCCAACAATTATTAAATCACGCTCCTGAAGGTGGTTTATTGATTCACGACCAAAATTCCCAATGCTATTAAATCAGTCTCTAAATAATTTGTCTTATTCGAAGATTGTATGAAGATGTCTAGCCCAGTCTTATTCCAATTTTAGTGATTTTTTGAAAATAATTCCAGAGAAATTATTCTGTCGGTCCATCTAGCTCGAGCGTGTTGACGGTTCTCTGCTGTTCGTGGCACAATATAAAGAGTCCTTTAGGCGTTGCTATTACACATTTCGCAAGTGTCCACATACTTTCGAGCGGTAGTGTATGTCCACCTAGAATGTCCATCCGTTCCACTGTGGCGCGATGATGGCGCGAGTGGATCGGAAGCGACTCATTAAAAGTCGAGGTTTCGACGCGAGGTGTGCTTGATCGCTCGCGAATCTAGGCACGCGACCTAGACCCGACCTTTCCCAAGTTCCTGCCGGAACGAGGCTAATACAGACACGCTGACGACGATGTCGCGTCTGTGAATCGAACCAAGGAATAACGAGAGGCTCCGCGTCTGTCGCGATTACGCGAACCCCCGGAATTACGAACCGCGGCTGCTTATCGATCGACCGTTTTAAGTCCCCGCCGCGCAGCGCCGCGCCGTCGAAAACGTCGGCCGTTATTGTTTGCCGCTCGCAAATTGTTTGCTCTTCAAGCTATTTCGTTCTTTACCCTGCGGAAGTGCAACGCTGCTGCCTTGATCGTCGAGTTTGCTTCGTTAGGTGTTCCCTAGTTGTTGCTGCCGTTCTTCTAGGAGCAAACGGGTTAAACGGACTGCAAGCAATTTTTTAAACATCTGCTCGCCTCGGCAGTTACAGCGATGTGGGTCGAAGTGTGCGTCAAGTAGCGCGTTACACTGTACATATTTGAATAGTACAGTCTGACGTTTCAAGTGGGACATCCGAGGTACTTATACGTAATATATAAGAGTGCACCAAAAGTGTTGCGCGTCCTTAACCCCTTACCCTACAATGCCCTACTACAATATCGTAACAGACTCGTGATGAGGATTCCGAACAGAGTCTAATGAATATACAGGGTGCTTGGAAAATCGTGGTACATGATGATCGTGGTATGATTTTCGCGGGCGATTCACCCTCGGCTGACATTTTCTCACTTGTTCACTGATCGATGACTTGTATAGTGAGTTACCTCATCAACAATTGCTTTTGTTCATATATGTCTCGCCTGCCTCTTATTTACGTTGACTGCCGTAAAAGATTCCGGATTTATCTCGACGGGCCTGTAGAATAAATTCCCATTGCGCGTGCTTTTACCCAGGACTAGAACGTCCGTGACAACCGAACGAGGGAATAAGTTTAACGGCCGTGGACCCGGGGCTCTATAAAACCATTCACGTCGCGGATAGCGCCCGGCTATAGCCAGTTCCTAGTTTCCAACGGGCAAACGTGTTTGCCGGCAGCTCGCGAAGGCGGGGTCTAACGAAAGAAACATTTATAAAGCCGGGTTCGTAGCATCGCCGCCGACGCGCCATACGTATCGCTCTAACGAACTTCCGGTGCACGGGGGCCAATATTTCACGAGATAATAAGGAACAAACAGCGTTCCCGTGTTCGGTGCACGCCGCTGCGTGTTCACCTTTATTATACAGGACACGGCTAGGCTGGGCGAAATTCGCTCGACCAAAGGCCGCACCGTGCCCCAATAAAGTGTAAATGGATTACGCGCTAAGCCCTCGATACGACTACGGGAATCCGAAGTGCCCCGGAGGCGGAGATTCCGTACAATCTCGCCCGAATCCAGTGTCAACGGACACTCTAAGAAGCCATTACATACGTTTCCCTTAGCCGCCCGAGTGGAAACGACGGGAATTTTCCGCGTTTACGATTTCACGGTGTCCGGGCCACCCTTATACCCCTCCGCGATCCGTCTGCCCCGCCTTTTCGGAGTAATTAACTCCTGTTTCGGAACTGCCATCGATTATGTCGAACGCTCCCGAATTGACCGTCGATACCTCCAACCCTCGGTTCGTCGAGCGGCGAAACGAAATGTTGCCTTGATAGGGTAACTGTACCGATTACTGCGGTAATGCTTCGATCGTACTGTATATAGTTTAATATTATACGAAGAGCGATGTGTTTTGAACATTTACCGCGATTAGCCTGCAAGGTAATTGTTTGCTCGTGCGTCTCGTTCCAGGTTTCCCGTATCCTCGTCTATTTCAAATCCTTACGATATCTACACGGCGCGATGCGACGCGTCGTCCGTAGTCTCTCTCCTTTGACAATTTTACGCACTATTTACATATCCGATCAAACAGCCACTAAACCCGCGGCAAAGCCACTAGCGTCAGTATTCACAGACTTCTATTTACGGAGTTCGCGTTTATTTGACTCGATAAAATGGCAATTACTGACAGCCGAGCTGCAGTCCGCTTCAAAGTGGCGCGAAGCCAGGGACGCTGCTCGTGCCACTTTCTTCTTTTCTTTTCGTTTGGTTGTGTTATTTTTTAGAATTCCGCACCGACGTAAATATTTTGATTAGGCGGAGATACCGAACGGGGCGGAGAGCGAGAGTGCGATCCTGCGAATTGTCTTCATAAACGCAGCCCGAAATAACCGGCACTAACGAACGTCTTAACGCTTCGAGTGGTGAATCCTGCGCTTCTTCGCTCCTCGAACCGAGATGCTCGGAAGAAAATGAAAGAAAAGCAACGTGTGTGTACCAAGCAGACGGCAAAATATGATCCCTTAGCGAGGATCTCTAGCGAGGCGGAAGAACACGGTTCCGTTTCTAATTCCGGCAGAGCGAGCAACGCTCCGGCTACCTTTAAATTCGAAAGGCCGCGGGAATGTACAGGCCGGTCCATGATTCGCGGCACAGTGTTGCGCGATATTCGAATTAGAGTAGCGAATCAAAAATTATGGTAGTAAAACCCATTTACTACCACCTACCGAATCACGCGAGTAAGTCTTTAAAAATTGGACCAAACGGCTTGATTTTTTTCGAAATGTTAAAAGTCTTGATGTAGTAGATTTGCATTTTTCTTCGCAATTGCGACCCCAATAGCAATTTTTTAAGAAATTATTCACACACATCACCTACTAAACTGATCCTTCCAACATTTCAGAAAAATTCGAGCCGTTCAGTCGGCATCGAAAAAAGTTATTCGTTTTGAAATGGTGTACGAATACTTTCTACGCTGGCTGTATTGAATCCACGTCTTTTTATCGCAGCTTTTCAAAAAATGACTGCCCCTTCGGCCTCCGAGGCTTCCGGAGCGAAGTTCGCGCCCCTGTACACCACGAAGTGTCGTTCTCTGGTCCTCGGCGGCGCCAACACCGGGGCACCCTGTACATCCGTAAGGCTTTCACCTCGTTTTTCCTGTTGCAGCAATTCTCCACGGAAATCTTAGCAGAAACATGACCGTGGTAATGCGAGCGTCGCGCATGAAGCCAGACGGGTTTGCAGCGGGCAAGCAGGCAGGCAAGCAAGTAGGCAGGCGCTCTGGCTGCCGGGTGGCCTAGCAGCGTATAATACAGAGGGTGGGATAGTGTGTACCCGAGAGAGAGAGAGAGAGAGAGAGAGAGAGAGAGAGAGAGAAGCGAGGACGAGCGAATGCCGCGATCGATCGGCACTCACCAACCAACGGGGGTTTCCCGTATATAGACGAGTTCTTCTGCACTCTGCACCACCACACCCACGCGTCTCCACCCCCGACCCCGCCACCCTTCCTTCATCCTTCTTCCACCTCTAGCATCCCTCTCGAACCGCTCCGTTTCCCCTTGTAGCTCTTTGCCCAACTTTTGTATTTCTTTTTCCTCCGTTACGTATACAGCTCCCTCCCCCTTTCACTCTCCCCACCCCTATCCCTCGCGATGCTTCTCTCTTCGCAGTCCAAGGAGCTCTGTGACGAACGACAGACATAAGCAGGAGCAGCTGTTCCCAACACGCGCCGCCTCGCTTTTCTCTCTTTCGGTGCCTAACTGTTTCTCTCAGGCGCGGCGCACGCAGACACTCGCGTGACACACGTATTTACCTACTACTCTCTTCCTCTTCGTCCGTTCCGAATGCTCCCGTCACCACACCCGCTTTTCTCCCTTCAGGAGGAAACCCCCTGCCGGAGGAGCGTAACGAAGTCGTAATGAAAGACCCTAACGCTCTCTCGCGTGTCACCGGAACGAAGACGAGCGGGAAAAATAACGCTGTTGGCGCGACGCGGATGGCCGGAATAGGCGAATCTGCAGGGCATCTAACCACCCTACGATTCCGATGATTTTTGGATATGGTAAATGTAAATATTACTGCGGTATTGTGATTAAGACACGTGGTTTTTACATATTTACTCATTAAATCATGAAGAAATTAAAATATTTCCCGTCAGAAAAAATTAATTTTCCGCTTTTACGTGAGCGAGTCCGTTACTCTGCAAAGCCTACTCGCGCCGCCCTGTGACGACTGGAGATTTGGTGGTTTTTAAAAACATGTTACGGTCTTTCACGTTTGATTCACTATTCAATTCAGTGTATGAAGCAGAATCTGGAAAATGGGGATATATCAAACCTGAACATTGATGAAGTTTTAGTGAAAGGTAGTTTTCGGAAAAATATTTGACATGTATCTTTTTCGGCCAGCATGTACGATGAAAGAGAGAAAACAGCCCTTGATGTTGTGCACAATCGATGAAAATCAACAACTTTGAGGGCTGATTTGACCTTTTCAACGTGCATGCTGGCGGACAAAAATATGTGTAAAATATTTTTCCGAAAACTATGCCGCAATAAAATTTCGAAAAATGAATTCCCATTTGTTTTAGGTGATCAAAAATGAATTCCCATTTATAGTAGATGATTCAGAACTCTAGTTCCCAGTTACCTTATTATTCTGTAGCTGGTAAATAGTTAGATTCAATTTTAAAAAATTTTTCCTGAAAGTTAAAAAGTTTGTGGTTTAGAGAGTTATTACGTTAAAAGTCAACACTAAAGCGGAGGAAAGCCCTCAACTATGATCAGAAACTAGTTCCTCAACAATACTTCGAAATATCGATTCTTATAACGTATCCAAGAATCATCGAAATCGGAGGGTAAGTAGCTGTTCTGCAGTTTCACTCGAGAGGGTGGTGCCTGGCTAATTCGTTCCCCGGGCCGATCCCCTCGATCACCGAATACCGCGGCTTTTTCCTCGTTTTCTCCGAGGCTTTCTGGCCGAACGGACGCTCTGCCCCGATTCCGAGCACCGTGATTTATGTTCCGAGGCAATCGGTGCGCCGATAAACCTTCCGCGAGGATATCATTAGCGCCGTATCGAAGATAAGGAATAATGAGGCTTTTTTATAAAGAGGGAGACGAGGACGAAGGAATCGATCGTCCAAACGCAGAGTGAAATATTTGTTCGGCTCGGGTCAGATCCGTCCAATTCCTTTTCGGTCAGGAGTACCTTGCTTATTTGCCACGGTATTAATGGAACCTGATCTCTGTCGAAGATATTCTCTTGGTTTGAAAGAATACGAATTACTCGTGGATTTCGTACGGGTTATGGATCAGCGAAAGAAAAATAAATTGGCATATCCATTTAATCGGCGTCGCGACGCTCTGACAAAACCTTTGATAGTTTTAATTGAAATTTTTCTAAACTTCATTCGGCAATTTTGGGAAAGAGAAACAGCATTAAAAGATCCCCGGTTAATTAATATTCTCAAATACCTTCTCGATAATTACCGTAAACGAAACAAAAGCGTTGAAAACGCACCGTTTCTCGATTTCACTACATCTCGCGAGAACCGGCTCGAAAGATGCAAAATATCGCCTGGCATATAAAATTAATACGTGTGACAAGTAGAACGATCTGGAAGAGAAACCTCTTTAGAAATTCGCGATTAGAAACGCTGCAGGCTCGCAACATTCGAAAAACTGACCGCGTCTGTCACGCTCCCCCGTTCAATGAATTTATTTTTTATAGGGGATATTATTTTCTAAAGGGAAATCAATTTTTATTTTGGTGTTTTTTGTATCTTGTGTTTGGTGTCATTTTAATCAGAAAAAAGAGACGAATATGCCTCGCTAACTCGAGTTCAAGGGGGATCTCCCAGTGGGGATAAAATTTGAACAGTTACGGCGGAGACCTCTGTGACAGTTCTACGGGGGTAATACCGTAAATTCTTCGACCCGGTGGTGACCAATCGTGTGCCGGTTTTCGTTACGAGCTCGCCGTGTGTAATTCGTTCCCGAGGTTCGCCACTTTCCCTGTGGCCGACGAAATTCTCGGATTTCGATTTCCAAGTGAAATTTCACCGCGCCCTCCGGACTCCCTGGCCGCGGTAATGGAGTTGCGGGAGCCTGCGCGGCTCGGTGTCTAGGATTTCTCGAGCAAATTGCTGACCGTCTTTGTTTAGCCATGAACTGGATTCCTGATCCCAGCTGCGGAGCAGGAAATGAAGCTTCGGTCTCTCCGGAGAAGATTACGGTCCGGCTGCGTTCGAAATCGAGAATCGACCGTGGGTTTTATCGCGGTTTCGTTTCGTTTCGTTTCGTCGAGCGACGCGAGCCACGAGTCAGCTAACTGGCTGCCTGAATCGGATCGGATCGGCAATCAAAAAAGAGTGGAGGAAAAAGAAGAGAGGAGGAGGGAAAAAAGGGAAAATCGAGAAATCACCGTGGCGCTAGCTGCACGTTGATTAAGGCGTGCAACCGGCTGGTTGATTAAGATACGAGCCACGTGGCTGCGCATTTATACCCGGTCCTTTGGATCCATTAATAATTCGGCCGCGCGCTGCCCGACCGGCATGAAACTTTCAATTTCCGGCAACAAAACGGCCCGCCGCAGGAAAATGGGGAGATGGAAACGCAATTGTCGGCGATGCGTCCGCAGCTCCCGGCGTTGCTGGCGCAACATTAATTAATGAAAAACAGGGGGAAAGTTGGGGGTGGCGAGCCGCACAATCGATTTATACGCCCCGCTAGTGGACGAAACCCTTTTTTTCCCGCGCTACATTTTTAACTTGATCGCGCCAGGGTAGATATCAGCCGATTACACGATCGTTCTCCCTTATCAAGCTGAATGTGCAGTTCATTGAAAAATAGAATCCGTGATCTTACAAACAGTCATTTTTCTTTTTTAAATAAATTGACCCACGTAAATTCTACGTATAAAAGTATTGGCCTTCGTATTTGTATCATTGTGGTCGTTCGAAAGATCCAGTAGGAGTAAATGTTCACCCCATTCACGTTACGAGCCTAAACCGATTGAAATAGCGTGATTACGTGTCGTAGGGGATACACGTTAAAAACGGATACTGCCAAAGAACATTTATACGTTCCATTAAGTAAGCAATGCGAATTTATAGCCGATTAATGGATAGCCTTCGAATGGATAGGTTCCAGATACAATAGCGAAAATTCTGACTGGAACAGTTATGAAAAACCGAAAACAGATTGCATCGACTCTGCGTCGGTTCTGTAACAGGTCTATTTCGGTTGTGCCATTCTATTTCCTGATACCGTTCTTCCTGAACGAAACAAGTATTTATAAGTATGGCTATTCACTCTACGCGTGACCGTTTGATTCGCAAACAAGAGAAGACGACTAGCAAGCCAGAGTTAGTTCGTAGAACGATTGGTGAACAGGTGTCGTTTGCACGTTTCGTATCATTCATAACTAGACTGCGGATGTTTATGGGGTTTTTAATTTCTGCAGGCAAATTTCAAGAAAGTGGGAGCAAATAAAGTCTTAGTGGACCATCCGAAATGCAACTCGAACTTACTCGAGAGGTTTAGCCACACATTTTCCATCTCCTCTTGCATCACTCTCTGCGCGAAATAAATTTCCTGTTTCAGGAAAGATGGCCTCTTTCTGATGCGACGGGTTTCTTACGGAAGTGCATTAGACGCGTCTTGAGTAAAGAGGAACGGGAACCAGGGGATTATTATTTTTCTTTCAGACGTTCGCGTAACTAGTAATTTCACTAATGAACGTGATGCTAGTATGCAACACAGTGATTCATTTCGCTGAGAGACGACGCTCTTCGTTTCTCCTCTCTCTAATTAGTCTATGTACATTTCATTCGGCTTTTAAAAGAATTACGCAACGTTGATGGGATAGTTTTAACCGTTATTTCGGAAATGAAATTTTTGTCTATACAATTTGAGGTGTTAAACAAGAATTCACCGTTAAAGCAGAACTCAAACAATACACTTGTATCATTTTATTAATAAAAATAAAGAGATGTACATTTTGACGTCGCAAAATCGAGCGTACACGTAACATATTCGCATAATAGGAAATAATTATTGTAATTTTAACATGTTGTGGTGTATAGAAACAATTTAAAACACTTTCATCGTACGACAAGTATTTAAAACCATAGAAGAACAATTTCGTGACGAGGAAATGTACTGCGTTTTCGTATTTTTGTTAATAACGCGATATAAGTGCATTATTTGGTTTCTATTTAACGATTAACTAAGAAAAACGTATTTCTTCTTTGCTTATCGAACAAATAATGCTTTTCTACGTTCGGCGCGGTCGCAAAGACAGTAGAAACACAGGATCCAAGAAACAGCACGGACCCGAGGGTTTCTCTTAGATCAAGACTTTACTGTACATATAGCTGTTTCGCGAATTTCTAAATTAGAAAATAAATTGGGTGCAGCCTACCCTCATCTCTGTCGATTGTACTTGTTACACGCTTGGTCCCATCGCTAGTTGTCGCCGACGGCAACGCTTATGCAATCGTGTGTGCTCATTTCGTTGAACGCGACCATTCTGGAGACGCGCCTCGCGACCAGACGAATCATTATCGGAGGGATCATATTCGGTCGGTTGAGGAAAACGTTAATAAACGCGCGAACACGGGATCGGATTGGATGGAATCGGGCCGAACACCGGTATCCCGGAATCGGATTAGTGTTCGCCGGCCGATAAAACTGAGAACACCGTTCGAATCCGATACCAGGAATTCTCAATAACGCGTCGAGGCAACCGCACCGTGATCTATCCGATCCTCTTCCGAGCTGCCTTCTTCCCACGTTAAATATAGGCGACCCGACACGTATACACACGGATTCGCTCTGCCGAGCCGAGCATATTCCACGTATTCCGCGCTCGTACCGCGAACCGAGGATATAGAAAGAGCCGGAGTGGAAGTAACAGTAGACGAGAAAAGAAAAGAAGGAGAGAGAGAGAGATGCTGGCTGGGAGAGGATACAAAGAGAGAAAGGCGCTTCTACATCCAGGTAACACCCAGTTTACTCGCGATACCTGCAGAAGCTGAAGCGCACCCGTACGAAACGGCCCAAGGGAAACGGCTGAAACGCGCGGCCAGTCCGGAAGCACCACGAAAAATTTACATTTATCGCCGCGCGTCCCCGCGAACACCAGGAACGCCTGTTATTGACTGTTTCAGAAAAATAACGGCGCCGTTGCGCCGCCGTTCCTCCCACTTCCGGTCGGTTTTAAGCTGAGATTCGTTATACGGAGTGGAGCAGATAAAGTGTTGCAAACAAGGATCGAAATGAACAGTTATCTCCCGGTTCTAACTGAATTTTCCTCGAGCTTCTACGTTCCAATTAACCCTTACGACAATAACCCAGTAACCACTTTCAAAATAACTTTATCAGAGACATTAATTTCGGTTTAATTTATGAAACATCTTTAGTTTGTCTTAGAGAACATCTTAGAGAATAGATCAATCATCTTGAAACGTTCACACTAGTGCACGCTGTGTGTCGGTTATTTTTTTCGGGAGAAATCAATAAACGGCCTGGTATTAGAAGCTCCTTCGAGCGGGGAACGGGGAGAGGGGTAAACCCGATGCAAAAGTCTCTGGATTCCAATAGGACGCGTGCTCACTCGACTTTATCCGCTCGGTATTACGCCTTTGTCCGTCGCCGGGAGTGGAAATCAATTTGTTGACGCCGCGTTCTTGCGTTATCCGAACGTGAAAACCGCAGGCGTCGACGGCGGCGCACAATGCTTTTCGATACAGTTTTATCCCGGCTCGACGGATCGATCAGACTTTGACCACGCGTGCCGTTTCAAGTTTGATGAGTTTCGGTTTGCCCGACTTGCGCGACAACAATTCGTTGGTCCGATTGGTAATTATATCATTTAATTATAATTGGTTTCGACCTGACAATTTGTATCATAATGAATTGCACGGTGCGCACAGCCTGCTAGAACTTCGCACACCTCTTTCGTCGTAATTGATTATCGCGTTTGCAACCGTTCGTTCAATTTACGGTTTTATGTAATGAATTTTCCAATCATCCATCGGCTCGCTCGTCGCGGGATGGTGTCGATTCGAATGTGCAATGTTCGCGTTCTATCGCGATGCAAGAAACTCGACGGTTTATGCGCGAAACAACAGCCCGTTCGATGCATAAAGCTTTAAACGAAGCTGTTCTAAATGTCGATCGCCGGGCATATTACGATCAATCTGAGGCGGCGTGATTTTCTTTAATTTATGCGAACGTTGTGCCGCGAGTTTCGCGATTAATTGCCAGTAAAGAAATCCCTAATGCTGTTAGCAAGACAGCCTTTCAATTAGATTTACGAGGGAGTTATCGACGCTCTCGACTGATGACGTCAATACTGAAAGCCGGCAAGTGCACTCGCTGACGATATAACGTGTCGGTCACGATGAAAGCGAATCAACTCGAACATGAAGAATTGCTCCGGCAGAGGAGCCGGAAATTTGCCTCTTTAATCAACACTCGATTCACCGGTGGTTAATTAGTGCAATCCAACGCATAGTAATCTGCGTTTCACGATTACGTATTCCAGATAGGGTTGCCAACCGTCCTGGAGTTGAACTTGCTGTCCGGAATCCCACAGTTGAATGTCAAAGTGTCCCGGAATTTCAGAGAAAGCTGTAGTATTGGAAAAACTCAACAATATCACGGTTGAAATGTAGTAAGAGGCTATACGAAGAACATTGGTTCAAATATTTTTATCTACGATTATTGAGATTGTACGGATGTATTTGTGGAAAATTATTCAATAAATATTATTCTCTGCACATAGTAAATGAATAATAAATAATAAATATACTCTTATTTCGACAAAGTAACATTACATAATAGTAGCCGCGTAATCTCGGTGATGAAATAACTAATTTCAGTTATGTGGTCGGATCGTTCGATGCAAAAATGGTGCAACTCGAAACGGTTAGTCATTGGTCAATGAGCGATTAAGTAGAAGTTGTATAAAACGCAATAATATCGAAGAATGTTGTGCAAGCCAACCAACATTGTGTTAAACCAAACAAACAGACACTGACTCACGCCACTGTTCATTAAACGGCGCATGCATTAATTGGAGCGTTTAGAACAAATGTAACATAAGACGAAAGTGGATCGTCCGACTTCAAGTGTTCCGATCATCACGTTTAGTTAAAGGTTTATTTGTCCGGGGCTAACGAGAAGCTGAAAGTTATTCGAGCGATCCGCCAATGTATGAAAGACATACCGGCACTGTGCTGTTAAAAGCTTTCATTCTATTTGCGTTTTGTGCTTGGCCGTCAATGGCGCAGCGAGTCGGCAGTTTCGGAGTAATGGAGAGCTGATTCTTCTGATCGCTGGCTCTCGAGAAAAAAAAACTCGAGATTCGAGATTAGCCGGCTGTTCTACGACCCTAAGGGAGCGGCCTAATTGCTTCTCGGTATACTTGGTGTCGGCCGTCCCTTTCAACGCCTCTCGGAGCCCCGTGTTTCCGTCCCTGAAGGCGGCCATTCTCTTTTTTTCCCTCATTCTTCCTTTTTTAAATAGCGGCGATCGCTTTTTCGAATCCGGGCCCTCTCTTCGCCGGGGAAAAGCCTCTTAACTTATCGCGTCAACTTGTCCCTTAATTAATCCTAGGAACTACAATGTGTAGCGATTCGTTTGAAAGACCGGCGCCAGCCCATCGAGATCTCTCGACGCTGTAGCGTCGATTAACAGGGGAGTATTCTTTGCTCCATGTGCTGTACCTACTCCGGTTAGCGTCGAGGGTCTCCCCGATGTTCGTTAGCAGCAGCGATGGGCAGTCGCGTGGACCTTATTTTTCAACTATGAAATGATATATCTACAATCTACAATTTTATGTAATGAATGTAAACTGCACGCTAAATGTGAAGAGTACACTGAAGATTCAAGTTAAATATTTGATACCTCCAAAAATATCATAATTCCTTACGTGCATTCCAGCACAAGTTTACTTTGTACGAATTAAGACTATTTTATTTATTATTCTCTATATATTATTTATCAATTGACATTATCAAAGGATGAAAAAATGGAATACGTCTGATACTTACAGCAGAATGTCATTCGTTTCCATGAATAATAATGAAAGGTCAGATGAAATCTTGACCGAGAAGTACGTCAACTGTCGGATACAAAACTGATCATGGACACCAGCATATAGTCGGAGGGCGGGCAATCAGGGCAATAAGCCGATCAGTCTGGGTCCTCGAGGGACCAGCTTTAAGCTGTGTCTCCGTTAAGCAATCGAGCGAAGGTAATAAGGGCTCTTGGGACTGGCTCTTAACTGTAATGTACAACGTCTACAAGTACATAATTCTTATTGGAGAATTGGCTTAGGTGTTCTCGTCTGGTAGTACATTTCCGAAATATGTATTGTGCGTTTCGTGCGTGCGATGGGAAACATACGAGTTAAGTTCGATAATAAATCAGCATTGAAAAAATCAGCAAAAAGTTTTATATTTAATAAAAAAATATATAAAGATGACATGTTGTCTTTTCTTTTTAATATTGGTGTCGAAAACGGATTGGTTAGGGAGTTATTAATTTTCTGCCGACTCCTCTGCCAAGTCCGAACGCTGTGCGACGCGACGGGACAGCAGGATTAGAAGCGAGCTGGAGAATAAATAGAGGGTTGTTGGCAGAAGGACGCAGGGGGAGGAAACACCTGGATGCAACCCGAGAATCGATAGCTCTCGAGAAGGTGTCACAGCGTGCGGAGAGCACCAGATTCGCCCACGTCACGACTACTCGAGCCTCCTGAAATAGCATACTTTTCTTCATCGATCAGTCTCGCGTCTGCACCATCTCCACCCCGTCCGGTCGCCCTCCGCGCCCTTACCCAACCCCAGAACTCCCCTCCAATCCACCCTCCCTCGGTCTTTTGGTACGAGAAGGCCGGGGGTCGAGGTTAACCAGTTCCTCCGACATCCCCCCTCTTCTACCACCTATTCCCTCCTCTTTCCCTCCAGAACACCCCACCATTTCGTCCGCCGCCTCTCCCACGGTTACTCGCGGCTAGATTATTCGAGAAGCGGAGCTATTTGGGTGGTCTTATTAAATTACCACCCTCGACACGGAACGAGGGACGGATTTCGGATCGAACGCAGTCGACTTGCGGGACGTCACATCGCCGAGTCGTCGTCTCTCGCTCTGCCTGCTTTAAAGCGATTTCCCTCGAACCCGCGGATTATGTAATTTTCCCTTCTGCCGGATAAGTTGGCTGCGCGAAACCACCCCTGCGCGGTCGTTAGGGTGACTTCTGATCGGGGGAGACCGATTTCGGAGAGGAAGCGAGCCCTGAAACGCGGCGAATAATCGGCTCGCGCTCGTTCGAATGCGAGGGTGTTTGTGGCGGCTCTCGTCTTTCGTTCCCACGAAAAGCTGAGTCGTCGAAACATGAAATGTGTCTGTTAGGCTGTGATGGACAGCGTCGAATCGTTTTGTAATTGGAACACGTCCATTGAATACATAAATCAATTTCTTGCAAACGAGTCAGGACATTTTTATTCGCTGTCTATTTATTATACCGGATGTCCAACATGTTGTACTTCCTCGAAATGATTACCGAGGTCATTTCAAGTCACTTTACAACATAGTTACAACATTTTTCGGAACATACTCTTTAGGGCAGTCAGATATTAAGAAACAGTAAGAGAAAGAACGGTGTCGAAACATTTTAATTGGAATCTATTCCATATTTTCATATATAGAACAAGCTAAATTAAGTGTCCACAGAAGATCCTTCAAACCGTGTCTAAAACGAGAATACTCGCCTGCATATGAAATGGTTAAGTTGTATCTCGTATTCTCGATCATCGTGTCAGTGGCCACATTTGGCACAGGTGAATCTACCCTTCCATGAATATTGAAGATTTATAATTCGGTGAAGTCATTTTTAAAATGAACTCGATATTCTGGACGCAGAAAATCGTGAGCTTCAACATATTTTAGAATGTTGGTAATATAAGAGCACGATTCATTTTACATTCTTATGCGTATATAAATTATTTTAAGAATGAATTGAAGCTCCAAATTCTTTTTAGCACGAACGCACTTTCGGGCAGTGTTAAATGATGCTTGTTTCTCGTTGTACGCGATCATGGACTATTTTAGCGTCCCATACAATGGATAATTGTGTGAAGTATACACGGTATCTGTGTACAGTCATTTATCACTTTAATTACGCTCTTTTGCCGCCTCCAGTAGCCGCGTAGGATTTATTTCCACAGAGCATTATCACCGTTATTCCGGATATGTTCGTATCGCTTCACCTTTGCTCATCGACTCGCTGCAGAAGACCCTGCCCAATCGATCGATTAATATTCAGTCAGGATTATTTGTTTCTCATAGTTCCTTTCTCTCTTGGGAACACCGAAACAGAGATACCTTATGCTTGAATATCAGCAGATTCTAGAATACCGAGGACATCGAACGAAGAAGCGTTGCACTACCGGTCAAAGGTTAACGGCGCGGCGGGGTTTCGATTGACGCGAGAGCCGACTCGATTCTTAATTCGTTCGAATCCATGGCGATAAATCGATATTAATATCCACGCGGAGCAGAGCAATATAATTCTTCCGAGCCATTTCCATCGATTTAAATAGACGTTTATACGGATGTCGATAGCCGTGGATTAATATATCAAGATACGAGTGGCATAAAAATCGATCGGTTTTTATTAACAGAGAACGAAGGGTGCATTCATATTGCAATTTATTTCGAACTTTATCTGACTCTGTTTTGTTCAACTGCGCCTTATCGGGAACGCGAAAAACCGGTCAATTGCGAAGAATATAACACAAGTACAAAGAAAACGCGGTAACTTAAAGTTTACAATTTTGTAAAGTTTAACGGGGCAATATCGGATGAAGACAACGAAGTTAAAAAATAGTCTGTCCGAGGGTTAAAAATATGCATGCAATTGCTTTTTATAGTGAAACAATAGCGTTTCAACGGCACTTCGTGGAAGAACGTTGCTCGGATGAGTCATTCGGGCCGGCTAAAACACAAAATCACGAATCTTCTCTGTCGAAAGCTACCACGCACAGCCACTTCGATTATTTCTCGTGCTATGCATTGTTCACACGGGACTGTGCATTACTAAAGCGAGCCGAGCAGCGTGTAAACACCGGATGTTCTATGCAACGCCCAAGAAAGCCTGCTTACGAAATTAACTGTAGCCGTGCGCTCGGGTAGACCGATTGGAAAAATCGCCAATGTAAAACAGGCTGCCGCCGCGAATTGTTATCTCTTCCGAGAAGGTCTCATTGTCTAAACGACAATTGGTTTTCTGCCGTGAATGAATAATCGCGGTCTATTCTGTGGAAGGCAGCTGCTACTTGCAAGAGGTGTCCCGATGATTCCCCTGCGGATAAAAATGTCTCCGAAATAAATCAGAATGATATTTAACTGAATTTACAAATAGCTCCATCAGCTTCGTTGCGACATTCTACTGTTGTACTGGACAACATACTGTGAAAGCGTCAGTGGATTCATCGAGTTGATGGTTTAACGAAACATGGTGCATTACTAATTGATCATCCTATTTTACTGTCGTTTTACTGTCGTCACAAAACAAGTGTAAGGTGCTGTTAACAGAAGGTGTTAACATTGATTGTTTGAAATTACGTCCACCCAGTTTTGCTAAGTGCATAAAATCCGCTGTCTACTAAAAATTTGGAGAAGAAATCTTTTACATTTCTTGCATGCTTCCGAGAATTTCACAAGACCAATCCTAGGCCGATGCCGACGTGCATCACAGTATCGCCGTGACGCGACCGGTTTCCGGGCGCGGGACGATTGCGGATAAGAAAAGTGAAAACACTTCCTTGCTCCCCAGTAGTAATTGAAGTGGTTCGACGTGGAAACGTTCGAGACTGGATGGAATGTTATTGTTGACGATCGTCAAACCCGTTCCCGGAACATCGAAGCCCCCTGCTTTCACTCATCATCGTTTCTTGCCGCGATCCCCCGGGGATAATTAACGACCGGCAGGAAAGCTCGGTTACAGGGAGCTTCTTTCTTTCAACGCCGGAGCTCATTAGGCTAATTATTCGCAGACGATTGTTAATTAAATAAATTCCGATTCGCTGTACCCTGTACTTCCTCCCCTTCCCACCCCTCGCCAATTCGATGGGGGGAATCGAGACGATCGTTAAGCAGCCATTGATACGTCGGTAATCTCTTGGACGGAGATGAAAACTGATTTCGTTCGAGCTCCGGCATTTAATTAGGCTGCTTAATTTCCTTGTGATCTGCGAGTTCCAGCGGCCTGATCGAAAGCAGAGTTTCAGTCGATGAATCCGCTTTGTTATCCACCGGAGACGACACACGTTTTAGAATCCTTGGGTGCGTGTTGACTTTCTTTGACGGAAACGCGTTCGGAACGTTTCAAACAGGCAACAACCGAGTGCCGTTACTTTGTGAGACTAACTACTAGACTGCGGTAATTGATTAACTGTTTAGAGTATACTTACTCGGTAGAGGAATGTTACATCCAAATTTTAAGGAAAGCGGTCAGGTGTTGCTTACAGAAGAGCCTTACCTAAAACAGAAAGGGATAATTGTTGGTACCAAATTATTAAAATACAATTCGTATTGATATCGAGAAATAAACTAGACATATTTTTCAATTCTTCTATTTCATTGTGGATACAGTAATTTACGTGATTTATTATTAGACTGTGGATCTTTATGCAAAATAAAGACTATCCACTTCAATTGTGGGGGATTGCAATTAATCTTCATAGTTACATATTTCTCTTACTTATTTTTGTGTTATAAATACATACAATACGCAGTCTAAGTATTTTTAATTGTCTTTTCTAATTTTAGACCGTACTCCGCTCCACCTGGTGGATAAGAAAAGGTGTAAACAAACGTGACGCCCCAGACGAATATTTGCTACGCTGCTTGTGTTAGTATGATTACAATGTCAGCAAACATATCGCGTTCCGTCATATTAATTACCGATGTTATCGATCCCTCGATTGTTTCCCGGTAGGCATACAACGCGACATCCATATTATCGTTCAGGTGGCATTGAGACGCAACACGAAAGATAAAAGGATGAAAAACTGTCGTAGTAGTACAGGAAGTATGTACAGTGGGGGACAAAAATGTACAGACACCTTTCAAATACGAATAACTTTTTACAGTACTGGTAATAATAGAATTTATATGACCATATTTAAAACTATTTTTGTCTTTTCAAGTGCATGGACGTACTACTACAGGAAAAACTAAATTGTTTTAATCACCACGCAAACAAAGTTGTTGTGTCTGCAAGCCTGGTGTTAATAACGCTCGGTAGTTTCCCGCTGCCGTGTTAGATACGGCGAGAATTGGCCCCAACTCCGTCACAGAAGAATCTTGCAATAAGATAACAGGACAAAGGGGGATACTCTAGAATGGAGGTTCCACCGTACCATGATCCCTCTGCAAACTAGTCGTCAAGTCGGCCTCGCACCCTCCGCTAACTTTCGCGAGCAAGTTGAGCGCAATTAAGAGCGACTTGCGGTCTCGATGTAATCAAATGTGGCGATTAGATTGGCCGACGGCTCCGCGTTGCATTAACTCGCTGATATGGCGCAAGTATCGTTGCAACACGTCGCGGAGCAGTGAAAGCTGCTAATAGAATATCTGGAGGTATCGCGCATCTTCGGATTCATTGTCGGATGTCGCTCAGAGTCGCCAGATGAGAGGAATTTGCTCTAATTGAGGGGACAAGTTACCCTCTCCCTGCCAGCACCGGGTTACACCGGGTACAGTGGGGACATAAGTCATAATCTGGCAACTCTGATGTCGACGACGAGTTTCTGACTGATTTATTCCGTCTCCTGTGAACGTAAACTGCAGTCCTCCAGCATCCATGCATTGTCACACGAATTATGGCACTGCAATTTATAGGGCTGTCCGCAAGGAGTCGAGCTGGATAAGGGGGTCACATCGAACCAAATTGAACTTTATTCATAGGTACCATTCCATAGGAACCCCAATGAAAACTCTCCGCAGCAAGTTTCGGTTTAATGAATTATTTCTTCCGTTCTGATGAACAAAATATTACGAGATAATTCATGAACATTATACCTAACAGCATACTCAACTGTGAATTTTTTTCCGAATTTTTGCCTGCAATATCGATTTTTATCGCAATTCCCATGTACTACATTTACATTACGATCATGATAAAATACTATCGATAAGATTTCCTTGAAGTGTTCGAATTCTTCTGTATGGTGACGTAACGCACTATCGTACAAAAATATGTCTTCGTGACTTCGCAGAAAAATACGGACGAGTGTTAAAATAACAAACTGCGAAATCTTGTATCCTACTTTCTTCTTTGAACAGCGATACAATATTTTCTACCATATTATATTGTTTCCAACAAGACAATTGACACAGGGTGGAAAGTAGGCTACCATCTTAATGCTGCGTGTTTCGTACAGCAATCTCTCGAGTTATCACGCGAGAAAATCGTGAACAAAGAAAACGAATCTCTTGTTAAAAAGTTGCTCGTTCCGTTAGAGACACCTTTATTCTCTGAATAAATAAAATGAAATTACTACCCAATGGGATAATCCCAGTGCGATAGTCGTTACAGGAGTGTTCCCGGGAAAGTTTAATTATTCAAATATCAATTAGAAAAGCCTAATGGAGTCTTCGACTTAAGCGGAGTTTGTTAAAAGAAAAGAAAAACGGAATTCCGGTATACCCGGCGGAGTTATGATTTCAATTCCGCCGAGGAATTATATGCTTTTCAGAAATGTCGCAGGTTCGAGCTAACCTGGACCTATTATTACGGCTCGCCGAGGAAAAGTAAAGCTTCTCTTTGACGGGAACACGGCAAAGCACTTTGCTCGCCTAAGAAACGCATCGCGTTAAAGCGTTCGCGATCAATTCGCCTTTGGTATTCTTAGCATCCTGCACGCTGAGCAATTTCAGGGGCGGTAATATCGTGACGGTCGTGGCGAACACTTAATGGTCACTGTTTTTTGGGAATAAGGTCAGACGATCTCATCGCGTCTATTTTTAGAAACCTGTCATAATACTTCTATTGTCCCTCCAATGTTGTGGACAACTTTTTAGAAAGGGTTAACCAAATTAAAAAAATATGTGCAAAATTTTAACCCTGTATCTCGATCAGGAGGATAGTTATGGGATAAAATGGAAAAATCAAGTTTTGGCCTCTTATCCTTATGTAGAATCATTTCCTTGAAAACGGTGATCCCTAAGGCCATTTCAACCCTTAGCACTCAAGTGGTGACTCGGAGAGTCAACCACTAAAAATTGCTGTACCATTATTCAAAATATTGTTCACATTATCAAACATGTTGGTAGCTAATCAATCACTAAACATTTAAGTATTGTACGCGAGGTATTATATCAATTTCATATTCATAAACTGAAACGAATCATATAGAATGTAATTATTCTAGCTAGAGAGAAAGACATGTTTAATTTTCGTATTAAAACAGCTCCGAGTGCAGATGGTTAAATAACTTGTTCCTTTACGGAAATGTTCTGGAACTTTCCAAGCTGAAAATCCAGGTTGTAAAAAATCAAAAACCTCAAGAAAATTGGAAGGCGATACTATCTACTTCGAAGAAAAGCGAGGCACAGAATTGTGTTGACGCGAATCTACGAACTTTCTGAGCAGAATAGCATAATAAACGTCGTATAATTTTCTCCGGTACTGTATAGAGCGCACCATAAAGGGAACGGTGAAGCTCAACCCGAGTCGTACGCTAAATTTCCTTATCGATCGTCCGCCGGTCACTGACCGCCGATACAAAAATCGAATCGTCGTCGATGCGACCGCTGTAAGCAGGTACGAATTCGCGTGGGCGTTTCCATAGGCGGAAGCACCACTCGAACACCTTGTAACCCGTAATAGAACCCCGTCAAGACAATCGCGTTAATTTTTCCGTCTGCGTGTGTAGTCGCCGCCGCGAAAGAAGGAGGGAACAGGGAACAAAGAAAGGAAGGCGAGCGCGTGCGCGAGCTCGTCTCGTTCCACGTTCCGTCGAACGAACCGGAGTTAGGGTAACTGCAACGATTACTGCGGTATCATGCTCTTCGATCGTAATTTGTTTTAATACTATTCCTAATTCATCGTGAAATAATAATATATATGTAAGCATTTTATGGAAGGATGATGTGTTCTGTATACAAAAAAAATTGGTGGAAATGATTCACTACTTTTCCCATTGAATTGTACAAATTATTTTTACGCATTTTAATCTCATTGGGAAAAAATATCACAGTAAAACGTACACCCGCAGTAATGGGTACATTTACCCTATACGAACCGTCTGTTCGTTCGCGGCACAGAGAAACGTCCCGATTCCGTTTAAACGGGCCACGATCGTTTCATCCCCCCGAATAAACGCTCGCCGCCTTTTGCCCGGCCCGGTGGCGTATTTTTTTCTTCCCTCGTTGCTCATAAATTCCGTCGCGTATTTTTAGCGGGACGCGATCGAAACAATGACACTATTTCCACGGCGTTTCTGGGACACGCTTTTCGTAAATTCGAGCCATTAAATATGGAGACCGCGTGTCTATATTTACGACGTGCGCGCGCGCGCGCGCGATTCCCTTCTTCTTCTTCTTCTGCTTCTCGCGCTGACAGATTCACCGGGAGGAATTGAATCTGGGGTGCGACGCAGAGACCTTTCAGCGAGATACGCGTCGCCGTGCACCGGTTTTTCTAGCAGAATGCTGGCCAGGACCATTCACCGGGGAATAAATGGCAAAACATGCACCGATGTCTTTCGAATGTAGCAAAATATCATCCGCGTGACACTTTTCACCTGGAAGCCTATTAACCCTTGGAACATTAAGAGTAGGGGGCATTGGACCGAGGCTGGGCAACTTTTATTTGTAGTGAAAATGAGAAACAACTATCAGAAATGATTCGTACCGCCATTTTCAATATTTTTATGTGGAAATAAAAATACTATTGATTCATTTAAAAAATCCTAGCAATCTCAAATAGTATTATATTGATGTTTCTTTATTTCAAGGGAAAAGTTTCGTAATATGATCCGCTTGATATCCTGCAACAATTGTTTAAAATATTTGTATTCGAGTAATTTTAGGTCGTCGCGTTAGGAAACTCGGTCGCGTACACAAATAATTCACGAAGGTACGTATTGTGGCAGTGGCTGGTAATTACATAAATTATTTGTACGTCGTCACAGGCTTGTCGCAGCAAACAATAATCAATTATATTACTCCATTTCTGTCAGCAAAGTGAAAGATATTTGATTTAAGACGCCTCCGATAAAATATGGAAGAACGGGGGAGATACCGACGTCGGCATAATACTGCATTTCCGTTTCAAACGATTAAAACCCGATGGTGTTATCGCGGCAACCTTTGGCTGTATCAATCGTTTCTTTTTCTCGTCGACAACGAGTAGAGGTAGATAAGAAAACATATTATTAAACTCAGTGTTCACTCGCTACTGCCGAGTGACATGTCGCAAAACTACGTTTTTCAGAAACGGCGTAAGACGTATTATAATGCAAATATAATGGTACAAAACATTATGGGGTACCGTCACAAGCCTTGTGGACCACGTGTAAAGTTTTAGATGTTAATAATTGGTATTAGATGTCGTCGGGCGTTAGGGAAACCGCTCGTACTAGTTCTAGATACTTGTATGCTTATACGAGAATGAATACTTTTTTGTAGAATCGAAACTCGCGGCGAGTAATCTCGGATCGGCCTGCATACGGACACGCGTAATCAAATTTGTACGACACGTCGATGTGACATACCGGAAGCGAGCCGACGGCAGATCCTAACGGAAAAACGATTATCTTCACGGTCGGATTAACGCAAACCCTATTTGCAAGAGCGGCGATCCCCGCTGGTGTCATCAAAGCTGCAAGCGAAGGAAATTTCACGGATTTGCGATTTCTCGGTCGCACTTTTGCCGGATCGAACGCGGCCGACGCGTCACCTTCCACCCATCGAAGTTAAATCGTCACGACACCAGAATGAAGTTTTCGTCGGGGGAATTTCGATCGACGTTATATTTTATAAAATGCTTCCGCTCCAGTAAGTATTCTTCTTCTATAAGTAACGCAAAAATTTTGCGCCTCATTCGGAGGGATGATCCCTTCACAGTGCGGCCAGATCGAGGAAATCGAGGGGAATACCTCTCTGATGACCAGATTAATACGTGATCAGTCTACGGTCAAAGGAAGCAGTGAATTCAAATGATTCCTCAAATCATCCCTCTCGAGGAGGTACATTTCTCGTTTCGACGCGAATTCACAAAGGAAAAAGGTGCTCAGAAGGAATCACCCTTTTCCTTCTCCTACATTATTTGTGGGACAAACTGAAGATGGTCACCGTGATTTAACCAGGAGTTACCGACGACCCACATTTACATTATTTTACATCCCCCGTCGCAAGTTACGAACATCTCCCACGCACACATTCAGCATTCGTGCGTGTCGCATGCATTGGACATTTATTCCCACGAGTCTACCCGATTCCGACAGAACGAACTCGGGGTACAACTGATATCCTTAAGTACCCGGTGAACTCGATCCCGCTGCTACTTTTAATA
This sequence comes from Lasioglossum malachurum, assembly GCA_028455605.1. NCBI lineage: Eukaryota > Metazoa > Arthropoda > Insecta > Hymenoptera > Halictidae > Lasioglossum > Lasioglossum malachurum. The sequence continues at coordinate 8,476,144 of CM052312.1, read as the reverse complement.
TTCCATAAAGAAATTTCGGAAGCGTCACGACAAGGGCTGGCTGTCGCGTAAACACGTCCCCCCAGTGGGTCGCGGGGATGCGACGCGTCGCGTAAATTACGTGCTCGACACGCGAAGCTCGAAGCGCCGCGGAAAATTTCCACCCGCGACGCGCCGAGCGGAAACTTGCTCCGACAACACTTTACGTCACCGCGCGGAAACTTGAAAAGTTAATCGTGCGCGAATTACTTTCAGCTCCCAAGCAAGTTCGTTAACTTTTTCTCTCCCTGCTCTTCTATCTCTCTCCCACTCCCTGATTTATCTCCCTCGCTCTTGCTTCTCGGATTAACCCCTATTCGTTCCCCGCAAAATAACATGTTTGAAATGCTTCTGAAAAAGGTCATTGAGTGAAAGTTGACGTTTACTTCAGTGAACGTCCAATGTTCGAAAAAATAAATAGAATGATTAAAAAATATTGATTTCTAATATTCTGATTATGAATAACCGTTTTAGACGATCATTAAAGAGAAGTTGGTCGAGTAAGCAAACGTTCGAGGGGCCCCAACCGTGCCCAACACTGACGTAGGCAGTGCGATGCATGATTTGGAGCCAATAGTCACAATAACGATCCCACCGCAATCACTGGGAACTGACAAGACGGGCGTGCTCGGAGCGGGGGTTGGCCGTCTATTGTGATTCTCGGGGTAGCCCGGTTCTCTCAGAAAACAGTCCATAATCTTAGGTCTGGCCCGTGTTCAGCCGTGGACCGTTCCAAGGACCCGGGTTGCAATTATCGAGACCGTAATTCTTGCGTGCTCCAAAGAAGGGAATCCCACTATTTCGTGACTGACGGTTCCATGGGATAGACTCGCGGGTATCTCTCGTAGGCAGGACCTTGGGGGTGATCGCGTAGCCTGCGGGAACCATTTCGGATTCGCGACTTCTCTTCCGGCGAGAACCAGTCGGAGGGGCTTTCGAATTGATTTCCTCTTTTCGCCGTGGGTGTTTTACGTCTGATTCGGCCGGGCCATAAATTCCGAGCTAACTTAACCGTTCGCTCGGAAAGCTTTCTTCGTTAATGTCTCCCGGGTCTGCACTCCCTCCCTCTTTGCCCCCCTTCCTGCTCCCCCGCAGCCATCCCGCCGTTCCTTTTCCTGTTCTTTTCTTCTCCTTTCTCCCCCGTTGCGTCGGTAGCCACTTTCGACGGTTCCTTTTTCTAGAACCTTTGAATCCCCACCGCGGAGAACAGAGAGGAAAAGTGTGAGAGAGAGAGAGAAAGAGACTAAGACCGAGGCGGTGTTCCAGCGAGCTTATTATGCTGCTCAATATTCAGCGAAGAATATGGCACGAGAAAAACGAGGCTGGTAGTTATGCGCATAATTTAGATCCACTGCCCTGGACGTTCGATTCGATCGTGCCGCCTCCCATTCCCGCCTCAATGTTCGTGTAATGGCTCGCGACGACCCACGTATCCGTTAACCCACTGCTCTTAACCCACACCCGGCGAAAGCTGGGTCGATCCTGACCCGACAGTAAAAAGTCTCCTCAAGGGGAGAAGACCCTATACATCGACAAATTTTTCCCATAAATCACTTCTAAAACATTAGAAATATCAGAAATATATTCTCAAAGTTATAGACTGAAATAAGTCGATAAGTTGTTCAGAGAGTTTCATCTTTACGTAGCCAACCAAAATGTGTAGACTACCTAAAACATTCTGTATTTAACATATTTGCACAAATTCTCATATTTTAAGACTTTAAATTAATGTGTTTGAAATATTTTTCGAGGAACATTAACAAGTTGTTGACAGAAATGCAGCACATAAACAAAATAACTCTTCGAATAGTTATAAATACTATTTTCGGGAACAGAAAATATTATCTTGCAGCAGCTGTAAATTGTGAACGAAGGATGGTTGCCGGTGAAGAAGCAAGCTTCGAAACTGTTACGTTCAGACACTTTTTGGATCGACTGTAGAATATAAACAGTGTTCTCTTATTTTTGTCACAGCCACTGCACATTATTGCATTCCGATGCTGCAAAGCCTGCGTCGAGCGACTTGTGCAACGTCCTCCAGACCAGCCGAGCAGCGAAACGATTAGCCAACGATTTCTTCTGGAAGCAATAAAAGCTCTCTTCTAAAACAAGACGATCGGAGTCGTGTCATCGTATTCGGCGGTCTCGGTGTAAACTCGAAGGCGAGCCGAACAATAAGAGGACGAGCGCAATACAGTATGCACGACTCGCGGCGGCCGCGATCGTAAAATCCGAAGCATCGCTGAAAGTTGTTCGCTCCGCGAGTTAATCGACCGCGAGTTACACGAAATATTCCCGTCGATAAATCAGGACCGAAGAATCCCTCGGGTATTTTCGTGGCACGATTCTTTTCCTCCGTTTCGCCGAGATTCCTCGCACCAAGGGAATGAAAAAAAAGAAGAGAGAGCGAGAGAGGGAGAGAAGCACCGTTTCGAAATATCCTTAACCTTGGAGCCGCTCCAATTACACGTTCAATAAATAGAGAACAGCGGAGGGCACTGATAAAATGCCAAGTAGTACTCGCGAGGTCTACTGGGCGGGCCCGAGTAGAACGTGAAACCTTGCGCGACCCGAGAGAAAGGTAAAATTCGTATCACACGCATGCACACATGGGAAGAGATACAGAGGAAAAAAGAAGGAGAGACAGAGAGAGAAAGCAGATTCCGTTTGGCCGTCGTAAAATTTTCTCCAGGATTTTACCGTTCGCGCTTCGTGGCGACGTGAATTCCTATAAAGCACCGTCCGACAATTGACATTATTCCGGAGAGAATAAACTGAAAGGTCGAAATGAAATTCGTTTAAACGCGGCGCGAGAAGAACCGTACCCGCAGACCCGTTCGGATACAATAATGTGTTCGCTCGTCCGGATTACAGGGCCGTGTTGCAGGCGGACGGTCCAGATTCTAGCGCGATATTTTCAACGCGAACCCGACGTACCAGACAATTATGCAACACCAGACGATTCTCCGAACGTCCCCCGAGCGAGTGGTCTCTCGGTGGAACATCCCGTTCATTTTTCGTGGCAGTTTGTTGGAAAGGCCGACGACGCTACGAGTCCCGGTGTAAGTTGTTCCGATCATCGTTTATAAAAAAAGAAAGGAATAGATGATAGAAAGAGTTGCACAAAAGGGCCTAGGATAATATGTCACCCAGTGTTGCTTTACACTTGAAATCCACAAAATATGTTTCACTTATAGCGTCACATTTGTAAGATATATGTATCGCCACAGGAAAGAGAATTAATCGTTCTGCAGTCTATAAAAATAGTAAATGGGTGAACTTTCTCTCCGAGGATCACGCGAAGGCCAATAGAATGAGTTACTCTGTCACTTTCGAAAATTGCTGGCGAATAAGTACACATACAATTAAAAACTGAGAAGACATCACGTCAGTTTCGATTTTTCAGATGATTTAAAGAGGACATACATTCCCGTTTAACTTCCGTTTTTTACAATTGCCTCGGACAATTTTCGTCAGTCTAGTACATAATAAGACAATGCGGATGTCAGTGTGTTGATATAAGCCGCTCCGACACTATAATCGCGTTTTGTCCACCTCTTTCTAATTGCATTGTTGTATCCCCGCTTTCGTAGCTCGACTGCAGCCTTTCTAATAGCGAGACAATGAGAAAGAGGAAGAAAAAAGGAGCGAGAGAGCGCGCGTGACAAAGCGGAAGTGAAACTCCAGACAATGAAACCATCCTAAAATCAGTTCCACCGTTCTCTGTAATCACCGTCCAGTTCCGAACTAGGAAATTACAGGAACGACACGCTGTACACAGTATTGTCTATTATTGTATTTGCAATAAGACTAGGTCACTAACAATAAACGGTATCAATTACTGTGGCTGAACAACCAAATTTGGGATACGAGAGTTCTGTTTAACCACATTAACGTGTAAATATGGAAATTTAGTTATGTTATGGCCTATTGTAATATCGGAACTAGCGTTGCTTACACACACCCTCGAATTTCCCATGAACACTGAAATAAACAAGCCTGGTTTAATGGAAAACATTGCTAATTGGTTGTCCTCTCTAACTTCCACTGCAATCTTTGATTATTTCATTCACGTTTCAGAAACATTTGCCTTCTGCGATAAAATTTCTCTTTCAGTACCACGTGCTCCTCTTTCGTCTTAATATTTTCAGCAACAACCGAGAATAAAAATGGTAAAGTTCAAGGTGTTTACCCTCATATTATCCTTAGATGAAGGATTTAAAATTTTTGGGGGATTATCTTCCAACGTAGAAGCATCGTTTTGCAAGCGATATCGATAAAAATTGTCGCGGGGACCGCTGGACCGTGCTTATCCTGCTAAACCCTTTATTGGCAGAGAACGGGATAGAATCGGCGTGGAACGGCCTCGGTACCCAAGATTACGTAAACCGCGGTCCGCAGTACGAATTGGACCGATTCTCTAATAGCCGTCCGTAGAGACGACACGTTAACTCGCAATCGGCCACGAGCGAGGTATTAAATGGTTGACGAGCTGCCTACCAAACTGACCGACCACCACCTATCGCGATGGACCATTCTCGCAGAAGGTTCCCCCGTAATACCGGTTAGGTTGGCGCACAGGTACCGCGCGCGCGGTCACATCCTGCGGCTCGTATTCGTGGCACGCTTTGCGATTCAAATTCGTTAGACTAATGGCTCGACGTGTCGGCGAGCCTCGCTCAATTTCGTAGCATAACGGCTAAAAGTTGTACCCCGCGTGCTGGTTGGGCGGCTGCATAGAAAATCCCGAACACGGCTAATTTGCACGCGAGCGAATATTCTCGCGGCCACTCCGAAAACCATAATCCAAAAACGAGCTCTTCCGACGTATTTTTCGCGAAAAGTAACGTGTAAAATTAATGTTCTTAGAATCGTAGAATCGCGGCGTACATTTCGGTCCTGATTCGCGCCCAGCTCATCGGAGACATCGATGCCCAAAAATCGAAAATTTCGTACCTTCAGAGTGTACCTGAAATCTTCGGTTTCTGTGCAGCGAACACCCTCGAGGCAACTAGGTGCGCAGAAAACGCGGGTAACGCTCTTCCACGGAGCCGTAGAAGCGGGTTGCAAAGTTATTCCGAAGAAGTTCTAACAGTATTCCGAAAGAAACAGCCGCTGAGTTGAAAAGTGGCAGATAAAAGTTGCAAAATGTTTTTGCGCAGCTCGCCGCGTCCTCAAGGGAAATGTTTTCAGGCAGTTTGCTCCATAGCCAGGAGAATCTCTCGGTGAACGCGAGGAGATACGTTGTTGTTTTCGTAAATAATGTTTTGTGTTATCATATTTTGAGGAGGGCTTTATTCTTTGCATTTGTCGTTCTATTTTGCGAGGCGAACGTCACAACCTCTTCTTCGACCAATGAAAATTCGCTGACGGTAAGTGGTAATTACTACCGTTCGCGTGTTGCGAATCTTTATGCAAAATACAGGTTATCGTGGCCTATTGAAAGAACAGTGGAATAAAGGTGCGTTTGTTCCTTCAATAATTCTAAAAGTTATTTGTTAAAAATGGAAAATTTTTTATTGAAATATTCTTCGCATCCTTTCCTGTTCGTATAATCTACAATAGATTATGGAACAAATTCATGGGAACCGGATATTTCGAATCTCACTTAACACAGTATGCTAATCTGTTCATACATACGCTACAGCTGGTTTTCGCACGCCGTACACAATAGTGAACTTAGCGTCGCAATCCAACAAAATCATGTTATATAATCGTCGTTGATACCGCAGTAGGATATGTATATCGGAAATGGAATTCATCGATGTCATGTGCACTGGGTCCAACCAGTATTTGAACAGTTAATACCCGATTTTTGAAAAATTTCTTATATTTAAACTGTGGGGAAATTTCGTGAAAAATGTTCGCACAACAATAAATTGTTCACTTCATCGCAGAAGTGAAGAGATGGAATACAGGGACCGGCTATCAAAACAAGATAAATCGCTAGATAAATTAGGGCGTGGATTGCAGGTTTAATCTCGAGCTTGATTCTGCAGACAGGATTAAAGGCAAGATTGCCGGTCCAAAATGAAAAAACTTTCTTCCTAAATTCCTTCGAATGTCTTTTTTTCGCTTGAGCTCTGGCCTTTTACTGCCTCGTAAACCGCGATAAAGTTGCTTGATAGCAAGCCAACTTAAGAATGTTCGGTAATTTTGATTCGTTTAGCGCGAACTTTCGAGCGCGGAGCGTTGAACCAGAGTCCTCGGGTTTTGAGCCGGTCCAATTAGGATCTTTTAATCTTAAATCGACCCGATTCGAATCTGTCGGCCGTAATTTTCCGTAATTCAACTTCATTAATTCCGGTAATGATGACATTACGAGCATGCCGAATCCATGCCAAACCTTGCCTTCGTGAAGGGGGCAGGTCGGTCGCACTCAGAACGCACCCAACCTTGCTCTCAGAACGCAGTGGTCGGCAAACTGCGGCTCTTTTTTTTAAAACGCGTTTAAAATAAACTTATTTTATTTTAATTTAATAGAGTATATATTAATACAATTTTCAGTTTTATTTTGAATTTGACTCTCAAAAGAGATCTAACGAGTTTGCCGACCACTGCTATAAGAGCAACTATCGGACAAAATCGGGGTAAACCTTGAAGTAGGAAGGAAACGGAACGAAGTTATTGGCTACAGAAATCTTCTAATAATTTTCAAACCGAATATCGGATCGAACGGGAGTCAGAAAGCAGAAGAAAGTGATCATATGGTTTCGTTGGCGTGCCAGAATGTCGTATCCGATACGCAAATTCGACGAGAAAGTATAATCTCTAGCTTAAAATACCTGAGTTTAAACGAGCCTTAGGCAAGCATGCACTTTCTTCGAGCACGCAGACAGCCCTTAGCAATCGTTTCGATTGATCATCACCACGAACGAGCACACCGATCAGTAGAATCCGCCATTTAATATGTGCGGACGGTATGTGCTTTCTGATTTTCTCTCGCCTTCTTGCGGGAGATTCAACTATCGCATCCGGTTACAGTTTCCTCGGCGTCTGCCCGACAGAATTCAGGTAGAACTTTATTATTTTTCCCGCGGAACAGTTAAAGCGTGAAGCCATAAATGACGGGATGCTCCAGCCGCGGCGGAGTCCTGGATAAACTTTTTCGTGGATCGAAAGCGGGACTTCGTGAGCCACTTACTACACTATAACAACAGCGTTACGGTATACGGGAACGGTACTTCGGGTACATGCGATCGAGTCTCTACGAATACCGTTCGAAGTTAATCCGGTTCCATCTTATGGCATCGACGTTCGCCCGATCGACGATTACCTTTTACGGCTCCGTAATTCCCTTTCATAATTTCGCCGGGCTACCTTCCACGGCGCCCTTCGTGTACTTTCACCCATCGTACGCTGGACCACAATCCCAAACAGCTGGACAAAATTCATATTAATTACATGTTATCGATAGACTTCGGATTTTTGTGCATCCATGAAGGGGTGAAATGAATTTTACTTTTACTACTGCTTCCTCCAATCGATCCATAATATTTCTATTTTTAATGAAAATCCGCAATCTAGTTATCAGCCACGAGACAGGATCTTTATGCAACATGAAAATTGTCTGCGGCGACTGCAGGAATAGGAACCAAGTAGAATATTCTTCCTGTCTTCAATGAATTTAATAAATTGACAAGAGTCGTTATTTTTGAATCCCTTCAATTTTCCAGCTATTTTAAATTTGACCTGGCTATTAATTGCGAACGGAACGGTTTTGACAGTTTCTGGGATCGCAGAATTTAATTAATGGCACACGGTATCGAAATAAATCAGATGAAATTTTTTATAAACGCGTCAGACACGACTTCAGATTTCCAGGCAATTTTCATTCGGACTTATAACGAAAATGCACAAAATGTGTTTTTTAGATTCATATAAGCTATAACCGTTCGGAAAATTTCTATTAAATTCATTAGAGCAAAAAAGAATATTCTGCTCGATTCCTATTGCTCGCGATGCGGTATAATTAATAACGTATAATTAACAGGGGCATGCATTTCGTTCAGCTTTGTTCGATTCTGGCCGAGTGTGCGGCGTTGAAAAGCGCAAATCCATTTTCCAAAAGAAAAGCCACGAGCACCCTGTTGAATTCCAATTTGAAGGCTATGCGTGTAATAACGCGCGCGCGGCGGAGACCCGGCGAACGTCCGCTTTATTGTCATCATGAATATGTATGCGACCCGTTATTCGTTTACACGGAACAGCTGTATCGTGTAAATATGTTTGAACCGGAGAAAGTCCGCTCGGTTCTTGAATAGTGTCGAAAACCTGGCGTTATATCCGGTGTTCTTCCTCATAGCATTACATTCGATAAAGGTTTGTAATCATAGTGCAAAAAGAATTAGTCCTGATGAAAATTAATAGTAAGAATTTTTGATTTCATAATGTTATTGCTGACGTCGAGGTTTTCCGACTTTTCGGGTCATATACCCCAGTGTGCGTCGTGCAGATCGATCAAATCACTCGTCAAAACACTTTCGATGTACGATATTCGAGCTTCCTGGAAGATACTCGAATTTCCTGGATCGGTGTGGCCCATTACGTAACATTGATTGCTCAAACGTTCCCCTTATCGTTTTTCCCGACTGTCACCGATACATCGGCTCATCGTTTCCAAACATCCCGCCGCGCCTCCGTGGAAAACGGACATCGCCATTTTGTTTGGAAATCGTTCGTCGCAAGCCGTGCCAGATTCCCGCCGTACACTCTGTAGAAAGTCCTTATCCTCGCGAGTAATTAAAATTGAAAAATATGAAAGGCGATATGAAATTGAAACGAGACAGCGACTGCGATCCGCAGTCTACTTTTGAATGTGGGCTACGAAATTCTAGAGGGTGACTATGGAATACGCAGCCAAACTATCGGTTTACTTAAAACTTCGAGAAATCGCCGAGATAATGTGCGAATCGTAAAACGGTTTGGTCTGAAAGTGAACAAGGAATATTTACGTCGATGCACATTGGAAAAAATTGTAAAAAAGAGTTCGTGTCAACAAAAAATATAGGAGGAACCGTAGCTTTGTACCAGCCTGTAGATTCGATTCTCCGGTATATCTGATCTGAATTGATTTCGTAGTGACGGTGGGTGTAGCGCAATCGTTGTACGATCCCATGAAAGAAGACCGTTCAAAGCCGAGGTCAATGGTAGATGACGCAACCACGCCGTAACACATCGAATATTTTACACAATTAATTATTGCATAACACCCCGACGCGAGCCGAACGAACGAGATCCTTGATACAGTGCACGTACGTATCATGTGTCACGTTAGAAGCGTTAGAAGTATCTACGGTCTTCCCGGCGGTATTACCTTCACCTAGTCTCCTGGCCACTTCTAATCCTTTTATTCCTGCCCCATTTTCCCTCTAATACCAATTAGAGCACGAGCTGTATCAGCTTTATGGTTTTATCAAGTAATATGAGAACGAGCCGGGAGCATTGCGGTTTACGGAACGATCAGACAGCTGCCATTTTCTAGCAATTTTACGGGAAGGTATCAATGGATCGAGAACGTTCGTTCGTAAAATATAGGGAAGAACTGATAGTAAGTGGAAGAAAATATTCGATCATACAGATCAACTGTCTATTATTATCTGTCTATAAACTGCGGATTTCATGTATTTACGGTTTTTCATGCATTTACCTGTCTCACACGGAAATATCGTTTTGCAGGCATGTGGCGTGCCACGTATCGCGTTCGTATACAGAGCAATCGAAAGAGGGACACCGAAAAACTCCTTCTGCAGCGCGTCGAACGCAAGGACTTTCACGGGAGCGCGCGTTCGCACGGTATTACTCAACAGCTCGGATCGGCGAGCCTCGTTGCCGATTCCGCGGTGCGGTTCATGACATGCGACTCGCGCCGTGTAACGTTTTCATTGCCACAATTCCACAGGAAGTTTTTCTACGCTTTCGTAAAAGTGTACCTGACCGCGCGCAAAGAGAAAGTGCGCGGACTACTTGTGCTATTCTTGCGAAATTCATGGTAGGACGCGTGGCCCGATTACTGTATCGTAACTCCTGCTCGGGCAGCGCGTGAACCGCAAACAACGTGCAATGTGGAATCAACAAACATTCTGACTGCACTCGGTAACAATACTAGGGCGAATAATCGCTTGACATTTTTTCGATTTTCGAAGAAGAAATGTACAAATTTTATTATTTACTTCTCCCACCCCAGATTGATGTTTCACCATCCAGAAAATGAGCAAATTTAGTAGTAAATATGCAACAGACAACAGTTAAAGAAGAGGAAATCGTTCGAGTTTATGGGTTTCTGGGGAAGCGATAAGGCACTGCTTATGAATTAGATCGTTTACACGTTTATAGCAACGGAATTCTCCAAAATCGATGCCATTTGTCTTCAAGGAAACACGATCGTTCAGTTTCCAGGCTAATCGTTCCGCCACTGTTTGGATTGAAGTCGAGAACTACAGTGCCGGTTATGCAACTTCGTTCTACTATAGTCGAGCGTCGCGTAGCAAAGTTTAAGATAGCGAACTCAGAACGCCAGACAGCGTCTGCGCCGAAAATGCGCGCGCGTAGCTCGTAGTGTCCTTCGACGGAGGTGGTGCTGGCAACCAGTTCCACTATGGTGAAAGATTTATGGGTTAGGGGTTCCAAGGTGTATGTAAATCTGAGGGATCAACGAGAACTCCGGAAAATCGACAGTGTCTTGAAGCCGAGTTGCTGAGCCTGCAGAGCTACCGAGATCCTGCGCGTATTGGATCGTTGCAAAAGTCTTGATACGTCTCTAACAGATGGTGTTATTCCTGTGACAGGAATAACTTCAGTTGTTTTTTCACAGCAGATTTGGATGATTTGCATAGCGTTCTGGTCATAAAAATAATTGTTAATACTAAACCTACCCCGAGCACACTAAAAGCGACTAAAATGTCTGGACTTATATATTATATTATAAAAAATATAAAACCGGTCATTTGACCGGCCGTGGTAGGTTTAGTGTTAAACGAGTTTCGAAACGGTTCTGCTATTCTTTAACTACTATTTGTAACTACTACTGTTTAAATAATTTTTTCGTATCATTCAAAGTAAACGCGAACGTACCACTGAACAACATCTACGCTGATTCACGAGTAAATTGCTTAGCACGGTAAAAACGAAACAGCTCTCGCCGATTGCAACTCCGCTCGGGATGATTCATAAAATAATTAGGCTAACCAAGCAAGGTTACTCGCTCTCGCCGATGTATCGTGATCAGATTCTTAGATGTAGGATATGGAAGAAAGTTATCAAAATCGATTTCTCTGATAATTACACATGATTAAATACAAACGGAACGATTTTAGGAGTTTTGGGGCTCATAGCTCATTACTTTGCAAATATTGCCCTTTCCTCTACCTGGCGGAATGATTTAATGTTTGCTACTCTTGCAAACTTGTTTGTTGACTGAAAATTAATTTGCATCGCGAACTTCGACTTCGTGACAGCTTAATCGGCTCGGTAATCATGTAAATATTATCATTCGACGTTTTGAATATAGAAATGCTTCGCCAACTTATTTATTCACGTGTTGCACCGATGTTATTGCGTTGGAACGAGCGACTAGGTGTTTTGACACGTTTACGTGTTAATAGGCTCGCGAGGATTCTCGAGATTCCCGGTTGAGCCTCGCGCATTCGAATTATGTACTTAGCAAAGTTTCTCTTGCTGCGTGTTTCTTTGCGTCACGTTCTCTTTCAGAAATATTGCGCATTTTTAAGATATTGAAGGTAAGCATTATTGTCAATCGATGTGACTGTCGCGCATGAATTTTAGGTATATGTATATTAATCGGGTCCGATATACTCTGTGCTCTATCACAGATATTTATACAATCAACTCTTATAAAATCATATTTATTACTTCAATAATTGTGAAATAATGAATCTGGAACCGGTCATTTTGACCGGTGGAGGTAGATTTGGTGTTAATAAAGTTTAATCATATGTTCAAAAATAGCAGAGATAATTATGTGCTAATATGTACTGGAACAGGCTGCACTACCTGCATTGAGTTATAGTTTCCGATACACAAACCGGATCAGAGATTCATATACCAGATCTGAATAAATGAATATATTGTATCCAATGTAATTGATATTTTTGCTTTTGATAAACATTCTAGACCGGTTATTCGCGCGGAGCAAAACAATTAGCGTACATAAATATTTATCGTATCGAACGACTAAGAATTACGATTCGTCCGTATACACACTCCCAATGTTCGACATGCGTAGTATTTTTACTGGAGCTCGCTATTTCGCCTGTATGTAAAGTAAATATACGTGTAGCACACGTGTCCGGATCTTAATCTGTGCAATATTAAATACACTGGTAACCGTGTATTTTAATTTCGCGGATATTCCTGTATTTACATTACATGTGTGTTTTAATACGCGATGATATAACGTTGAACAGTTCAGCGTGAATTTAGTTTTTGTACAAAAGTACACGGATATCCACATCCGTGTACACAAAGAATAAAATGAGTACAGTGCTCCCTCGAACAACGAGAATTCCATTATTCTCGTTGATAAATTTCATTTTTTCTTTTACATTTATGTCGAGTCGATTTGGCATATCGTTCATTCATGAGAAAAGTGACACAACTCAAAATATATTTCTAAAAAAAAGTATAATAGTAAATATATAAATTGTGGTGTACTTTATAACTAATGTATAGACTGCGGATCTTTATGCGTTTACGGCTTATGAAAATTTTCAAAAAATTCTAACAACATACAATTCGATAGAATTCAGTACGTTTAAACGGGTTCTCCAGGGTATCAATATGAATTGTTCATATTTCAACGCTTTTTCCGACTACAATTTATGAAAATTTCAATTGATCTCATCGCTTCCAAAAGTGCTGAACGTTTATAAAGCGATGTACACTGTATTAAATTCGGGCTTCCGCAGTCGCGCGGCTCGCGAAATAAAAATTCGGTCATGGAACAATTCCAGCGTGAAATGGAAGATCGGAAAAGAACGAATTTAGATTATCGCGCAGCGAGTGCGCGGATGCAGTCCCCGCTGCGCCGGTAATGCCAGCGAAACAAACCGCTCGATTTTCGCGCGGTTTTGCGGCCGCGTCGGATGTGAAACGGTTTCGCGTAAAAACGCTCGTAAATCTGCTTGCCGCGCGGTAACGACTGATCAGCCGCCTTACTTGCCGGCCTTAAACCGGCAACTTGGAAATACGAGCGTGTTGTACGACGCCTCCGTATCAATCTCAAAGAACCCGATCGAAGATAGCGAGGAACACGTAATCACGGGATGGCCGATCCTATTTTTCATGAGGTCACTACACGCGAAATCAGACACGTTTCGGCGCAGAAGATTCACAGGAAATTTTTAATACTACAAACAGTATAACCAACTAATGGCTTTATTCAAGTTCCCAAAGAATCAAGACAGGGTTCGCACAAAAGAAGTTTAACAAATCAATTTTCTTTTCCCCGATCAACGTATTTCGGCTGGTTGCTCGTGTGGCCGCGGCCTAAATTCGATAGGGTTTCCCACCAGGAACGTTGAGTCTGAGGTGCGGTCGTCCCACGAATTCGCTACTCTAGATTTTATTTATCGTTGGAAAGTAGGGACGTTGCAAGGGTCGGGAAATCTAGATCACGAAAGAGAAAGGAACTTTTCGCAAACTTCGGGGACGGACTCGAAATAAATATTCGAACAATACACAATACAGAAGGAACGTCGTTCGCTACGCTCGCAGAGATGGCCGACGTCAGGGACAAAGACTTTGTCTGACCAGTTCATCCGCTTTTCTTCGTTGTGCCACCGTTTTCTCTCTCTTTCTTGAGTGTTCCCTCCCGTCGAACCCTCCATCGTCATTTCCCTCCCCCGTTCTTTCCGCTTCTTTCTCGTCTCTCCGCGGCCGTTACGGTTACCGTTTTCCGTGGAACCGCGGCACGATGAATCTTCCTCTGACCTCTCTTTCCTTCGCTCCCCCCGTTCATTATCGTTCGCTTTGAAGCTTTAAGTAATTAATAGCGTAACGGAGATAACCCTTACTCGTTCTTGCGAATGCCTCCGCCGTATTATTACGCTGAGAAGACTCCGGGAGACCCGGCATTCGGTGCAACGCGGGAACACCGGGGAATATAATTACGCGTTAGTTTAAACACGGTGCATCAACAACGATAGCCACTCCCGCGGCCATTCAATATTCTCTTTGAAATAGTTTGTGTGCCGCTGATCGGGCGAACCGAGCCCACCGTGGGAACCGAACGGCCACCGGCACCGCGCGGCGCACAGCGGTCTAGAAAAGTACTGTTCTTTCGACCAAAAGTCGATTTTACACGTTAGGAGCCGTTGCGCGCTGTCGACCAGCCGCGAGCGACCACTGGATACGAGAAAACATATTATGTAGCTCGTACGCACTTGGTCGTAACGAGAAGGCGACAGAACTTTTCCTTACACCTAATGTGTACGATGGGTTTCGTTACGCGGTTGGGATTCGACAGTATCCTGCGTAGAAAGGGACTTTCTGGGAACATTGATTCACTATCTCCCGCTACCGTGCACCTACACAACGACTTCATTCAACGGCGTCTCGCGGAATCTCGAAGTTTCGAGTAGTCGCCACGTCCGGGGAATTGACTCGAATTCAGGAGAAAAAAGTTACCCTCTCTCTGCCAGTGCCGGATTAGTGACCGGATTAGTGGCAAATACATTTCTGCAGAATATTACTTTATAAAGACAACTTCGACCATTTCAGAAAATATGATTTCAATAAAAGTAACACGATAAGGTAGTATTTTCTAAACCTAAATTCGAACACCTCGAAGATTGAACGGTCTCCTGGAAAGGATCTACCATAGTCAGTGTCGCCAGATCAGGGAAATTGACTGGAATTGTGGGGAATGCATTTGCCCTCTCTACCAGTCCCGGATTACGTCGTAGAAGGGGAAGGATAGAGTGGGGACACAAATCTTGATCCGGCGACTCTGGTTTCGGGAGACATCGCGATTAATCGCCGAAAGAGAACGATCGTTGCGAAGTATCGTCCGAAGCAGGACGCCTCTGTTCCTTTGTTGTCTTTCTTTCTTTTCCGGGGCGGGCGGTATCGCGCGGCGAAAGCGATTTCGACGTGCGGCAGAGCAATTGGCCGAATATGTAAATTCGGTGATTTAGGTCCTGTGAAATTCATGATACGTTAAGCATACATTGCCGGAGCCACGTTCGACTGATTGCATCAGGACCGTATTCTCGTATCGCAATTGCCGGCTCGATTCGTTACCACTACAAGCAGCCGCGCCGCGCCGGGACGGACAGGTGCATAAGTAACTGGCATTCGCGATCGTTTTCGAGTCCGATAATATCCGATACCGGAGCGCAACGCGAGAGTCCGATATAATGTATACATATACATATTTCTTCAATAACAGAGCGCACAATGAACCGCGTGCTCGTGCACGTAACAGATGGAATTTTGTAACACAGCCCGGCGAGAAGCCTGCTGCAACTGTTTCGCCTTTTGTGCCATGCCGGTTGCCCCCGGTAATAAAATACAATTAAGCAATTTAACTTTTACGATCGGCGTTTTCCACGTGCGAGATGCGACCCAGCCGCGCTCGCCATTTACATAGGCGATACAGTGATTGTACTATCGGTGAAGCGACGCTAACGGCCGCCAGTTACAACGAAATTTACACCGAAAAATGGAATGCGGCGGAACAATGTCTTCGTTATCGGCTACCACGGACAGAAACAAAGTGTGAAACTGTTCTCGCTGAATTACTGTAATGCGAAACAATCCTCTGTGCATTGTAACTTTACGGTCTACCCTTCTACATTCTGTATTCTACAGGGCGCCCAGAAAATGTTGTAGTCTTCCCTCCTATAGCGTGAACCCCCTGGTAGACGGGATACAATTTTAACACTTTCCGTAGAAACGATTTTCTCGCTATGGGAGGGACGATTGCATTCCGCTGTGCAGCAAACGACTCAAATACGATCTCTTCCGTCTACTGAAAGATTTCTTCAGGTCAATGCGAAATGAAAGCTTTATTAACTCCAGTTAATATAGTCGTATCCTTGTATTCCACAAAGCGCCGGTCATAAATGCAGGAAGATCCTCAGCCTAGCAATAATCTTCCAGCAAGTATACTTTAATGTTTTCTGCAATGTCGTCAAATAGTTCGGAAAGATGTAACTGTGCATAGCATTCATTTCGTTTCATTGAAATCGTTCTTTGCCAACAAGAAAGGACTTCTTGATAAGAGTTGCATTCAAAAGCGACTCTGTGCTTCGAAAATCGTTAGACTCTGTTTGAGATACATAATTAAAAAGTATTACATTCAGTCTGTTCTCTATATTTCATTTTACTCGTAAATATCATATTATTACTTTCAAAGTACGCCATTTATAAATAGTTCGTGGAAAATACATATAAATCTTCCTGCAAATTGAGTCGGTTTATAATACACTGTTTAATAAAGCATTTCATATTTGATTTTAAACGAGCATTGAGAAAATGATATTTTCATTTTAATATCGAGTTTCATAATGAAGTGCATATATGAAAGCATGCCACACCGTGTAAACACGAGGGCGTTGCTTCACCTCGAAATGGCGTCCCCGAGAACGCATGCAAACCCGAGCCTGACCATCTGCAAGATCTCTTGTGTTTACCTCTAACAAACGTTGATGTTCTCGACCATGGAAAAACCTCTCACGCATGAAACATATGGAACTTTCTGACAAGCCAAATAAATACACAGAGTCGCGATACAAAGTGCGACTAGCAAGACGGTCAGGAAATTAGCGCGACGCGAAGTAGAGGCACGGAAAAGTGCTGAAACGACGCAGTTCAAGCGGCGCAGCGGTTTTGTTTGTCTTCGTATCAAGCCGCGGTAATTTTCCCGGCGCCAAATGTCTCATTGTCAGATATGTATATCGCCATAAGTTCGTTCTACGAAGTGCGCAGTCAATTATGAACCTTGTGAAAAATCTTCAGTCGTTGCAGAAAAACGGTATATGTACCTACAGCGGCTCCATTCGATATGTGAACACGAAATTTCCGATTCTAGAAAAATTGTATACAGGGTCAGACAATAAAAATTTCCACCTGAAATAACCCATTATTAGACTGCGGATTTTATACATTTCTGACAAAAGTGGAACGAGTAATTTTAGAACAGTAAAGACATTAAATGAATTTGAGAACATCGACATGCCATTTCCAGCTTACTAAAATGATTGAAGAATTAGAGTGCGGATTTTATGCATTTTTTACGAAAATGGAGCGGTAAATTTTAGGACGGTAAAGACATTAAATGTATTTGAGAACATCGACATGCCATTTCCAGCTTATTGAACAAAAATCGGAAATTTAGTAAGTCATACTTTCTGGATCTGCTGTATCACCTACTGTACCATATTGCTTCTAAAAAACAGCAACACTTTATGACCTGAACATAACTTCCAAAAGCGGAAGTTGATGAAAAAAAGGGAAAAGCAAGCAGATAAAAAAGGAAAGAGTTAGGCTGGTTTTGATAGTATGTACTCGTCCAGAGTAAGGCGTCCACGCTAATGCGAATTGTATTGTGCGCCGCCACATGGTCGAAAGAACGCGTGCCACCGCGTGACGACAATTTTTATTTGCTCGACACATAAACAGGACCGGTTTCTTATGAGCCGTGGCTCTCTGTCTCGCTGCGTGCTCCTTCAATACGGAGCCCCCATTAATGAGGTTCCTGTAGTACGCGTGTAAACGTGGCACGCGTTGTGTGCACCGCGGCGAGCAAAAGAACAATGGATTCAAAATAGAACGGGGAAATGGCTTCGGTACGAGTTCGCGAGCACGAAAAGGGGCTTCGAGCATTCTTCAGGGAGGACGCGATCCGCCCCGTAAACGCCGAGACGCCATTGTGACCAGGAAAAGTCTTCCTCTGTCGTGACACATTTTACTCACTATTTCGCACACGAGATAGCCATTTGCCAGACGTGGCAAACGTGCTATCAGATAGAATGTTCATGAATTTTTTCGTAATTTTTCGTCGAGTAGAACAGAAGAAATAGAGCACAATTTACTGAAACCACCCCAGAACTACCCTTGTGGTGAGGGTACCGACCTCTACGGAATGGTATGAAGAAAGATCAACTTGGTTCGGGTACACATTTGATTCCCCAATCCGACTTTATTAAATTCAAAGAATATAAAAGGATTTCTTCGCTTTTCTCGAAGCCTTTTTGGGTACCTCTCGTCGAGACCGATCCGAATCTGATATTCTATCCTGAACGATCAGAATGGCGCTTGATCCCATCAGAAATGTTCTCAAGCCCGTCAATGTCATAAACTCCGCTAGATCCGGACTTTTTTCGTTTACCGCCGGAGGCTTTTCAGATTCCATACGCGCGCGAGTTCTCTCGCATAGTCAACACGATTCCTATATATAGATCTTTTGTTCCACTACTTTTGAATGTCCCTACGCTAGATACGGCCCGCATACTTCATACTGCGCGCTGCCTTGACTGTGTGAAAAGCAAAGAGCACCCGCTTTTCCATCTTTTAAATGTAATGAGGAGAACCCGAGGACAAAAGATTGAAGGTAGTGGCGGGATAACCAGCTGGCGACCTTGAAATTTGTTCCAACAATGTGGAGCGGAGAATACTTGAGCGATTCTCGCCGCTTAGGCTATCATCGGTTAGCTATAGGTGGCGAGATTAATCAGGCGAACGCGGCTTCAAACATTCTTTACAAATGTCATTCTGGATTCGTTCTAAATCGTTGAAATGCATAATCCTACGCTCTGCTAAATTGAGATATAAAATTGTAGATCCCGTTAGAAGTCTTCAAGCAATCTGTAATTTGCATATAGACCCACAGTTTAGTAACGACGAAAGATAACCCCAAGCAAGAAGAAAACAGTGGATTACCAATCGGCACAGCTTCCATTACGGTAAGATTTCTGAATTCCCTCGGTTCCCAACGTTTCGTTCTTCTTCCGGGATCGCGGGGAATTGTTTCGAGCGGCCGGTATAAAAAACAAGCGGGACAAAAGTACTGAAGTTTTACGACTGGTACGTGATACTGTCGGATTTCTCTCGAAGGAGAACGCGCGGCTCGCGTCCAGAATACTCGATGGAGGTGGTACGTGGTGGGAGATGGAGAAACAGAGAGAGAGAGAGAGAGAGAGAGAGAGAGAGAGAGAGAGAGAGAGAGAGAGAGAGAAATAGAGAGACGGAGGAAATCCACAACGACGACGATGTTTTTTAACCAGCTAACGATCCCGCATGAACCATGCAGTTTGCCTTGATCCTGAGTCACTTGCAATTAAAAGTGAAACACGAACGCGCGCGTCAATCGTATTCTCCGACAATGTCAAGCCGAGTAGGTACCCTCGTTCGCAATACGTCGAAACCCGTCCCTAGCCATCGTCTCATATCGAGAGGAAACTGCATTTCGAGGTTTAAGGTTGTGGTATAGGTCGTTGAATTTGTCTCGACGCCAGCTAGGATACTAAAAAATCGGGGTGAGCATTTTTTATAACAAAAATTATTTTTTGGAAGGAGAAAACTGAATAATAATTTAGTATGAATGGAATGTTATCCAAAACGAACAGTATTTTAGATTTTCAATCCCTAATGTGTTAAACTTGAAAAATTTAGTTTTGGTCACTTTCTCGCATTCTCCGATCAGTGTGCCCCGGGGCGCTGTGAATTTCACGTTTTCCATCGGCAATGGTTCCGCCCGCTTTTCAGTGGGTCACGATACATCGTAAAAGCGAAACAAGC
The DNA here is from genome assembly GCA_028455605.1 of Lasioglossum malachurum. Taxonomy (NCBI): domain Eukaryota; kingdom Metazoa; phylum Arthropoda; class Insecta; order Hymenoptera; family Halictidae; genus Lasioglossum; species Lasioglossum malachurum. The sequence continues at coordinate 8,456,365 of CM052312.1, read as the reverse complement.
ATTGCCGGCCGGGCCGGTTAAAAATTCGGAGCACCAACGTTAACTTTCCGTCTGAATGGAGAACACGGTACAAGCGAAACCGCGTTGCCCGCAGCGACCGGCCCAGCCCAACCGGATACAAAAGTAGTAAGAGCCCTTCGCTTTGAAACCGACTGGCATCAAACGGCTCCGGTGCGGACACGTAAAACAAAAATGATAGAACGAACGATCTCTAACGGTGGACGTAAAGCCATCTTCAGGCCTTTCCACTCGGCCTCGTGTCTTCTTTCTCCCTCTCAATCTCTCTCTCTCTCTCTTGCTCTTTCTTTCTCTGGATAGTACTGGTTCGATACACGCCGTTCCGTTTGCAGGTACACTCATCCTACGAGTTTCTTGACCGAAGTTACGGCTGGTACTCGAGACTCGCCGAGGAAAATTGCAGGTCGAAGAACAATATTGGAAGGAAATTGTTCCTTTGATCTGCTCGACGAAAGAAGTTCCAGTCTGCGTGAAACAACTGTGATCTGTTTTTAGAGAGACTCCGAAGCGTACCAGTCATAATACAACACCGCGCTGTTGCCAACCCGTTGCATGTCGCTAACCAACAACAACTTCAGTTAGTCAAGTAGGAAAAATCGCGGTGGGTAAACACGTTGAGAAATAAGGTCGCACAGATACCGATCATATTGGTGCAATAACAACGAGTCCTCGAGCCCCTCGCTAGCTCGACAGCAACACTGACGAAACGACGTAATTGTTTTCGCAAAGGGTACAGCTCATAGCCGCAAGCGTCCCACGCTATTAGATCGCTATCAGCGTGTCTTCAAATCCCTACTGAATGTACCAGCAGACTGACGAAACGTCGCAATCACTTCCCGAAAGGACCTACATACCTGTAATCCCAGCTCGCCATTAGATAAGTATCAAACAGCCCTGAGACCCTTGACAAAGCTCTAACTGTTGATTGACGAAACATCGGAATTACTTCCTGAAAAGCGGAACATGTACAGTGACTTTACCGTGCAATCGCTAACGAGAAATATCCGCCCATTTTCGGGAGATCCGTGGACTATCAAATTGAAATTACATACTATGTATTCATCAAAATCAATATGTTCTGCATTAGGTTATTGCACATGATACGTTCGATGTATAAACATTTACTCTAAACAAACATGACTTTCCTCTAAATAAAACTGATTGATAACAATTCTTCATTTATTAGATTGCCATCTCTGTTTTTGAACGTCTTCTATCATTTATATTTTAATTCGACATCACGTAATGTTGTCAATATATCGTCAAAGAAATAGTAGAACCACAGGATCTAAGAAACAGCATGGACCAGAGAGTTTTTCTTAGATCAAGCCTTTTTACTGTATATCTCTGTTTTTGAAAAAAAAAAAGTAATGTTGAACCGTTTGCAGAGTTGAGGAAAATGGTAACGAGAATAATCTCTGGAAGCAGTCGCAAAAAGAATGAAGTCCTCGACAGTGTTTCCATACATTCGTACAGTCTTTCAGGTATCCCTATTTCTGTACAATACAAAAAGCGATACTGCAAACAGATGCCAGGTCGATAATACGAAGTGACATTTTATCATGATAAAATTGCTTTTCAAAGAGATTAAGTTTGAATATACATCAAGGGATTAAGAATCGTGCACTATGGCGTAATTAGAACATCAGGAAACGTTCCATTATTACTCGAGCGTGCATGTACTGAAAGCATATTAAAATCTATATGTTTTTTGTCGAAAGAAAGCCACTCACGGTACATTTTGCGCGCATTTATATGAAAATCATTAACAATAATCCTCGTATACGAACGGATCAATATTTCTTCTGTCGCGATGATTTTACGTTAAACTCGGTTTCTCGTTTCGTGTTCACAAAAACGTGTTTTTATTTCACTTAAATCGCTCTGTTAAATAAATGGAGCAAAAGGCTTCACCACTAAATCACGCACAGAACGTTTCATTACCGCGAACCGAGTATTAAACCGCAAGCGATTAATGCGAAAATGCGCTCAGCTGACTATAAATATTCGTAAAAACGCTTAAAATCAATTTATCCTTTTCGCAGCTCCTTTCACACGTCCCCGGGTCTCTCTCTCTCTCTCTCTCTCTCCCTCTAATTTTCTTTCTCCCCTCGATTAATTCGTATTCCCGACGCAGCCAGTTGTCGCGCAATAAACCACCGACTTTACAATCATCGTTTTATGACGCGATCAAACATTTGCGAGTGAAACGCGAACGAGCTGCGTCTCTCGTCTCGTCGCCGGTTTTTATCAGCCTTGCGGGACTTCATCCGCAAGGAGTCATCCACGTGATTCAGGACCACAAATGAATCGTCAGCTCTGCGAATGACCTCGCGCGCAATCGACGCCGGAAAGAAAAGAGGACAGTGTCACGGTGGCCGCTCGATAACCACCCGATTTTCGGGCTCTGGCGGCAGGCACGGGAAACGAGCAGTTATCGAGCGGCCAATTACATGCTCGCTCACCTCGCTGCTCACCTAGTTGCTCTCTCGATGCGATATTCACTTATTTAACGCAGGAACTCTGGACCAATCGAAACGACGGCTGTCAAATTTGCGATTATTTCTATAAAATTACTGAAAATTCGAGTAATCACAGTCCTGTTATGTGTGCAGTTTAGCATTCTCTACGAAAAACATTAGAAAGCATTTCTCATCATTGGAATTATCATTAATTTAATATTAAGACTTTGTAGGCGGAGGATCTGCGATGGTTTTTAGGTCAGTTTTCAGGTTTGGAACATTCTGCGTGCCGAAGTACAAAGATAGCGCACAATACAGTGACTCTCTTTAAATAAATAAAAAAAATGGGACATTTTACGGACACGCGTTGCAAGAAGTAGGAAAATCGACGCAGAGTAATGTACAAAAAGAAACTGCTATGTTATGGCCTCCCGGTACCACGCAGCTTCTACCCGATAAAATTTCAATGCGTGTACTTAGAGATCGTTCGTAGCGAGCAGTTATCTGGATGGTTATAGAGCAGGCTCTATAATAACAGAAGGGGAAGGAGAATCGGTCGACCGGATGCGGGAAAAACGATATGGTCGTTTCACGTTTAAACGGATTCGACTTGATCCGGCCTCTTTCTCCGGGAGCGCGGGCCATTTTTACCTTCGTGGGCGTAGGCCTACGGGGTTGTGGAAAGGGATGAGAAGAGGGGGGCTCCATTTTCGCCACGGTTTATTGTACGAGCTAGTATTGCCCGGGCTAGCTGGCGCAGAGCTCCCTTTCTCCATTACGGTGAAAAGAAATAAATTCTGTCTGTTCTTTAATCGACCTTGACCGTGGGTTGCTCGATATCAACGACAATGGCGCGGGCTGCAGCCGCGGCGGAATCACCGTTCGCGGCCAGACACGTTCTCTTCCCTGTCTTTATGCTGCGCCCTCTACACACGGACCTCGTGCCGACCCGATGACTTTTCAACGGGATCAAATGTGTTGATAAATCACGTAGCCGACGAGCGGAATGAACCGTGAGAATTCGGTGGTTTAGACGACTCACGCGTTACCTTGAGAACGAGATACACTCGAATGGAGTGCATACGTAGCTCTGACGCAACGATCCTCGGCCGCTTTTAGCTGCACCGCTCGCGGGCTCAGAAGAGGAACAGAACGTGGAAATTGCTTTCAGAACGACGCTCAGTGCAACACGATCTTTCAACCATTTCGATACTAACGACCACTACACTTCGCGACGATACAGTGAAACGTGATGAATTTTGTCGATTATTATGCGGTACTGTATAGGTTTTCAGCTCTGATAAAATATTGCCCTGCATTGCGGGAAGCTTTTAATCAATTTGGTTAGAAGCATGAAAACGTAGGAAAAGAATTATTGTGGTAGTTTCGAAAAATTGAACAAATATTTGCACGCGAAACATGCGGAAAACGTGATGATATTGTGTATAAGAGTAAATAAATTATAACCTGTAAATTCGCGGTAAGAGTAGTAGAAACGGGTGTACACATGATCAATGTATCTCTGGATCAAAATTCGAGTGAAACGTGCAGCCCGACTGTACTATGTACCGCTAAAATATACGCTATTGACTCAACCGCGTGATGTTGAATTTTACAGTCGGGTACAGGGCTTTGCTAAAAATACTGCAGAACTGTTTATTTATTATAGAAGAATTGTGGACGATATTTAGACACATCTCGATTTTTTGATGTACCGTCACCGAAAACTGCGGTCCGTCATGCAAGAATTAATATCGATATACATATTACTATAACAATATCTTCGGAGATCATGCAATTCATCGAAGCACCCTTCTCACAATAAAAAATAGACTCTCATTCAAAATCTTCCAATTAATCTCGATCTATTTTTTCTCTAACTATGGAAACATGTGGCATAGTTGTAATCAGTGTGTGTGTGTTCCCATTTTTAACTAAAACAAAAGATATTCGTATCCTAACGAATAACATGGTAATCTATGCGTCTTTATACATATTATACTCTTTATATGGCAAACTCTTTACTATTTATTTTATACATGAATCCATTTTGTGTTCGCCGAGAGTTGGTTTATTCATCAGCGTTATCGCTGATCATTAAAGAGTGTATACAATGGCGTCTGATCTGAAAATGAATGAAGGCCACATTTGATAGCAATGTAGAAATTATTTATTAAAGAAGATATGATTCATTAACGTCGACTCGATGTTTACAAATAAGGTTCTCCGTGAGTTATATGCTCGTAGGTAAAAATTCCATGAAGAAATTAAAAGCTAATCAAATCAATTGAACAGACAAACAGACAGACAATTCTTCGTACACAGTCACAAGAACAAGGATAAAAATCCTGTTTTAGGAGATGGAGAATCAATTAACCGAATTGGAGGAAAATAAACAAAGAACGATTATCATCAAATATTATTAATGAAGAAACAAGAACAGTAATGATTAGACTGCGAATCCTTTTATGCAAAGTAAAGAAACCCGAGCAAAATAAAAATTGTTCTCTTCTCTTAATAGGTTTTATAGATTGAAAATATATAATGTAACAACAGTTCTAAATACTTCTAGTGTGTTTACTGTTTTCTTTGCTGATTTTTGTGATAATGATCGTTTGGGCTGAGCGAATACTGACGGGACACATTTAGCATCATCGGAAGATTAAATAAATCGGCGATAGAATATCCTCGCTATCGGCAGTCGCAAAAAGTCGACTGGATGCTGGGCTCGCCAGTGGAATAGTACCTCCGCCATGAATTCCAATTTGCACGATTAATTGTAACGAAACTAACCTTCTCTAGCCCGCAATTCTCCGCGGAAAGCATTTCTTAATTGAAAACTCGCCGTCGGCGTAACGGGACGCAGGTGTATTCGATTTTGTTTTTTAACAAGAACGACCGCGACCGCGTTTTCAACCGAATAATCGTGACTGCGGTAAACTTTTATATAATCATCGCGAACTCGTTGCTGACACGCGAGCAAATTAATTTTAGCTCTAGCATATTAAACGCGTTTCAAAGTTTAGCCGCCATATTTCTGTTTCAGTCTTGGGCCGACAATAAATAACTCTTGGTAAAATAATTCATACGAATTTGGTATACAACAAAAAAAACATGTAACAATCTATTACTTCTAATATAAAGACCACCTTGAGCTTATTGTAAAGAGTAAATTTTAATCCTGCGGTTGAACTAATAAAAAAACTAATAGTTAATAAAATATCTTCTAAATGATTTTGAATGCAGCTACAATACATTACCTCTCCAATGCACGGATCGGATCTGCGAGGTCCCCGAATTAAAGTATGTACTGTTTCCATTTCTTTTTAACCGATCTTGGAATTCCTCAATGAATTCTTCTTTTACTAGTTTTATGCAACGTAGTAACAACATCGTTATGAATGGACAGCTCTGAGTTTTTAGAAGAAATGTCACCGAAAATGGACACTTTTGACCAGTGCACTGAAGGATTAAAGCGATAACTGGTGAATGGGAAAGTAATTGGTTTTCGGACTGCTAAAGGATTCTATTGGTAATTTTTGGCAAGCCTGATAAGGTCCCCATGCCTGTAGTTAATAACGCATCGGCCTTTGGGCGTTAAGAGTTAAAAGATTGACCCCCGCGAAATAACGGTACAATTCAATGTCCGAGGCGATTATGTATTCTCTTTATTTCGCGGCCAACGAAACCCGCGAGAATAAATCTTCATGCGGCGCGAACGAGGAGCAATCGATATCGACGGCAATTAATCGCGAAAGGAAGGCTGAACGAAAATAGCGGAGAAGAGGCGTGCATAATCGCCGCGAATCCTCGTGCACAAATATTTGCATCTATTTAACGGTCTATCAATGCCACTGAATTTTGGATGGCCGTGATATTTCTAGCCGCGAATACGTCGGATCAATCTATTTTATCCGCAGTGCTATACTATGTACACATTATTCCAAAGGATCAAACTAAACCTACAGGATGGGCAAATCATTTGAACCACCGTTACTTCTAATAATTAGACAACGGGTCTTTATGCAAAGTAAACATTTTCTACCTAAATCGCAACAAACCGCAGTGAAATAGAAATTTATTTTCTTACCGTGTTTTTATTTTATGATTTATTGATTCGAAACGTGTGCCACCATTATCCATTTCGACACAGTCTTCAATGTTTTATTAAATTCAACGAGATGTGTTCATGAAATCAATAAAAATAACAAAGTGAATGTTTTTCATTCTGCGAGTATTGCGTTCGGCGTTAGTTATACATAATAATGCGAATCAAAGTTCTCTGCACAAAGTACACCTTGTTTTTAATTTTGCTGGCATTGCGCTCTGCGTTACAGTTTTAAATAACGGGTTGTATGAAATCTATTTGACTTTCTTTGCGCAGAAAACAGTAATTGCTGCCTATTACAGCTTTATGTATGCTTGCAATTAACCCCTTGCCGAACGACTATTGTCATCGTTGCAATAATTCTCTTTCGTTTGTAGTAATTTCACAGAAGAGGGAAGAAAATACACGTACACAGAAATTCCAATTTTAAACTTTCTACTGTCCGCCACCGTAATTCAGGGTTGAAACCGTTCGGGGTTGAAGCAGCTCGAGCATTTGAATTTTTCGAGCTACAGTCCAAACGCCGCGCCGGCTCGTCCGCTGATTTAATAATACTTAGACGGGAAACAAAAGCTGAATCGATAGGAGACAAAGAGGGGGGGTCGGGGGGTTGACGGGCTGGGGCACACGTAACGCTGGGCGAACCCACAAAGCTCTTATATTCCGTGCGTAATGCGATTGGTGCCAATTAAACAGGCTCGTTAGAGCGGCCGCAGGTAGTGCACTATGCGGAGGAGTCGGGACTTTGTAAAAATTCCGCCGCCATCCGGCTGACTTAAAGCGCGCGTAGAACGCTCGCGATACAATTAATTCGCGCATAGATCCGCGAACGAGGGGAACACGGACCCAGGACGAACCGCGAGTCCGTGTCACACGAAATAAATGAAAAGACCAGGAGAGAAAGTTATGCGACCGCCCCCTCCCCTCCCCCGCTGGCTGACGCAGCTTCCCCCGCAAATCGAAATTAATTAGCCTCTTGCAGTGGCAACTAGACTGCGTCCTTCGTGCAAGTCCGAAAAATAACATTGCAATTTCCATTCACTCCAAATCCTGTTTATATTATTTCTTCTAAATATAAATATAAATCTAACTTCTTAATATATAACTGCAAATTAACATGACCAGGGACAATGTTCTAAAAATAACACATAGCACTAACAGCTTGCCAGACGGTTGTTTTCTGTCGGAAACTTCCTTTGAAAATATGAAACAGTTCATTAACACATCTAAACACCTGATTAAATGTAGAAGGTGAATCGTTAGCAGTTAATTCGCCGTGATATTGTTAGGATAGTAAGAGAAGGTTGCACGGGAAAATCAGGTTCGCCGTGACGACGGCCTGTTCTATATTCTTTCGGAGTGGTGATAGTCGAACTGGAATTTTCGATCGATCGGTTATAAGTATACAATTATATTGCGCGCGCGATTTAATCCGCTCGTCAAGGTTTAAACGTCAAACTGTTGACTCCGAATCCCTCGATGTTATATTTCGAGTGTCGCGCGAGGGATGCTCGAGAGTGATAGACTCGGAGGAAGTAGAACGATAATAGGATGACAACGTGAACAGAGAAAGAGAGAGAGAAAGAGAGAAAGAGAAAAAAAGAGGAGATACGAATATCACGGTATTGCGAGGGTGCACGTCCGTTGTTTAATCAGGGGAAAAAGGGGATACGAGCGACGCGTTACGAGACATCTCATTGATCCGGAGACGAAATTTTACGCATTGACGGTTTCGTGGCCGTGACTCGGTGAATAAAAGCGCAACTGGGCGCAAATGGTGCCGGACCCGCGGCGGTCCCGGGTTTGCGTGGATGTGAAGGATAAAGGAGAAAGAGGAGGCGGAAGGGTGCGGTAGACATGTTAGACCTGGAGTGACAAGTCTCACCTTGTCTGAGGGTATGTTGCGCGAACTCATCGTAGATGGTGACGAGAGGGTGTCGTGAGGAATCCTGAGGCCGTCTGTGATCTGACCCAAAGCCGTGTTCCCGAATGGCACAGGTATTAACAAACGGCGACAGCAGCGAAAAAGCCAGTGCGACGCACTTACTCGATGAAAACACACTCACGCACAGCTCACTATTCCGGGACCATTTCGGCCCGAGCCCTCGCTGCCCGATCACTCACTCCGACACCTGTCGTTACTTGTACATGTCGGGCGCGAAGTATTTGGGTAACATCTTGCAGATAACGAACGGAATACGCTCTCTATGTTTGCACCGCACGCACCCACCGTCCCAGTCCCAGAGCCAAACACATAAAATGGCGAACCCGAGACGATGCAGCCTTCTGGCCAAAGCTTCGGTCACAGAGTACGCGATGGACTAGTCGATCCCGTTCGATGCTCTCGACAGGTGGCAGTGGGAGAACTGTTGACAGCGTCGTTCTCGGTGGATTCCCGAAACACGTTGTACACCCTCGCTGACCCTCGCGCTCATTGTTCGATCACGGAATGCACGCTTGCCACAGATGCGAAACTCCCGCGCTATTCGAGAACCCATTCAAAATTAATTATTGGACAATTAATTTAAATTTCCCGCTTTTCCATGTAACCAATTTAAAGGGACAGGCCACTCGTCGCGTTCAAATGACTTCAAGGGTACCGCCTGGAGTGTGTGTCAGTGTGTGTCGCCTCTTGCGATATTTACTCTTTGATTGAATCACAGAATCCACGCTTGGACAGATGCGAAACTCCTGCGCTGTTCGAGAACCTGCTCAAAGTGCGAATGTACACGAAAATAGAGTTTCATGAACACAACTTCAGAACTCCGTTGTATTTTATATTATTATTTATGAGATGTCTAAGTATTGTACGTAGATTTTGCGAAAAGCGTCCAGAAGTATCAAGTTCAATCGAGGAAAATATTTAACGATTTTTATGCACGAAAATATACGACAGTTCTGGATTGAAGTTGTTCAAGGTTACATAAGTTGAAAATACTAAATTACGAGTAAAGTTCTAATGAAAGTTTCGCATCTAGTCAAGTATGTACATAAAATGATACAATTTATAATTTGTACATGCGAATGACGCTTACCGAAAACGTATATAAATAGAGTGAACAGATATTGATAGGAATTAGAGATCTAAATCTACGATTTCCGACGTCTATTAATAGGAAGATATTATATTTTATATTTATTCTTTTATTAGACTAAGTAAACAAGTTTCGCACTATTTTTTTATATTCACTCGTGCATAGTTTGTATGTCTGAAGTATTTTTAATTCATTTCTATATTTTATGATACTCGGAACAAATGAATAAATGTTGATTGTAAACAGAACCTTACGTTAGCGGTGCATTAATCTAACGCATAACCTTGTCGGTCATTTTGGAGTGTTTTGGAGTTTTGACAGTTCGCGAATGATAGATTACGTTGCTTTGTTTTAACATTGGCTCACATGTAATCGAAGAATTATGTATACCGTTATATACTTCATGTATATTTGACGTACAATGCAATATCTGTGATAAGCATTTTATAAAAGTATATAAAAACATGTCCGCAATTATAGATGATAAAGTGGTCGCAGGGGCACAATCCGCAAATGTTGTCAAAGAAGATCCTATTGTTGCTCTCACGGTATATTTACGAATTTATTTCAAGATTTACGCAAAAACAAGTTCATTGTTTCATCAAAGCTCATTCATTTAATTTATCTTATGATGTCTGTTCAAATTGTTATAGGAGAAAGTGAATGCATTGTATTTCTTTCGAGACCATTATTTTGAAAATCGTCCCATTGAGGAAGCTATTAAAAAAAACGGTGATATAGAGAAAGAAATGAAAGACACATTAAATAAGTTCGATGAATGCAAAGGATATGAAATTGATGGATCACGAGCGAGATACTACTATCTGAAAGGAAAGGCCTTAAATGTTACGGAATGTTTTGTACCTCAAGCAGAAGAACTATTAACTAAAGCAGTAAAATTAGAACCTAATTTAATAGAAGCATGGAATGAATTGGGTGAATGTTATTGGAAGAATGATGACATTCAACAAGCAAAAAATTGTTTTGTTGGTGCTTTACGTCATGTAATATACATTCATACATTCTCTATTTTACTAATTTGTTAGTCGAATGTGTTGTAATTATCTTTTCTGTTATAGGGTAAGAATAAAGTATCTTTAAGAAGCCTGTCTATGGTCCTTAGACAGGAACCAGTTTCTACTAATGAGCAACGAATACAAAATATACAACAGGGAATGGAGCACGCGAAAGAAGCAGTTAGCCTAGATACATCGGATGGTACTTCCTGGGCAATTTTAGGGAATGCCTATTTGTCTTCCTTTTTTACAGTAACGCAAAATCCTGCGACACTACGTTGCTGCATTTCAGCTTACCAGCAAGCAGTAAGTTCTATACAGTGACTCCCACTAATATTTGGACACTCTTAAAAAGACCATAACTTCTTTAATATTGGAATATACTCTAACTTCTCAAAACAGTTCGAATCGTAAATATTCCAATATTGAAAATGTTATTGTTCTTTTGAGGGCATCTGAATATTAATGGGAGTCACTGTACATACTAATACATCTTTCTCCAATCTTATCATTTAACTGTGTTACAAATTACTTTCAGGAAAAGGACATTGTAGCTGGAAGTAATTCTCACTTATTTCATAATAAAGCAGTGGTGGGTATTTTGTAGTCTTCAAGTGCAACACTTGATTTCAGATTTCTATTTATACAAATAAATAATTGTATTAGGCTTTAAAATATCAAGAAGAGTACTATGCAGCATTGAAATCATTCGAAAGGGCAATGTTACTAGATCCAATATGGGACACACCACGCACTAAGAGAGATGAATTGTTACAATATCTAAAAGATGTGCAAAATTTAGTAAACAATAATGGAAAAGTAAAACCAAAGAGATTGTACCAAATGATACGGGTATTTAAAATTCTTTTTCCGTATAAAAATTACATTTTTCATTCATATATATCATATGTCATGATTTCATTGTACTCTCTGTTGTTTAAGATTGTAGAAAATTTAGTACATTTAATGTATGACCTTGGTACATATACATATTTATAGGTTTCTGATTAACTGTAGGCATTGGATGTTAAACATTTGGGACCATACAAGGGTGGCTCATTCACATCTGGTCAGAAAACTGTGAAACTAGAATTGACAATGCTAAAAGATTTGGCCGTTGGGGATAATCCGGAGAAAGTAGTATTCGGAAAAGTAGTATGTTGGATACAAGATACAGATTGCGTACCTTTGTAAGTGTATTCCGTACTGTTTAAAAAAAAAACTAACAAGTAAGAAACAGTATTTTTTATCTTATTTAATAAATACATAATCTTTCAGCGCTTTTTGTCTCGTTGACGAGGAGAAAACGTGTATAGCCGTAACAGTATACAATCTGGCTAAGGGTCGTGGAGTTACTGTAGGAGATTCTGTGGCTATACCTGAACCTTTCGTTATCCACCAGAATTTTTCTTACCTTAATAATGTAGGTGTAACGCGAACACATTGCTGTGATATTTATAGTACTTATTATGTGTCTTTTTCCAGGACTTCGATTTCAAGTCTATACGAGTTGAAACACCAGTCATATTGGTCGTCAATGGTAGAAAACTAGGTAGAGAGCAACAAGCCTCTGCAAAATTTCATACTTTCAAAAAGACGGATTGAGCACAAACTTTCAAGAGGCGATAGTGAGACACAATTAACGCTCAGATTGTTCTGTAACTCGAATGCGAATGAGCGATGATGGCTACTACGATATTTGAATTCTGAACTCGAGCATTATTGCATTCATAGAATTAGAAGTATATTTACTTGTATTGTTGACCGTTTGCTTTGGGAGGATATCGTTCAAGTTGCAGACAATTAAATTTTTAAAGACGTTTTACACATGGTTTGTTTTCTACATGATAGTTCACGTCGCGTAAGTATTGTTACGTTTTGTTTATGATACGTTAACTTACGAACGAATGATTCTCTGATTCGCAATATGACGCCATTCTGTTTTTGGTAGCAAGTCACTTTGTGCATAAGAATTTATCAAAACCGCTAAAGTAAGGTCCCTAGGTCCCACCTTCACAAGTGTCGATTACATCATAATTTATACAAAGTACAGTTGGATTACATACAAAAATACTGACTTTTACATACACTTTAGTGTACTTTTCAATTTCGAAATAACGTCCATTTCAATGCATTAGTATAAAACTTCTTATGAAAATTGTTTTGTGCTCTCACTACTTTTATTCAAGTAAGTTTGTTGTACGAGGGGAAACGAGAAAGAACATTAAACTTAGGCTAACACATGACATTTCATTATCAAACAAGCTAACATTATCATAAAGTTCCATTCATCAGTCATCTCACCGTGCCTATCAAACCAATTTGATAATACACACTAATATTCTCTTTACTCGTACTCAGTATTTTTATTAATTTATTTTAATTCTACTAGAAATGTCCATGACTTCGTAAGTCTCAAATCACGTTCCATTTATATCTACTTTCACATGAATTGGTTCGTTGACCTTCTCTTCACCTAACTCAAGAAGAATAGTCGAACTCAACACGAAAGAGAAAAAGATCGCGAGTCTTGTTTCTTCGTAAATCGAATTACCCTCCAGGATAACCGAATTAAAGCAATACAACTACTGTCTAGAACGTAACAATAATTAAAGAAACAAGACGTCGCTTATTTTTCAGTCAAGACACTTTTGCGAAAAATGCTTGTGATATATTTAAAACGTTTGTATAAAAATGTTTTCTATTATCGATTATAATAATAAATACTTATTTATAACAACACGACAGTTGACCGTTTCTCTCCTACATCCTAGTATCCGTTCGACGGCGAACGGTAGTGAACTTTCAGAGTGGATCTCGATTCACGACGATCCGGAGCTGAGATTCTCTTCAAGCTGCAGATGATTGGTCCTCGCTGGAAGTAATTCGAGCTTCCTTCTCCATTGTGCAAAGACGTGGACCAGATCACGCGAGGGAAACGAAGCCGACACCGACTGTTTTTGTGCGTTTCTTTCAACGTCGGCGGGTGTCCTCACATGTTCACTTCCCACAACTTAAAGTAATTGTCGATCACCTCGAGGAACCATTCGCGCCGCTGTGTGTCGTTGAAGATCGGCGCCAGTGTACGCAGTTGCAGCTGCAACAGTGCCTCATTGCCCAGGAGCTCGTCGAGCTGCTTCAGCAGCATCGCGTCCCCGTGCAGTTTCAGTAAGCTGGCGTGCGAGAATATATAATATTGATTACGGAGCCTTTCCACCGCCCATGCTTCAACGGTGCGGTTTCCGCTCGCCGCTTGGATCGTGCCGATGTGCTCGGCGTACCACGGCGAGAAGTAATTGCTTAACTCGAGATTCGACAGGTTCGCTACGCCACGGGTTTTCAAACGTTCCTTTATGCGCAGATACGCTTGAGGCGTGTAGACGAATACCTAAAACAAAAATTATACTTGTTAGTTGGATGCGATTAGTCTCGCGCTTAGTACCGTCACTGTATAATTGATTAACTCTAAACCTACCGCGACAGATTTTTGATTTCACGATTATTGAAATTATAAAGATGCTTTTGTGCTAAACGATCACGAACTTCAAATAAATTTAATCTCGTTATTTTCATAAGGCAAATTCAAATCGGGTACGGGTTTTTACAATCGTCGGATACTAGTTGGTTTCAAATATCGTTGCGAACATTCTTGGAGTGAGGATATGCTGAAGCAATAAATATCAAGCACCTATCAATCTCTTCTCTTTCATAAGACGTTTAAGGATGTAAAATCATTACGCGCACGATTGACTACGTAGGCTTTGATGAGAGAAGATCCGTGTCGAATAGAAGAAAATTATCATAAAATCCAACTTTTCCACAGACAGTATCCGTACACGGCTGACAAGGACGTATATAATTAACAAAATATCGGGCTTTCAAGTTACACCGTCGTGAATTTCAATTAGGCAACTTATGTAACCCTCATCGCCTCGAGTACGATGATGCAAAGTATTGCAGACGCTATAAACCGAACAGTACCCGAGCGCAACATCTATCAGAATCTTTCAGCGATGGAAGATAAACATTTCGTATCACAATTCTCGTTCCCTCTAAATCATGTTGAGCAACCTTGTGCAATCACGTTGACGGTCTTAAGGTATTCGCTTATAGGAAAAACAGCTCGTGACTATTGTTCGCGTTTGCAAAACAAAGGACAGTTTGTTTGCGAGGTCAAATTCGGCTACATTTTTATAATAACAAATAATTTCCTGTTCTTTAGTTTCTGTAGAAGAGTTATGATGATTCTTATTCAGTTACTGAACTAACAGGAAAGGTCACAGCGGTGGGATCGTCAAAAACTGCTTTCACAGTCTGCTTATTTTTGCTCTAAATTCACCAGAAAAAGTTTCAATAAAATCAACGACCCCACCACTATGACCTCTCCTTCTTAAAATATCCGTCGATGGACACTGTGCGATTTTTACTGAGTGACTGTATATGTTTCTGGTCTTCCACAGTTGGAAGCTCATTTATCAGTGACTTCAACGTGACAAATTATCATTATTTAGCAATCCTCGCCTGGTACAAGGAATTCCCCGTGACATAGGAGGCGATATAGTGCGAGCCGAAGTTCTTGATGAATCGAAGGACGCTCGCGGTGTCGCCGACCGTGACGTTCTTCGTTTCCCTGAAAACGGCCTCGTTGAGGATCATCGACTCCGCGGTGCCAGCCAGCTTCTGGTTCTCCCGGAACCTGGCGACGCGCACCAGCACGTAACAATATTCGCCGGAGATGAAAGAGGCGTTGATGCCTAGGTGCCGGGCGATGGCAGCTTTCGACCAGCTGCCGGTGAACCCCCGCCACGGTCTCTCCAGGTTCTCGAACGTGAAGTCCCGGAAGTAGGCCTGCAGAAGCTGCCGGATGTTGTCGCAGAACTCCATGTGGAAGTCGCCGTCGAAGAACGCCGTCTGTTGGCGTTGTCTGGTCGCCGCCGCCGCCGCCGGGACCGGGTTCGTGAAAACGTCCAGGGTCGGCTCCCGGAATATCCAGGTGTCGGTGTCGTTTCTGGGCAACACTCTCATGCTGATGCTCAGGTAGCCGTATCGGCTGAAGATGTTCACGGCGCCGCCGAGACGCGGCCCCTGCGACCCGTCGCTGACCCGCGTTCCCACCAGCAACGCGAGCATCCACGCCAGGACCAGGAATCGCGCTCGTGACCACATCTCTCGCGGCTGCCTGTGGCGGTACCACCTGGAACAAGAAAAAGCTTGCTTTCAAACTGGTATAGGATGTCTTCGAGCAATCTCTTCACCGTGAACGCCTCCCGAACCCGTTGATCACCGACGGTCTTGCGAACCTCGGCGACAACGGAACGTACAGGGTGTAACAAAAGCTAATGATACTACAGGATCGTCGCGGTAAATCTAACACGATCATTGTCTAAAGGAAAACTTCTACTGTAAAATATTATCCTAGGATCTCCCTTGCAACTATTTCCGAAGAGCGCGCGAGGAAATAATTGTGTACTTCGAACTGGACACCCAGTGTATGAAGCGTAACGCTAATTAATACTGCAAGGAACCAGTACTGAATATAAAATGCACAACACTCTTCTCAGGATCCTGATCATCCGTTACACACGTTCACCATTCCGACAACGACACTCGCGCTCTGCTGATCAGAAATAAAACGATTATCTAAACTACCGCGCAACTATCCTGATGAGATACCTTCCGCGATACCAGATGAACGAAGATACGTAGTTCTTTCAGAGTGCAGAGCGGGAGATGCGTTCTCCGCTGCCGGTTCACGGTGTCTGTCGACGTATGGGCGAGTGCACGCGTGCATACGCGATGCAACCGGCTGCATGCCGGTAGATAGCCCCGAGTAATCTCGTTTTGTAGGTCTAGGTGTACGTTCTCGAGGCATTTGCACGAGGCAGCGTGCGACCTTCATCCCCACCTGATCGCCGAACGAACACCTTGTTCTATCAGCGTTTCCCCTTGATAACCCTTCAGAGAAAGGATTAACACGGAATAAATTGGAGTCTCGGCCGATCCAGGACCTCGGCGGATTTCCAGAACCCGAAATTCCGAGTGGCCGGCAAAAGCTACGAGAGCTGCTCGACCATCCTTCAAGGTAGTTGTCCGCCACGTTCGATCGCGTGCAGGCAACTCTGTACATCTTGATAAACGTCCGGGTGACGCGATTGATTGCTATGCACGCCGACTGCGATTTATGTGCCAGCCAGTGTTAACGGTATTGCTCCAAGTGGACTGTGTCCATCCGGTCGCGGTGTTCATTGAGACGCGTGTCCGAAAGCGTAAACGACTTCGCCTATTTCCGTGTCGCCTATGTCGCCTTCCGCGCAAGTCATGCGATGCAAATCGGAACCTTTTTCTCCCCTGAATCCATTAATATCCCATTAGAATAGCCGAAGGTGAGCTATTTAAATCCTCCGCGATCTCTTTCTCTCCGCGATCTACCGTTCCAAGATCAAGGTCCTGGAGCGGGTACCGCGTTGAACGACGTCATTCATGCGTGTGTCGCACAGACGTACGAAGGTTGCCCCAGGGCCCTTGGACTTCTTCCAACCTGGCAATCGTTCTGGTAACGCAATTGTTTTGCCTCGTTGCGCCGCGCGCTCGAGGCACGCCGCTCATTACTTGTTGAACATGGCTCTACTGTCTCGGGGACCGCTGACAATTACGCGGTCGCCTCGGTCCGCGGTTTCGTTGGCTGTTCGTAATCACTGGTAGAGCCCCTCTCGTGCTAGAGTCCGTGATCCGAATATCGGCAGGTAACTTTTTGCCCCTTTCTCGGGTCTCGCGAGACTCTTACCGATTTAACGACCGATGCCAACTCCCGACTCCAGGATACAAAAGAATAGGAACGAGAGTCTGACAACAGGAAGGAAACTCCGTAGCCTCGGTGGATACGGTAAAACGTGATTGTTCTTACGGAACCGTATCCTCGGGGAATAATGAAACGGATCTGGACCGTCACAAAATGAAACACGCCTTGACAGTCCTGAGTCGAGAAATGAATTGTACTGAGGTCACCTGTTCAACGAACACTTAAGCTGTCTGTTGAAATTATTCGGCAGGCAAGAAAGTAATTTCGGTATTTTAAAGGGGAACGAAACCCAAGTTTCTTGATCTTTTGCCATCTCTCTGGTAGCTCCGTAATTCCGCGCTCATAAAAGAGTCACAAAGAGTTTTGTAAACTTCAAAATAAATGGGAAATCTGATGGTGCAATGTCCGAGCTATAAGATGACTCCATGAACGACTAGAGACACCCCATTGAATGATAATTACACAAAGAACGCAAAAAATATGCAAAATAAAAATTGTCTACATCATTTGCAGGAAATTACTACTTGTGAGCTATCCAATGAATGAACCAACGTCGCCAGATGAACATACGGTAAACGAATTCGTTGCACCTACACCTCTAGAACCGTTACGGCAACGAACGTCGTGGAATGTCACCTAGAAAATTAGACCTTTCACCGCGACACATCTACCAATTCGTATAAGACACTTGACTCTTGCATAGCGAAGCTTCCTCGAACGTTAATTTTCTCTGGATATTGCATACACGATTCGATTGACAGTTTCATTTACAAACTCCGGTATTTCCTTGGACGTAACTGTTAGCTTGGAATATCTTTGATACGCAACTTATAGCCAAGTGCAAAGTTTACTCTGTGGCCTTTAGTTTTGTTTATACGATGGCGGTTTACTGGAAATTGGGGTCAGATGGTTCAAAGCTTGCTTATCCAGACTTGTTGAACAGGCAAATTACTTTTCTTTAGATTATCTTCCATTACTGAAGGAACGAAGTATAATCGGAGTGAAAGTGAAATTAAAGTCTTCCGTCGCGTCGCGCACCACTTTGGTCCCCGGTTGTCCACAGGCTTTTGATCCCAATAATTTCGATGGGTTCGATCAATCTGGACAGCGTTCGCGTAATCGAATGATTCACCCGCCGTAACCGGCGTCGCATGATTACGACATATACCATCAAAAATTTTAATTGACTGTATCAACGAGGAATCGTTGATCGGAACGCGTAAATATGTGACGTCACACCGTCCTTGACCCATATTCTCGCATCTGCTTTCGCTGCTTTCGGACCAGGCGCTTTCAGCCGGGTCAAAAATCGTCTGCAGTCGGTGCATCGGTCAGTACCCGAAGTTACGCGAACTTTCACATTCTACGAGGCGAATGTTTTCTTCGCTCAATGGCTGTTGCTTCTAACTTCGGCTAATCGATAATTCACACGATGTCATGGAATGACGAAATATCTCGAAGAAGCTAGGCTAGCTCGTGGTTTCCCAGACGCACTAACGCCGCGTGACTATTGCATCTCTGGAACGGCCCACGGACGATACGATTTATTGTACAACTAATTGTACGACAGAAGTTCTCAACGACCGTTTCTACGACGGTTGCAACGTTTGCGGTGCTGTTGTACAACTTGTAGTACACGGTCGTATCGTACGATGGTGTAGCATACTAAAAATCTGTCGTTCGACAAGTTTGAACATTCGTAGGCATGCTGCAATTTAGTCCTATCTGTGTTTAGGGTTGCCAACCCTCTCAGATTGGTCGGGACTGTTCCGGACCATTCGCTCAATTTTGTGAGCAACGTATATATTTCAGTTTTGGGCATTGCATCCTGTAATTGTCTCAGAAAAAGTCTCCGAATCATGTCGTCTGCAGGCCGTTTCAATGTTCCGACGATGATAATATGTAATGCGGTTGGCTCCGGCCCGAATTGATCACGCTTCATACGTCGTCTGTTGATAAAACAACTCGTGTCAGCGAACTTACATAACGGGAAGCTTCTTATCGATTTTTCTCGAGAGGAAGATCGTTCCACATACACAGATTCTCGGTCGCCGTGGTGCAAACGAAAGTAGCCATTACATATTCATAAGGTTGCGGCAAAGGGTTAGGTTCGTCGTGTAGAACCTCCGCGCCTTCATGGCGATTTTATTCGTGACCATTCTAATGCGTAACACTAGTAGCAGCGATAAGAAACCCGATGTCGCGGCTAATAGTTAACGCCAGCGACTGTCGTGTCGAGATAAACCCGGAATTACTAGAGTAATTAACGAGCGCCACCATAAAATATTGCGGTCCTGTTGTTACCCGATCTATTATGGTAACGGTTCGGAGAAGGATAATGTTATCTATTCAAGATTTCAACCCCACTTCGGTAGAGTTGAACGAAACAAAGTTTCTCTTTAATTCTATTGCCACGGCACGTTTGAGAGTAAAAGCGCTCACTGTGTGAGAAACGGAACAGCTACCGTTCCCAACACTTTATCACGTTGTTTCACAAGGAACGCTGAATTTAGAATTAATATTGTAATAGTATAGATAATCTTATATATCCACAAATTAATCTGTTCTTTCTGTCATCGAGAAAGATCTCTCTCAGCCACGTTTTTCTCGATAATGCAAAGATGGGGTTTTCAGTAGTCAAAAGATAAAAGACCAATCTACACCCTACTCATAATGGTTCAGAGTGGAACCAATAATTTCAAACGCGTTCCATCGGCTGATGAAATGCTCCTCAAACGTCCACCTGTCCGGAGCTTCCGATTTGGTAAAGCGGAAGTGGAAC
Source organism: Lasioglossum malachurum (assembly GCA_028455605.1). Lineage (NCBI taxonomy): Eukaryota > Metazoa > Arthropoda > Insecta > Hymenoptera > Halictidae > Lasioglossum > Lasioglossum malachurum. The sequence goes on along the minus strand of CM052312.1, from coordinate 8,436,145 downwards.
GGGTTCGACTTTCGCCATTCTCCGTAAAGTGCAGGAAAGTGGCATGTCGCCTTGATTAGAAGTTCACGGGCGTACGAACAGGTGGAGATCGTAAAACCTACGCATCGTTGTTGGCCCCCACTCTCTCCCCCCAAATGTACAGAGTGTACAGACATTCTCCTCAAGGTTACGAGAACGGTCCGTCGAAAGTGAAATTTTGTGATCGAGCCTAATTGGCCTTAATTGCGGGCAGATTATTGCCTCCGGAGCTGGGGTTTGGTTTTCCTTGGAATTCACCGCGCGGCTGGCGCTTTCGTTTGACGGGAAATTAGAAAGTCCCGTAAAATTTAATGTTATAATGATTACAAACGGACGCGTTGTTGCTCTAAAGTTTGCTGATGGTGCGGCACATGATACGCGAACTGTTATGCAACACGTGTTATGCATGAAACGCGTGGCCCAATAAGGTGACCCTGCTGTAAGATGAACAGGTACGCTCCACGCCATGGAGGAGAAAATGAGGACTCCTTGCTTCGGTCGTACGTAGTCGTCGAACGAGAAGGAAAGATTTCCATTGCTTTACTTTAAACTGTAACAGATAGTCATTCGCGGCCGGTCGATTTCGTACAGTAAACACTTTATACTTAATAAAATAATTAGCGAAGTTAATTATTCATCTTCTTCTATCTTAGTCTGTCCAATTGACACACGAGGGACACATTGAGTTGCGAAAATGAGGGACGGACGATGGTTAATTGGCTTTTTAACACTTCGTTCATTCATAAAAAGGTGACACTGTGCGTCGCGTCGCATGGTGTCACGAATTTTTGCCCACCCGGTATACAAACACTGTAGAACTATCTCGAACGACTCCCGAAAGAAATCTAGTAGGTGTCTCGAATCGCATAGAGTGCCTAACCACAACATATTCCGAAGAAAATGGTTCAACGTTGGGATATGGTAACGGTACCTTGTTGAAGTAACGATGCGTCGGGGTTGAAGGATGTTCGAAGAGATCCGCAAGAGATATCCTCGGCAATGAAAGACCGCGCGCACGATAGGTTTCTGTGCGCGACCGATAATAACGCGACGGACAGCCGCGTCATGAAAAATCTCCATTGAAAGAACAAACGAGTACGCGGCGGACAGTGCGATTCAGTTGTCGCTGGTGTACAAGGAGCGAGGTGTACGTGACGCAGATATCAATGAGGAAGAATGATTTAAGTAGCGTCGTGCGGTTGGGTGGACTTGGAAAGGGGTCTTGCGCGTCGGATTAGGCACAGGAAGTGGTTGCTGCGATGGAACACGATGCCTGAGGAAATCATTTCTATCATTCGATTAATTCGAATCATTCTCGGCCGCCTCGCAGTATCCCGTTGCCTTAATCATTCTGTTTTTCTACTCGATCCGTTCGTCTACCTCGAAACGCTTCCAATGACTCGCGAAAGTATCAGAAAACATTGTTTATTAACAGGTTGGCCGCACCCTTGGCGATCGCAATATATTATTTATCAAATTATTCAAGCTGCACGCTGCTTGAAGTCCTTTAATGTTCTTTGAATTTAATAAAGGGCGGGTAAAGAGGATCAAATGTGTCTCCGAATCAAATTGATCTTTCTTCATACCTTTCGATAGGGACAGGTTTCAAGTCGGTACCCTTACCACAAGGGTAGTTATAGGTTGAACTTAGTTCTAGGAAATTGTGCTCCATTTTTACAAGCCCTTCTTCCATTGGAAAAAGACTGAGAATGGAGAGATTTTTTTACGATTTTTTAAAATAAACAAAAATCTGACACAGGCCCTTCTTCCAGACACCCCTTTAATTGTAAAGTGAGCCACCGTTAAACAATTATTTTCAATGGGGCTTCAAGTCTCGGTTAGCTCTATTTTAAGTGGAGTTCGTCGTGCTACCAGCGAATTATCGACGCTGAACCAGCTCCGGTGAGCGGAATTGCGAAAGAAATGTTTAAGGCAAGGGGTTAACGTCTTTCATTTAAGACGACGACGACGGTCGTCGGCGACATCAGTTTCATTGTTCCGCGGGTGCAGATTAAAATGACGTGTTCGCACCATTCCACGCATTGCAAGCGGATGACGGGTTTAGAAAGGGAGACACGCAATTCGCGAATACGGTTCGCAGTTCAACCGTGATTCTTTGCTCGGAAACTCCCCGGCGAATGTTATCGCTGTGTAATTGGGGCTGCTAAGTGCCTGAAATTTATAAGCGCTCACGTGCAGCAGACGGAGAGTGTCGCTATTATTCATCGGTGCGTTGACTCTCTGCACGTGCACTTCGGCCTTTCGAACGAAACGAGCCTGCTCGGCGAAGGAGATCCCCGATTATTATCAGCCACGTTTGTCGCTCAATGGCCGCTAAACGGTCTCGTTTACATGGGCAACGTGACGGACGTACAAAACGCTCGCGATGCCATTTAGACACGCCTCGTACGTTCACAAAATTTTTGCGGCGCGCATCGTCGATGCGCGATCCATTAGAATTTCGTTTGTCCTTCGTACCCGATCAAGATTTCTTGCTGCGTTCTTGGTGTATCCGCACGTTCCAACGCGTGGAACTATTCGTGGATGTCAAAATAGACTCGCCGCAGAAGAAATGAAAAAATGGCACTGTTTAAACCTTTTCAATTTTTATTACGCGCTCAAATAAAACACTATTAAAAAGTAAGAACCTTACCATGCGTACTGATAAGAAACACAGTCTCCCAAATTTGAAAACAGACGGATTGATACTTTTCTGGAACAAAGACCTTACTATCCGTAACCGATTAAAATTCTTTGCATGTTGTGTCGTTGGTAGTACCTGCACGCAAAAGCTACACTGGTTCGTTTATCTTGGACTGTGGAAACTGCTATAGGAGTTACGAAGAGAGATTTACCTTTTATTTGTCCTTCGGAGACGATAATGAGTTTTATTATATAACGAATGTTTTGCAGGATTTTCTATCAGGTCGACGCATTAGCCTTTGCTTATCCTTGAAATGTACCGAAGACTTCTTACGCTCCGTCAAAGTATCCGCAGAGTATCAATCTATGACAGTAATTAATCCTATCTTTCGTTGATGCATGAAGTAATACTCTTAGATCCGCATGTCTTTACGAGATTCTTTCAGCTTGAGTTATGTAGAATCCGTAGTCTAGCCATTAGTATGAAGCAGACTCATAACTGAGAATATAGATTGGAGTTACATTGTCAAAAACGCAAACGAAGCGAATAAAATTTACCCCGAAAACCTGGCCAAAACTATTTCATTAATAGGTAATAAAAGATACGTGGTGGAATTTAATACGTAAATAAAAATAATAAAAATAGACTGATGTTCACATATTCCAATAGCCAATAGTATTTTGGCCAATTTTTCAAGACAATTACTCCACTGTGCGGCTAACGGTTCGGAATACTGAAACGCGATCGTGAAAAGGTACATACACCGTGCAGTATCGCAGCACCAGACTGCTCCATTTGCCCAAGCGGAGCGAGAGTTCTTTTATTCAAACTGAAGCTATAAAATCAGACACAGCCGCTGCAACCTGTCCTTGGCTTTTTACGTCTCCTCTGCTTAAACCATTTTAGGAATATACACAGAGAACTGTGTCGTAGCCGGCATGCCGGCGAATAGCAGCGACGTCGTTAAGGTGCACGTTCACCGTGATTCACGAGCGCAATAATTGTGACACGATCATTTATTATACCGTTCTATCTGCCACCCCTCTGACCCGCCTGTATACGTATACATGTAATGGTATCGATAGGAGATTCATACAGGATTTAGAAACTGTTATACGGTATTCTCTCCGTAACTGTTGGAGAGATCTCTACCGTAACTGTTCACATCTTGTCCCCACCACTGACGTACCAAGCGGACTTAAGAATTCGCGTATCTCCACCGTAAGGGTCAAGCCTTAAACATTAATCGCTTGTTACGCATGTAATTACGATCGTAACTATATCGTGTTTGGTATCATTTAATTTACAATTACTATCCTTTTTCAATAACGTATCAACTCTACCCAGTCACCCTTCACATTTGTGATCTTGTGTCATTTATCATATCCATTGGTGTGGAGGAGCTTCTCCTATTTTCATTCCATTCTCGCGTGTACGGTCCGGATAAAATATTAATGGAGCCTAATAATGTACATTCTGCATCGTCATTATCAGCGGGCGAAGCTTCGCACCGGCCGTCCGTATACGAATTACGTCCGATAAGCTCCGAGGGTCAAGAAATCGGGATGGCACTTACCCTACCGGATCACACAAGTTTATTTCACTTCCGTTAATCAACATTCCCCTCCGCATCCTAAAGGCTCCGTTCCCCTCGCGACTCTAACTGTTATGGGTCACTGACTGAATGCTTGTAGCAAGACACCAGAAGATAACACGAGCTCCCAGTGTTGCCATTACCAATCACGGCCGCACTTGTTGCGACTGCACACTTGTTGCACCAACTCCGGCCCGTCTAAACAACGCTGATGACTTCGTTAACTACGGGCTAGCATGTGCCGCTTCATTTCTTTTTTAATCCCTTTGTCGATGACGCGTGAACTAGTTCGCGTAGGAACGATGAACTGCGACAGACAGTAATAGATGGGATGTATAAACCGGGAACCGCCCCTTTCAAAGAAACTAGAACTTTTTTGGAACACCCTGTAGAACAGAATGATTTCACGAGACAGCAAATTATTGATCTCAGAAGCTGTGGGAAGACACAACAACAAGCTGCAAATTTAATTAATACATTCCAGAGTGTTATTAAGAATATCTTAAAATTTGGTGTTGAAGATTATAACTAGACTGTGGACCTTCGTGCAAAATAAACGTTTTCTTCTTATTTTCTTTCATAATATGTTTAACAGGTTGAAAGTAATACAACAGTCTTTTAAAATGCATAAAATCCGCAGTGTAATTATAACAAAGAAGAATCATGACAAAAGTTTTCTGGCGATGTGTTGCAAAAGGAAAGAAATTCCCAAGTGGCCCATGCGTCTTGCAACGGAGGTGGACCATTTTTATTTCACATAAAGATCCGCAGTCTATTGATTGAAACATATACGAAGTGTATTTTTAGACACTTTATACGCGAAACCGCCAGACGTTATTCATGCATTAAGATCAGTCAGCAACGTGATCGGCATTATCATAGTGGTGGTAATATCTCTGGCAAACGAATGCGTGGCATGTCGTTGACAGTGGATTCCGATAAATATTCGCAGACCGTGCAAGATCGCCTCTGTGCGTTACGAAATTTTTGTGCTAGTCAATTTATTCGCGTACGACAACGGTCTTATCCTTGTTTTCTGGTGTATTAACATGGCCTCGAGGTCGATTACCGAATAAATATCGTCTGGCTATTTTAGGAATTTCGTGACTGTTTTTAAAAATTGCAAGTGAAATAATTATTCAATGTTTGAAATGTTTGAAAACCTAGTGCCAACCGAATGATTCCGCGAAAAATGCCAAACCAAAATGATACCGAAGAAGTATCCATGAAGGATTAGATGAAGATTCCAATGTTCTAACATATGTACTAATTAGACAGCAGATTTTATGCATTTATGAGAGAAATTAGTAGGTATATAATTTAAACAAGTAAAACAATTAGAAAAATTTTAAAATACTCTTACATTATTTTGAATCTATTAAGCATATTAAGTATTTCTATAAATATATGAAATCTGTACACCTTGTAAGATCACGCACATTTTCCTGTTTATACTACCGACATTTTTCTCCGTTCATTCCTCGGACGATATCTGAAAGATTCCCCTTTTCCGTTGATATCGTGACATTAATTGCGTTTATTCTCTTTCCCACTGTATCCGTATCGGTACGCTATGAATAGATCCGATCCAGAAATGAGCGAGCACAGTCATCCTGATTTTGTGTTGAACTTTTTCGTTTCATATGCATTTTGTGTCTGAAACGGTCGAAGTGAATCACCGATAGCCGCCCATAAGCATTAATCGACACAGCATTGAAAAACAAAAGTTTTCGATTAAATAATTAATGCTCGACGATATAAATAGGTCAGTGAGCGTGGAACTGTACTTTTGAATTATAATACAATTTTATGAATTATTCAAAGTAAATTAACTGTCCACTATCTGACAAGGAGGAACGAAGTATACGAATGTAGAACAATGTCCACAACACGTTTCAGTGTAGTTAGTGAACTGATGCGAATAAGAAAAACTCAAATAGTTTGACATAAATAGATCCTCAACAGATCAATGTAAAGTGCATGGCTAGATTAATATTCATATTTTATGTCGACGATAGTTAAAATGTGTTTGAATTATCTGAAAAGTTCCTTTGCATCTCGTTGCAGCATTGCAGTGATCAACAGCAGAGGATTCGGTGTTATCCGCAGCCAATGAACCATGATCCCTTGACATCCGAACAATTTGTGTTTACGACACGCCACACACACGAATTACACATGTGTCAATATTGAACACGGTTCCGTTTATACAACCGATTGATAACGAGCTTCTAGCGTTCGACTTTGCGCGACGCGTTTTGTCGCAACACTCACCGCATACTGCACACATCGTCGTTTTCCGTAAAACCTGAACTGCAGACGTACAGAAAATATATCTTTACTAACTTTTACTATAAAACTTTTAAAACATATGAAATGTGCTATTCTTTTGTCCCGGAGTGCAAATTGTTCAAACGACAATTTGCACAATTTCGACGAAGCTTCGTGACGCTTTCATATCAGTCCAATTGTGAATACTTTCCACATGGTCCCAATTTGCGTAAATTATTCCACAAAAGTCTGTCTTTACGTAAACATCCGCAGTTTAGTGATGGTAAAGTTATGCGCGATGCGTCTTTAATTGAAATCGGGTGGGAAACGTCAGTGCAAGAGACAGCGACGATAATTTAAATTGAAAAGTATCGTTACAATTTGAATTTCAGTTATATCCTGTCCACAGTTTTGTTATTATTAAACTGCGGACTTGATGCACGAATGAAAAAGAATTAAAGGAATTATTACTTGGACCTTGTTTGTTGCAGTTGATGCAAACAATTTTGATTTTGTCCTCACCAAAGCCAAGGCAATATAAGAAATAATAATAAAAAATTAATCCTGCATACAGATAACATTTGTGGACAAATCGTAACTTTAACATTTCAGTCTGCAGAATAAGTTGAGCAATTTACGCTTGAAACGAAAGTACTGAAAAAATGAATATAATGAATTTGTACAATGTTTGAATAACGAAACACTGTGTTAATTGCAGTAACAACAGCTTCCGATAAAATACGCCCGGAGGCCTATTCGTTAATTGCTCGAGCCGCGGTTATCACAAAACGAGCAACAATCAGCGTGCCCTCAATTTTGCCGAGCAGTTCTGCCGCTTTTGTCTCGAGACGAGCGAAACCAGATTTTTACAATCACGCGGGTCTGCCGCTTATTATTTCCATGGCGGTGCTGTTATTTTTCGTCGAGCGAAAGAAGACTCCTCGCACTCCTTTTACATCCTCGGCAATCAACCTGGCATTTACCGAGGCATTTTAAATATATCTTCAGAATCCTCGTGGCATAAGATCAGCCAGTTCCCGCGATCGCTTGCATACATTCGAAATCTAACGCGTTTACCACTATTATTGAAAGAACAAAAAATGTCCTTTCCCAAGGATACTTTCTTGTCTCCGGTATATTAGCATACTTGCATCCGGCACGCATAGGACTTGGACCGGCCATCGATGTTTTCACGCCACAATACGCACAACGAACAAATTTATTCAGGGATTATAAATATTCACGGGAGGACGTCATTGTCTGTACACTATCGTCCAAATGCTGGAGCAGCTTTTGCTCGTCAAACGAAAACCACGCCAGACATTTTTCTCTTCAAGGAGGCATTCCGGTTTGGAAGGTCAGTTTTTCAACAATTCTTTGGGATTTTCTTCAGAGGAACTATTTAACTTTCTGTTTGAAGTACATCAATTATTCTTTTAAGAAGAAACAATCACGTGTGATATATGTATACATACATAGAAAGTTATTTTTTCCGTTTTAATATGTTCAATAAAATTCTTCTAATGTTTTTACTGTTCTAAATTACACCTACTAATTTTTGTCACAAGTCTATAAAACCCACTGTCTAGTTCTACATTCTTTATTTTCTAAATCATTGATTAATCAATCAATCAATCATAGTCAACATGAATGTGCCTACTCATTAAAGCACATGTTACAAAAATTTCGAGAAATCTAAATCAATTCATATAACATAGTGTATACGATTCGCATATTTTGCGCTCGGTACGGTTAGTATTAATGGGCGGCTTATAGCCGAAGCATTAGGTGTCGAATGGTGTTCAACACCTGTGCATGGCAGTGTATGCACGCTCGCATAATCGCCTGCTCAAAATACAAAAGAGAAGATTGCTGGACCTTGAATGAAACTATAGACTATTATCCTTGATGCAGGTATCTTTTATAACACTGTGGTTAGAAGTGCTCGTGTAATCCCGAGCGTTTTATCATTTTGCAATGTCACCGTCCGCTCTTCGTTGGCGATTATTACAGCGAGCGAGAGAGATAGAGAGGGGGGAGGGGAAGAAAAAAGGGAGAAAGGTCCTCGACAAGGCTGAATAAATAATTGCCCGAGCACGCTTTAAAAGTGTTCTAGTGACATTTTCACAGACGAGCCGCCGCTGTTTGTTTGCAGGCTCGATGAGCCGCGGGAATGCGTTGTTCCTCGCAAATCGAGGACCATCTTGCGCCACGGATTGCGGGGGCAGAGCGGTCTAAAGAAGATCTCGTGCCGCATGAGAAGCCAATCGCGAAGATCTCGACGGGAGTCACGTTTTCATCGGCAACGGGTACGGTTTGCCGGTTTTGCAACTCCCGCATACTCTTCCAGAGTTCATCCTTTCAGAACAAATCACGCCGCTCGCTCTTTCGCCAGACTGTTTACACTTTTTCGTCGAAGCATTCTACCATGTTCCTTGGCACGCATACAGTCGATCGAAAAAGTCTCCGCGCACCCTTTAACCTCGCGACCCATGCTATAGATTCATTAGATTAACGTAGTATATGCGTTTGAAGAACGCAACTTGCATTTCATGTATTACTTTTAGAAGAAGCTGCACTTACTAAAATAATTAAGCAAAGTAGAAAACGTGTATGTAGCCCCTGTATGTTGTAACGGCGGCAGACAATCTTCGTTTTGCATATAAAGCCGCAGTCTACATACTTATGTGTCTCATAGTTTCGTCGCGGGGTGTAGCAGCGGAGCTGTGATCGAACAAAACGATTTAGTTCCGAGTTGGAACGAGCCGTGGCAAGAAAGGCTAGGGACAGCAACGCAAGAAATAAATCATACGCTCGCGATGCAAATAGCGATCAACGAGCAAAGTGTCAGCAACACGGATCTCACGAGTCGTCTACAGCGTTGAACAGATCCATGCAACCCGGCATATGAATCCCGTTGAATCATAAGCGCGTTCCAATCGCTGCGTCGCCGACGACGGTACAAACGAGCACGTCGACACGGAACAAGTCCGTGTTTCCATCATCGTTTTACGATCCAGCCACGATACACTCAAACGAGGGGGCAATAACAATGTTTCAGCGAGGCAACGTACGAGAGCCCGTAATCAATCGGTGCCGATCGCGGCCAATGACGTGTAAGGTCGCGGCGCGCGGCGCGCGGCGCTCGCCGAGCGATTCGCTCCGATAATCGGTTGAAAGTACGAGTTCCTGGTACAATTTCTTGCAAAACCCGTGCGTCGGTCCACTATTCCGAGGCTTGTTCCTGCTTGAAAATCAGGGTAACCGGCATAAGGACGGTCGCCGGTCGCCCGCGATCTCGCACGTGTCCGCTGTCTCTCTTTGTTCGACGCAGAGATCGCGGAGTCGAACTCTGGGGCCAACGTGAAAGTGCGACACACGATGCCAGTGATAAATGTGCCAAGAAACACGCGGATAACCGAGCGCGGTCTACCTCCCTCTCTCGTTCTCTCTTTTACGAGACACCGAGGTGGCCATTGCACCTGCAACCGTTCGTTTAGAGCCACGAAACTCCGCGAGATTGATCGGAGTAATAAGTCGATTCTAATGAACTCGGCCCGAACGATACGTTCGGCTGACTCATTGCGAGTTATCCGTTGACTCGACCGCGAGACGAGATTCTACAATCAATTTGTACTGGCCAGCCTCTCGGCAGTTGCACCTCGATAGACAATGAACCTCGTTTTCGAAAGCTACGTTCACACTGAAGCAACTTCAGTAATAAATTACACCCGCAGTAATAGGTACATTTACCCTACATGTATCTTCACAGTTTCAGCAATCGTAAATTGGAAAATTTCGAACCCGTGGTAAATAGCAGCAGGTGAGTCGAAAGGACTTTTCGATTCACTGATTTCCTATGATTAAGTCACATTGACGCAGCATCGCGCAATACCTACTCATTGTCCCAGTCACTTTTTCTTTTCCCACAACCGTGTTACACTTATCGCGGGTAATAAACACGCGTACCAATAACCGCACTGTTTTATACGTGAATGAGCACCGTCGACGAAATCGTTCGTCGGTTCGCTGAAATCTATCCCGCCATTGGGCAACGTTCGGGGTGTAATTTCTAGTATGACGCGTGCGCGCCAATATCGCGGCAAACTGTACCGGAGAAAGTGTAATAAAGCTAACGAGAGTTCATCGTGATAATTGATTACGAAACGGACCACTTTTGGCCGCTTACGGTGTAATTATGATTTTAGGCTGGCCTCCGACTGCGAACGCTGACTAAGGATTTCTGTGTTTCGCAAGCTTATTGTCCAATTAGGCCTGGCTCTCGAGAATATTATATTATAAAACTCTCTTGCTGTAGCTGATCATTTAATATAATCAAGATATTAATCTTTGTTGAATTTTGGAGGAAGTATCTGTTACTTTTAAATGTGCTCTATATTTTTCAACTCTCACAGTGTTTTATTGTCTGCAATTATACAACTGGCAATAAATTTTCGACCAGACACAGTAGTAGAAACTTGACGAGAGATAACTTTTCTTTTGCATAAACACGTTGCGATGCAAAAATAAAGTAGATACACAAAGGATAATTAATTCCTTTAGTATTAATTACAATTGATTTATTATTTAATCGAAATAATCCGTAAGTTGATTACACTGTACGTCTTAGAAACTGAAGATAAGACTTCTATCGGAGTTCTTTCAGTCTTTCCATTAATTTCCTAGAGTTCACGAATTTTTTCTAAGTACTCAAGGTTACGCGAACGTCGTGGAGTTATAGGTGGTTGGATACATCTTGACCTCTGCTATCGTATCGCGATGAGGAAATATTTCGTTAAAAAAACTCCGATGATCTTGAAGTCTCGAAGAATACGACCCTGAGAAAAATTTTATCCCATCACAAATAATGTTTCCCTTTGTAATTTTTCTCTATCATAATAATTTGCATTTTGAGATCGATCATTTCACGTGTATCGCTTGCTGAGCTCTCTAAACAAGTGAAATGGTGTTCGATCGAAAACTTATTGCCAGGGGTAGTGTAATGTAATCGTGCGACGAATTGAGAGATTAGGCTAGAAAATATCCAGTAATAATTGCTAGGCTGAAGACGCTAGAGCCCACTGAAAGTTGAATTGCGGCAACGCAGCCTTGGACTCGTTGTATTATACTTAGGGGACCGGTAAGCTTATTCTAGTTACCCGTGAATCTCTATGCAATTGTTCAGCAATGTCGCTACGACCATAGACGCCACAAAATTGTTCGTTATTTGCGCCGGCTCCGTAATCATTTACACAACCTGTAATAATGAAATACGATTGACTCTGTTAATGGTTACTCGCAACATAAACGTATGGAACCCTAAAAATAGGCGATTAATAAATTTGGGGTAACACAAGGGGGATGGTTTGAACCCCGTTTCGAACACACGTGGTGAACACGTGCGAAAACAGGGCTTATGATTTGTGCTCTAATACAATACAGATGCTCGGGTTCCCGCGAAGGCTGAAGGTAGATTTTAATGGCCCAGCAAAGTTCTCTTTGCTGCTTTGAAATATAATTTCGGTATGTAAAAATTATCGTAGTTATCTAGGGGCTACCTCTACACCCTCCCCCACCCTTACACGGATCCTTAACGTTTCACTACACTTTACTTTCTTGTAATTTTTGTAATTTCATACAACGTTATTTGTTTTTAGTATAGATTACTATTTAAATTTTCTTTTATCCGTCCTGTATGAGAATTTAAAGTAGAAACAATCGAACTTCGGATAAATTATTTTTTAGCTTTAAGCTATGTCCCACACGCGGCTCGATCGGCTCGATGTTGCTTCAGTGTGGACATAGCTTTACGTTCCTGTAGAACCGATCGGACGTTACCCAATGCGTAAAACGAATTTCGGAATTGCCACAGAAATGTGGTTTACGCTGGTTGACATTTTTTGAAATCGTACGAGGTCATCTCGTGCTCGCCTGCCAAAAACGAAGTGGGCATATGGGTCAAGGCAGACGTTGAAATTACTCTTATTAATGAGTTCTGACTTCGGAGATTGATGACTCCATTCAAGTATGACACTTGACTGTGGCACCGTAACCGAATACAAATGATTCGAAATAAGACCACCATAGAGCCATTCGCGATACGTAATACCCTAGTGCAAATTTAATTTCAACGAAATTAAGCTTTGCATTATGCGAATACACATTAAATGCCATTGAAGTCAATATTTTCATTGTACGATCGTTGATGATTAGAAAGCAAGTTTTCATGTATCTAATATAGGCTACGTTCTCGCTACTTTATATCTTCTCGATGTTGTAATTCTTGCGCGTGACCGTAATGTATTCCGTGTTAGATATAGAAAAAAGTTGTAGAGATCTGCATCAAGCGTAAATTGAAAAATTGTATCGGTTTACTTTGGAGCAAAGAAGTAAGGTTGCATGAAATTTCTGAATGTTTTACCGTTTTACCACTGCAACAACGCATATTTCTAGGACCTTTTTTTAAGGAGAAAACTTTGTATATAGTTAATAATACACTCTGTATACGTCGAGTCCGCGTTCTATTGGAGTACTGCACGCGGACTTGCTCAATACTAGAGTGCAGAATGCAGGACGACGCGATTATGGCCGCAAGCCTCGTCAAATTCGGGCATTGATTAGAAACTTGAGCTCGGTCGGCCTCGAAATATTGATGCTCATTGTGGAGCAACATTCTGCAAGCTGCAACCCTAACGATCGTGATATCGCGAGCGAACAATGGCCGACGCGGAATACTGAAGTTTGTTTCAACATGGTCTCTCGAGGCGAAAGAAGCGGCCAATGGGAAAGACCTGCTAATTGTAAGAATTTAAGGACACATTATGTAACGGAAACTGTTTCTCGTACAATGCACAATTCGTTTGCTGTAACCGACTTGACAAACGATTCAGATAAAATTTATTGTTTGTCTGTTTTAATAGCGTCGTGTTTAAGATGTTAATTGTCAAGCGAACACGATGTGCCAATCTTTCGTTGAAGTTTCGCTACTGTGCACAGACAATAGCTAAACAAAGTAAAGATCTTCCCTTATCTCTCTTTGACGAAGTGTGCGGTCGTTGGAGCAACCATTTCGCAAAGTATCCCTAAGATCATAATTACACCTGATCCAATGCGGATAGCTTTGGTGATATCAGCTGCCATTAATCAGCTAGTGGCTCAACTGAAACGGAGGCACGTGTCTGCCACTAAAATGCTAACGTCACCTGTCTAAATTTTATGCTGAACGATTCAGCAGAGCCTTCCTTCTCGTGGCATCGTGGATGCGTGCGTTTAACACGAACATATTCGAGTGCCTTCTATTTGTATTTCTTGATAGGATTACAAAGGTGGTCCGCGGTTTGCGACAAGCCTCCACTAATCTCGCTACATACTATTATTATTGCTGTTAATACAGCTCCGTCGCGCGTCAATGAATTGGAAACCCAACGAAGAAGTAACACGTACGTTATAGTTCTTAATAACACAGTTTCTCTCATTACAAGATGTATACTCGACTTTTTCTAAAGTAATTTCCAATCCAATCAAACAAGATTCTTGTCATTTCCATTCACGTTTCTCTTTAATACTAACCGTACCACGGCCGGTCAAATTACGGTTTTCACATCTCCTATTTATAATAACTACTGGTATTACGAAGATTAGAAATTATTCGATAAATCTCTTTGTTCATATTCTAACGAAAATTCGGAGAAATCTAAATAAATTGTAATCTTCAAAAATACCAGTCACATTTTGTGCTAGGCACAAATTAAATAAAAATTATTGTATACGAATTTGAATGGATGTATAACTATGGCTGGCATGCAGTCGTCGAATGCGTCCGTCTCGCAAGAGTCAAATCATTCTGAATATTAACACGAACAGCTCGGAAAGGGTACGTGAAAATATACATTTCAGCTCGGGGCGTTACATCATCACAATGATCGAACCGGAGAACCAAAAAAATTCACGTGTACCGACGTAATATTCCTCGTGAAAGCGACTGAAACGTCACGGTAACAGTATAGTAGATACATATACAGTAGGCTGCAAGCGTTGACAGACTCACCTGATCGTCTCAAGGATTCTCCATTGCCTCTCGTGCCTCGTAGATCTTTCAATGTCGCGGGTGCGCGGATCTACCGGCGGAGCATCGAATCATCGCCCCCAGCGTCTTCATGGAACCACACGGATCTCGTTCAACACACTCTTCTCTGATTCTAGATCGAGCGCCAAACATCGATCGAACAAATCACCATCGATCCGACACCACCAACTTCGACCGACCAAAACAAACTATTTCCGCAGTGTCCGTGACGAAATCCTTTTTAAATTGGCGAAATAGGTGGCAGAGGTTCGACTCGGCGGATCACGCTGGTCTCCGTAGATCCTAGCGATCGTCAATGAAACTGTCAGCCGTCGATCGGCGAGCTGGATCGTACCGACCGATCGATCGATAAAGATCGTTACGCGGAGGCCTCAGGCTTCTGATCGATTCATTGCAGAGTTAGAACCGCGTTTCTTCTTGTTGATCCTTTAGCGGGGATTGTGTACGTCCTCCGCCGCGAGAACCGATCGATCGATCACGATCGATGCCGTTCTCCGCTCACGATCGCGACGGACCACGATCTCACCGTGAGCAGCGGATCTCCGCGACTGCGGCTACTTCGTATCTACTCGCGGCGAACGATCGCCAGTGAATGTGTGCGCGCGCGTGTTCCTCTCTGTTTGATAGTGTGCACGATCGTGTCGACGCACGAGACGTTCATGTTAATAACGCGAGCGCCCGCGCGCGTTCACGCATTCATGATAGGCCGAACAAGGGAGGAAGGTTCTACCGATCTACCTTCTGCCTTCGCAATGGGTGGTACACTTGGGAAGAAGAGGATTCTTTTCTTCGAGATGATCGACCCAGCCCCTTAGAACTTAGAACATTGGTCCGGGCGAACGATCTAGAATATAAAATTCGACAGAATTCAGTACAATTTTTATTGATTTCAGAACTACAAAGTCTCTGCTGCCACTGAAAATAAGATTCTATTTGCTTCCATTTTCTTAAAATTCGTCTAGAGAAAATGTTTTGATACGCGATAATGCTATCCTTATTTTATATTCTTCTGAATACATCCATAAAACGATAATTGCAACAATTTCTTGACTGGATTATGTATGTTTTCGTTTCGTTTTCGAATATGCACAATGCAAATGATAAAACATTAACGAACAACTGCAAGGAAACTTTTGGAACAACTAATACCTTGCACTGTTTTAGGTCTACTATCGGGGTTCTATTCCGGGGTTCACATACGTCACGCCACGGGAAGATCGAGGATCTAGGGTCTCAGAAAATGGTTGATTTCTATCGGAGCCTCCCGTCGCTCGAGGTGAGAAATGAATGCATTATTTATGATTTTTAACTTATCAACGGAACTATCACGGAGACGTGCGGGTATAGAAAAATGCGTAACGAAAAATATAAATATTAATGGCAACATAAATATTGAAGCAGCTAACGTATCCGTTGTCTTGTGCGTTTCAATCGAGCTACATGTACTTGAAAATATTTTCAACGAGAGAAGATATTTACAAAAAGAGTTTGAAATATCAATTAGGCGACCTTGAATAATCTAGATATCATCACTAGCACAGTTTTTTAGACCGAGGACATTTTGTTAGTTAGCAACCTCCACGTATCTTTCTGTTGATACGTACATTCGTTGTGCTAGTTAGTGACTAAGTAAAAGGATCATAAAAAATGGGAGTTTCAAAGATCAAAAATACAAAGAGATACTGAAGCGTTATTCAGTGTCAGCGCGGTGAGATCGTTATCGCGGGGAGCAGCGTGACACAAAAACGGTGTAAATATGCACGCGGCAGAACAAGGAATACAAAAGTGTGGCAATCGTTTCACTTTTGAAACTTCATCGAGTTGTTGCAAGAAACGGTAAACGATCTCGTATTTCGTAACCGTTGATCCGATTCGGCTCATTACGCGCGAGCTTCCTTCTTACGGCAGCTCTTCTTCCTGTCGTTTCCTAGATAACAATGAGGCATAATTCGCGATCCATTGGAGCTCAGCTTCTCCTCTTACGATCGGCGATAATAAAAACGGCATTGTTTTCACCTTGTCATGTCCAATTCGCTCTTTCTTTGTTCACTAATTACGTAAGCTACGATAACAATCACTTTCCATAACGTCGTTCATAGCGACACGAAAAATTATACACTGTGGTCCAATAACTTTGACCAGCTGGAATATTTCCGTTATTTGTATAATATGGAAGAATGGTGCACACAAAGCTTGTATAGTGTAGAGGGGGAAATATCGTGATGCAACATCTTTTTATGTGGGTGAAATCGTTCAGAGATTTGAAGGTCGCCATGAATTTAAATGCGTGAAGAACTGATGCCCCTCTACTTGAATATGGTGAGTACATATGGATGAATACTAATAGAAATAATCGAATAATTGTTCAATGACCTTCGATATTGAAGCAACGTTAAAACTTAATTTTAAAAAATATTACGTTCAGGTATAAACAACGTTCATTGCTCTTTCTTGAATCTGCAGTGACTCGCGAAAAGGCTGACGACATGTAAATTCTATATTCTTGCGCAAACATGTATACGAAACACACGCACACAATGCCCACGAGGCATGTTTTATCAAAATTATGAAGAACAATGTGAACGGTGACTAATTTTAATACGAATTCATAACAGCGTGTGAAACGTATGAATTCGATTCATTGGGTTGTAATATGAAAAAATGATGAAATGATACAATTCTCGATACAGTTCTTGAAGTCAAACCCCTACCTGAATTTGTCTGATATGTCCTCATTGTCTCGTGAATTAACTAATCTTTTATAACGAAGAGTTAATATAACCCTAACGTCGATAACTATTAGGCAATCAAACCCGAACAATCAGTTTGATTTCAATAGCGTACGCACACAATTATTCATGTATACAACGTACATAATACCGTTCCAGTAGCTTATCGTATAAACAAGCTTTATTCCTTCAAGCTAATTCGTTCCCACATTTATTTTACTGCATCTACATTGGGCGTGAAAACATAAAATCTTTGAAAGGATATATTTACTAACACTTGTCTCGTGCATATACAAAGGTACGTATTCCTATAATTCCGAACATTTTTTAAAAACCAGCACAAGAAATGAGGATTAGATAAACTTTTTGGATTTCACTAGTTACTGTCGTTGCCTTAGGTTTCACCTTTTACGTAAATGCAATTCTAGATATAGCATAGCCAATTAACATGCAGAGAAGTAGCGAAATACGCCCGCGCGCGAGGCCTATCTCCTCTCAGCAGCTGCTATGTATTCCGAACGAGTAACGATCGCGACCTTGAAGAATACTAATCATCCGTCTAACAACGTCGTTGGGACACCACTCTTCCGGTAGTCTCGTATCAATCGAATTGTAGCCGCGACTCGTCTAATTAGTGTATCAAGGCAAAGTCGCACGAAAACCCGAGGCCGCTACAGTTGTGCAAATATCATCGGATTTCGCAATGGCTGCCAACACTTGGAACCGTGAAAGTTTCTGATACCGCGACTGGAAGCGAAAGAAATGGCTGTCGGTATCAGGCGACTCCGCGACCGCCGAAGAAAATACTTAATCGATCGTTAAGTAACGTTACAACGCGTTACGTGATTCAAGAATTTTTCGACAACATTTTGCGCCTCCAATGGAAAGGCTTCCGGGATCATAGATCGATCCTGTCGCGCTTTGTTTACAATGCGCTTGGATCTTGCTCGTTTCGAGACGTTGTAATGTCGGCAGATTTTTAACCCCTTGCCACTTGCTACAATATTAACTGTTGCTACAATAAGCTTTTGATCTAAGCCGGATCGTCGGATCCGTGCTCCGACATAGATCGTGTAGGACTGTCTATATCGTATATCGTAAAATTGCTGCATCACACCTCTAAAGTGTTGCAGGAAAATGATAATTTCGCGAAACATAGACACGAAATGTGGCAATTATAATGGAAATCGGCGGAGACTAGAAAGAATGTTTACAGAACATTTTAATCTTCTTTTTTGCCGAGGTAGAAAAAGGAACGGATGACAAGGTTGGCTGGTTTTCTGCCGTGCAAAATCAATAAATTAGTCACTGCGGGAGAAGAGAAAATACGATAAGGAGACGGATTTCGTCAAATAATTTACATCGTACTGGAGTGCACCGTTCCAGCCTAGAACTCTCATGCCCCTATCACCTAGACACTAGTAACCGAACCGGTAGCTTTTACAGATCAACTGATCGCCGCGGATAGACCGAATTAGCCACTCACTAGCAGGAAAAGATTAGTGAAAAAAGAGTATTCGAATTGTTGCAAGTTAAACCCGGCAAAATTTCTGTTTCTTTTTACGAAATATAGCAAGTTGAAAATAATATACAGTGAACCACATAGTAATATTCGGAACGATTTTAAAGTACGGAACTTTTAAAAGAACGATTACTTTTTTAACATCAGATCATACGACTTTGATTTTCTTGAGAAGTTATGATAAAATTTCAATTGGTCGTAATTACGAAGAAAATAGAAGTTGTTGTTCGCAACTTGTAGGCCAATATTGAAAATTTGGAAGATACGTTTTGAAAATCTGTGTCAATTATACATTTTTTTAAAATATCATCAAAATCGGTAGATTCGGAAAAAAATTCAGGCATTGAAAGATGCAAAAATCTCAGGAAAGTTCACTGTAGTAATATTCCTGAGTACTTTCAATCCTTCTACTGTTCTATTTCGCCTACTCAGTTTTGTCATAAACGCGTAAAGTACAGTCTGGCTGTCGTGTTCTTCCGCAGTACTAACACCTGGACTCTGTCAACCAGACCAGCTTCACTGCCGAGTTAGTAGCATGCGAGAGAAATGGCCAGTTGGTGAAACGAGGCAAGGGTGAAGGTCGGATTAGTCACGAGCGGCGTGTCCCGCAACTTACTCTTTTACGGGTACATGCATCGACCGATCTGCATTTTAAGGACGTAGACAAAAGAGTGCGTAACAAATGAAACATTTCCAGGCGTTCGATCATTATTCCATACACATGCCCGCCGCGTTCTATTCCCGTGCAGGATGTAAAAATCACTTTGAAAAAGTCTCGCGGTGTCGGCTCTTATACGACCGTTCGTGTAATTGATTTTGACCTTTCCGCGGGTGGTCGTTGAGAAATAGCCCGATCTACCGAGTGCCAAAGTGTCACGAGATAGTAACAATCGGGTAAAAAGAATTCTCGTTTAAACATTAAGCTGCTGCGAGAAGGAGAGGCAATAGTTGATTTAAAGTATTAAGATAGGTTACTTCTATTATGGATATTAACACTGTAAACAGAGTCCGATTTCCTGACCGCGACGTCGAAATTCAATAAATATTATTATATTATACGTTGCTGCAAAATAGTGGCCGGATTCTGTCGCTTCTCCACAAAAAATTTTTCTAATTCATTAACTGCAATATGAATAATTTATCTGAGATACCTCTAAATCGTGTATTCATATCATTCTACTAGCTATAAACATCGAGACTGTTGAACCGGTTGGACGGCCATCGGTAAGAATGTCCTCACGGCCTTGATGTCAAACGTTATCATAAGCGCGACGTACTCAGGGCGCTATCACAATACTTGGACGCGATCTCCGATGACTTCTGAACGTACGAACTGCGAATGCGAGCGCTCGAAAGACTTTCGCAATAGATTGAAAGTCGGAGATCGTGCAGACACTTGTTGGACGAGGGAAACTGATTCATGTTCCTCCTTAATCGGTTTCAACTTGTGTGTATTACCTTATAGTTGGGGGACAAGCACCTCGGACAGGTCAATGTTCATACCTTAGTGATTCTACTTTGCAACATCCGAGTAGGTCGAGATATAAACTAGGCAAAATACTTGTGCAATTCTATATGCAAATAATGTAGATCGAATACTATACTTTTTGCCGAGTTTTTTCAAACGATTGATTCTTTTCCCGCGGAATCTGTATCAGAAAGAACGAATTCATTAATTTCAACTGACAAACAGTTAGAGGCTAAATCAGAATTAATAATAAATAAATAATTCAAATTGAATAAAAAATCTAAATTAATTTGAACCAAAATTAAATAAACTTGACTTCTACACCACGAAACGAATTTAGATAGCACTGGTCGTCACGACACAATGCGAATTAATAGAAACTAAATAATTGAAATTGAATATTTATTAATTGTTCATTGATGTTATGAAAAAAGATGGTCAATAAAACAGTATAATTGGAAATATAATTTGTACCCTCGCTCGCGTCCTCTGCTGCTTAACAAAAGTACGCCATGATGCTACGTCACGCTTTCGATTATCGAAAGCATCGAGTAGTATCGGCCTTGGCTATCTATATGGTCTTTCAATCCATGGACACTTTTTCCCTCGGAATTGCCAAAAATCCTTCAAAAAGGAAGCTATTTGCAAAATTTCAACTCGATCAAGCTTTCGAAAATATGTATAGCCATGATCGTTTTTTAACATCTCTTGATTTTCAAGATGGATGCCATTTTATCTTCGTTCTTATTGGTTGACAACTTGTTGCTGTGTTATGATTGATTGCATTACTAGATGGTAGAAATAGAAATATGATACTTTAGAGTTTAGAGACAGACATTATAGGATGATTATTGCACATAAGCGCAATTTATACTATAGAAGAAATTACTTGTAATAGCGGGTTGTGGCAACTAGAAACAGTCGACACGGATATGACCTTGATATGACACTGTATGACACATTGAGAAGAGTACTCGTAGCGGTGTGAAGTTTGGCAATTAATTTGAGTAGCGAATTTTCGGTTTAAAATATTGGCAGTATGAACTGCAATTCGGATAACTTTTAGTCATTACCAGTCATTACTAATATTGGTATAAAAAGGAATGAATCTATTTGTAATGTGAATTTGAAAAACAACAATTTTTTCAGAATTGTAAACTATCAATAAAGATCACCATATAAACGAATCTTTTTTATTGTCATGTAATTATTTCTCGTTGTAATTTGAAACGATGTCAACGATTTCGTCACTTCGTCGTAAATGTGCAACAGTGAATTACATGTTACTTCAGGTATAAATTAATGTTTTTTTTTAGTTTCGATATCATACTTGTATTGTCATCATCTTGTAATATTCTTAACATTGTCTTCGAGTCGAGATCAAAATAATACATATTCAATCGAAGAACATTTCTATCGTTGAGGAAACATTCCGTGTTTTTTATAATGACATACGTTAACCAGTCGGTAAGCAACTTGTTAACCACGTTTCGCTGGTTAAAAAAAATGGTTTTGTATTTGTTATTTCAGTGTGGTGGCTTGAGGTGACAGGGTCAATTGTTTCACCTGACAGAAATTTCGTTTAAACGGTTTAAACATACGGTTTCGATCTATGTATCTTTAAGATTTATTTTCGCTTGTTTGCAATAAGACATAACGAAGTACAGATTTAGTCGTGAATAGAAGATGTGGAAAGGTAAATAACCTTTAAATTAAAAAGATTCTGACGTGCACCAAAAACAATTAACAAATGTAGTGTATGTGCATAAGATCAAGAAATGTTCTTGAATTTTAATACAAGCACCTGATACGACTACTGGTAGTCGTGTTGACACGCGCGTATACGTATTCTTAGTAATTTATTACTTCCTGTTTCTTTTTCAATGTGTCATCGAATAAAATGTCAATTCGCAATGTTTTATAAAAGTGCACAATAGCATTGTGACATATGTTTCATAATGTCTATGTTTACAGGTGTAAAATGATAACAGAGTATTGAAGAACTCATAGATACAATGTCATTCAACGACTCGATTCAAATTTATGGGATCGCTCGTCCTGGAGGACTAATAATAGGATCTTCTTTAAGAAGGCATCTTTCTAATATAAGACGAGTAGGGCGGTCAAATAATGGTAAAAATTCTCATTGTTTACATCCTTGTTAACCCTTCAAGTGCTGTACTCAGAGGGTTAATGAATTCATTCGTAATCCATGGTATTATCACCGACTAGCTATAAGGATAGATCCAATGTATTCTTGCAGCCCACTTTTGATGGGCCACATAATCCCATTATCATCTTCATTTCAAGTGATTTAGACGAATTTATGCCAGAATCTTTGTGCCACAAATAAATAAATAAATCTATTTCTGTTCTGAATCGTTGTTTCACATGCTGGGGCGCTTCATTTGTATGCAAATGGGTGAACTGAAAATGGTAATGGAGTAACGTGACCCCAAAAAAGTATGCCACAAAAATACATTGGATAATAGGTCTATTCTTACACCTCATCGGTGGTATTATAATCTGCATTATATTACTAGTGTGTATACAAATTTCAGATACTCAGATTGCGGATCTTTATGCATTTATAGCTTATGAAAATTTTTAAAAAAGGCTAGAATATAAAACTCGATAGAATTTTGTACACTTTTTATTTGTTTTGGATCTACAGAGACTGTGCTCATTGAAAATAAGGTTTTATTTCATTCCACTGTCTTAAAATTTGTCTACAAAAATTGGAAAATGCATAAACATCTGCAGTGTACTGATTACACATAGTTTTATTGTCAATCTAGAGAATTTTAATTTTATTTTAACAAAAACATTATTAATTGTTAATAGAAATACCCAGTGCTCAAGTTGAAGAGGTTTCAGCCAACGAAGAATCATTGCCAGAACCTATGGAAAGTACACAATCGGCAAGCGATGTAACCGATGGAGCATCTTCTCCAAATCAACCAGAAGTCGGTGCATCGGCGGTAAACTCAGAAGACGAGTACGTACAGTATCCTATACCAATGTTCGACATGACATGAAAAACTAAATTTAAATGCATGTACACTGCATAAATAATTTTTATTCAATATAGCAGGAGATACTGTTGGGTGTGTTTTGCGACAGATGAAGACGATGCGACTGCATCATGGGTAAAACCATGTCATTGTCGTGGTACAACTAAATGGGTTCATCAGGGTTGTATTCAGAGATGGGTTGACGAAAAACAGAAAGGACGTGCAGGCGCTAATGTAGCTTGTCCGCAGTGTAACACAGAATACATCATTGTATATCCGAATATGGGTTTGTTTCATTTGTTTATTGGATAGCCTGTAATAAATGCTATTTATAATAAATGTATGGATAATATTTTAGGACCGTTGGTAGTAGTATTGGACAACATTGACGGAATAATTATCCGAATTTGTCCATGCATAGCAGCCAGTATAGTTGTCGCGTCTATGTATTGGACGGCTGTGACATATGGAGCGGTAACTGTAATGCAAGTAGTTGGATATAAAGATGGTTTAGCCATGATGGAGCAAGCTGACCCTTTAGTGTTATTAGTTGGTTTGCCAACGATTCCAATACTGTTGGTATTGGGAAAAATGCTAAGATGGGAAGATCAGGCGCTTAGCCTATTCAGACGACATGCATGCAAGGTTCCTATTCTGAGGTATTTTTTGCCAAATAGGTATGTAATCATAAATGTAAATTACTTTGATCGGTAATACGTACATTGAGTTAATAATTTGTATATTTACTGTATATTTCAGTTATTCTAGTGACGATAGAGCACAAATTGAAGAGATGCCACCTATGAATGATCCAGTATCAGCAACACGCATTCTTTGCGGAGCACTTCTACTACCCAGTATTGCCAGTATATGTGGCAAAATATTTTTCGAAAGCATACACTCCAATTTTCAAAGGACGTTACTCGTACGTGTTAAACTACCGCTCAAAAGTTGCTATTACATATTTCGCATATATGTGTGTATATTTACTGTTGGTAGTCAAATTTTGAATAACTCTTAAAAACGTCCTACGGAATTTTACAGGGTGGTATAGCGTTCATAACAATAAAGGGCGCGTTCAAAATATATCATAAACAACAACAGTACGTGAGACAATGCCAACGGCGTATAATGGACTATACAGATGACAATATCGCACTATACAGAAGGCAACAAAATTCTGACACCAATCAAACAAGTTAAATATAAAAGTCCCTGGCTATTCTCAAAACTCTGTATTTCCTCGGATTTAGAGGAATTCAACTTCTTAGTGTACTTTTATTATACAGACAAATGTCCAATGCTTAACTTTTATGTAACAATGTAAGTTTATGGGTACTATGATCAGATTTAACAAATACGTAAGATATACGTAGTATATATATATATGTGTATATACATATATATATAGATTATGTATACACATATAAGGATGGGAAATTGTCATTATATACATAATTCTGATTAGTAAATTATTATAATATATGTCTGGCATGAAACAATTAACTGTAAGAAATGTTATATCTCTTAAACGTGTTAGTAGAACAACAATGATGTCTGTTCATCCTTCCTTGAATAGTAAATAAGGCATATAAATTGATCTATGCGGATGATGGTTTTTTAGTGCAATTCTATTTCTTTATTACTTCAAATTAACTTTTCCGCTGCGACGTTTTTTGTAATTAAGGGCGTTTATGGTTAACAGCGAAAAGATTAATAACTAAGAGAATAACGAAGATTTGTTTACTATATTAAAACTTTAATTTATTAGTAATGAAACTGTATATTTTTCTGAAATCTGGAATGCGCATGTATCCTTTGTACCGAAAAAAATACCTGGACCTGTAGAAGATATAGAGATTGTTTGTAATTTGCCAGATGTGAAAAAGAGAGCATATTCTTTGTAGAAGTTCATTTTTATTATGGATAAGTTTTGGAATAGATAACAAATTATATAATATATCCAATAAAAATTTTATAAACTAATCATTATCTTATGTAAATGCTTTATTTTCTGTCGATATAAGAAATTAGTAAAGATCGATTCGAATCAATAACTACTTTACTTAAGTTTGTGGTACTCACAGTCACTATTCCCAAAAATGTTCCTCGATAACAAAAAATCGCCGTACAATAGAAAAACGCAGGTACTAAAGGAATTTCTCAAAAAAAAATTCTATAGTATACAAATATATTTATTATTAATATATTATTCTTTCGGTGATGTAAGTTTTGAATAAATTAAGTACAATCTTCGTTTGAAAAATACTTTGCCTCATTATTTTTAAACATTGTAAGTGTTTTTGTTTTTTTTTCACATGTATACCACACAGATAGTTAAATTAAGAAAGAATATGATAATTTTTACATTGTACAAAGACATACGTATCTTGCTATACTTAAAATGACTACCTTTATACAAACAGAATTGTTGTCTCTTTTCTATAACTAGCAGATATTCATTTATCACGCTTTACACATCAATCGTACGTACTATAATACATTCTTTGTTTACATCCTACTCTCGTACGTCAAGGAAATAGTAAATTTAAAATAATGATTTATATGTAACATTTTTAATAACTGTTAAACCAATAAAAATACAAAACAAAATGCATGTGTTTCGTAAAAAAAGAAAACAATTTTTGGAACATTACAAAGTATCAGCAATAATAAATAAAACTGAATACAATATTATAAAATGTAAAACAATTTCTATCGTAAGAAACTTATGTTGTACTTCTCATTTATAACAAGCTCCTTATTAAAAATAAACAATTAGAAATTAAATAATCATAAAAGTTCCTGATACAATTAAAATTGCTCTTCAATTGTAAATGAATGCTGTAAAATGTACATTTCTTTAACAAATTGAACATAGAACGTGTTTTGATATTTCACGTCACATTAAAGGTGGCCCTGTGTACATAATACTTTCGGAGTCAAAATTTGGTGGTCCTTCGAATGCAAGTAATTTAACTTCTTCAATTACATCTGGCAAGTCCATGCACGATGTAGAACTAACAGTTTTGAAGAATGTGCATGGTCTCGGACCATTTCCAGAATCGTCTTCGTCGTAAGGTGGACTAAGTATATCTAAAAATGCAGCAGGACCTTCGACGCATGAAATTTCGTGCAAATTCTTATCCCTGGGTGTAAGAACACAAGCAGGTGAATTACTGTGCAAAGATATTGGTCGGTGTCTAAATGCATCTTTTTCTTTATTTAATTTGATTATGTGATCGTCGTTTTTCAAGGTATAACTGTTCACTTGAACTGCACCACTAATTACCTGTATATACATTACAATTAAAGCATACATTAGTCAACTTAGCATACATTATTTATATACAGGGTATATATAAGTTAGGTGAGGACAAGGTGGATCAATTTGGGGAAAGAGAGGACTACAATAATAACGTAACTATTGGAAAGAGAATAGTTTCTACATTTCCCAAATTTCCTATTTTTATGTTTACGAGGCATAATTTGCATTATTTGTAAGCGTAAATCTGCGCATGTAGCTACTTTCGTAAAGCTGCAACAGCTACATACTGCCGAATAATGCAAATTACGCCTCATAAACGCAAAAGTAGGTCACTTTGGGAAGCTCGCGCACTAGATTGATTTTTCACCTAGCACTTTTGACTACCGGAAAACCCAATTTTGTTGGGTATAGCAAAAACAGCTGGAGAAAAAATAGAGTTAGTACAGTCTTCACAGAATAAACATTGTGTACATTTATCTGCGTGTATCTGTGCACTTGCTAGCGATAAAAAGTTATTAAAAGTTATCAATAGCGATTAGATGGATCTTTGTGAATTCGTAACAAAATTGGACAATATGGGACATCAGGATTTTTACAAGTTAGCTGGGACACCCTGTATATTTATATCCGAAGAAAGATAACATTTCATGTACATACCTTTAAAAAACCATGCATTCCAGGGTGATCGTGCATGGGCATTGTAACTCCATGTTTCAATATAAAAATTGAAATAGTCAAATCTTTGTTTTCAAATATATCGATAACACACATTGGTGCGGATTGTATTTGTATAAAATCAAGAACTTGTTTGTTTAAATTGACATCCTCAGCTGTAATTTTATTCATTAAATTCCATAATTTATCAAAATTCTTTTGGCAAAGTTTGAATCCGACGTTTCTTCGTCCATCGAATGTTTTCAATGCTTGTTTCCATAAAATTTCGATCGCCGATGCCATGTTTCGAGTTTGTATCACTATACTTCTAAAAAACACCTTGTAAAAACCACATTGCTATTTCAATAATGTGCAGGTAAAATATTTTCGAATAACTGGCAACAAATAAAACGTAATTTACGAACCATCGTTAAAGAACTAACGGAAAATCGAAATGATTTCTATAATTACAATTGCATTAAAAGTTTGAATAAGTACCGTTCAATTGTTCTGCACAAATACGATTCGCATTCAATGTTCTCCACCAAAATTTCATTGAACAAGTGTTCCTTAGAAACGAACAAAATTGTCACGTTTAGAGGTTAAACAAGACGTAAACTTCATTGTTGTTACGCACAACAATTTCGGAAGCGATATTATTATTTTTAAACAACAATGAACGTTATTGAGATATATATATATATATATATATATATTCCAGTCTTTTATATATTTAATATTTGGTCCTTGCTAATATCTCACTTTATCTGCTTGACTACTCCATACTAAACATGGCTGTGTGATTTGATATCAACACAAGTCACGATATGTAAACATAAACAAAAACTTAAATGTTTAAAGTTAATGCTATGTAAGTAAACATTACATATTTTATAATAATATTTCTTCTCCGTAATAATACTTCATTGTATTCAAAAGTATTTAAACAGAAAAGAAAAAATCGGTTGCATATAATTCCAATACATTATAAATATTGAAAAATACGTATATCTACGTTGTACATATATGTATATCTGTATTGTTCAATCGAATATATAAATGCTCTCCAATATTATACATTTATGTATATGCATACATGTGTGCGCTGAATATTTACAGAAAAAAGGTAATTCCCACTTCCCACCTATACTGCCATGTTTTATGGTGTATTTAATTTTCTGAACAATTTTTAATTTTTTAAATATGCTATACTAAAAATTGCATGATAATACGTAAAGAAAATGTTTATAAATCATGGATTATACCAGAGAGGATATGAGAGTGCTCACGCCCGGGTCTGAGTTGCCACCAC
>CM052312.1:8179199-8407465 GCA_028455605.1 Lasioglossum malachurum | reverse complement strand
GAGTCTACCCCCTTAACTTGTGAATGCAATAGAAAACGTTTGTCCAATGTTTCAAATTATAGATCTTGATGGATTAACCACCGACGACACAGACACGCATCTTCTAATATTTCGAGATGATACTTTAACAGTACAGAGTTTAGATGGAAACAGATTGGATTTGGATTCAATGAACTTGGACTCTACAATATTACCGCATAGTATTGTTGAAAATATTGAAGTAGAATGTGATCGTACCTTGTTGGAAGATAGTAATATGATATCGCAGGTAAAAATTTGATACGCGAATAAACGAAAGTAAAGTAAAGTTGAAATAGTGAAATTGTAAAATTGCTTTTGGTATAACGCAGGTACACAATTTAGAAGTGATTAATCAAAACAACATGCAACTCGGAGGAAGCACGGTAAAAATACTGGAGAATCAGACAGCTATTGACTCTAAATATAATGTACTTAATAACAGCCAGTATATCTTAAATGATAATAACATTAAAATACTAAATACTGGAACTTTAAAGGTTCTTGACACAAATACAATTCTGGATGTGAATAATATGAAATTAATTGATACTAATACTGTTCCTAACACGACTGGAATGAAAGTATTAAACAAGAACGTATTAATACAGTATGACACTGGAAGTATATCGAATACAGAGAGCAGTAATATACAGCAACCTATTTCAACGAAACGCAAGAGAGATGACAAACCTACGAGCACAAATACCACCAGCTTAAATAACCTGAACTCGATAGAACCTCGAAAAGCAAAGACAAAATTACAAATTGTTAAAAAATATCAGAATCCCTGCGAGGATTTAGACGAGGCCAATATAAACTTACCTTTTATGAAATGGCTGGCATCTATAACCGAGAGAATCAATCAAACGATGCACTTTCAATTTGATGGGAAACCTGATCCTTTAGTATTTCATGTACCACAAATATTTTTCGATTGTTTACGTGAAAGGATATCTTGCGGCGGTAAGAAGAAACGTTTACCAAATTCAACGACTGCGTTTGTTAGAAAAGATGGGGTACCATTGGGTACATTTACGAAGTATACTTGGCATATAACTAACATTCTACATGTCAAAAGTATTTTCGAAACGCCACTTATACCTTTAGAAATAACAAGAAGTTTTGTACAAAACGCAGATGGTACATATGAGTTATATAAACGAGAGGAAACGGAAATAGATCGGTACAAAAAAACCAATAATAATGCATTGATTAAGCCATTAGAATTAAAAACGTATTTGAAAGTTGGTAAGAATTGCTTATTTTTAATGGAATTTAACCCTTTGCACTCAATTTTTTTCTTTGTATGAATATGAAAAATTGATATAATATCTCGCACAATACTTAAATGTTTAATAACTGATTATAGTTTGAATAATGGTACAGCAATTTTTAGTGGCGACTCTCGAGTCACCACTCGAGTGCTAATGGTTAATAAATGAGTAAATATGAATATCTACGTATTGACGGAAATAATGAATTTGTTATCCGGTTTTCAGGAAATACTTCTCCTAACCAAGTTGAGCCAACGCCATTTTTGATAGAGTGGATACCAGATATCTTACCAATATCAAAAATTGGTGAGCTTAGAATTAGATTTGAATTTGGTCATGTAAAAAATGAAACAAATCACAGATGGAGGAAAATAGCCTTATTATAAAAAAATGAAATGAATAAGTTTGTAATTGTCTTTGTATTATCAAATTATTACTCTTTCCTATTATATTAACAATTGTATAGATTGTTTCGAGAACATTTATTCTTTTTAAATGACAAAAAGTAACAGTGTAGTTGTAAAGTTGTAAAGACAACAGAAGAGATACCTTAAATTTTAGAAAAAGTATATGTTTGAAAAGTATACATATTGCTTTTATTTGAAAACAATTATTAAATTGTTTTTGAAGAATTAAAGACTGACATAATTTTATGGTATATTCTTGTTTTCGTAAAAAAAGAAGATAAAACGGAAAATGGTTTCTCTTAAATATAAATATTAACTCATTACAATATAAATGTCCATATTCATTAACAACGTACGATCAAACCTTTTTTGAAATTAATTTATTGAATATGTATGTATTGAGGATTATGTTAATATTGTACTAAATTAAATTATTATTGTATAAGTATGTAATATATTGTAAATATACATATTTTAAATTTGATGTGATAATGTAAAATTCAAAGCAAATTTACATTGTACAATGAAAATTTATTTGTTTGATGAACCTTACAATAAATTATATATCTGAACAAATTATCGTAATTTTTTTATAAACACTGTTTAAACGTTTCAAGTTTTTTGCAAAATTGTTATCATTATTATGATTTAAAATTTCCGACTTCTCATTCGCGCCCTAATTTTAAATAAGTTGATCAATTATTGTTGATTAGTTATTTGTCGATTTATTAAATTTCTTATATGGACATAAGTATTATAATTTTTGCATGTTTTGTAAGACGAGAATTGTCGATTGTATTGCGAGAGTATTTATGAAGTTTTTTGTCTGAAATCATATATCGTAACATCGATGGTATTCATAACCTCCATGTTCAGACGTGCTATTATATAAAATGAATATTTATCAAAAAATAAGTCGTCTGAACGAAGTAAAAACTTTCCCGAGAAATTTTGATTTATCGAGTTGGCTGGGACTAACTCTGAATCCTAATAGTATTATTAATAATTGCTCGATGCAGTGTTTTGAGTTGAGTTTCGAACGGAAGCGGTGCCCTTCCGGAAGCCGTCTCTGACGTAAAGAGCTAGAGAAGCGTACACTTCCATTTTCTCGACCCTCTCGGTGAACAGAGAGCACGTGTTTGCTCGCCGGTCGTGTTCAATTCATTTGATCGTATAAAACTTTCCGTCATATTTGTAATCCGCTCGAGCGAGGTGACCAGCTATTTGAAGTTTCTGATCCTCGCAGAGACAGGTTAACATGAATCCTGAAAAGCTGAAGAAGCTTCAAGCCCAAGTACGAATCGGCGGTAAGGGAACACCCCGACGCAAGAAGAAGGTACGTAGATATATTTCGAACGAATAACTAACACGAATATATCGAATTCACATTAATTTCGTTGGGCCGTGAGTTTTCGAGTCCACAGAAGCGGAAGTTTCAAATGTCATTCGAATGACCAGTGATTTTCTTTATTTCCGACGACTGATCCTTGATTCTCGATCGCCAATTACCATTCTTCTGTGACATCAAAATTTTGTCGTCATACTTTACGAGACATTATTGTTTGTAAATTATTCGGAAACGTTCTACGTTCCTGACAACCACGTTCCTGGTTTTCTGACCACCGTCTTTCTTTTTTTACGTGTCATCTACATAAAAGTTAGCTTTATTGTCTCCTCGTGTACAGGATTTAAGATTGTTTAATTTTTTGAAATGATCGTTGGAAATGTTTACAATCGCCACAAAGATCGATTTTTCCTATATTTTCAGAAAGTTGTCCGTCCAAGATTGTTCATTTGTGGGGAAAAAATTACTCCATTAAAGAATGCTCTTCTTATTTTTTGTTTTATTATTCAATTTGATTTTAGGTCGTTCATGCTACTACAGCTACAGATGATAAGAAATTACAAAGTTGCTTGAAGAAGCTGTCCGTAAACACAGTCCCCGGTATTGAGGAGGTTAACATGATCAAGGATGATGGTACTGTCATCCATTTTAATAATCCAAAAGCTCAGGCTAGTCTGTCCGCCAACACATTTGCCATTACCGGTCATGGCGATATCAAACAGATAACTGACATGCTACCGGGAATTATAAGCCAGTTGGGACCTGAAGGAGTTACACAATTGAAACGATTAGCAAGTACAGTGTCCGGTAGTACGGTTGGTAAAGCCACATTGGAAGAAGATGACGAGGTGCCAGATTTGGTAGAGAATTTCGACGAAGCTAGTAAAGAAGAGGTAATAATCAAGTTTAACCAGCCATCATTTTATACGTTTCATATCCAACACTCTTAAAAAGACGATAACTTCTTTAATATTGGATCTTTGATTTGAACTTTTTTGAAAAGTTGGAACAATTGATTTGCTACGCAATGTGACAAACATTTTTGAAAAAAATTGCAAGTTGTTGGAATTGCAGAGAAAATACTAAAAGTTGTGTTTTGCAACTTTTTTATGTGGGCTTCTATGGAAAATTTAGAAAACACATTTCTAAACTTTATTAAAAAAATTAAAAATTGTAGTTTCTCACGATTTTCGGCCTCTAACTGCAATAAATCTAAGGATTCTTAGATCTTTCAATGTCTGTTGTTGGAACTTTCACAATGCATATAATTGACACAGATCTACAAAACGTATTTTAAAAATTTTCGATATATACCCACAAAAAAATGTTGTAAAACGCTATTTTTATCATTTTTTTCCACAATTCCGACCAATTGCAATTTTTGGAAAAATTTGTTTTCACATCATGTAGTAAACTAATTACTCTAACTTCTCAAAAAAGTTCAAATTGTATAGTACAATATTCAAAAAGTTATCGTTTTCTTTTTAGAGCATCCGAATATTAATGAGAGTCACTGTGTATATTATGTATGAGATTAAAGGTTGTAATGTTGAAGACATAGCTTTGACTTTATTTTAGTATTACTGATTTCTATTAATGGTTAACACAAATGGTTGTACCTATCTAAAATTCTATAAATTTGTTAAGGTTGCTACAAAAAAGGAAGTAGTGGATGAAAGCGACAAATCGACTGGTGATAAAAAGGAGGCTGTTACGAATGAAGAAAAGAAAGAAACCCCTGTAGCTACTCCTGAAGCTTAAAGAATTCAGTACCCAAGGTAACATTATAATACGAACCCAGTTTAATTACATTACATCATGAATAAAAAACGAAAAATAAATTGTTTGACTTCTTCTTTCACAGCTATTTCATACAACTAACGGTTGTAATTGACAAGTTGAGATATACAAATTGCTAAAGCAATGCGTAAACAAAGTATCACACCACTATACATACGTTATAAATATTTGTCATACCCTATGATAATGCTATATGAGTAACAGGTATCGAGAAAATAAAAACAGCTGTTACAGAAATCAAAAGTTTCTATGAACAATGCTCTTTTCTTTGTTGCATTTGCTAACAATAGACTTTGCTCCGAGTCGGTTGAAAAAATGATTTTACGTTTCCTAAAAATTGAGATTGTGCGACCGTTGGTCGATCATGTACGAGGTCCGGTGCTTAAATTTTAGACATTTAAGTCGATCGTTTGTTTCACATGAAACGCGATATGAAATCACAATTTTTATCCTGAACTTATTCACGGTTATACACATCTTACTATGTATCACGTCGAGTTCGCATGACGTGTTCTCGTTTTAAAGGTAACAAACTTAAATAAATTTATAGGAGTGTTGATTAACAAATAAAATCAATTTCCCGGCAAACGATAACAGTAATCTTCCACCTATTCGCAGCGATGTTACATAGGCGGAGAAAAAATTTATATAGAATATAGAAAGAGTAAAAAGAAAAATGTGCGAAATATTGAGGCACCTCTATTTTAATTGATGGAATTCATAGTGACTACAAAGTAAGAGTAGGTTTTCGCTGCAGCTTTCCAGTACGGAAAATGAGGTGTAATATTTTATAATGTAATCTATGGAATAAATTCATTTGCTGGAAATGCGGTTTTCTACTTAAAATCTCATGTTTTTCTGATACACAATTTAGTCGTAATTTGTCGATATTTATATTTTCACCTATAGAATAGATCTGTAATAACAGTGTAATTATGGAAATATACTAATAAGAGCTATCCTGTATAATAGTATCAGTCTCTCTCAGCATTTTCCATTCATATTTTCTTTTTCATGTACCTCCGCATGTACGCATGGTTACACTCGTTTTTTCTTTATCCATTGTTTCACTTTTTCTTCAATCAGTAATATCTTTTTCCATAAAAGAAACGAACCGCACACATTTAAGCGGATTGAATCGATAAGGTGATTGTTACAAAGTTTATATATACGTGCAACCGGAATACAAATTTAATTCTACATTTCATACAATTCTTTTTTATATCTGTCAAAGAGTGGTGGGACAAATACAACACAAACTTATCCTAAGTTATAATTTCACAGATTAAACGTTTACTACTACTTAATGCTGTGTAAAATTATGTTATACTATGATATCAAAATATACGATAACAATTGCAAGACAACTGTGCCGTAATTGGTCAGACGTAGCGAGGTCTTTATCCACTTGAACCCATTTAAGCGTTAGGTAGACTAAGACCTCATCAACTTTAGACCCACGAGTAGCAGCTGGTGTTCTCAAGCTCTCTGTTTCCCAAGAGCAAGGTAAACATTTGAATTTAGTCAATAGGTGTTATAAATATTTCCTGATATTTGCCCGCCGTTCATCACTGTTAATTGTATCAATCAGTAATACACATATATATATATATATTATAAATTTAATTGATCGTACATATATTATACCAATCAGAACTCGGTAAACAATGGCGAGTACATAATAGGAAATCTGTTTTCAAGGATATATGCAATTGTTTATTACGGAACGATGTAACATTGTTTAACGATATAACTCGTTCAAATAAGTATTACATTCTACTTGTATAGGTGTAATTAATCTGAGACTCTAATTTAATGGAGTGAGCGTATGTGTCTATATAAAAATTGCAATAAAGACGAGAACAATAATTACTACCGATATTTTTGTCATTATTCATTGGGATAGAAATAAGTTTAGTTAAAAGCTACGATAGTTTCGTCGTATAAACCTTTTCCTGGAAAATAGTTAGACATGCAAATAACAGTTAGATATGTTTATTAGACAATAAATAGTTAGACATGTAAAAGCGATATAAAATTTTCATACATTTTAAATAAAAAAGGGAGGCAAATCAATTTTATCTTGTTAATAACAAAATGGAAGGTAATTATTTAGAAGTAGGGCCTCCTCTCCGATTTCCTCTCTCTCTCATCAAAATCGGAGAGGAGGCCCTACTTCTAAATAATTACCAAATGGAGCATACTGCAATAATTCGTCACTAAGTCGATAACGTCACGGATGATTTTGTATATTTGAACATTTTGTGTTCTAATGCGGAACAATTGCGATACTTGCGTCGAGCATGCGGTGTTGTTGAAAGTTCGATAACGTCGTTATGGCACGCGCCCTCGTTAGCGAACATTTTTCTTTCCAAAGCTTCGTAAACTTTACATCTCGTCGCGAAAAAACTTGGATCGTTTTTCCCCCGGCTTACCGCGCGTTTTCGCCGCGAACTTTTTTCGTTTTACTTATTCCGCGCGCTCTGTTTGCCAATGAAACGAACTGTAGTCAGATAAGGATAAGGAGAAGGCGACGGTGACGGGTGCTTCGTCTTCCTTGATTATTCGTTTAGTTTACTTTATCCTGGCAGCGTTTCACGCGTTTCTTTTTCCCTGGATAATATGACGTTGTTTGAGAAACTTGCTTCTCGCTCGACTCATTGTTCTCCGTGTATTCGGGTCTTCTTTTCATTACTCGGGACCACTCGACAGATAAAAACACCCATCTCAGATTTTTCATTTTACGCGGGAAATTATTAAATTCATTTAACCATGTGCATAAAACAAAATCATTTTGCCTTTTTGTTGGTTTTAGTGCCGACTAGACAAATTATGTAAATCTTATCTTCAGTGGTGGTAGCCTTTGCATTCTAGTATTAAATTCTGTGGAATTTACGCATAAATAAACGCATAAAGATCCGCAGTCCAATGCCAACTGGTTCTGATAACGTGCTGATAAGGTTTTGTGATCATCGAATAGCTGCCATAAAGTGTTCCAAGGCCACAAATAATTCTCAGTGCAATCTACTAGTACTAGATTGTAGATCTTCATGCATTTATGGCAAATTTACAAAATATAAGGGAATGTTTATATGAATAAAGAGCAAGAGTATGTTGTACGAAAGAAATTTGTTAATTTATTGTCTATGGAAACAAGAATTTACATAAAATTCTCGGTTTAATTTAATCTTTTTTCCAATGATGGAAATTATTTATAAATACAATTTTAAAAAAGTAGCCGCATGCATGATTAAAATGTTTTTCGCCGTATGAAGTCTGGAAATACGGACGGAGATCGTTCATAGAAAGAGAAAAATGACTGTAGAGAAGATAGTGTGAGTGGACGTCACTGGAAAGCAATATTGTAAAAGCCGACAGAGACATTGCATTTTCTCTTTTGTTTCGCACGTACACCGGCTTCACTGGCTCGAGTAGATAGTTGGGGCACGTGCAGCTCCAGCGCGCATAAATTTTCAAAAAGTTTGTTACACAAAAGTCCCGTGGCACGTAGACACAGGACACAACTCTGCTATTTGATGTTTAGTCGCGCCGGGAAATGAGACGTGAGCGCATACCACTTTTATTAAGCGTTAGAAATTTACAACAATTAGCTTCGCGGAATTTCTAGAAAATTCAAAGAAATTGCAAAAAACAGAGACAAATGTCTGGAATTCCTGAAAGGATATAAATAAATATTTACCTGCATCCGAGAGCAAGTGATCGACTACAATCTAATAGTTCAATTGTAACGTGTTATCGCTGGGATCCCTAAAAAACTTTGCATTTATTTCATTATGACATAATTATAAAACAATTAAATGTTCCTACTATCAACGAGGTATTAGAGAATTGAGTAACAGAAATATAAAACGGTGCAAAGTATTCGAAGTATTCAATTTTTATTTAGCCCTCGTTTTTCGTTATTTTGTATAAAAATTCGATGTCACTGTGGTAAATCTTCACGGTTCAGATTCCATTTCATTGAATAAATAGCCCCGATTTTCGGTTGGTTAACGTGTTACAGAAAACGTACGAAATTGATTGAAATTATAATTGCGAACACAACAATCGAGCACGGAATCAGTGTTTACAACAAGCATTTTCGTAACCAGACCTCAACAGTCAATCAAAACGTTTGAATCATAGCCGCAATTTGTCGCTTGCAGTTACCCACAACGTTGCGTTTCCTCTCAGAGTACCTCGTGTGCACCCTTTTCAT
This sequence comes from Lasioglossum malachurum, assembly GCA_028455605.1. NCBI lineage: Eukaryota > Metazoa > Arthropoda > Insecta > Hymenoptera > Halictidae > Lasioglossum > Lasioglossum malachurum. Next base: position 8,398,399 of record CM052312.1, on the reverse strand, counting down.
GTATTATGGTGTATCGCGCCGTTGCATATGGTGCAATGCCATGAGGGTAGTACTATAAACATTCAGCTTTAAGCTTCGGATGATGTAAAAACCGATGTAATTCGCGTAATATTTTTTCTCGACAAGGAAAAATTACGTGAACGAGTAATGAGAGGGGAGCAAGTAAAGTGTCGGTCAAGAACGGGGAGATTAGTGTTCCGTCGACAGTGACTGAGAACGAATCGGTCCGAGAGAATCAGAATACACGCGTATTTATTCACACGTATCGGGGATAATAATAGAAGATATATTTGAATTATTTATTTCTGTTGTACTCATTCTGAGCGCTCTTCGCGCGGCAGCAGTCGTAAGTGATATCAGACAATCGAATGGTTAAAATTCAATCGAATGTAATAAATTGAATCAAATGAAAAATTTGAATAACAAGGTCAAGTAATAAGTGACCTAACCTAGTTTTATAAGCGTCGACAGATGCATTAATAAAATGACTCTTTATTGTCGAAACCTCCAGTTGACAAAGGGCAGTCCATACTTTCTGGTTTCTTTTAAGGAAAAGATCTTTTCGGGGGTGCAGGAACAATAAGTAAATGTTTTAAAGCTATCCCATACCGAGTGTCTGACAACTGTTGGCAGCTTTCTCCGCGGGGGTGCTTTTTTCAAACCCATCGAGCGGTATGGTCGTCGAAAAACATTTACGAACGTTCGTAGCAGGGAAAGAGAAAGTCACACAGGCTGTTCAGTCGTTACGATATTTATTTTAGAATATTCGTAGACCCTCGCATCGACCGGTTCTACACGGGCTGGTACAACGTGAGCACGAGGTCATACATAAAAAGTTTCTGCTTGTTTGTATGTACAGAGAATAATCACGATTGCGCTTCGAGAGTTACATTCACGTAAGAACGCTTGGCCGTCGCCGCTACCCGGCCGAAATAATCGGTTTAATGTTTGTTGAATTTGTTTGTTTTTCATCACGCGAGGTAGGTGTACCATTTCGATGCCCCTGCGTGTGTCCTCTGGTCACCCACCCACACATACACACGTACATACACACACGCGCGCACACACCCCACAATCCCTGTTGGCGAACACTGGAAAAACTGAAACCGCGTCTCGACGTGTGCTCCCCTTCGTGACACTCCGACGCGAACGTAACGAAGTTATCGGTATAGTATCAAAAATACACATTGACAAAATTATACCTTTGTGCCTCTTCTATTGTGTGTCGTCTGCATAGAGAACCTCGTTCGAACCTCGGGCAGAACTTCCGGATTCTCTGTCTTACCGCCGATTGGAATTGCATATCAGGAAGCGCGCTTTATTGTTTTTAAAACGAGTCTCTCGTATTGTTCGTCGTGCGATTGTCTTCCATGTTCAACACGTAGTCAACGTTTACACCGATCCATCGATCCTTTCCGCTTTTACTTCGAATAGCAATTTTGGTAATTGGTAGGAAAGTAATGTCGGCTGTCGATACTGTTTAATATTGCTATATATTTTTTCACTCGTCATTTATGCGGATCTTTATGCATTTATGGTTTCTGAAAATCTTCAAAAAATCCTGGTGTATAATAATTGTTTCACTTCATTCTATCGTAATATCCACATTAGTATAAACCATATTTGTTTACGTCTTCCGGAATGTTCACAATCGAAGAGTCACTCAGTTAAAAGGTTAATAGAACTGATTACAATTACGATAAAAAAAGAACACGTATGAGATTAGTGGACTGCGGATCTTTATGCAAAATAAAAATGTTTTGCATTGATTGTGGGAAAGAGGAATAAGAAAAAAATCGATTTCATCCCTTAACGACTTTGTTACATTAAAAACGACGTAATGATATTTTAAAACTTTTTTATTTTACTGTTTTATATTTCACCGAACGAATTCCTTCATAAATGCATAAAGATCCGCAGTCTAGAGACTAGTATTGTTTTGCTGACATTACTTAACTACTGAATTAAATTGGTATTACAGATCGTGATCAATTCTCGCAACTGTTGGCCCATAAAAGAATAAAAGTATCGTTTTCTAAAAATAGAAAGATAATATTGTTGTAGACGATTTCATTCGAAAAATATTATCCGAAGGTGTCTCGATCAAAAATATGACTTCTAATTTATTGGAAAAGTAACGTAGAACGACTGCGATCATGCGATCCATACTTTTAAGTTAATAACTATTCTTAGACGCCTATATTATTTGATATACTAAAACGTATCTTACAAGTTCCTAAGTGATGACTCAAGTTCCAAAAATTTGGTACATTCTCGCACTGTTCTGGCTACAGCTTTCTTTCCTTTTCTTGACTCACGCTGAATCATCCGTAAATTTTGCCCGATTTTGCGAACGATGCAATAATGTAAAAAAATATAATGCGAATGTCCGTGAAATGATTAGACACTGGTAACGTTGATTTTATTATTCGGCAGATCTTCACGCTTACGTACGAAAGCAGAGATTTATGTCCGATTCCTACATAGACATATCCTAAATTAAACGCGTTATCTTCTAATTTCACTTCCTAGAACATCATTAGCTATGACGACATCGATGACGCACGTGTGTCTTTTGCACCGCACGCACAGGAATTCTTAGTTCAAACTGTAAATTAGTCATTTTCAATCACGACTCTTCCAACTAATTTACGAAACTTTTTCAGTAAAGAATTCTGACCAATTCGAAATGTGAGAATTTTAGAGGAGGACGATTTAAACTCACTCGTTTTATTGTATTTTGCATAGTAAAATACGTCACGATTGCGCGAACATTTCCGTTATTCTGTCGTCTGATATTTTTCTGGAGCTCAAATTTGTGTTTTCTTTTTCGGTTGGTGCTTCGAACGAATTCTTTATTAGGTACGTGTGCGGCGGAAGCCATTTTTCTCTATTTCTCGTCAGATATCGTCAACGCTACTGAAGTCGAATACATTATCTATCTCTCTAGATACACCTATTGTTCGTACTTTAAAAATTACATCGAATTCTTCGAGATTTCAAGGAACAAATGTACACACGCAACCGTTCAGGACTTCGACGAGCATGCTCTGTGGATGTTCGCGCGAGGCAAAGCGTCCGTTTTCCACGTACTTCTTTAAATATATATGTATTTATATATTCGAGTATACATTTAACACAGCGATCTCCAATCGTACATGCTTGGTTTAGCGTTTAACTTGCTTAATACTCTAGATTCTTTTTCTTTCCTTTCTTTTTTTTTATTCTTTGAGCCTCTTCCGAAATCTCGACGCGTCGGTGAGATCCTCTCCGTTCCTCTCCGCCGCAGGAGATCACAAGGATTGTTCTCGCCACGCTGCGCTGGCCGATTTCGCAAACACTTTAACGTATTTTTGATTTGTGTCACATACAAACAGCTCGCGTTAGAAACATCTAGGATTGTCTAGCTAGTGATACGTCTTCCTTCCCTGGTTCGAAACAGTACGGCTTCGCTATGAGATTGTACGGTCGGGCGCCATTATTGCGGTCTGAGGGACGCAACCCTAAATCAGGGCGGAGACTGGCATAACTAGTTTATATGTCTCTTAAATATTAAGAGAAACGTTCTTCCAAATAATAACTTATCCCTTCTGACACCGCGTGTAGTTCGAAAACGAAAGACTCAAGTAATCAACAAGTAATATTAATAATAACCCGGAAACAAGGGTATACGAATTCATCCCTGAAGTTACGCCAAAATGCTTCGAAACAGCCCGTATATTTAAAGGTATTCGACTGTAGCAAACGCGCGGGTGTAAATTAAAGAAATTTCGAGCGAAACCGGGCTAATTTGTTGCGAACGAAGACGGCCGGGGTTGGGATCGGTCTAAACGAAAGAATACAGAGAACCTTGCTAATGCCGAATAATCAGGGGACAGGACAAAAGGCGTCCGAGCGAAGAAATCTCCGAAGCGGAATGAAATCTTTGCTAATTCGAAAGCGAGCGATTGTTCGAACGCGGCAACGTGCCTTCAGAAATGCAATATTCCACCTAAGTAATTAAGTATAGAGCTGAATGCAAAGGACTTAATTACGTGAATAGGAAAGTGTGCCAGAGTCTCGTTACTATGCATTATTAAACAGTGTGGTAAGAGAAAACACAACAATTATGAAATCTGATTAACCCGGATGAAATTAAACGTTACGGAAACAACGCTTTTAACAACCACATTCGTTATACTTTTCCCTGATGAAGCAGTTGTAATATTCTCCTTGTTACGCGCGCTTCGCGGGAACGAAGGGTTAAATGATAAATGGATCAACACGCTAATCATCAGGGAAAACTGCGAATAAGTTTTTTGGTTGGGTGATCGAAACGTATCGGTTTTCCGCGTTGAGACCTGTTTGGAACCGTCGAATCTTTGAGCAAGTAGCGGGTAGCGTTTAATTTGACTATTCATTAGTTTTGTTGTTAATATCGTTAATAGCGTGTCAATGAGTAATTTATTGTATCGTGCTAAGTTTGGCTTCTGTATTTCAAGTCGAATCGCTCCGCGCTGTTTTGCGAACAAATTGTACACAGGAGATGCCAGTGAGAAACTTGTAGTCGCCGAATCGCTTGACGAATCGTCGGCCTCGTATGAAAACTGCCCAAGTCCATTTGTTTCGCTTTAAATCGTTTTCTTCGCCTCCTGTAAAATTTACTTTTTTAGACTTAAGCAATTTTCACGCGCAGCCGATAATACAGGTATAATTGAAATAAAACCATGGAGGAAGGACGCGCTTCGTTGGTGGGGGAAGCGAGCGTTTGAGGGCCCCCCTCTACCTTGTCGATCGCTGACCTACGCGTAAGAGTGGGAGGTTCGCACATTCCCCGTGCGCGCCACACTGTCGGAATCACTGCCATCTCCCGATGGACATCGGATTAGTACATTTCACTGTCAGCCTTGTCAACCACAAGAAGTACATTCCTCATTGATACACGTAATTTTTCAGGTTTAATTTTCTAAAATATACGAAGACCATAGTATCAGAAAAATATTCGTTTCTATTCTCCAAGAATTTCTTTAGGATTTATTATTTCACGTGATAATTCGGAGGATCGTAATTCTATTGTGCACTCTTTGTATAGTGTACGCGTTTACTAGATAATACGCTGAAAATCCTGCGTGATGCGCCTGACTATTACCGTGTTAATTGATATCGATTCGATTTCACATCGGGCCGTCACTTTAAAGAGATGTTGCCTCTCGCCATTCCCACGTTATTTCATTTACCAGCGCGTAACGTGTACGATAGATCTCAAAGTATCAAAGTGAAAATTACTTTTAACATTCCACGTCGCGGAAACGATATACATTTCAATGTTCCGAATATTTGGAATAAATGATCCGGTAGTGATATTTCGCTTCACTCAACGCGTCTTAAACGTACGTATCTTTCGATCTATTTATCACTAGACTGCGGATTTTATGCATTTTAAAATACAAGACAGTGAGAAAATTTGATCCAGAATATTTTTGAATACTATCGTATTATTTTCCTTCAGTTAAAACGACTAAACAAAGGAATCACAATTTTTATTTTGCATAAAAATCCACGGTCTACTTTTCACTCTTAGGAAAAATAGAATTCTGCTCAAACAATACCACTTTTCAAAATCCTTCACCCGAAACGTGCCCACCGTCGCACAGTGTGCCAAAATCGCAGAAAACTGGGCGAAAATCTTTTCTTCAAACCGTGTGAAATTTTGCTTGCATATTCCTCAAAGTTCAGATTATGGTATGCATAAATCTTGCTGTAGTCAGTTTTGCGACGCTGAACGATCATCCGCTTACGTCGGTCGGATTTATTTCAATAAATTCATTTAACATCCAATATCACTTTCTCGTCTCGCGTTCATCCGATTTCTTTACAAGGTAAATTTCGTCATTCTCGCGAATTTTTCGCCGTCCTTCTCGCGAACGCTTACTAACAACATTACTCTCGCAGATAACTTAATAATCTAGGGTTAACAGAGATACGAATTTCGTCCAGCACTCCGGCACACTGCACAAGTGCGATAAACATATAATAAAATATCCAATCCTAATGTAACAGGGTATGTAGAAATATCCGTGGCTGTCAGGCAAAATGACATAACATCTTTAATCATTTGTTAACAAATTGCAGAATTAATCGATTAATTAGAAAATCTGTTAAACCAATAGTCAGAATGAACTTTTTAAAATTTTTATCGAGATTGATCATTTTGCCTCGCACCCGGAGATATTTACATCGATCAACATTCGTAAAGTTTTGACCCGATCGCACACATATGATCGCGTGATCATCACCCTCTCGAAATGGCGGCCTCCAATTGGAATTATATTCTTTCTCTCGTTAGCACCATATACAATAGTATCTACATATTAATATAATATTTATATGCTTGTTAACACGTGTCTACCAGCGACGCTGCGTTTCCAGCAGTCGTTCAGTGTGATTATTATAGCGTGCGCGCGGCGAGCTGTCCGTGCAAGGATACATACCTCGAGAAATGGGTATTTCAAGCATTCGCGGCAGTAAACGAGTTAACTTTCAACCGTACAAAGAAACTGCTCTCGACACTCGCTGCATTTTCTATCGTATCGAGCCAGATCGAAATCGTTCCGTGCGATGTCTATTTTCAATATAACACCTTCGAATTTTAGCGAAGAATGCACGCGACGTTCGACACAGAACACGAAGCTCCTCAAAAGCTTCGAACGTATGCTTTTATAATAGAATATGTACTGCTCGAATGGGAACTGCTGCGCAAACTTCTATCGAGGAAAACGCTTATTTAGTAAACTTCAAAGCTAGAACTCTAATGGAATCGTGATTTCCAACGGGAAATCCGTGACAGGTGGATTAAAATGATTCTTCGCTTTTTAGTCGCAATGGGCAACAATTGTATGTACTAATTTAATAATATATGACTGACGGCTTTAAAGTTTTACAAAACTGATCCTTGATAGGCGATCGTTTTTCTTCCGAGTTAAAAAATAAGAATTTTCCAAGTCAGTTGCAAGAAACAGAGATGAAGTAAAAAGAAACTTGTTCTTTTAATCATTTTAATACGTCAAGAATACTGTAAAAATGTTCTTGCTCGTGTTGTAACTCGCCTATTAATTTTTATCATGAGCAGTCTAATTTTTGTTTAACTTCAACTTCTGCAACTTGGCAGCCGAGGACTGATATTTAATTATTAGACAGCAACATTGGTAGACTTTAAAAGATACTGTTACATATTGGGAAAGAGAATAAAGTTGCAATTCCGGTGTGTGGAAAATTTTTATTTTACATAAAAATCCGCTACCTAATAGTGTGGCCATTTGTTCGTGTAATGTTTCGAATTTCTTTAAAAACATTAACGAGGCTTCCTTAAGAATTAAGTACTAATTCGTGAATTTTCCAGCACCGATTGCCTCTGATTATTGTTTCACGTTCACGCGGTCGATTCCTTTGTAAACGGAAGTTGAATTGCTCGAGAATCGCGTGAATAATTATCGAATGTGTATTACTGCGCAGAAGTGCCGTTTTATGCTCCGTTTGATAGATCGAGCACGGTTGTTTTGTTTCGCATGCGATTAAGGTATATTGCCCCGCTTTTGGCAGCAGCTACACGTTTATGGCTCTTCACTAGCACGGCTTTATTACCCACCTACCCGCAAACCTTCCCTTCTTTAGAAGCTGCCTTAAAAAGATTCAGGTCAGGATACTATGCGTTTCGCGGAACTCGCGTTTCACCATTTTCCTCTTCTCGCCGTTTGCTTTTTCGTGCTCCGACAGTTCTCTACAATTGGTCAGACGTATTTCGTATCGATACTCGGCATCCGTTTCGCCTTGACGATTTTCTGCCGATCTTTTTTATCGTCCGTTCATCTCGACAAGCTCTTCTGGGTTGAGTTTGTCCTATTTTTCCGAATTTTCTTAACAATAAACGAATTCGACGTTTCTTCGCAAACTATTCCGATAAATTGATGGTAAATCTACAAATGCGAATATAATTGCAGTGTACATTAAATTATTAAAATCACAGCACGAAAGATTAATCATTCAACCGCGCGTAATCAAAAATGTTGTTCACAGCGGTGCTGACTGTGCGTTTGTAATCACACAAAAGTGATAAGAATTCAATATAACCAGACTTTCATTTAAAAATTGATTGTTTCCATGCACGTCTTTTTAATTATTATTTCTTTTGAGAAATACTACCTTTGGCAAAAAGGATCCGATCGAACGTACGAAGCGTTTGTATAATTATTCGTATATTGGACACGGAAAATATTTTCGTTAAAGGTAAAAGGAAATGCAACGATCGAGAGCCATATACTCGTATAATAAAATTCTAATTTTAAAATGAATGTGTTCGTTCGTTTACAGAAATAGAATGTATTCTTGACGACCCTCGTTGTTGTTATTATTGTTCGAAACATTGATTATTGAATATTTAAATGATAAAGAGAAAGGATTACTTTCATTGTTGGATCCACGGGTAAAGACTAGAAGATTAGAAGGGGATGAATTTGACCACATCTTTTTTGACTTATTAAAATGATTGAAAGAAGAAATTACACTTTCATGAACAATCTCGATAAACAATAAAAATCCGAAATGAAATGATTCAATTGAAATTGCTCATCACAGAAACGATCTCTGAACATGCAATAAATATCGAAAATGGAGTGACTACAATTACAATGAAATAACTTATTTTCCCAGAGTGATTTTCCAAATTACACGATTCTTGATAATCAGAGTCCGATAGAAAATTGTTTTCGTTAGTTGGATGGCGAGGGCGGGCCACTGGTATCATTATCAGGTTAATTGATTTCCCTCATCCTCGAACCGGTTATTTTACTTCTTTAATAGAAGGTTCGCAAGAGGGGGAGTCATTTCCTTTCACGGAAGAATTTCAATTGAAAGACAATATCGCAAGATTGCGTGTCGGAGAAATGATATTGAACATGCGATCGCGAACCAGAAAAAAAGGCACTATGATCGTGCAATAAAGAGTCAGTATCAGTAATAGGTTGAACGTTAAAAAAAATCACACACACTCACACATAGCGTTTTTATATCCTTTTTTTATCTTTCGGCTGGACGCCCGACGAATTTCAACGGCGCAATCCCGATCGTAAAGCGAAATTCCAGCTGATCGTTGTTATCGATAATGGTTTCGTACCAGATGCTAGATTCGACATAGTGGCTGCGTTCGAATACATTTTTATTTTCGGAAAACTTCTGCTTTACCTTATCAATCCGCAACGATCATTAAGTACTACTTTTAAAGTGGACTTTAACTCGATGCTATAAAATGACGTGCTTGGAAAAACTTTTGCGCAAGGTCATCGTGATTGTTGTCGAAATGTAAACCGCGCGCGGCATTTTTATGACGACAATGACACAGTTCGACGTGTTTCGCGATGCAAGTCAACCTACAAGGCTTTCGTTCAACAATTTTTATAATCTTCTGATACATTTTTATTATCACATGTTGTCGCTTTGAATCGTAATTTTCGTTAGGTCTGACATGTTTTCTCTGTATGCCCGGTTGTTTGTCTCGAAAGATGGCTCCCGCGGACACGTATGGTGCGACATAAATTTTTCATTTCGACGCCACGAAAAACTCGAACTTTGCCCATACATCCCCGTCGTCTCGCTGGCAATGCCAAGAATTCAATTCCTTGAGGTTCCGATCGATTGTGTTCTCCGGTTTGAGGACACATTTCCTGAAATTCTTCGACGTCTTGTTACCCTCTATCCTAAATATCTTTCGCGATTTTCTGATCCTTTTCATTTCTTTCTTTTCGGGCTACTATCCCCTGTACTTCCCAGGCTCCAAAAATAAGAATTATCTAAAACCTTTGTATCAGATCGGCACTTGCTTATTATTTTTGTTAGGGAATCTTCTGTTAAAAGGACCACAAATTTTTCTGCCAAAAAACTTAATTAATTCTTCAATAATTCTAATAAATCGAGTGTCGATACTCGTGTTTAAGAGAACACTGTTAACTGTCTTACTATCTGTCTTCAAAAAATATTTGATAAACTACGTAAATTTACACGATCACACGAACAAAATAATTCGATAATGAAAGCTGATCTCTTAGTGGCATTTAATAGTTTGAATGTTCCATAACACAAATTTTCAGCGCCTTTTACGTGTAGAGTGTAGAGCTTGCACAGATCTGTACGTACAGTTCTACAGAGTAATGTTCTGGGGAGTGCTCGCTTCTCGCGCTCGCTTTTCTACGGTACTAATTGTGAAGACAGTTAACGATTCAAATGGGAAGTACATTTTCCGTAATCGCACTCCAGAGGTGCAAGAAACCATCTCGACGGTTTTACTATCCTCGCGCGTCACGAGTAATTTTCCAACCGACTACTCGATCTTCAATCGACGTTTCCCAATGGTATTTGTTATTTGCCCGACATCCTCTCCCAGGGTCTAGATTTTCTTCCATCGGATGCCGTTCTCGGATTGGAATTGCGTGACAGAATTCAGTATTTATTTCGTAGGAAATCAAATGTACTAAAAATCCAGTCAATCACGTGCAAACCATTTTGTTGCTTCAACAAAATACACGAGAGAACCGATCCATTTTATTATAATGGTAAGTCGCCAGTCGTTAATTTCTTTAAAATATTCATGCTCACTTCTTCAAAGTTCAAACATACACATTTTCCAAATGTTTCATTGCTGCTACGTGAAATTAGATGCAGAGACAATGCTTATTAGGTTTAATTAATAGTATTTCTATTAGTTTTCAAACAACAATTTAGAACGGTTACAGCCAACATTTGTTTATCAGAACAGGAAGCAATTATCGTCATTCATGCCACAAATCAACTATAATAATAATAATATCGTTGCCAATATTCTAAGTAAATATACACACAATTAATGTTGCCAAACGATACATTGTTTAATAACACAATTTATATGGGATCTGGTTTTGGGATGGGAATGTCTTTAAAAAATTTTTTAATTGTTAATTTAGAAATGTGACAAATTAAGGGTGCTAAACTAAAAAAGAATCCAATGAACAAACCAAACTGCCTTTTCTGATTGGTCCAATTTTTGTTTCTTCTAGTTATTCCCAATTGCAATTTCGAATAGTTACATCGATTTGTTTGTTTTATTCTGGAGCAATCGCACGAGACGCACGCACGTTCCGTATGTTTACTTTTGGAAATTCGTGTACGCTGGTAGACACGCTTCGTACATACATTTAGATCAAGTAAGTTTCTAGATTCGAGAAATCTCCTGCTTACTAATTACATACCGTTCGAAATTATCGACGCAACACTACACACATTACTTCTGTAACTTTTGTACAATATATACAGTGTTGGCCAAACTGAAGCTCGAAATCGATGTGATCGTGTGCACACATTAATATTACGTATAAACAACAAATATATTGAATGAAACAATTTACATCGTGCAACGTTACTCTTAATGATAATGTTATTGATTTTTATTCATATGTTTTATGCATTTCTTTGAATTTTGCCACTCGCTGCATTCTCGTTTCAGTTTATTCATATTGCATAAGAATAGAAAAAGTGATTTTAGAATGTTTATTGAAAATAGTTCCATAAAAGAACACACAAGCAAGCTTTGAACCGTGAATTATCTAGTTAAATATTGCAAATAAAAGAAATACTGTGCTGTCCCCGCTTTAAATACAGGGTCTATTAAAAAGTTCCATAACATTTTCGATCCCTGGCAGTAACAATTTTCCAAATTCATTACTCAAACAGAAACTAAGCTCCCTTTCAAGTTAGCGCAGTTACGGGGAAGCTTATTACCAAGTTTCCACTAGGTAAAGTGTCCCCAGCAGCTGAGAACGAAATTCATCGAAACCGACGATCAGCGAGTGGTTCGAATGTTCAACAGCTTGCGTCCTCTCAACAAACGAATTACCCTCATCTTATATGTACTTCCTCCTAAAATCATAATCACGTTACCGTGCTCTTTCGAGATTCCTTTCGGCCATCACTGTAACGCGTAATGCAGGTATTCACGGCCGCGGGACTCGGTCGTTTCTAGGGCTGGATACATTAAGCGAAAGACGTACTTAGTTATCAAGCATCAAAGGTTTCCTATGTGTGATCTCGCTGCCCCTAACCGGGGAATCACCGAGCCACGTCAAAGACCCGAGGGGATCTCTTTGGTAGTCTAGCATCTTGTCCCACGCTTTCGCACAGTGGCGGGATAGATGAAGTGGTCCAGCTCGTTGGGAGACACGAAATCTTCCCGCCTTTATCTGGCTGCACTGAGATAGCACCAGGCTCTGTCTTTACCGCAGAGCAGGGAAGACCTCTCGATGTCCTGAGCCAGCTTATCGCTGTCGAGGTTCGCGTGGCAACCTCGTATAAAGCTGGGAACGTTCATGAATCCTCTAACGCAGACCTCGACAAGAAACTGGTCACCGAACACAGAAAACGAGAAAGAGAAAGAGAAAGAGGACACCGTCGGGACGCAGCAACCCGACAGATCGAAAACAGCTAGGTGCCGTTGATGTTCGATCAGGGCGATTAATCCCGTGGCTCTTGAACGATTAATTGACCGACGAGGGGCGACAGGTGTGTCCGGATGATCAGCAGGTGTCGCGGCGCGGCGGTCGGAACTTTCACGTCCTCTAATGGCGGCTGGGTTCCTGACGATCGAAACGGACGTCCTCCATCCCGGATCACAGGAAGCTCTCGTTCGGTACGTTCGCGGCGACGTCGATCGCCTCGACGCCGTGATGGTCGAGACATTCCGCGACGTCCATCTCGCCGGCCTTGATCTCGTAGTTGTTGACGGGGTCGCCGTACTGGCTCTGGTAGAACTCCTCGCGCATCATGTGGTTCAGGTTGCTGCAACGGAAGTAGAGGATCTCGCGGAACGGCTTCCGGAAGTCTCTGTTGAGCGTCGCGTAGATGATGGGGTTCAGCAAGCTGTTGCAGTAGCCGAGCCAGAGGAACAGGCTCGACAGGAACGCCGGGATTGCGTCCGGATCGCTTAGGAACGGTCTGACCAGGGCCAGGACGAAGAACGGCAGCCAACAGACGATGAACGCGCTCATTATGATGCCCAGCGTGGTGCTCGCTTTACGTTCCTTCGCCAGGTGGAACCTCAGCTTCTTATGGTGAGGCGAGTGTGTCGCGCTACAGGCGCTGTTCAAGTGGTTCCTCACGATCGTCGACTTGGTCAGAGGTGGCGTGATCGTCGTCGACGACGACAGGATCGGCTTCTCCAGCTTCTGCAGCATCGGGCACTGCGACTCGTTGCTCTTGCGAGTCCTGCCTGCGAAACAGCGCACCGCGTGGCTGCTGCACTGTAACAGAAAGAACAAAGGTGGAATAGTTGTACTTATCCCTTCTTCGTCTTTGGAAAAAGTGCAGTCAGATTTAGCTTTTAATTATTGGTTTGGTAGTATATATTATTGTGATCCGAAGCCGCCAGGATCTATAGCAGGCCTGGCCAACTGACTGCTCGCGAGCTGCCGACGCTCCAGCAGTACAGCAGCGCTACTACCGGAAGGTTAATGTAGCTTTCATACTAAATGAGGAACTACAATACATTGCGTTCTCGCGTGGGCTCAGAGGAACTGTTGGAAGATGGAACCGTAAGAGCTACTCCAGTGCTTGGAATATTGATTTATTGATTCGGTTGTGGTTGCTGTTTATGTTGCCAAGTTTATGCTAAATGGAAAACAACATTCGTTCTCTGTGGTCATCGAGCAGAGCTCTCGTACCGTGCCAGTTGTTTTGACTTTCTCATCAAACTTTGACTTGTTTGAAAAATCTAAAAGTCAAGTCCACTTTGCGATCCCCGAATATTAAAATAGACAATTAAAATATCTTCTTCAATTGTAAATATGCAAAGAGAGAACATTTACGAGAGTGATTTACGGGGAAGATTCGTATTTCCAACGGGATTTATGAACGTAAGAAACATTCTAATTTCTGTAGCAGTAAGATTACAGACCACGAGGTAAGTAACGATTGCGCTTCGTATAATCTGTGGTTGCGATACAATGCTAGCAGAGTTCCTGAATCCTTCCGGAGAAACAACTCTCTGGTGGTTACCGGTGCGGCTAGCTACTGATAAACAGTTATCGGAGTAAACACGAAACTACACGCGTTGATAGGACCACGGTAATGTCTCGATGCGTGTAACGGAGCGCAGCGTATTTGCATAATGATAACTGCAATGACGCACATAAACAAAGCCCGCGCATTCCCCGCTCGAGTAACAACTGCAAAGTTTATTTTTTGCTTCGCGTACATTCTTTTACGGAGCTGTTAAATACATAATGAAATGTGCATGACATTGTCTAAAAATTTATAGCACCTCTAGAAGAACATCGTCACAACACGCAAAATTATCTTTCTAACTTTTAAATAAACAAATTCTTAAATATTAACGTATGCGAACAGTGCAACGAAGAATAACGAAATATACGAGCCAGTAAAATGGATTATTTCGAGCGAAAGTATCTCAAATGGGCGATGAATATTTTCTAATAGGTGCACCGGTCGATAAACAATTCGATCTAATCGATACGCGACACGTGCGCCATTCGTTAACCAGGCATTCAGGGGGTGCGAACGATGAATATTCAAACGAATTCCTTGCACTTGAATCAGAACTTGCCGGTGGGTTCGTGTGTTTCAAAGGAGAACGATTCGACCGGGTCGACTTTTCGGCTAGTTTGAGGTCGGTTCGTTGCCCTGAAAACCTAATTGGCCGAATCGCGATCTGCACGAACAGGCAGGTGCAGGCTCTATGGCGCTTTCGCGAGGATAAACAGATTAGCTCATTGAAACTCTGACGAGCTTGATTGCAAGGTCACTTTCCCGACTGGTTGTCAATTAGCGAGAGGGAATCCCTGGATAATTGACGAATTTGTCCCTTTACGTATTGTGTTACTCCTGTAATGGATTCTATTGTGCAACCGGTTCCACGAGCTGGCTATGGGTCGTTTTACACGCGTGAACCGCGCTCCTCGGATCACGCTATATCATCTTATCATTTCAACGGTCGTGCATTTCTCTGGAAGATACGCTTAACTTGTTGCTCGGAGAGCCATCGTAAAACACAAGATTTGTTCAGTTTTATTGTTTATTTCCAGTGAACGCTGGCTGTCGTAAACGTATAGCGTAACTCGCCGTGATACCACCGAAAATGACAAAATCACATTCGCGTGACTCCGCCCGATAAACACTGACTCGAGGAAGTCACGCATAAGTGACACTGCTCGACAAAGCGTCAATGCCAGGTTGGAATAGATAAGGGGAGACAGATTAAACAGAAACGGCGAATGTGGTTCCTAAGGAGTTCTAATCGAAGTATGTTTTCGTAATTTTCTTTCGAAAAATAGCTATCGGGTTCCTGTAATGTTCTATTTTTCAAAGGGCCTCGGCGAAATGGCTATACACAATTCTCCACTCACCAAAGCAATCTTCTTTCTCTCGTTCCAATTACTTTTTACTTGAAAAACGAACTTCTCTTCGCTTCGGATTTCTTGGACAAATTGCAACGACATATTCTTGACATTTTATGCGACCTTTATTAGATTCGCGCGAACCAAACAATTTATCTAATAAATGACAAATTACTACTGTCTAAGACGCGCTGGTCTAGTAAATATTTTCTATTTTCGTTTCTGCATTTCCCCACACTATCTAATGGACCCGCGAAGCATTCCAGCGAAATTTGCGAAATTTTAGTTTACGTGGAGCGAAGGTTTAAAAGTTTGTGTCGCCGGTGTCGCTTGATGGCCTGAAAAACTTTTACCGCGTTTTTCAAGGCGACATTTCTTCAAGCGAGCACTGCGATTTCGCGGAAAGTACTGAGCGAATGGGGTTGCAATTTGATGTACGTGTTTCGCATCCGACTGACTATGGTTCGAACCTTCGACTGTACTTGCGTCGCAAAAATACATAATTTTATTCAGGATGGAACAGATAAAGTTTGTCTGTAAAAATGAATCGTTCTCGTCTAAAGTGGAACAATTTTGTTAACGTATGTCATTTTTGGGGGACGAGTATGGCATGGATCGTAACCATACTCATAAGGCAAACATAACTTTTGAGTTAGCAACTTTGTGTGAAGGAAACAGCCGCTGCAAGAGCTTCAGACAAAACCAATTTCGTTCGTGGCGGCTCATAACAGCTATAACTCTACAAGTTTTCAATAAAAATGCTTATCAAAATTCTGGGTATTACTCCAAGCATATCAGAATTCGTATGCCAAGCACTAAGCATAAAAAACCTATGATTTACGTAAAATAAAGTCGCAAATATCGCACTCAGCAAAAGCATACAAAAATAGGTCACTTTTTAAGTATTTACTGTAGACGTAAAGCTATACATATACCTTTTTGCTGCTGCAATTTTTCATTAAGTTCCCCTGCAGCTTCTCGAATCGATTATTCGCTCTTTTTACAACCCGCTTAATGGTGACCCACGCGGCATTGCATTTATAATGCAGAAGGATGTTATGTAAATATTGAGGAGATTATTCCTCCATGTTGTTGCAGTAATAACTTCATATCTGAATGCGACAAAAGCATACAACTGCTTCAAAAGAAATGAGAATAATAACTGTGATCGCAAATACTCCCAGTTGCGTCAGCCCTGCATTACGACAATGAAAACTAAAAAAGTTCTTTCTTTCTTTAATAATTGAGAAATGTTCAGATCGTTTGTCAATACTTTCAACGACGTCATTGTTGTCTTCCCTTTATACTTGCAGCACCAATGGATAGCCGAGATTCTTCCGATGAAAACGAGTCCAAACACGAAGTAAATCGGACTAATTTGAGCCCATCCGATTTCCGGCCCGGCCCGGCCCGATTAGTCGGCTATCGGACGATAATCGCTAAAAATAATCCGATTTACATCGTGTTTGGGCTTGTTTTAATCGGAATGATCTCGGCTGTCGATTGGTGCGACAATTATAAAGGTAATACCGTTAATATCCGTCACACCGATTTTCTCATTTTGTCGAGTCGTGCTCGAGTCGGCTTTTGGAGAAATATGTCCTGGCTCCCGATGTAAATGTAACCTGGCAGTGCTGTGCCACTTTTTAGACACACCTCGTAAGAACGTGCAAGCGGAGGTGTAAACAGACACCGACGAAAATGAGCGTCGCGACGCCTCGCGTCACGGCAAAGCAAGCCGGTCCAGAACGAGAAAGAGCTAGGCGGCCGAGAAAATTGTCGGCAAGCAAACGAACCGAAATGCAGATTAGTTTCCTGGGCCGCCCGCGCCCTTGGGGATGCAGATGACATTCGAGATAATTGAGAGGAGTGAAAATGCCCGCGGTGGTTTAAGACACGGACTCCCTTTCCCAGGGAACTGGCAAGACAGAGAAAACCCACTGGCTTTACGATCTCGGCGACTCCATCCAGCTCTGCACCTCTTCGACCAACCTTTTCTCTTCTCTCTCTCTCTCTCTCCCTCCCGTTGGGAATTAGCGTCTGTTCCCCTGATTATTTTTATCGCCGTCCCGAGCCTTTTCTACGCCTTAATTTTATGGGAGATTGTAATCTGGCGGGTGTTTAAATCCGAGCCATCTAGCTCCTCGGAGACCGCAGTCCCTTTATGCGAACGAGATTTATCACCGCCGCAAAAATTGTGGATCCTCCACCGCAGGATTTTTTCCCGTTCCTTTTCGGTGAATTTATTTCGAGGGGAAAGCTTTCGCGCAGCGGCTATTCAGATTGATAATATCGCTCGGATGCAACTGAGACGTTCGTGTGATTTGTGCGACAACGAGGATCGTTGGAGTGAACGTCGTTAGGCAGACCTTGAACTGAATCTTAGCACGTTCGCCAGTGGCAGTGTCACGTGGATCTGACACTCTGATTGCGCGGAGAGATTGGTGACACGTGTGCCCGATTGTAATTTTGCAATTTGTTGTGACGCAGATGAAAGAAGCTCTACTGGCTGAAAACTGGGTAAACTTGAGACTGTTCGCCTGATTTTTGTACTATTTATTAGTATTGTTTCGTACTATTTATTAGTATATACAAGGCGGGTCACCTAACGTTTGCACCTCAAAGAATACAGAATACAGTTCAATGGTAAAATTGGGCACACGCGATACCAAAAATGTTTTGTTTAAAAATTAAAATTCTGTTTTCACCCCATCGGCCAGCTTTTTTCCAATTTTCCATGATACATCAAAAGCACAGTGTGAAATACTTTGAAATCGATAGAAAACATAGATCGAGATCCAGAGGGGACCTCTGCATCGACGGGCCAGCCATATTAAGAAAAACTACGCGATCTAAGAATAAGTAACGCTCGACTAGCAAAACAATGTAGATTGATATTAAGGGGTACCTTACCGCTCTGTTATTTGCCTGTGTATCGCCATGACGATTCGATCGTATCTACAACAAACGTTTTATGAAACACTTTCACACTCTGTCATCATGTTACAGATGCAATCGTTGCACTACAAGATATGCGATTTCATAGCGTAATGATGTTAAATGTCTTTGCCAAACTCGTGACAATCCTTGAAACCTCTTAAAAGAAACATAAACGAACGGAAAAGGAACAGGAATACAGTATTCTCGATGCTCGTGACGCTTGTAACTAACGACGTGCTTGTAGAGAGTAACAAGCGAGGTTTAATGAGTCTAGATTATTGCTTGCAAACAGATTTATTTGTAAAATCATGAGAAAGGAAACGCGAATTGTAAAGACACGGACAAAACACTGTCGCACTGTCGGAGTTTGTGTATTCGTGCCAAAAACGAGTAGGTCAAATTTCAAACAGTAGGAGAAAAGAATTCAACAACATGTTTTTCCAACTTATTAAAAATAATGTTAATCTTTTCCAGTCGGAACTGTTTTAACTTGCAAAATTGAACATTTCCGCCGACCTAGAATTTTATGGATATTTTATAATGTTTAGCAATTGATTAGACACGCAAAAAGTTTCATAAAAAAATAGTTAATAACAAATGAGCTTTTTCCCCAAAATCGAATCGCGGTACTAGAACTGAATTTTTCGCAAATATCGCGCACATCTCTTTCCCATACATCAAGACATTACTGCACTACCTTTTTAGCGAATAAAGGGACGCGTTTAATTACGTCGGGTTAAATTCCAGGCGTAGTTGTCAGCGGAAAATTGATTGCTGCGAGAGAATACTGTATTTTTCTGGGTTAGAGGAGACAAAAGGTGTCACGAATTTGGATGAACAGGCGGCGCGGCTCGTTTACTTTCGTCTGGTGGCAGGCATGCACCGGCTAGGCTCGGATGATCGATGCGTAAGCCACTAATCTTGCAGCGTGTAATCCCGGAAGCTTGGGCAAATTAAATTGGGAACGCAGCAACGGAATCGGGAGGAGCCCGTTGCGTAGGGCGCAGGGTCACGGGATAGCACATACGGGGTGATCTAGCTCTCGAAACGGCCAGATCAGATACGCAGCGATCGATCGATCACGGTTGACGTCATCTCGCTTTATCTCCAGGCTGGAGGAGAGAGACTAAAAGTGACGCAGGATTCGTTATACGCTTCATTCGACCCATACGCTTCGTTAACACTAAACCTACTGCCACTGTGGTTCAATCACAAATCACAATGTACTGTTCGTGTCATAAGAAGTCTCACGCTTGACGTCGAACGCGAGGCGGACCCCTTCCGCTTCAACCAATCAGCCCCGTATTCCTTTCAAGAGACTTCTTGCGAGGCACGCACAGTACCTACTGCGACCTACTTGTCAATCGATGTACAATAACTCTGCCAACAAAAACCGCAGATTAACTTTTAAGACGTCATTGTCAAGGGGAGAATAGACTGTTCGTAAAATGTTGAATTTTTAAAATTCCAAAAGAGAAACAATTTTGAGGGTTTTTCCAGAAGAGGGTTTTGGATAAAACTGAGTTCAAGGGCGTGAAAGTAGAGAGTTTACCATTTGAAATGAGTAGAATATTTCTGAATGATAAAATGATTAAGACTTTTTTACACGAAATCACAGGAGTTCAAGGGCAGACAATTTCTCAGTTATAATTCAATCTTGTGGAGTAGTTTATCTTACAATATTTGAGAGAGGTTGTGCAAAACTTTCCGTGGGAAATGATTAAATAAACTTCGTTAGTCAAGTACGTACGATAATACAAATCGTGCAGAATCGTAATATAAATTCAATCTCGTTATTCTTATAAGGCAGCACACACGAGAGTTGCTTTTAGTGTTCGGTTGGTTTAGTATTAAACGAATGCAGTCCGCGTTTTCGGTACCGAGTCTCTGCGGAATCGAGTTGCGGGGCCGTAACGGTGTAAAGTGAAGGTAACCTTGCTGCCTCGGAGTTTGTTTCGTAACAGACACACTGATTTCGGTTCGAAGGGAATTCGAAAATAGGATAACTTGTGCAGACCTTATTTGACACGCTCGTACCACCATTTTTGGTTCACAATGTAACTAGTTTTTGGGTCAAGTGATACTTTTGATCGTTCGATATACTTTTTGTTCAACGCGTTGCCATAATATACAGGGTGCCCCAAAAATGTTGTAGTTCCTTGGAAGGGGAAGTTCCCGGAGTCATTTGAAGTATGTCTTTCCTTTGAATCACCTCTTTCCAGGAAGTACAACATTTTCGGAACCCCTGTATTAAAACGTTATTTTATCTGTTGCATAAACAGTATCCGCATCCATAAGATTCGTTAATTATTCAAGCACAGAAGGATCACGTCTCGTGCATCAGCCCGATATCTTACATTGTTAGACTTCGCGTAAAAAGTGCTTAAGTGACGCAATCTTTATGTGCAGCGCTGTAACGTCACTTGAAATTCCTCACATAAAGATCCTACAGAGTATAGCGAAGGATACGTATGAAATATGCCGTAAAGAGACCACCGTCGTACATATATTGTTGATTTACATTGTCTAAAACCAGTGTAGCAGAAAAGCGTGATACTAGATGATGATCCAGGATGTTATTCTTGTGATCGTGGACAGATCAGATCTCGCGGGGATACTTTTGAGATCACGCGCATCCTTACGTGGTCCATTGTTTATGAACCATAAGTTCCTTGATATACTAACAGTACCTACTCGAAAGTAACGGGCCACAAAAGCTTTATGCGATGAAGGTAAAACTTTATGACTAGTGTATCAGATACCTAATTTATTGTGCTACCCTTGTTAGCCGTATACTTCGTATCAGACGCAAGCATAAATATTTAAAGCACGAGTTTCTTCAAATTTACTGTATAATTAACCCTTAAATATGTCGGTATCTCTATCATCAATTTCTGAACATTTAGGTATCGTACCAATTTCATATCCATAAAATTTACAGAATGATGGGGAATGGAAATAATCTAGATCGGACGAAATGTTTAATTTTCGAGTTAAATTAACTCCGAGTTCAAAGGGTTAATACAGTTTTTACAAATTGCAATCTGCTGGTGCTTCCTTTAGCTAAATTAACCCCGAGGGTTTCCGCTTTCAGTTAGCGAGCTGACAAGTTTTTATGTTTATATTAAATTGTTAGCTTTACTAGTTTTCTTGCTCAGACACAACGAAAAGACATGTTCGTCTGTTCACGTACAAGACAGTTTCTGTTTGTTGATAAAAAAAAATTAAAGACTTCGCGAATCGAAAGAACGGTTCTGGTCCAAAATCTTGTTGGTTGATGAAAAACACCCGATGACCTGCGGGCCTACTGACGGGTCAGCGACAAGGGAAGATATCGGTTAGCGATTCCAGCCGGGCGCCGCCGGCATTGTTCTCGGAATCGTTGCGGCGAATTGAATCTCGCGAACGCAATATGTCCGTGTGTGTCGTGTGTAGTACAAGATCGGCCGAGGTTTCCCCGGAAGATTTCAGCCGGAAATCCCCGTGAGACAACGCGTTGTCGGCGTCCTGAATCGTGATGGATGGCGCGTGTGGGGGCAGGCTTGAATCCCGATGAAAATTCATTGTTCTCGGCCACCCAAACGCGCACAGTCTGTCTTCGATCGTGCCGACCGTAAAATTTCTGGTCAAACTACGTTACCGCTGCATAAAGGGTTCATCCCGGAAGTAAGAACGTATGGGTGTCAAATTGTTTTTGTTCGCGCCGCTTTTGTACGGTGGCCGACCGTGCGGGCTGCTCGCGATTCACGCTTTCGCGGAGATATTCAAAGCCACTGAACTTGAATGGAAATTCCTTTTCACTGTTAATCAATTCGAAACGGCAAACGATGTTCCCGTTTCGAGACATAAGACTAATTTTGCCTTTGCTTTCCAGAATCAGTTGAATAGAATTTTAATTCGATGTTGAACATCTCGGCCATGTTGAACGCGTCTGAACGCATATTTTTAAATCTTTGATTGTGCAATCTCTCGAAAACGCCCAGGTTTCGTTAGTATGAACTATAAACATTGTAGAATCTACAATAAAATTAATTTCGATGGAGACTCCAAATAGATTATATGTACAAGTGACTGGGTAGTCGAGGAACTTTGAGGAATGACTTTCTTTTCTGCAAATTCTCCTCGGTGACTATGAACTTGATAAAGCTCGGGCGGAGCGAAGAACCCAAGTGAAGCAGATGCAGAGTTGAAACTTCTGCAATTTCCTTAAAAGTAGGATTCGCCATCGTGGGATGAATTAACTAGGCACAGATTCGAGATTAAGTAGATTTAAATGTAGAGATAATTTCTTGCTGTTATGCGATTTATGTCGGAAGTGTTAACTCTTAATGGTATCTCTTTTAACATTATGTCTAGTATATTATTTACACTAGATTGTAAATGAAGAATGCATTTTGTGCATTTATAACAAATATTTAAAAAATGAGTAAAAACATTGGAAGAATTTAAAAATACTGTTAACTAAGTGTAACTGGCTAACACCTTCCATGAATCTGACCCATTCGAGTACACGAATATCTAATTAAACTAATTATGTTAGACAAACAAAGCTATCTTTCTCGCAGAATCCTGTAGTGTAGAATCTCGATGTTTGCAAGGGTTTATCACAAAAGCAGCTAACGAGTCATGTCACTGAAGTCGGTTGTACTCATTAAGCGAGTCTCGAACGTTTAATTAATATCTGCTAACGACTCGCAGGTATGTCGATAGCTGTGTGACGTCTCTAAGTGTACTTATGAACATCAGAAAAATCGTCAGAGCTAAATTACCGATTTTTCCGCCTCTATGGATTTCCCAAGGTCCAGGGATACAGGTCAATAATATGCTCGAGATAGATGAAAATAAGGTTCAAGACAGAATATGTATAGTTAAAAAAAATGACAACTGAAAAGAGTGTGATTTTCAAGAGAACCGGGAAACTGCGAATTAGCAATTATTTTCTTAAACAAATTTTGCACGAAACAGATTCAAGTGTGCTTTTTTAAATCAGTTAATCCTAGAAAACTGCCCGAATTAGGACACGATTAATAATGAAATGTGTCTGTAGGATACAGCACAGTGCCACATAATGCAGAAAGAGCGAGATAACGAAAACGTCCGGAGATGAACGAGATTTTCGTAACTGGTGAAGGAGTGCCTCGGCAGTGTTTTCATACTAACTCGGAGATTGGATTTTTCGCGAGTTTCGTAATTTCGGCAACAAGGGTGCGATGTGACGGAAGCCACTCAGAAAACAAGCTTACTCATGGATTTCGTAGTCAATCAACTAGAGGGTCACATTAGGCTCCTGGCCTAATCGAAAGGTGACGGTGCAATCTACCCTCTGCCATTTCTGGCAGTGGTCCGCGCCCTGCCTAGCTCCAAACGGAGATAGACGAGAAATCCCTAGGTGTACCAGGTGCGGCTCTCCCGGTCAAATCAGACTAAATGTCATAATGTTTACACGAGCTTGCCTACGGTGAAGGTCAGAATCATGAGCTTACTCGAGAGCGTCGTACGTATCAGTTTGCTTGACACTGTGCTTCGACGCGAGAACGTCAACTACATACAATTTCTCAACCTTTCTTTGCTCGCCGCTCCCACATCTTTATTTTTAGGAACGAAAGGCTTTTAACCCCTTGCCGTTTTTTAACGAGTCAGACTCGTCGTGAAGATTTTAACACAGTCTAATGAATATGAATGTTACGTGTTTCTTCTTGGATGAAATAAAATTTGAGAAAGACAATCCTCGTCGTCCTCGAAGACAAGTAAGTTTCAAATCTTGAAGGGTTAGGTTGAAGTTTGGCAATTAGAATACAATAGGATGGCTCGAAATTGGAATTCTTGCGCCCTCGGATGTCCATCTGTGGGTGGTAGCGCCCACGTTATGAAACTATGCAAATGCCACGTGCCAGAGGATACTGGATGACCTTCAACGAGCGCTTTTCAAACATTCGGATCTTCCAGCGAATTCGTCGGAATTTGATGGAACGTCATTAACCATCGGCGCGGAAGCGACGAGACTCGCCCGCACCAGGTTTCTGGGCCAAACCTTAACACCGACGTGCTGTGCTAGTCATAATACTCGTCCTATATTACGATACTTGCTGTCGTTAGATCAAGAAAATTTGTCTGTTTTCAATTTTCATCGCTCGACTCTTTTTCTTTGAGTTCCAAAAATTCTTCTATGAGTTCCAATAATTTCTTTTCTAAATTCTAGTTTTTTATCGGAACGAAGTTCCTCTTTCCTGCAATTTCAGCTAACCATCTGTTATTTAGTTCCCGGTTTTAATTATTTGATATCTTCGTATTACTTCCTGTCACGTTATGGTTATGCATGGTGAAAATCCTGCAGTTCAAATAGTGCAATATTTTCCCTCTTCTAGCTCGTTTTCATCCAATTTATTTCCACACCGCCCTTCCTGCTTATTAACGCTAGAACTACTACGAACTAATGAAATTTTCGGAATGCATAGCTGACACATATCTACTGAACGAATGTCTTCAATTTTCAATGTACCCTTAACGTCCTTAACCAAGTCATTTTATCTAACCACAAAAATATTTTAGCTTACCAAGAAAAGCAGGATAAATTTTTATTTATCCTTTTGCTTTTTAGCAAAAGTTATTTCTCAATTTTAAAAAAAGTTACCTAGTTGTATAGTCTATAACTGTATAAAACAAATAGTTGAATTTCTCTTACTTTTCAAACTGTTTAAAGTCGAAGTGTGCAACCCTTCAACGAGTTAAAGGAAGATCGGCGAGAGAGTATCGTCGTCACGGACAGTGGCTTCCCCGTACGTTCTTCGAAATTAGATAGGTGACTAACGTGGTTGTTGCTCGTCGAGGAAATTGATTTGAATCGATGGGTTCGCGAGGTCTCGATACACATCGAATCGAGCTTACAGAGATTCGCTCTTCCGTCTTCATTTGCAAGCCGCAGTAGGACTTTTCACTTGGCCGCGTTTCTATACGGCCCGCAAATAAATCTGCGCCATTTTTACCGCGCCTTGCCAGCCCTGTGCTCCCGATGGAAAATGGAAAATATCACCGAACGCGGATAGTAAATTGGAATAATGCGTCACCGGAGGTTACCGGGCTGCGGTAACTATACCACCGAACGGATTTAATCTCTTAAAGCATTAGTCGTCGGGTGAATTCTTTCGCTCGTATTTCCAGTGTTTCCAGATTTATCAACTGTTTCCCAGCCATTTCTTTTCGAAGCTGGAACGCAGCTGTACTAAACTGTTGAAAAAATAGAATGTACACAGTGGCCGGCTTTTAAGCTCGAATATTTTCAAGTAACTGATTGAACCAGTTACCGCGGTTGAACCAGAACCTAGTTATTTTAGAATTTGTCAGTCCATTTAGTTTTATATGGTGCCACGGAAAGGCAACAAAGTATTCAGTTTGTATACCGAATTTAGTTTGTCTATACATTTATGATTCGATAGTTAGTAAATGAATGACGATTGAAAACAGAAAAGTACAATGCTCGATAGATTTAATTGATATAAGACTTGCTTGTAGTTTATTAAAACTTGATGAAGTTTGATTGAGAAATTGGAATAGCATTAAAACATATAATTATCCGAAACGTTTTTTGCCATTTCAAAGTTCTTGCTATTGGAAATAAAGTTCTATTTCATTTCCTTGCAGTATTATTGAAATGAACGTATGCAACAATTCTGAACCAATCTAAATTGAGGCAAATAATCGTTTCCAATTAAGAAAAGTTGAAACGAATGTTCAATCCGAACGTCTTTTGCTAGCAGTACCATCGGGGATATTGGAGGAATCATTGAACAAGTGAAATTGGACGCGGCACAAGCAATTACCTAAACGTAGGACTCATGCCGTTTAATCCTGATTCGCAATCATTAAGTGTGTAATTAACAGTAGCTTGTTGATAAGCGTGATAGCCCTCTGGCAAATAAACGTAATTTGCACGGCGAAACGTTAGCTACGAGAAACACGGAAGGCGCTGTCCCATGAAATGCGGGTCGAAACTCTCTGTCATTGGTTCGTTTGCTCATTGTTTCACGGGCAAGCTGGCGGACATCGAGGACTGGAAAATACAGTTCCGATTTTGAAACCTGCGAAAAGCTCATCTTGTAAACATTCCATATAAAAATACTAATTATTGTTGTCGTAGTAGCAATTAGCATGAGAGACCTCTAAAGATTTTCAAACTCGTTTCTCACCGCTTGAAATTATACGGGATGGGTTGAAATTGTCTCGCGCAGGGCTACGAACGTGGAAGCTATTCAGGTGGCTTGTCTTCGATGACTCGACCTGTATAGAATCTGTATACATAACAATTTATAGACACTGCATTATTGTTACTACTAAAATAAAAGGTCGAACGTCTTAAAATATCCAGGAAAATATATTTCGAAACATAAAGTGGCGAAACTGACAATGCGGTGCAGTGACCATCGATGGGAGTTTACAATTGGAACCTTCTAGTATGTGTACGCGCAGTCTTTTATCGTTTCATAAACCGAATTCCAGGGTCCTTCAGCGTATATCTCGACATTTCATAAGGTAAAGCTGGGAGCTTTCGTTGTGGAAGCAGAGGTGAATGTAAACTTCAGTGTAGGACCGCGCACTACAGGGACCTTTGATGAAATCTGAAGTCTTCTCATGAACGAAACATGAAAGAAACCGATATAAACGTAGATTAATGTACGAGCGCTTGAGGTTACACCGTTAAGTAATACGCATCTTAATTTTTAAGTGAACGAAGTAAAGATGAAGATGCGTAGAAGTTATGTAAACTAAGGAGTCGTGATGGCGAAGGGTAAAATACTCCTTTATATCTTGAACGGTAAAAGAGCGGAAGAAAAAGTTGAGTTAATTGTCGTTTAGTGTCAAAGCTAGTAACAACTAGGGGTATCCGAATATTTTTTATTTTTCGATTATTGAAATTATAAAGGTCTCTTTCTATATATATTAGAAATGATTACATAAATTTATTTATTCAAGCACATATTTTCTTATGAAAATTGTGAGAAATCTAAATAAGTTCTTTTGTACTCTGTACGGTTAAAAATCGAACCGAGGATAGCGACTTTAAACAAATGCAAGACGTGCACTTTGTGACACGGTGCAGTTCGGCTCGCCGAAACGGTCGGGAGCACAACGGGCAGCCATAAACGCTCTTTCCATGGAAAGATCAGTCGGATCAATGAAAAATACGCTGTGTGCGTGTAGGTAACACACGGCTGACCTCCTAATGGATATCCTGCGCTCCATGAATGCAAGGATCGATCAATAAAGAGCGATGGCCCCGAATGAGTAACCTTCCTCGCCTCCCGTTCACCGTTTCTCCCTACGACGGAGTGTCGTTTGATTGACGGTTCACCTCGATACGGGAATTCCCTTAGAAAATACCGTAATTTGCTCGGGCTTCGCACAGACCCGTTTCCCGCGGAGACTATCCCGGCCCGATTTAGTTTTCATCATTCTGTAATTAACACTAATGTCCGGCCGTTGATCGTATTAAGTCATGAATAATCAATCGGAATCGGGCCCCCGGTATCCCCGTCGCGTTAATTATTATGCGATCGGCTAACTGAGCAGACTTATAGCCGGCCTTGCGCGAGAATGCATAATGGCCGGCTGATTCACTGCTGTCCCAGTGGGATGTTCGTTAACTCTGATGAAATAGATCGGACGGGGCTTCCAGTGAGTATAATAACAGGAGAATGCACAGAATATAATAGTTATTCACACTGGGACTTCCCAGAATCAAGCTCAATGTCAATCTTTCAAGAATAGCCAGAAAAGAATAGCCCTTATTTCTATGCCTAAGCCTTATCCAATATACAGGGTGTCATACATTTTCCTTTGCAAAAATGTTGCTTCAAATGATCTCAGGAACCTCCCATTTCCGGCTGTTGAAGGAATTTTGGGACACCCTGTACATGTATTACGAATTTCGAACGAGACGGGGTAGTCGGACAAAAAAAAAAAACAGAACACGCGAGGGGCCGCTGTCCTTTTACTATTTACTTTATTGTTTACGAGTTTCTATTGTCCTATACCTCCCTTAAGAAACTTTCTAAAAGAAGGACAGACGATGTTTTGCCATGTGATTGCCATGAGTTCTAGTCTTACCGCGGTCCCTCTCGTGCTCTATTTTTTGTCTGACCTTCCCATCGTTCGACATATATAATGCCTTTCCTAAACCAGTAAAATCAGTATCGTTCGAACCGCGGTGTAGAGAATATTTCTCAAAACGTGTAAATCCAGCAACTGCATTTATGGCGGAATAAGTGAGTTCTAATTGAATAAATTTCTGCTCCTTCTCTTGTTCTCTCTCATTGCTTCACCGCGACACTAACACTTCGCTCTGATCGGTCCGCGTTTTTCGTTAATAATAACTCGAACATTTTTGGGACCAAATTAGTTGCAAATTGAATAACTTCTTGACGGGAATTAGACGTGTGAGCCGAATGTTGCGAAGTTTGCGGAAACGATTGGAAAATAAATAATTGGCTTTGGAATCCGTGAACAAATCAGAAGCTGTAATGAAGGTGGCTTCCGTGTACGAAAGAATATTGGAGTAGACGTGATCAATGACGCGAATAATTGTTCAAAGATGGTATTTGGAGGAAGTTCGTAAAACTTAGCTATTTTTCCAAGCGTAAATCCTTCAGTAAATTGGCCGATCCTTCACGAACGGTTTTCTCAGTTTCTGCTGCTGTTCGCATTAGCTTTTCATTAACGTGCTCGAAAAATAAACGACGTCGCCAACGCAAACAAATGAAATATCTTTTTATAAATTTTATAAATATAAAGTATACTATACTTCGTTCAACCGCTCGACGAAATAATTTTCATATTTGTATTTGATGTCCGAAATTTCGTATTTTATCAACATTATTATTCGGCTGCCATTGTATGCTTAAATCAAAACAATATCGGTTATACCGCGCTGGTAAATATTTCCGAAACCATCTTTCAATACGCGCAACTGTTTGCGCGTGTGGCGCGTTTGCGGCACATCCAATTTCGTACGTCAATCACGTTAACGAGTTGACGTCTGTCGAGAACCAAGACGGAGTGCTGCAACCATTGCGCGCAATTGTTATTAATAAATTTTCAATTCTGTCACGACGCGGTAATGCATAAATATCAAATCAATACTTCATACAGAAATGATAAGAGTTCAGTGTAGCTAGACTTTTATTTAAAAGTTGATTGTTTTATTGGAAAGTTACGTATGTGGTTCTAATTTATTTTGATCGATCACTTTAATAAAACAGATAGTAAAACATATAAATTAAATCACAGGGAAAACTGGTAGTAGGTAAACTTTAATTCGTATTCGATGAGTATTTGATTGAATATTTTGTCAATATCGTGAGTGGGCAAACTTGAGCGTTTTGAAGAATCAATCGAAGCGTTATTTGCACATCGTGCGAAAGAGGATCGAAGATGGATCTTTACAGTGCGCAGATCAGTTTGCAAGGGTGTTATCTTCTCGTAACGATAAAACGAAAGGCAGCCGGCGTGGTAATCAGGATCGTCCGGGGCGACTTGACTTTCGCGAAAGATTTATGGCTGCCGGTGATTTAGCGTGCCCAAGGACCGGAAAATCTAGTTAAGGGGATCCTCTTATTTGCCGCATTTTTTGCGTCCTCGAAACAACCAAGTGTTACACGATGAATGATTAATACAATATTAGCTCGCTGTTTGTACTCGATAATGTTTAGACAATGTGTACGAGGCGTTCGAACGGTCAGCTTCCCTTTTACGCTTCCCGTTCTAACGGTCCAAAGCACAGAACAGTTTGAGTACTTAACTGCTAGGTAAGTACAAGTTCTAATTTAATTTAGCTCGAAATGTCGGCATTTACAATGTTCGTATAACAAACGGTGTTTTGCAGAAATGGCACCGGGAAAATGGCCGTCGTGTCCTAGTTTAATGATACTGCTGAATTTCTCTTATTTTTCAATCGTTCGAAGATGTGCGACCATTTAACTATCTTATTAATTTTGTATTAAGATGATTGAAACTTCTTGCCGTCCAGTAATTTCCTAATATAGAAATAAATTGATATGCCTTGTATGTTTATATTTGTACTTGTTTATATTTATACTAATTTGCAGTTTTCTTCTTACGTCTACAGGCCGCATTTGAGAAACGTCTTTGGCTAAAATACGCACCACTGGAAGCACGGGAAACTTCAACTCGATCGGCCGACTGGTTACCACGAGAAAGGCACCGGGGGTTGGCTCATCGTTCATCGATCAAAACTGCCGACCGACAAGGTAACATTGCAGAATTTATTGGAGTGTTTTATTCCGGTATGCGCAGACGGCGGTGGTTCTAAATCTTCGCAAACGAATTTGCTGCTTAGCGCCGGATTCCCGGAAATGGCCCGTAAAATATCCCTTTTCTGACTGCTGCCTCCCGGAGTAACTGGACAGCTTACCGAATCCTTCTGACATAGTTGGTCGCGCCACAAATCTTCCGTCGGGGACGAGCCAGACCGAAAACCGCGTCGTTGCTCGGGATGATAGAAAATATCGTTCTGTCTTTCGCAAAAATCGGGAAATATCGTGGCCCTGGCACTCGTTCGGGTCAGACCGATCGACCAAAAGCAGGAGGTCGGTGGGCGGCGAAAAACGTGAAGTTGCAAAGGGAAAACCTCCGTTATTGGCGTCCTCCTCGAGATTGTGATAAATCGTTGGATCCCGAGGAATGTATACGCGCTGACGGCAGTCTCAACCTTCCCCCGGATGTCGATGGTTCTTTCTATATATATATATATATATATATTATGTGGCTGGGTTAAGGTTGTCGTCCACCCACTTGCCGGCTGCGAGCATCGCCTTGGTGGCTTGCGGTTTGTACAACGCGATCCCGCCCTCGTGACTTCCACAGGGGAAACACATTGTGAGGAAGATACCGGGGCCGTTTCAAACCAAATGGCGCTCCATATTTCCGTGTATTTTGCCGCGGAAAGACCATTATCCGCCGCGGAGTTTTGTTCCGCGGTACCGCTTCCGCTTTTCCACCAACGGCCCACCACTTTTCAGTATCTCGCTAACCGTCATGCTAATAGAAAAAGTGTTCTACGTAACTCTTTTCTAAAAATTCAAATTCTTTAAGTTCATGGATTTAGAAATATTTTATTCTTCCTTTGATATCTTCGTACATTTAGAGAGAGGATACAAGTAGTATAAGTCAACCATTTAAGTAGCTTCCTTCGAGATCTTCCATAAGTTGGAAATTGTTTTGTTGTACCTTATACTATAAATTCTAATGATTTTAATAAGTTGTAATGTGCCAGTGCCCTCCCCCTCAAATTCTTTGTACGGCTTCGTGTATTTTTATTCAATTCTGTCGTAAACGCGTAAAATCCATTCAAATGCAAAAGAGTCCATTAATTACTAACCTTGTAGAATTTACATGGAACGAAAGAAATGTAGCTGAAAATAAAAGTAGACAGTGATAGTATCCAATAAAGGGCCAGATTGTTATAATTATTCGTTTCACCGGTCATAATCCGTCATCAGGTTTTTGTGCTACGATAAGGAATTCAATTTATCAACCGTAATTACGTTTCCTCGCGCTTCAAAGCAGAGATTTCATGTCCAGATGTTCCCAAGTATCTTTAAACGAGAAACAGCGGATATTCCGTGACCGGTGATACAAAATAATTACGAAGCTCGCATAAAAGCTATACTTTCTTATATTTTTCTTTGAACATTCCAAAAGCAATTAGCATTACTATAAGTGTAAACGTTAACAATTCGTTCAACTGTTGAATCATTCAAAGACTCTGAAACTAACTTGAAAAAGACGATAAAAAAAACATTATTTTATTTATTGAGGCACTGCAACCAAAAACTGTGCGTATCAAAGTTAAAAAATTTCGAGATCGATGATTTATCGTTGTCGTCGTGCCGGACTTCAAACGCCGTTCACCGGTGATCAAAGTCTCGGCGCATTAAGATCGAACGATAAGCGGTTGTTTATTAACGATGACCGATTACGCTAATTGATACAGCGTACACACGCGTGGGAAGCAAATTTATTTCCGCGGGTGTTGATCAGATAGGGAAGTGGCGTGTTGGCTTTACAAAAGAGTACCGCATTAATGTGGTTTATCTGGTATAGGCGGTAGCGTCTAAATCAGATATTTTCCTATAGCCGCCCAGTGAGATCAGTTTAGGTGAACAGATCACGCCAAGCCTCTGTGCTTTCGCTTTTGCGCTTCCAACCGTTTCCAGAACCAGCTGTTATTTCCTAGGATATCTGCTAATCGTTCTTCAGCCACGTCTCCCTTCCCGTCTTTCAAGGTTCCTCGTATTAAACCTTGCACTTAGAAAAGTACTTATTTTTAGTACAACTGTTAAATGCAACGTTGAAACATATAATCCCTAGAAAAAAACTTTTAGAAACACCATCCTCGCTCATGATGCTTTCGTTTCAGAATTTTTAAGAAGAAACATTCGCCAAGTATGGTCTCACGAGGGATTCTTTTAGCGAAAGTTTAGCATGATGCTGATGTATCTGCTGGAAAACCCGGTTGAACTGGTTGACGAGCTTTTTTAAAAGGAAGACAAACATACAGGTAGTGTAGAATCAGAATTCGCTATGGCTATTTTTGAAAAATGATATTATTATTAGCAGTAGTATTAGTATTATTATCGATTATTATTAGAGTTTTTTTGATTCCACTTTCTTAAGATTTGTCTACACAAAAATTGAAAATTGCATAAACATCCGTAGTCTAATTATTAACAATAGATATGTTCAAAGTTTCACTTAAAATATTGAAAACCAAAATTCACGAATATCTCGAAGCTGCTCCGGGTGGGCATAGTCATTTTCAAACCGGAAACGAAATATATACCACAGAATAAATCTGAACATTTTCTTTCCCACGCGTCCGTGGTAAACGTTTTCACTTGTGGACTGTCGGAGACAAACACGGCAGGCACCGGTTTGCCATTTCTTTTCTCGTTTCCGTTTCACGTCGCGGGCGTCACATTTACCGAGTTTCTTGCGTTCACTGGTTCAGGGGAATCTCCAATCTTCTCTCGGTCGTGACGGAGTTCATTCAACATTTCCATTTGAAACATCCGACGTGTCGGTGTCGCAGTTTGCAAATTACGTTTCAATAGGACCAGTTAAAACGAAATTTGATCAACCTTCGGACTTCGATTCGCGCCGGTCGAAGTCGCGGAACAGTTGCACCTTCGGATGCACCGGCGGTCGCTGCACGCGTGTAGGGGGACGCAAATGGCGTATGATTCGTGATTCCGCCGTATTAAAGATGCGAGCGCAGCACTCGCGCAACTTCTAATTAGGGGATGCACGGAACCCGCGCCGCGACGCGAAATTCGTTGCCGCTAATGAATTTGCGCGTTCGACTACGGCCGGGATGATATTTCACCCAGCCGTCGGAAGTTTCGTTCCATTTATCGTACAGGGATTGTTCATATCAATATGGGCTCTACGACACAATGAAATTATTCGTTCGGTTCTGATGTAAAAAGGGTTTCTGCTCTGAAGGCCGCTCACATGAATGTAGGTTGTTTTTGTAAAACATAATCGTTACCCATACGTGTATCAGTGATCTAGTCGTGAATAAAATCAACCCTCAGCCGATCGAATTCGTTGAAGTGGATCCATTATAAAGGGTCTTCCATTAAGAGGTGTCATTTTAACCCTTTGCACTCGCACCCATTTTAACTCGAAAATTAAACATTTCTTCCGACCGAGAATAATTCGACTGCTAAGTTATGATATTTTATTTGTGGAGATAATATTTTATTTGTTACTCCACGACACGTGATAAAATTGTAAAAAAATTGTAGATTGTAGAAAATTGTTAATTGTACAAAAAATCAGCGCCTTTCAAAAGTAATTTGAAATGATATTTCTCTGAATGGAAGTCCCTGTATTTTGTGAAAAAACAGCGGATCGAAGCGCAGCCAAATGCGGCGGCTAATCTGATGCACCTAATTACCTGAAAGCTCGCTAAGAAATTCATCGGTGCTTCCTAAAAATAATCGTTCGACGATCCAGTCCGTCTCTTGATCCCCCATTCCCGTGTCTAACCCTTGACCCGTCACGCGAGGATAAAG
Organism: Lasioglossum malachurum; assembly: GCA_028455605.1. Taxonomy (NCBI): domain Eukaryota; kingdom Metazoa; phylum Arthropoda; class Insecta; order Hymenoptera; family Halictidae; genus Lasioglossum; species Lasioglossum malachurum. The sequence continues at coordinate 8,363,961 of CM052312.1, read as the reverse complement.
AAGCGCCATAAGAATAACTTGACGGCCTTGAAGGTGGCAAATGCAACGCTAAAGTTCGCGATCTTTGGTGTACGGCGAGCGAAACGACTGCGAGAGGTCTAACCGGAGTGCACGAAAGCCTACCCTGAATTATTAATAGAAAACGGAACACGGCTCGCATCGAGGGGATAATAATACGAAAAAAGAGAAAGCTCCGAAGGCGTCGCACGGTGGTCGATTTCTCTGAAGAATCGGACAAATGGAGAGAAAAAATACGATTTTCTGAATTAGACATTTCTGCATAATTTGATCTGTAAGAGTCTCTCGCTTGTTAGAACCGTTTCTCCAATTATAGTAATAATAAATATATAAATTGTGATGTATATATACACTTTATAACTAATGTACATAGGGATTGTTGTGTAAAAGAAGTTTTTTAAGCTTTCTTTCGAGAAAGCACGATTATCAAAAATCCTATTAATAGACTTCTTCGTTTTTAAGTGCACAGGCGATTAAAAAGGCTGTACCGAATAGATATCAATTTGAAAACATCGACTTTTTGATCAAATTATTTGTCACTAAATTCCTCGACCTCGTGCGCTAGTAGAAACTGAAATATTAAATTGACCGAGCTGCATCGAGTTCGACTTAGTTGCTCCACATTTTGTAGCCAACTTGATTTATTCCTGGACGCAACACGCGCAGTCAATTCGAGTGGGTGTTGTCCTAATTTTCATATTTTCATTTTAACGTTGGCATTCACGTAAAAAACTCGATAGGTAAATAATGAACAGTGCAGATTAAGGAATAGTGTGCGATAATTTAAAACGAATAGCACATAAATAGAAAAATAGAATATTCGTGGAAAATCATTATTTTCTACTTATAATATACTAATAATAATACTTATAATATAGCCGTTATTAATTAACGTAATGCGATTAAACAATGTTGCGCAAGGGTAAAAGAAACCGTAAAAAGGAGGGGAGGATTATGAACGGCGCGACGTCGGGAAAGAAATGAAAGCAGAAAGGGAAAGCTTTTTTCCGTTTAAGAGCAGTTACTCGTTGATTATTCCCGCGGTACGTTCTTTCAAAGGACCCGTGAAGCATGCGTGAGAAAGAATGGGCCGCGCGAATGAAATTTTCATTCGTACGACTTGATGCAACTGGTACAATGAAATATAATAGCGTCTATGGAATTACCTGTACGACAAAGAATAACAGAGGGCCACAGAAAGTTTCACGATTTTAATTAAAAAAACCTTAAGCTCCATTTAATCAAGTATAAGAGAGAACAGTCCAATTTAATTTCACATCTACCATGTGATTTTTAATCATCAAAATAAGAATTTCTGCAGCACTTCGAGAAACAGAGACAAATAGACAATTTTTTTCGTAAAATGCTCTTTTACAGTACGTAGACTGCTCTAAAAAGCAGCTCAACAAGTAAATCAAAAGTAGGATAAAGAACGGTGCCATTATTTTCTTGCAAAACATTACTTCCGAGTGCACAATTTCGAAAATTATACAACATTATGCACTCTATACACTATACATACATGTATGTAACAGCACGTTCAACAGAGTTGTTAGACTTCACTTCATTGATGCGTGACTATCAGCAATGACCATAAGGATCAAACTTACCATCGCGGAACACCGCGATAAGAATAATTCAAAACAAATTACTCGATAAGAAGACTTTCGGGAGACGATCAAATCATAGGAGATATTTCCGATTAAAACGCGACATCTTCCATGTTGTTTTTCGCGTCGTGTTCCGAGGAGCGCGACCTTTCGTTCATTTTTCCGTCCTTGCGTGAAACTCTGTTTCACGATTTGCATCCGGTAAACCGATGTTTGATGGCGTACTTTCCAGGACAGTAACCGATGAATAGCGCCCGATGAGTCGAAAAATGATGCGAACGTGAGACGAAACTGCAATCGTTCTGCGTAAATTCATGTAGTCGGAAGGGTGATGTGTTCCCGTCGAATCAACTTTCTCGGTTCACCGTGAATTTCGAATTTCCAGCCGGTCAAAAGATAAAATTGACGTAGCTCGACTCGCACGAACCTTTAAAGGTCTACGAAAGCTGGTCACACGCTACGTTTACGAATTTATAAGATATTCCGAAAGGTGCCAAAATAAGGGCCTGATTGTTAAAAAGGTCACGAATACAACGGTAAAAGTCTGTTAAAGAAATGGTCGGAAACAAGGAAAGTCTATCATCGCGTAATGGTTACAAATAACTGGTTTCATACGTAATTCCGTTGAATATAAGCACAATCTGAAGCCGGTAATCCCTGTACTTTCCGGACGTGTCCTATGATTTTGGCCGGTGGCGCTAATCACAGGTGACATATTCATTGTAAATTTGTAAAGCTATCGGGGTGTGCAGGGGATATTGAACTTGTAATTGAAACTTGATCAGAGCGGTGCATTAAATAATCTTCAAATGAAATTGCGATCTAAATGCTGCAACTGTGCGGCGCCCCGACAGCATCATTTTGAATGCATTGAATAAATTTGATGGAGATGAAGCTCTAGCTGTTATTATTAGATCACTATACGCAGATAGGTGCTGCCGAGCATAAGCCACGAAGCTCAGATACCTTCCACCATCTATCGCGATTAAATGCTACATGTTGTATGCGCGCGTTATTCAAACATCATATGACGCATACATGATTCATTTGCATCGTGATAGCGTTAAATATACCCATAAGAGGAAATTAAACCTTTCGCACTGTACACATCCGCCGATATTGCGTGCGTGTATATTGTATTCTATTTTATTTTGTACCTGTTCGAAGAATACAACGATTCTAAAAGCGTATTCAAATTAATTACGTTACGCAATGCTTAAAAAATGAGTCAAAGTGTTAGAGCGGATATACTCCACGTTTTAGACGATGATTAGTCTGAACTTGACCATCAAATTATTGTTTGTGAAATTTGAATATCAAAAACAGGGGAACAAAAGTGATTAAAATATTCGGAATTAAATAAATGAGAAGTAATCTAAAAATAAATAGGCTTATAGAACACACACATTGTTTATTCAAGTTTTGAAAGTTTGCGTACTTTACCATCTACAAAATGCATGAAGTCCCGCAGTCCAGTCGTAACAGTCTTATTTACGATTCGCAAGCAGCGATAAATAAGATTTTATGAGCGTAGGGCACATATGTTGCGCTCTAGTGCATTCGCAGGAATGGAGTGCATATTATATTCAATTTGATTATGCATCGCACGACGTCCTTCGGAAGAACCAACTGGACGGTGGCCAAGATCCCTTTCGTAATAATGAATATTCTTATTTTCGACACCGATGTTACTCTTGCGGCGGACAACGCGATTTTTCTGCTCTCTGTTCGCATCTGAACAGGAATGCGACGAATCTTCCGGGTCACGAGAGTTTCAAACTGTGTAAAAGAAATTTTGACTAACATTTTTGATAAGAGTAAACAAGAGCCACCCTAGCGTCCTATCCCGGGATCTTTCGTGCAATTATTTCCGAGGAGCACACGAGAATTAACAAATAGATGAAGTTTTATCTGGTAGAAGCATGATCATCTCCCAGGCACAATCCGATGGGGCTCAGAAAGGCACAGACATCGAACCTCTGTGAAACGTATTTAAACAAGCGGAGTGGTTCCATTAAGAGCACAGTGGAACGGTGTCGCTAAGACGGCGACCGCTTGTGGAGGATGATCTTCCGCATGGGAAGCAATAAGGGGAAAGCCCTTTAATGATCTTTCGTGCCACTTACACCGGCCGGTTCTCGATTAACTTCCGGCAGTCAACCAACGGACGCTATCTTCCGTCGGGTAACCCCATCGGGATTTTCTCGTTTTTTTTTCCCCCGCGAGAGTGCATCACGTACGAAAGGAATCCACCATCGCATGAACTTCGGACGAGGTAGTAAACGTTGATCACCGAGGAATCCGAAATGAGTCCGGCCGATCGCGAGTCAATTGCACAGGAAATTGAGTGGAAGCCTTTTCGAATATGTAGAGCCGGGGCTGATAGTACTAATCTTAAAATCTTCGTTCGTAATCAATCGATCGCGTATTGCATCGTGCTGTTTAGAGGCTTAGAGTTGTCGTGAGGACAGCCGCCATTTGTTTTCAGGCATTTAACGAGCATTCTGTGATAGAACTCAACAAAATAAGAAACTTGATATAGGAGGCCTGAAAATAATTTATAATTTTCTCGAACAATGTTTCAAACGCTGATACGCGTTTAAAAAAAGAATAGGGGTGGTTATTTACGAGTAAACCTAATATCTTTGATTAAAATTCATTTTTCATTCCCGATGGCGCGCCAGAATGATATTTTCTGCTACATGCTTTGATATATTGCTTCTCCACTGTCCCCGAGCTAGGTAGTGTTTGCGACATTTATGATTAACTGCACTACTGTCCAACAGTTTTGAAACACTTTTTCTCTTCAAACGAATGAAGCCTATCCTTGCACGTGTATACGTGCATTTACGAACGCTCTGGCCGATGTTACGGTGAATGTCGCGGATCCAGGATATCAAAAGGATACCAGGATCATCTCGAACGTTTCATAAATTTTCCGCACTGGTCTAAAAGGCCAGCTACTTTCGTATGAGAACGCTTCGCGCTGCACTGCTAGGTGTCAATTCTCTGGGGTTATGGTACTTCTCACAGATCCCTGGTGGTAAGCTTTCCTTTGCGAGTTTATGGAGTCGCTATTATCCGCTATGATGTTTTACAGATGTTCCGACTTCCATACGTGAAATGGCTAACCACGAAAAACTTTCCATGATAATTTTTTACTTTTGGATTCTCTCTCTTTCAGGAAAATTTATTGGATATATAGATATACTTATACCGTGATTAAATGTTGAAGAATATAGCTGTATTAATTAACTATACAGTTACTTTTAAGGGGTTACATACACATGTACAGAAAAAACATAGTTTTTTAAAGAAGTGACAGAGGGATTAAAACAAATAAAATTGAAAGTGCTGAGAAAATAAATGTTCGACGTGTGCGGCACGTAATTTCCAACTCTGGGACAAAAAGCTTTCCACGTGCGTGGCACGTCACTCCAGCGCAAGGGGTTAATAGGGTTGCGGCAGGTAAAGTGTTAAGATAGAAGATCGCACAGCAACCAACAGGGAACGGGCAAGCCGACATTGTTTTCTGGTTCTCGGCGCTTCTTGCTCCGGTACACTAGCACCGAGCAATTTTCCTTTTCACTTGACCGTTCCTCTCGTTTTTGCACGCGTGAAAGCCTCCATTAGCTGTCAATGGGGTGTCCATAAATCAATGGGATAGCTGTAGTCATATCGACAATGGCTACGCGGTTCGAGGTGTAATCGATGCTTCAGCGCTGGTTACCGGTTACAGACCTTCGCTTCGCGAGCCCGGTGAAAACGAAATTAAACATTCGTGATTAATACGATCGACCAATTTAATACCTCTACTGGCAAACGCCTCTATTACTCGAGCATTCGTTATCCATTCCTCTCTTCCGTCCACATTCGAACGTTGCAGCTGAAGTGCACTCTGAAATGTCGGACGAAGAGTTAGACTTTGGACCCTGTCGGTTTTAGAAACATCAGGCTGTTTTGACGACCCGCGTGCAAATGATATCTAAACATGTTTTATCGTTTGCGATAACTAGGCTGCGGGCACTATGCATTCATAGCGAAAGTAGGTGGAATTCCAGACAGCGGAAGATTTCTGTTCTCTGAATAATATACAATTAGTGGAAAACGTATTACACACACAGTTAGCGAAATCTTATTAAGAAATGACTTAAAAAGTTTTTTTAGGATGTTTTCATTTGTATGGTCCACCCTGTAGAATAACAGAGAATAATATATAGAATAGGCAATTCAACTGTATTATATTATATTAAATTTTTCAATAATAATTTTGCCAGAGTTTAAAGTTTAGACGACAATTGGCAGAGAACACAAAAATTGTAATCAAAGTTCCGTAATTGCGTAAATATTTTGCGCGGTTTTAAGTCGAGTCTGCAGCGGAAGATTAAGTATACAACAAGCGAGAGACGGAGCGACAGAAAAATCATTTTAATAATTCATGAACCGAGAAAGAGAGAGAGAGAGAGAGAGATAGATAGAGAGAGGGAAAGAAAGGGGTAGGCAGAGGAAGGAGCGCCGCGGGGAGACGAGAATGCCCATCAGAGAACAATTACGAATTGATTAATGCAACTCGCAGTCGCAGCTTCGGAGCGAATTCGCGACCAAGTGCATCAAAACTTTCGCTTTCGAAATAACTCCGGCATTCCGTCTAATTGAATCAAAGGGGCTGTAACAACATTCGTCCGTTTTCGCAACTCCGTCGGATCCGCGCGCGCGCGCGCCTCGAAACGGCGAAACGAAAGTTCTCAAAGTGAACTCCGTCGGATCTCCGGAACAGCTATGCGGTTCATTGATTACTGTTTCTCGAAAACTCGATCGAAGCTTTTTTTTTACTACACCTACAGAGAATGAAGTCCAGCGGGTTAGGGAATTCCCGGTCTACTCGAAACTTCTGCTCTATTGTCCGATACACTCGCGTGATGCGTTTTCATTAAAGAATTCTCGAACAGTAGCTGTATTTTATCGTTTATCCCGGGGAGTTTATCTCGGGGTCAATAAGTTCTCGACAATTTCTTTTTTACGTTAACTCGAACGGTCCAACAGTTACAGCTGAAGTGCAGGTAATAGTTTACAGAGAAAGTTTCATTACATTTTATTTACTTCTAAATTAAATCAATGGAGCTTATAAATTTAAGTTTTTTAATACAAAGGTTCTCTTGCATTTTTTATTTCTTACATTTTCTTCGTCCCCCTCATCCAAAATTTTTTTGTTTTTTTTTATAATTGTGTTAACGTCATTTCACTTTTTAACTCGCACTCTTGTAACTGCACCGTTTCAGCGGCGTTAAACTTTTTGTCCGAGAAGAAGCTTCCAACTTTCTTTCTCTTAACGTTACAAGAGACATAAACTCCGACATGTTTCTTTTATTAAATAGAATACTAAATGTTTGTCTAGAAAACTGCACAGAGGATCTTGAAATTTTCTCAAGAAATTTCGAACCTAGTTTCCACCGGCTCATTTTCTCACGTAATCTCGTGGAAACTATGGTCTTAACCAATCTTAAAGTTCTACGTTTTTATTACAGTTTTATATATCCTCTTCTTCAAGGCAACGACGATCTTCTTCTCGTACGCCAAACCAAAGTTGAGCTGCTTGTAACATTGTCAGACCAATTCCATAACCATTTCGGATGGCACTTGAGCTGAATACAAACATATTTCCGTGCTAATAATGCAATACTAAACTATGTCGTCTCATTCCAGAGAGTCTACAGAGTTCTGCAAGGCAAGTTAGAACCACATTATTATTACTGCTAAAGCACAAGACGTCTTCGAATTTGATTTGCTCAACAACTACAGGACAATTAAAGACAACAGATTCGTATCCAGTTAACACAAACCTATTAACGTTTAGTCGAAGGTAAGAATCCAAATACGTGTCAACAAATAATCCAATTTACCCAATTTACCCAATTTAGACCTTGTCCTATTTATTTTTCTTACTCTTTTTAATTTTCGCGTATTTCTTTTAAATTAGAACTGGATATTCCGAAAATGATTGAACTATTTTACAATTTTACTTGACTTGATTGAATATAATAATTTACTTCATCCAATAAAATAATTGACTTCACCCAATATGTGGTGTTCGATCTGATTTCGCCGGCTACTGCAAATGAGAAAAGGCGTCTTGCCGGTAATTACGTGAAGCACTTTGTCTTTGTTTGCGTTCGCGTTTCCGTCTTTGCCAGCGTCTTTGTTGGTCGACTTCGACCTATCGGTTTCCACCATGAGCGTTCAAGTTCTTTGAAAGTGCACGCTTTGATCATGCCGCGTAAAATTCGACGCGGACTTCGGAAGTTTTAACGACGCCCCATTAAGGAAATCTCCATAGTACGCGAAATATTCCAGTGTTTTATGCACTCGTAAACGCTCAGCCAACCGTTCCGAGGGGAATGCATAAGTCCGATAAACATTCAAACCCTACGACAGGAAGTTGTAAACGCCATATCGAACACTTCGGTCCAAAATGTTCTCATAAATGCCGTTCACTCCAAGGTTCTAGCGAGCAAATCGCTCGTGCTGTCCGAATCACCTCTAAAAATATTATGGATGTAACGTGTTCACTGATTCACGTGACAATAGGAAAATAACTCGTATATTATCTACCCGAGTATTCAAAGAGCATTGCTGTTCCAGATTTCTTATTTTACAATTATTGAAATAATCAAAATGATTTCATAAGAAGTGATTGTATAGACATATCTCTCTCTCTCTCTCTCTCTCTCTCTCTCTCTCTCTCTCTCTCTCTTGAAAAGAAAAGTAAAAGTTCCATCAAGGTCCTTCAATTTTTCGACATTGCCACTTTTAAACTACTTTGACAGGAATGAGTACATGAAATTTAATACAGTGGGAAGACTGGAAGAAGATTTTTAGGAAGAATTACTTTTAGCATACTAAGATTATTAATGGAAAAATTACATTTTCATCGAGTTCCTTACAATTGATGCACGAAACATCAACTTTTCATAAAGATCCGCTTCCCGGTCTTGAATGTATTCATTATTCGTTGACTTAATATTTACAATTCCAATTTGAGCCGGACAGGAAAATGTCTTAAGCGATTGCTATGTTCCAGTTCGATGGTTCTATTTTAAGTGGTTCTATTTTAAGCGCAAGGCACCACATAGATTTTTATGTTGATTCGGCTTAGAGTGCCTAGTAAAAAGTACCCTAGCGTAAGTACGCGAGCGTTGAGCAGCGTAAGAGCATTTTCATACATGTAGGGTACGTCTGGATGGCGCGGCGCCTAATCCTCCGTTAACATGGCGATTCTATGTATCCGTAATGAGCTCGCATTAAGACGTTGCACACGTTTCACTGCAGGAACGCTCTTTGTCAGCCACAGGCATCCCACGATCATATCAGCGAAATGCAAGCAGCTGCGAATGCACACGGTGTCCTGGCGCAACTAGGCTCCCTTACAGATATACACCAGTAAACAATAGAACCGTGGAACGTGTTCTGTACACATCACCGTGACATAATTACTTTCTTTCATTCATGTCCGACTTTGTGATCTTTTTCTTATCTCAGTTGCTCGGATTACTTATTACACACACAAGGGATAATACTTCGTAGACGAGGATGCTATAAAATACTAAAAATATTCTCTTCTACAAACTAGATCATGTATCAAAGCCTTAATAATAATACTAAAGAAAAGAAAAGTATATAAGGGTATATTGTTATCTAAATAATTATCCGTTTGCAGCTTTGGAAATTGTGTAAGCGGTCTTTATAGGTATTGTTAGTGACGTCACAATTCGACAAGAATTGTTTGATTAACAATTGGACTAAAAACGTTTAAATAAATTTCAATAATTAAATATCGTCGGATAGGTTGGTCAGTAATAGAAATTTTTCAATTTCCGTAACTTTGAACCAATTTGAAGAACGCAACGCGGTAAAAATGATTTATATTTTCATTTAGGTCGTCACGAGACGTTTCATAGCAACCAAAAATTCGTTTAGAAGTTGATACGATATATCGAGCACATTCAATTGAATCCGCGGAGAACACGATTGCAACCTGTAAGGCCGTTGCATTCAAATTCTGCTTGGGCCGGTGCGTGCAATCGGAGATACCAAATTGAGCAATAAATTACAGAAATTGCGGTTATTACGTGTACACGAGCCGTACAGTAATGATAATAATAATAATAATAATAATAATAATAATAGTAATAATAGTAGTCTTGTTGTAATTACGGAAATACCTTCGTAAACTAACGAGCATAGCCAGCCTGTAATCGCGGACCGCAATTTATTAATGGATATTGCCTGAATTTTGCCAACTGTTCGCCACGCTTTCTAACAGACTATCACCGCATAAACTATGCATTACCGTTTCACAATCGATTTAACAACGGTCAAATTTTACGTCCTTAATTTTGCACGTTGATTGCGATGCAGTTCTCTCGTTGGTTGTCACCGCGGTCACCGGTGGCCGGCACTATTAATTCATTTTAAAGCTGCCCAGGGGTCCCATGCAATCCCTGCAAAATCTTTTGTCCATTCATCTCCACTACTGCGTTACAAGATAATTGAAAATTTGTATTTTTCTTAATTCGACATTTTGATTGTGCAGCCTCATCTGCTACGAATAGCGGATGATCAAATTGTCTTGTTAGATTCATGATTATGTTAGCATTGTTATCTTATCTGGATACAAGTCATTTGAACATGTGTTTCGAATATTTCGCTATTTTTCGAGAATTACGTAACGCCGAGCTGTATTATTGAATAGTTAATAATTAAGTTGAAATAAATCGTGGGAAATGGTTGGATGAGACGGCGCGGCGTCCTTTACGGGGAAAAAGGGTTTCGCTTTTATGAAAATGCAAAACAGTTTCTTGCGGGTCGCAGGTGGTCCCTGTGGCAGTGAATCCGCTAATTGCAGTTTGATGGAACGACTATGTCGACTTTTGATGGACACAGGGAGTAATTACGGGCCGATCGATCCTTACATCAGGCTGTTCTCGATCGTTCAAAGCGAAAAACGTCGTTCGGCAGTCTGTTATCGACATTTCATGAGCAACAAGGCGACTGTTGACTGTCAATGATGGATCAGTGAGCTGGAAAAATAATATTCACTTTGACCCACGTTTCCAGAGAAAAAATTTCGGTGATGGAGTGGCCGAATCGTTGTTGGATCAATTTTACCCATCGAGCCCTGCATCCGCTCTCGGCTTTGTGTGAGCGATCTGCCCCCGGGGCTTAAATGTTAGTTCCATTGAGAGCGCGAGAACGCGTCGCAAAATTGTTGCGAGAACAATCACGGTCGTAGCTGAGCAACGTCTCTGGTTATCGTACTAATAACTTCTGTTTCATATTTCACGTTGCAGAAAAATAAGGGAAATATTAACCGCGCCAAATGAATAAGTGATATTTTTTGCCAAATTTATTTTTCACGTTCTTTTGGGATTTTCGATCTGAAAATACTTCCTTTTTAGTCTTTTTCACCGGTTTCAAAGCGTTTGTTTCTAACAAAACTCAATACTGCATTGTTCATCACTTAATTCTACATTAACGATCAATGTTTGATTGATAGACTACGGGTAAATACGCGAAGCGAACATTTCCTGCATTAATCGCGAGAAATTGGAGTTGAATTGATTTTTTCATTTTTCCACCATTTCGAAAAGTTGGAAATAACTTCTGACATTCTGAAGCTACGGTTTGAGAGTTCGTCATCGTTCTGAATAAAACAAGCTCGAGTTCCAAAAAATAATTGTATACATTTTATACAAACTACACTGACGTGCAAAATTAAAGGGAATGTAAGAAGACTTATTTTGACGCATAAAACCTTTACCCTCATAATTCTGCATTATTAAGACCACCAAAAATTTGAACATGAAAATTTAAATGAAACGTGATCCGGTTGACGAAATATCGGCAAATTTTTTGGCGGAAATTCAGCGTTTATTTAATTTCGAACGACAGCGTAAAAATCAATTTCCAAAAATCGTTGGCAGAGAAAAAGAGAGAGACAGGGGGTAACTATTTCCTCCAACCTACTTCCTCCAACACGGCCAATATTTTAGAATGAGAGATTTATTTAGGACGTTCCAACAATTCCGTTTAAAGGAAGGGGGAGGGGAGGGGAGAGGAGGGACAAAAAAGAACAGTTCCCGAATAAAATTTCTTGCGTCCCGAGTAGGAGTCGCGAAAGCGACGCGTGCGAGACGATAACGAGAGCTTACGATCGCGGAGAATCGCATGCGGCTAAAGAGGCTGACATGTTATAATTTCGACGTAGAGCGGATCGATTCGAAGCTCTCGCCGTGCCAGTCGCAAATCGCGCGCTGATCCAATTTTCCAGCGATTTTAACGTTTTGTAAGCCTCCGGCGGCCAATTTTTTTTCCCTCCCGGCCACGGCCCGCGCGAAATTACGCTCGCAGGGAAGAGACGCGATGAAAAATGTATCATTCGGTTATTGATATATCCCGGTCCCTCTCCTCGTTTTTTTCGACCGGGTTTTTAACGCGCTTGATCATTTCGCCCGCCGCGTCCCGGAAATTGGAATAATTCTCCATTTGCCAGTTCCGTGGTGTAAGGAGATTACTCGCGAAAAAGGCTCGCTCGTGTAGAACGTAAATTACTCCGTTCGCACTTTCATTCTCGAGATCCAATTAAAACAGGGGTTGGAATAGACAAGTAGTTTTCGGTTTTTCAAATTATTCTGGTCGAACTCGTGTGTTACGAATGTGTGTTTCGAATTTCCCTGGGAAGAAACGTTGTTCCTAGAAATTTGTTTAATAATAAATCTCGTAGGAGATTTCTCAATAAAAACAAAATGATCCACGGAGAGAAGTGTCATCCGAGAGTATCGTCACTTAATAAAGCAAGATTATTGCAGAAAGAGACTTTATTTATTACTTGTCCAGTAATTTGTATAAGAGAGACCGTTTACGATATTAGTGATCCGTAAGAAAATTATACAGCGAATGTCGCAAATCGCGACACAGCAGATGAAAAAGTTAACTCGCGCCTCGGTCGCTTTTACAATTTCCACGCGGCGAATGGCAAAAGGCGGAAATGCGTTCCTGGAGACGCTGTCACTTTGGGAACGATCGTCAAACGCGATTCGTAAAGGACGTGGCGAGATAATTAATCGAGGTCGGGGGCCATAATGAAGGTTACTTTGTCGTGCAAGTGGCGCGCACGCGAGGGATGAGGGGTAAAGAAATTAATGACGTCGCACTTTTCACGCGTTCGGCAATAAACGCGTAGTACGTGGATTCCTTTTCCATCGGGATCGTTTCGCATTTTGTAGGTATCGCCATCCATCGTTCCTAATCTGATGGCTGATTAATTGTGTGACGCAGTGCGTTAATTAAAACGAGGATAAAATGATAGATTAAACTGATACGGCTTAATGTTACCTCTCACGCTATGCTTTAGGCGCACGTAAAAATGTCATTGTTTTCACGGTTTCCGTGAATCAAATGTTCTCTTCGTCACGCTGCTAATTTATAGTAAATAGAACAAAATGTCTTTTCATAAATTTGATAATCATAGTTTGATTTCAGTCGTGAATTCGTTTCACGTATAGAATTTGATTAATGTTTGTATTTTTGAAAAATATTGTTGATCTTCCGCGATGGTGATTTTAATTTCTGTTTATAAAAATCTTTTTCGAGATATTTTTTGTGCTCCATGTACAAAAAGTTATACGGGAATATTTCATGGGTCAAATTAATTTGTGACTGAAAATGAAATGTGTATCGTTAACAGCACATGTGAATGGTACCTACTAGTATATTTAATGGAGTGTTTAATATTCAATTGATATTGCGATTATAAACGGAAAATATGTGGTCAGATTGATTATTAAATATGTATATGTGTGCACATTGAACAATATTTTACCACAAGGTTTGGTAATATTTTACCATTTTCTGCAATTGTATATTGTTACATCACTTTCATTCAAATGCTTGTTGGTATAAATGATTTGTCTGTGCAGCTATTAACAACCAAAATCTCTGTGTAAAAATGTGAATTTACATGCACATTCGCTGTTCGTTAATCGCTTATAATATTCACAAATTACTAGAGAATAAAAAAAGATGCACGACAATAATAACATTGATTTTCTTTTATTGTGCAGATATATAAGTATTTTTATTGTATGATAACGTTGTTGAAAAATTTTAAAGTAAACAATGCATAAAACGTTATTTTTGAGTCTGCTCTTGTTTACGATCCTATTCTATCGATTCAGCTTTTATTCGCCTGTTTTCGCGGGAGGTTAAATTAAACAAATTGTACTTCATTTATACTTTTATAGGAAATATAAAAAAATACATTTTACAGCACGAAAGAGAAAATTGTTTACTCTGCGTAATCTGTGTAAAATTAATTTAATCTGCGGTATTTATTGAATATTTGACACATAATTAATTTTTATATTGTTTTGTGATATAATATGAAGATCATTTGCAATACTATAAGAACATAAAACAACGTAAATAATAAAAAAATAGGTATTTTCTCACTTTATTAAACAGTAAAACAATTAGAGAGTCACCTTAAACAGTCACAATCATTAATAAAAACGAAGATTGACTTTTGACCCACCCTGTGCATTACTGTGCAATTCTAAAAATTAATTTCCAAACCCAGGCAAATGATTGCGCGGCTCGAATAGGTGTTACACGGTATTGAGCGTATTAAGCAGGGATTTACGAGGATTTTGTAATGCCCGACCGAGATTTACGTCGGCAAGTAATTGGTTCGGTCAATGAAATAGTAATCGCATTTATAAGCACCGTCGGGGTGTCCCGATAAAATCGCGAGACCAATTGAATCTCCCGGCTTTCCCATTGTTCTTCGAATCCATTAAAATCGTTGTGTTAGGAGTCGAAGCCGGGGCCGATAATAGATTTCTCGTGGTCCGCGCGAGTCGTGGTCGACTCGCGACCGATGAGCATGACTATTCTACTTAAAATCGAAAACGTTTTATCGTGATCGAGATACCGAGAGTTGCCGAACAGTTTCACCGAAAAACCAAAGGGAGAAAGAAAAAAAAAAAAGAACTGCCGGTAACCGATTCGTTCCGCAGTTACATTTTACGCAATTTTTCCTATCCGAATCCCGGCGGTTTTCGCGAAATCTAAAACATTCTCGCGGGCCACGAAACGTTTCGAAGCTTTTGTTATCGCTTGCGCGGTTTGTCGTCCGTATTTCCGGCGATGGTCGTTAATCTTTGCGAAAATGATTGCAGATCGTATTTTACGAGGAGAGGAAAAATCGACCAGTTTTGGTCGATTCTGGCGACACTGAATGGCAGTACCCTGTGGATCCGACGGAGGGACAGAAGATTCTGAAAAATTTGTAAGTACCTGTACTTTACATTAGTATTTTATAATACAGGATTAATTTCTTTCATATTTTGTAATTATAAATTTATCATCCGAATGGCAGGGAGACGAATGTCCCTTTAAATTTCGTTTGCTCGAGGCACGCACACGATTATGTTCCGTCTCATCGACACCGTCCAGTAGACCGTAGTGGTAGACATTTCTCTGTACGCTATACGTATAACTCCTCTCAATCAGATTTTGCAAAAACTTTAACAACGTATATCTTAATAACCATTTGTTCGCGACATACTCTTCCTTCCAAACTTTTTCTCTTCTGCTTTCTTTTACAAATGTTCGCCGGTCCAGAGCGTAGATTCACCCCTAGAACGATCAACCATTACTTTTTATACACACTGTACATAGACACCTTGTAAAAACTTTAATGAAAAAGCTCGAAAAGGCCGCGGAGAGACCGCGCGAAACGAAAAACTGACAGTTTGATAGCTCGGCGGCGTTGAATTATTGATTGACGTAACAAGCTTGCGCTTACATCCGGCGAACCCGGCCATGTTAAAATGATTTCCCATTTCATACGTGCGTGCGAATGCGTAAAAATGGCGGACTTCAAAGTTTTCAACCCTCGGACGTTGGAATATTCTTATAACCATGTAATTGATGATGCTTTGTTAATTCATTTTTTAAAACATATTTTTGAAGGTACCTCTTGTTAATTCGCCAGAAACTAATCGAACAACGATTTTGATATACCGTGTCATACCGTACAATGATTGACGTTCATTTCATCAAATATTTTATCAGTCGAATGAATAGTTCAACAGTAAGGAACGAAGGTTATTTAAACGTGATGATCATATTCTGTCAATTCTGGAGTTGATTAGATGTGATTAAATTTTATGTTTTTCGAGTGTCAATGTTTGCTTCCTCGAAAATGAAAAGCACATAGTGCCTTAATAACATTCTCCATTATCTTTCTACATCCTGCGCCGTTTTATGAATCTCCCGGAAGCGGGAAAATATATTGAATACAAACTACCGTATTACCATCTTATTAAAAACGGATTGAATCACTCGTTGGTAAATCAACCGTAAAACCATATCCGCTGGTCTCTATGATCATGCCGTACGTTATTAATCTGCGAGAGTGTATGAAAGCAAAGCAAAGATATTTTTCAGAATTTGTTACGGGAAAATCACACAAAAAATATTGTATTAATACAATACATAAGAAAATTGTCTAAAATTAGGAAACACAAAAATTCTTAAACCGCATGGGATTGTTAACATGCAATTACAAAAGAATCGTTTGTATTTTTTCATTTTAGATGATTTTAGGAAAAATCGTACGTTCTGCAGATTTCTGATTCAAACCAACCGTAAGCACAATTAAATGCAGTCTGCAACAAAAATTCGTATACAATATTAAATCACGCTTGAATACATTGCAGAAGGGGCATACTTTCTCGTGAATAACTTTTTCTTTGTGCAAGTTGATAAGAGGAGGTCCTCAAGAAAAAATTAAACCATAAGCAGAATTGAATGCAGTATGCAGCAAAAATTTGTACACAACGTTAAATCACGCTTGAATACATTGCAAAGGGCATTCTTTCTTTGTGCAAGTTGATAGGAGTATTTCCTCAACGAGAAAATTAAAGTTTCAATTCGACTCGAGTCTCGTTCTTTTTCGTTCCTCTCGTCGAGCAGTGCGTTTGCTTGGAATCGTCGATCGATTACACGGCGAAAATTGAGCTAATACTTGCGGGGCCAACATTATAGCGTCCACAGATCGATCAAAGTTCCCTTTCACCTGCTCGGCGATGGAAAAATTCTTCTCTGACGGGTTCATTGTCGAAAATGTTTACACTCGTTTCGCCAAGATTAACTCGGCCGGTATGCACGCGCATTTCCGGCGAATCGCGGGACGTCTATTCCGTTTCCGGTCAGGAGTAGGATGATGCGAATGAAATGGGTCGGTCGATCGTTCGCAAAACCAGAAGCGTTCACCAGGGATCAGGCTGTATATCGTTTTGATTTCCAACGCGATCGTCGAATCGTCGCGTTCCAGTCCGACTTTTTCCTCTCGGCTCGTTTCGTCCGCCATTTCGACAAACTTCCAGCTCATGTTTGACTCGCTCGCGTGGCAAAAAACATGGACCAATACGGTCCAATTTGTAATATTTTTAGGGAAACATTAACAAGTTGTTGAAAGAAATGCAGTAGATGGTTAATACGTACATATTTATTTATTTATTGCGTATGAAGAAGTGAAAGTATAGAACAAATTAATGGACCAACTAATTTGAAGTTCCTATATGCACAAACACTTCGTCGCCACAATGAAATATTGCCCGAGAACGTGATATAGAAGAAAAGGCGAGTTCAAGTGGGAATGAATCTTCTGAATCGATTTAGTTTTGCGGTGACCCGAATTATCCACTCTGAATATGAACATTTCGTTCGGCGAAGTGGGGTTGCAAACGCGAACCAATCCGAATGGATTTATTTCCGGATCGCCGGTGGAAGCGTTTAATTACGTTAATGGATCGTTTGTTTTCCTTCTTCCGTGGGGCTTTTTTATGTTAGTTTTACTTGCATCGTGCAAAAACAAGCAATCGACTGTGCCGCCGAGATTTCGTTTACTCAATCTTTAATTGATTGAGTGACGCGAAATACGCTGCACGGACGAAATGTCGGTTCGAGGCGGTCTGACGGAATCTATTTAACGCGGTCGATGCCTCTTTATTCGTTCACCGGTACGAACTCGTCATGTTAGCCAGTGGATTGTTCAATTTTTAATTTTAAACACGCACTTTTTTTTTCTCTTAGACGACGCGTCTTGGATTTCGACCCAGAGTATCGAAACAGTTACTTACGTACTCAATTTCCAGTACTCAATTTAAATGAAACGAATATGTGTTGTATTGGAAATAACAGAGTCTAACGTGTTCACGAAGATCCGCAGTGTATTGACGACAAGTTCCGTCCGAGTTTTATAACTTTGACATTAATTGTTCAACTCGAGTGACAAATTGTTCAGAATTGTATAGTATTTTCACGGAGACAAAGTTTCGAAGTGGCTCGAAATATTGACTAACGGAAGAGCTGCGCAGACTTTCCACGGTTTCCAAGTTACATTCGCGTTTACGGTTCACTTTTAAACTCGGAGACCGGTCGATTCGCGGCCCTTCTGTCCTAAAGGGTGGTCGCCATCTGTGCCCTGACGTACAATGTAATCCCTGATTACATTTGTATAAAATACGTGAATGAAATTCTACACGTTGCGGCTGTGAGTTACCACTCGAGTGTTGAGGGTTAATAATTTTTATACATTGCAAATAGTAAATTCATGTTTCTAAATTCTCTTAATCTTTACTCTATTTTAAAGTGAACCTACCTATTTTTGTCACAATTGCATAAAATCCGCAGTCCATTTATCTCAATAATCAGATTCCACGCGAACTGGAAGCATCTTCTTTTTTCAATCGTGTCCACGTTTTCGGGAAAATTGATCGCCGTGCTTCTGAAATCCTGTTTGACCTGCCCACTGATAATTGCTGATAAATGTTTGACTTTAACGGCACGCGATGTCGATCAGATTCGGGGAGAACGATAACGGCCGGAAGAAAAGGAACGCAAAGAGTCCGGCCCGGTGAAAAAGTTGCGTTCCAGGTAAATGATTTATAGCCTCTCGCTTCTTTAATGCAGCGACCGGAATTTTTGCAAACCCGATACGAATTATTTTCGGATTTGTCACGATGAATATTAATGGACGAAACTTTAACTTGAATTAGCAATCAACGACGACGACGCGACGTGCTTTCTTTCTGCTCGGAGGAATTAGCTTCGTGCAGCTTGGCCGTTCAGATTACGCTCCTTTATAATCGGGAACAAAGGTGTGCGGTTCGAAGCATGGAGAACTGATCAATTCAAGTCTTATTTTCCGATTTAGGCCCGATAATTTAGGCCCTCAAAAATTGGAAAATTCTTGAATCTAATTTGTGAGATAATCAATTAAAAAAATTTGTTGCGTACATACAAGTACGAAAACCGTATCACAATAACGTCGAAACTCGATTATTTGGAAAAAAATGTTGTTCTGCATTTTTTAGTTATTTTTGCATGTAAATTAACTCTCTGCGGACTGTGCCACCTGCATTCACTGCGACATTAAAATGCATGTGCCGGCAATAAATTCCTGAACTTAATTTCCTTGAAAACGAGGTCTTAACTGGAAAGATTTTGTTCCACGGTTTTGATTTATTATTAACTATATTACTTTCGCAGAAGTTACCCAGAATTGTGAGGTCCAGCGAAAACAGACTCGCTGAACTCGGAGAATTAAAAAAAATTAGTTAAAAAGAAATTGTTGCGCAGGCATTTCAATGTGAAAGCACCTTATAAAGATTGTATATTAAAATATGACGCAAGCGACGCGTTTTAATATCTTCTTCCAGAAAAATATATAACTGCCTTTTGGAAAATTTTCGTTGAAATCGAAATTGTGTGAAATCATTCTTTCAAATAATTATAGGCGGCTCGTTCTCAATATTAAATAATTACATTGTAGAAATAAATTTCTATTTAAAGCGGTGTTTAAATATACAGTTGACAATTGTGCCAGACTAAAGAGGTGCACAATAGCTTCGAACTTCGCGGAGACTGTGTTCACGATTTGCGCGTGCAAGATGTCTCGTTCCCCGTCGACGCAGTTCTCTTTTCGACTCTCTACCTTCCCCGACGATTATGCTCTTATTCGTTCGGTTAGAGCACAGTTGACGTGCGTCGGAATAGTTCCGACCGCGCGATGTCTCGCGAGAGATCCGCGTCGAGCATGCGACGCGAACGTAATCTGCTTAATGCAAATGATTTCGTGACGGTATTATGGAAATGATTGCTTGTTACATTCTTGCCCTTTCGCAGTATATTTGCCGGGTTATCGACGTCGCTTTCGCCTTCGTCGCCGCTCTCGACGAGCCCGGTAATTGCCGAACAATTTTCGACGCCGCCGAGGTGTCGCGACGCGTTGTTGAACCGGTAGCTAACGTCATTGCGAACCGAAATCCCGGTAATAGATCTGCCCCGACACTGCTACGTAATCACAGTGAGCTGTATACGTTGTATCAAACGTGTAAAAGATAGACTGTCTCAACGAAAGGTAGCGAACACTTTAATTACCTTTAATTAGCGTTCAGTGAAAAATCAACTACTAGTTATTTCTGAGAGAAAACCTTGAAATGATGTGGTTTTAAATTATTTTTATATTCGAATTCATTGTAATCTCTGGGAAACAAATTTTACTTCGATAATAAAACACACATTTGTTGCAACTTTTTGAGTGCAAAAATACGAAGGTGCATTTATCATAAAACTCACTGCTTCGGAGATTGTTTCACTTCATCCAATCTATTACTTTCGTTGCGGAGCATATTCGATGTATCGACACAGCGATAGTAACAGGATGAACGAGAGCAAATACCAGAGGGTGACGAGAGACTTTCGGAGATCCCGTAGAAATCTTGTGGACTCTCCAGAGACTCTTCTTATTTCCCAGAGAGTCTGTCGAGCCCGGAAGTTCGAGAGGAACTGACAATTTTTGGCTGTGCACCTCTATTTATCTACTCGTGCTCATGATCGATGGCGCTCCGATCTTGATAGAGTGAACAGGTGTCTACGAAAATTGATCGTTCGCGGATTCCACTTCTTGATCGTGAGTCGAGGAACACACGTTTCAACGTGCTATTTATTAACTCGCGTTATCGCAGGAAAAGGTCTTCTTCATTTGTTACATATTTTTTTCACGTATTTGTCTGTCATTCTGAAGTATTTTCGCCTCTGAACCAATTGCGCATTATTTGAAGAGCATTCCACGCGCATTTTACCGAAATTAACAAACAAGTTTGTCACACTTTATTGTGAAATGCTGCCGAAAGAGATTCGAATGAAAGCGACCGAAATCTGAATAATCAACCTAAACAGTAGCTTGTTTATACATCTCCAGAGAAAGATGCAAATGCAGCTGGTGATTACGAGAGTAAAAGCCGAGATAAATCCGTTTTACCGCTGTGTTTTGAGTGTACAGGATTAGCAGTACTGTTTGGAATATTAATTCGTGTCATTATTAATTATCCGGCGAAATTCTGTTGATTGTACCAAAAAGTATATCCGTTAAGCTGTACCAGTGTATTCAACGTAAGCTATGCGTTTACATAATTGCATGCATCGAAGATATATAAATTACAAGAGATTTGAAGTTCAGAATTTATTTATTGCAACTTTAAATCATTGGGACAAGTGAGAAGCTTTAATGCTAATGAAAATTGTCCACTTTTTTGTTAGATCCAGCAAGGAGAGGTCACAGTCGTGGTTCTGACGAATCTAGAATAAAGATAAAATAAAATAGACAATATAAATTTCAAGGAAGAAATAATCACAGACGATACTAAACTGGGTGATGTTTTATCGAGCCTCGAAAATTCTGAAACGCTCTAAACGCAAACAGTGAATCATATCGATCAAGACTCGGCGAAAACTGATCCTTGCAAATCGTAAACCGCGAATCGAGATGGCGGAAACGAAAACGTTCGTTCATCAAAGGAAATATTGTGCAGCGACTAAAATTCACTCAACACATTCCGCACGTTTCTCGCGTTACCTGGAAGAAATGGGTTTCGGCTCAGACGTCGGGGATAGTTCTCGAAATTTATGGCATCGGTCGGGCATAAGCGTTTCTATCGATCAGCTGCGGATAGCACCCCTAACATATATTTCACCGAGGCAACACAATCCGAGGAACATTCGGGATTTTTAAATAAAAGAATTATTAAACAATCTTCGACACGGTCGCTGCTGATGTCACACAGATATGACGATCACGATTTTCACATCATAAGATAAATTAAATTAACATTGTGGACACATTGTTATCGGAAATTACAGTGTACAGCAACGATACTCGTGAAATTTCTAACTTTCGAAGGATACTTCTGTAACCATAACTGCTGAAGGAAAATTATAGATGGCACCAATGTTTACAATTCATTTTTTAATCTGATGTATTTATATTTCCATAAATGTCAGAAAATTTAAAAATGGGTACAGATATTTGTCTGCTGTTTCAGCTATACTTTTACATGCATTCAGAAACGAGCTCTTTGGAAAGTCAGTTTTTGCATAAATCCTAATTGCGACGCATCCTCGTTCTAATCAGCATCTCGATTTCAGGTCTGTGTTTCTGTCCCTGCCTCTCGGTGACGAAGAAACATCCCTCCATTCTGAGTGGCGTGAAATGAACATTGGCGTCGCGCCAGCCACCAAACGGAACGTCCGGAATTTCAACGAAATCGAATAAACAAATTACCAGAACAGGATTGTCGTCGGCCGTGGGACAGTTAATTCAGTTGCCTCGGAAGATAAATTTGCATGGAGGTAAATCAAAACTATTTTTACGAACAGCAATTTATTAATTCTACTTTTCGGCATAATTTCTATATGCAAACATTATATTCGTTTTCGTAATTTGCTGGACCCCGTTGCTTCTTATTACAGCATGTAGCCTTTTTAGTATACTTGCATCAATTGTCTAGTGATCATCATTTAAAAAACCAGTGCAGAAATTATTAATGCTAGTATACAGAAATATTTGAAAGTTTCTTCTGTGTCGGACACTGCATATGCACGGTACTGCCGCAGCAGAGCTGACCGTCAGGCTCGATATCTCAGGAAATGAATGGTGCTGGGCGGCGAGGCGAATGAAATCTTTATCGAACGGTGACACCCAGTTTGCGCCGCATGGGGTCACTTATAGGAAACAGTTAACGGTATTTATGGGGGTGCTATAACTCTTTATGCGCTAATCAAATCGTAAGGATCTTTGGCACCCTGCAAGTACCTTGAAATTCTCAGTGGCTAAGCGTGGGATCAAGATTAAGTACCTTTGAATTTCAATCTGATTTAATCGAGGAGTCTCATTTTATGTTCAGTAAAATAGAATTTATCATTCGGGGATACGATCGATGTTATTCGTTTATAAATATATCTACGTGCGTAGAGACACTTCTCTCAAATTCTAAAGACACTTTCGTGGGTTTTGCACTACGATGCGTCTTAACAATATTCATAATCTGTCAGGTATTGCTGAGAAGGACCCATAAACTGGAATGACAAATGGAGTGAATCGCGTTAGAAGTTTTAATTTTTGTTTCTCCAATACACTGTTTTTGAATTGTTAATTTCGTTAATTTCATTAATCTCATTTATACATTTATAATGCTTCATTTATACATTTCGTGTGCAATTAGAAAATGCTAAAGCTCGGTGACACAGTGTATTGCGTTAGAATCAACAGCAACTGTGCTTCTCTGTAGATTTTCCATTCTGCAGCAAACGCGAAATAGATTTTGTTTGATCACCGACAGAGCACGATCATCCGCGATACGCTGCACACGCAGTTATGTTGGTAAAATTTAGTTTCGCTCCTCGTTTTCCAACCGTGCTACAATTAATACCCCCATAATGCTCAATCGATAGATGCATTCTCATGTTCTCTATTCCGGTTCGCGCAGAGTATGTTCATTGATTTTGTACTGTGCTTCGGTTTCGTTCAACTTTACGATGGAAATGAATATTGGAGCTTTATGTGTTCAATCGGACCAACTTAGGTGTCTCTGCAATATGTATGTTGTTCATGTTATTGCGAAAACGGTGGTACTTATAATGTGGTTCAGTCTGTCGTAAGATGCTCTTGCATTTTCTTGCTTTACAGCTTTTTATTTATAGTAATATTATATTACCTGAAGAACATGATCAATATTTGTTTATTTTGCTTCTGCTCAGCTTGCAATTCAATTAAAACCATGAAGAAATTCGTGTAACGAGTTTGCAGTATTATTTGGTTAGACATCTTGAATAAGCCTGTTAGTTGAATCATGTTTCTTAGTAATAATTTCTTACCTGGAGAGTTATACTGTACCACTGAACATGATTAATATTTCTCCATTTGGCTTCTGGTAATTTCGCAATTCCATTAAAAGGATGAAGAAATTCATGAATTATTATTGCTGTCCTCCGAAAGACATCTTGTAGAAACTTTTTAGCAGAAGCATGCTTGTTTCTAATAATTTATTACGTGAACAATTACTGTACCACTAAACGTGATTAGTATTTCTTCATTTGGCTTCTGGTAATCTTGCAATTCGATTAAAAGCACGAAGAAATACATGCAACAAAGAATTTCTATTCTCGTAGATTTGTTTATACAATTTATTGCACCGAATAATGTCGAGTAGAACGCGAATGACGAAACGTTATGTAGAGTAGCGAAGCTAACAGCACCCCGAAGCTCCAGATTTTACGATGCGACACATTTTGGCAGCGGAGCTTTTTGCGATCATTAGACAGTTATCCTATTCGGCGGATCCTGTCTTCTGCAATTTCTTGCTGCTCCTGACACTGAAAAACGGCGCGCGTCAGCGTTTTGCGCGATCGCAAGAAATCCGAGCAAACAGGACACCGAGTAACAATGTCGCTTCGCAGAAATTGGACCAGTGCTACTTCCGGTTTATGCTTTCTGTGCTAACTGCCACACGGCGTCGAGCTTGTCAAAGCACGTTGTTATTTTCACGAACAACAGTCGTTTTGATACTTTACAAGCGTCGTTCGTTCTCGCGAGTCGACTTTCGAATTTTTTACGAAATCATAATTCATGTGATAATTGCAATAATGCAATAATTTAAATTATCTCATTCAACTTATGCTATTAGGTCGGAAAGAAAGTTCTTACGGTTTTTGTTATTTTGATTTTATAATAAAAACCACACAAGAACTTTCTTTCCAACCTGATATAATACAAGTTTCGTATTCAATGGTACAATTATTTAGGGTTTTAGGTGGTAATTGATGATAGCGGATCTATTTTATATTGAAAATTCCCGATCATACGGTACGATTTCTTTTACTGAGAGGTACACTCGACTCCATTTTCGAAATCTCCAATTTTCTGGATGCATTCGTCATTATTTCGAATCACATTTGCATGTTCTCTTGACCGCGAAAGCACTTCCCCGAAGACATTTCCGGATCTTCTTTCACATGTACCGGTGGCTTTGAAACCCGCGATCGCCATTTTCTTCTTTTCCGATACGCCGTTGACGACTAGCAGCAAAGGATCAAGCATCGCCAAGAGACATTATCCGTTCTGACATTTTTAAGGCGACCGAGCGCAGAGTTGAAGTCCACGGATTCAATGACTCGAATAGAAAGTTTTCTGGTTCGAATGACTTCGGCGAACTTCCGTTCCATGACGCCATTTTGACACGGGATCAGAGTTCCTCGACTGCGGTGTCGTCTTCTCCGCGACGACGTTACTATCCTATAACTCTGTTGCTCTGTACATACAAATTGCCCGCAGTTCAAGCTCTCTCTATCCCCCTCCTTCTCTGTACTTTGCGCTACAGAGACCCGGCAAGTCGACGCATCATCCGAATAAAATCTGCGGAGATCCGCTCGAGAAAGATATCCCCGCGAATACTTCTTTGAAGTTGTTTCTGGAATAAGTATGTATGTAAATCGCCGTGTTTTCCCTGCGAGTCACGACCTTCTAGAACTGACGTTCATCCGCGTGCTACCAGAATTTTTTTCGACCTTTTTCATTGCTTCACTCGCAAGCTCACAGACTTGTCAGTCATAAAAATTAGGCAAACTCCTCGCAAACCTACGAACTTGACAGTCACAAAAATTAGATAAACTCAAAGCATTTCAACCCTTATGTCAGTACCGAAAATTTTCTACAACGAATTTCATACTGAACGTCATGGTTTCTATCTTAACACCATTTTATTAACATTGTACCTAGTACAAAATGTTACTGGTACATATTGTTTTATAAAATTTGCAAATTCATTTAGATTTATCGAAATTTTTACAACAACGTGTGCTGGAATGAAGAAATTGATTTAATAATTTTCAGTGGAAGCACGTATTTGTAAATTCAATAATTACAAAACGAAAATTCTGAAACCGGTCATGGTACGGTCGGTGTTAATTGAAAGTACATTTACGTTTAATACGAATTGAATTTGTAATTATTAAAGAAAAGTAGAGGGAGAGAGAGAGTTTATAAAGAACAATTTAGAACCGACAGTTTAGTTACAATAGTAAATTCGTTTCGAATGAAACGCCACTACATATTAGACAGTATCAGAAACACATTTTTAAAACGAAATCGTGTTCTCTGTAACATTGATGTCGGCGAGCCAAGAATAGAAGGAAACTCTACCAATTTCCATAAAACATTTTACAACTCTCCGCAGCTTTTTCCACATAATTTCCGTATCCACGAATAGGCCGCCGATAGTTATTTGTGTCGCGATAAAACCCTCCCGAGGATTTTATTCTTTCGGTATAACCCGGGGTAATGGAAAATTGTTCATACAGAAAATAATATTTCACTTTACCTCAGTTTTATGATTGCCGACTATAAAGAAGGAATTTTGCATAAAGATCCGCAGTCTAGATATTGCATTTGCATTCACAAATTGATATTGATGCTATCTCCATGGCAAGAATTTACGAACGTCTTACGTAGCAAATATTCCGCGAGCCAGTCGTAAAGATTAATTAATCCTGCGAATACTGTTGAAAGAAGAGAAGAGTTGTCGGATAAAATAATATTCCACCCGGATGTAGGATCCGAGCCGATGTTTCGCTGGAACGAGTCGCGGCCATCCCCGAAATTTCCAGGATCAAAAATTCACGGCAGAGCCCGAGACACGTTTCCCTCGAACAGCAAAAGGATTTCAATTTACCACGTAACACCGTAGTTCACGATATGTATTATGTCGTAACTCCCGCCAGCATGCAAATGCATTTTTCGGCAGTTTATCTCTCGCCTCTGCATTCAGGATGCTCGAGATTCCTTCGTCCCTCGCTGCAGGAAGCTGTTTAGAAGAAAAAGTTCAAACCACGTTCGAAAGTGCTCGCGAAATGCCATCGTAAAAATCTAACAGAATTCTTCAAACCAAATTGTCGTTACGCGCACGAACTAATTCGTAGCCCTTCCTTCGCGAATTTATTAATTATTCGCGCACGACTAAAATGCAGTACACTCTCTTACTCCATCTCACAAGTAATTAATTAAAAGTAAGATAAAGTCTCTCGTTTCCAATTCCTTCAATTCATATATATATAATTTTCAAAATACTAATGAAACAAACTGGGCTGAAATAGAAATTTAATTTTAGTCTTAATACGTGTAACAGATTGAAAATAATGTAACAGTAGCTTTAAATTCGACTAACGTTTTGACTATTTTAAATTACACCTACTCCTTTTTGTCATAAATTCATAAAACCCGCAGTCTAGTGATTATTACATGAAACGTTTTCCGCGAATAGTTGCAACGTGCAAGAGGTAGCGTTTAATTTAGTTTACAGATGTAATCTCGTGTATTTTCATTTGTACGGTTACATGCACTCGTATATTAGATTAAAACTGCTAAGCGTAGCGCAGTAGAGTTTTCTCAAAGAGTCACACATATTCACCGTTATTCCTATTCGGAAACGAACCCTCGGGATCTAAGCTTCTCGCAGACTTATCCCTTACTTTACCCCTGACGTCGCATCCCATTTGATATGAGAAAGCGAAGTGAAAAGACGAGAGAGGAAACGGATTGAATAGTATATAGAGCGAGAAAAAGTCTCATGAATATTCGAATACAAAAGACATTATTAGCCGCATAGTAAAAATTGGCAAAGGAGAGACACATCTCGTATTCATGAGTTGATTAAGTTGCTGATTCTTTTGTTGCACGCGGCGCTTCAGCTAAAATAACATTGATGCTGAACGACAGAGGCAATTTAACTTTTCACATTTTAAGTGACAATATAATTCTCAGAATAAATTGTATCATTTTTATGACTATGAAAAGTAAGTTATCACACAAGTTTTCTTATGAAAATTAATTTAGAATTTGTTCAGCTAATAAATGCAGTAAATTTACGTTTCTAAAGCAAATGTACTGAAAGCTAATAGAAGTGTTAGATAATCTTTTTGTTCGTTCAATGTGGAAGTTGAAGAAGTTAATCGCAGCCTGCCATTGTCACAGTTTAGTAAACCCGGAGAACTCTTAATTCACATAATTTCGTTGTACGGTTAACAGTGTTGCGCGTGTCCCAACGTGTCCGTATTCAGTCCTGTCACCTCGCTGTCCACAAATTGGATATCGATTTTCAATCTTTTGCGCGAATCCGTTCGTACCTTTTGCTCATGTGTGCTCGTATACACGTTGCGCATAAATTCCACGACCTGTTCCTTTCGCGAGATTCCGAATTGAAGTCTCGTATCCGATTCCTGTTGAAATAACTTAGGAAGTGTAATTCTGGCGGTGCTGCAACTGTAACGCGACCTTGATCCCCCAGGAAATTGCCTCGTTATCGACGCGGATCTCAAGAGAACATCGCAAAAATGGTGGAAAATTGCAATTTACTTGATTCATTCGAATATTGAGCCATTTAATTGAGACAATTTTGTTGTATCTTTCGTTCATTAATTTTAGAAAATCTTACATTAAATGACTACGAGGTAACTAATAATTTTTTAAATATTGCACATTTTGGTAATAATCCCGTGGGCAACTTGAAAAAGGTAAACAATTATAACACTATGAAGTAACGAATCAAAATAAGTAGAATGAGGCATTACCTAGTCAGACAACATTGCAACGAATACAATAGAACAATATTGATTATGCAAGTAGATTAGGATAGCTACTGAAAAGACGAACAGAGTACGAAGATCTGTCCCACCTAGTGGAACAGAATTAGTCAGACAAATGAAAGTTTATATGGAAAAGTGGAAACGGGCCAAGTAAATAATTTCGAAGGTCTATCGTCAGACGTTGCCAAGGAAATGGAATAGAGCGATCACTGGTGAAACAGGTAGATTAGGTACTGATTATGCAAATAGATTTGGGTAGCTACTGGTGATAGACACGGAGCAAATCTGGTAAATCAAGTGAAGTAAGATCGTTATTAGTCAGCTAAATCGAGTGGGAAGATCCTGTACAGACAAGTAGAGTAGGATGTAGAATCCAGGACAATTTCTGGCCAGCCAAGTAAAGCAGAACGTAATTAACCGGACTAGTAATTGGAGCAACCTGTAGTCACGCGTATAATGGAAGAAACCAATTATGGCGAAACAGGTAGATTGGAACTATACTGTTTAGGCAAATAGATTTGGGTAGCTACTGGTGATAGAAACGGAGCAAATCTGGTAAATCAAGTGAAGTAAGATTGTTATTAGTCAACCAAATCGAGTGGGAAGATCCTGTACACACAAGTAGAGTACGATGTAGAATCCAGGACAAATTTTGGCAAACCAAGTAGAGCAGAACATAATTAAGCGGACTAGTAATTGGAGCAACCAGTAGTCACGTGTATAATGGAAGAAACCGATCTTGGCGAAACAAGTAGATTAAGATTTTACTGATTAGTTAAACATACTCAAATGATCACTGGTCAAAGAAACCGACCACGTGTTATTAGCCAAGTGAAATAGTATAATCATTCGACTGAGTTGGCTGTGTTCAAATAAATGGAATAAGACGGTCATTCAGCAAGCGAAACTGGAGCAACTTGCAGCTAAACAAGTGAAGTGTGGTGTCATTGATCGGACGAGTAGTCTGTGAATAGTGTAGCCATTAACCAGACAAATGGAATGGAACAAACTTGTTCAAACAAATGGAACAGGATAGACATTAGTCGGACAAAATTGGGAATCCCGTAGCTGGATAAGGGAAGAATAAAGCCGAGTACAAAGATACAGACGAGTAAATTGTTGGAAACAAAAACCAAGTAAATAGAATATTACCGCTATCTAAAATCACGTCCGATCGTCCACGTGCCGAATAAATCATGTTACTTACGGGACGAGCTAACATGTCCGAACAAGTCCGAAGAATTGCTTGAAACCCAATCCCATGGATCCTTCATCTTTGACCCATAACCCTCGGGCGACCCTCGGCGTTTGTCGAAACGCGCCGATACAAAAAGGGTAACGATATGGAAACGCTGCCCGGAATCCATAGATCATCCATCCCCGCGGGTGTCTATTTTGATGGATTCGTACCTTGTTTGCTTTTCTTGTCACCCGTGAATCGGATATCGATTTTCGGTTTGCTCGGAGCCGAGCCGAGCCTGGCCTCTGCGCCGCGCCGCTGCCGCTGCCGTTCCCTGCGGAGTGCAACCTCCCATACTGGATTTCGTGGGATTTTCTTGCTACATTTCACCCGAAATATTTCGTATCTGTCCGACGCCGCTACTCCTCGGTGAATGCTGTTCTCGAAATGAGTATAGCGCCGAAAGGTCTTTTCACGAGAGGAGAAGAGACAGTGTCACGCGCAACACCGCGGCTAGGAGATACGCGGCTGAAAGCAATAGGTTCTTTGGATCGAACGTCGAAGCTCGAGAGCTGAAGGGAATTCTTCGAATAGACGGCCCGCAGTCAAATGTCATCGCCATTTTCGCCCGGAAAGTATTCACCATCTTTTTCGTAAGCAGGGTGCACGTACCTATTGCTGCGGACGGACGTTTTACTGCGGCAGTTTTCCCCAACGAGGTTGAAACACGTAAAAGTAACTATTTTGCCGCGAGATCATTCTCGATCATTCTCATATTTTTATAATCTCAGCATTTGAAAAAACATTCTTCATAGAGGGTAGAAATAAAATCATTTTTCTTCCATCTCTTCGCTTTCTGTCAGTTCACTTAAATTACCCGAAAGTGCCTGTAGAACAACCTTACTAAGAGCTTTTGAATCCTCGGATACGCCAGTACGAGGACAGTTTGCACGACACTGTTCGCCGAACGAAAACGGTAAAGATAATTTCAGACAATTTCCATTTGATTCAAAAATCGCAGAGTCGAAACGCAAGCTTGAATAAAATAACGAAGTTCGTATGAAAATTGCGACTAAATTCGGTCTGCTGATACTATCAGGGACTTAAAACTTTCTAATATCCATATTTTACAGTCCCACGCTATTTCCATTTGCATAAAATTCCCAGAAAAATGCAAAGCAGACGGTCCTTCTGATCACGCAGAAATAAACTCACGAAAGTCGAAGACTTTAGGGATCACGGGTAAGGAAACGGTTCGGGGAAGGGGAGGAGAAATAAATATTTGTTCCGGGCTTATCCGTGTCCCCGGTCGAATTGATACGGGGTACCAATATGCACACGAAAATCTCCGGGTCTTGAGGGCGCCCTTTCTACCGAACTTCTATTTCACCGCAAATCCTGTCACGAATTTAGAGACGCTTAGGGAATCTTCTTGTAAAAGTCCATCTCGTTTCTTCTCTTTCTCTCCTTTTTTTTTTTTTACACCGCTGAACTAGAATTCCCGTGAGAACCGAGGACAGGTCTTGCATATGCGATTTAAAGCCGACATGGGACAGTTTTAGCAAATGTAACGGGATTGAGTGAACGTGCTACGGGGCGATGCCATTTCGTGGTTTCCGCTTGTTTCTGCGCCCGGAGCTCCGGAAAAAAGGACACGAGACCAATGAAATCTTCAGAAAACATTTAGTCAGTCTGACCTGTATTCGCAAATGTTCGAGAGCTTCAAAACAGAGGCTTCGTTAGTTTTGATTAGGATTTCATATTATGAACCACCGAACGGTGGTTTATTTCACCTTATATTTCCGTGGTTGTCGAGAAAAACGCCGCACGTCGCAATTTCAAAAAATTTGAATTTATGCATTAATTGAACTTTAAGTCATGAAAATAAATTCGGAAGGATGAAAAAATAGTGCAATTTAACCGATGCCCTATGTCAAAGCATTAGTGATGAAAACTTTAAACGGCAACATCTCGAAAGTGAAATTATCTGACATGCTGCGTTCTTCCTGACATTCACGGAATGTTTTCTGATAGCAACATTGAGTTTTCAAGTACAGCCGGTGCAGTTTTAATCAAGGAAACGCCGATCCGCTCGGAGAAGAAGCACTCAGCGGCGCGGCGTCCCGCCGCGAGGACGTAGCCGCACTTAAAATTATGAAAAATGTCGCGGAGTGGTTTCTGGAATCCGCAAACAATGTCGCGTTTTTCAGCCTATTCAGCCGACTTCTTTCAGGGGATCCTTCAGCGTTTATTTCGCCGTTCTTTTCGCGTATTCATAGCCGAGGACACGTGACACATTATAAATCACATAACGGGGACGCATAACGTACACTCCATTTCCATTCTAATGGATTCCGGGGTCGGTTTCGTATCGTTCCTTGACTCCGGAGACGGTCTCTCGAGGACTCGATTCGTCGGGAGAGGATTCCGCGAATCCGTTCGCTCGTTCGCCCTTGGAATCCTTTCCCATACCTTGGGAGACCGTCGCGATTCCACGGATTTACGGCGGAGAGCAATTTCCATCGATTTTCCGGCAGAGGCGACGCTGATAAATGAAATTCAGTTGACAGTGTTCAGCCCCGGCATAAGCGGTAGACACGTTTTTGATATCGGCCCTCGCTCCGATGAGAGCGGCGCGGCGGTCTGCGTTCTGTAACGTTTCCTCGCCGCTGCGCTGTTCGCCGCAGCAAAATTTACCGATCCCACCATCCCCCGAACACCGTGATAAATATTTATTGTACGCGCACTAATTTAACGGGCTCCCGCGAACAATCCGAATGCTGCCCACTTTTGACCTACTTTTCACTCTTTTGCTAGGCGAAGTGCTAGCAGTCTATCGCTGTGTCCGCTCAAAACTGCACGGCATTGGTCTGTTTTTCTTTTTTAACGTGAAGGTTTGGGTTAGGGCTTTACAAGCTGGTGGACCTCCTTTTTCATGGAAACTGCGTGGGTTTTCATCGAAGAATTTCTTGCGGTCTTTGGAAATCAGATAAGAACTTTTGCAATCATCCAATAATTAAATTTACCTCCAATGGAACATGTCAAACTCGAGTACGAGGAGAAGAAAAAGTTAGAACTCGTTCAACAGAGTTCGGTATTCTTTATGATGCCATTGTAAAGGGCAAAGCTTCAGGACCTTTTACTGGATAAAAAACGTTAGCTGCTACTAGTTACTATGAGAATAGTTACTGTGACTTTTATCATTCACTTTCTACTTGAATTTCAATAATTTTATAATACATTGGTACTCTCGAATTCTTTTTTACTTCATCGTCACGTCTATTATTTATGCATGTAAAGAGTGAGTCACCTAACGATTGCACCTCGGAAAGTTGAATGGTTCAATGGAGTTCACACGATGCCATAAGAATATTTGTGTTGATGTTACTGTTTTTTTAGTACAACCCCTTTTAAATATCTACGACGATAATCCCTTTGACTACAGCTACTCAAGGTCATTCAATGTCACAGACAGTAATCGCCATACTTCCCGATTACCCGGAAGATTGTCTGTTGATAACGAAACGATCAATAAATCCGCGAACTTTCCAATTCAAATTGCAGACGACACGCCAACAAGTACGCATAATCTCGCCCGGCAATCAGCGAGTTAATACGTTCACCTTGATTCCTAAATAGACCAGGAAATTGATCGTATTTGACAGTGGAAAACCAATATCGGTTTCCTTTATTACGGTTTCAATTTGATACGGTGACACTTCATGAATATATTACCACATCATCTCCCGCTCCTAGAAAAGTGGATGTCGTCGCTAGTTGCCGTTGCTCCATTTACCGTCACGGAGAAATTGCCGTTCGCTTTCACCGGATTCACTGGCAGTTTGCTGGTGGCTGTCATTGACATTTGGTGAATTTTATTGGAGCCCGCTTGTTTACAAGACGTAGAAAGTACCTATATTTTGCTGGCGAGCTTCGAAGGTGCGCGGTTCGCTAATGAGGACTCAATGCCAGGGTATAGTGAAAGCTTCGACGATGAATAGAGCTTTTGTTTTGCCGGGAGTCCATCAGAACTTTTATGGAAGTCCACGAATTCCACTTCATTTCCAACCGTTGTAAAACAACGCGTAACGCCGCGAATTTACATAAACATCCGCAAACCAGCAACAACATTCCGGTAACTGATGATCCTGTTGTCCCAGCCGTATTTGGTTTCACACAGGCACGAATATCGTTGCCAACCGTAGTACGCTTTCGATTGACATTTAGCGATTCTTCTGCGCGGCGGACTCGCGACGTGACAGATCGAAAGCAATCAAACGAAAAATTCGATGA
The DNA here is from genome assembly GCA_028455605.1 of Lasioglossum malachurum. Classification (NCBI taxonomy): domain Eukaryota; kingdom Metazoa; phylum Arthropoda; class Insecta; order Hymenoptera; family Halictidae; genus Lasioglossum; species Lasioglossum malachurum. The sequence continues at coordinate 8,329,818 of CM052312.1, read as the reverse complement.
TTAAATTTTACATTTCAACCTCGGGAATTATTCAGTTTATTGTTTTGACGTGTCTAAGTATACCCGGCGATATTAAATTATCGAGGCGAAAAGCAAATCCAATTTCCGATGTATCGCGCTGCGTCAATTTACGTTGGAAAAACCAACGTCGCTCTGAAAGTATCAACAATATTTATACTTTTCACTCGGGAACGCACTGCGAACGCATCGCACAGATGCACGCGGGAAAATTGATGGAACGATTTTATCTGGAACAATTTAATTTGCGAATTAAGGAGCAGTTGGGATATTCGTTCAGAACGATCTGCCACTGCGTTGTTGTCCGCCAATGCAGAACGCAGTTTACGAAAACCTCTCCTCGTCCGAGCTAATGAAGAAGCGTAATTTTTGGAATTTTAACGCGATTGCCAGTATTCATTTCCACAACGCACTGGTAACATTTTTATTTACAACGTGTGCACTGCTTTAAATTGTATGTGCCCATGTTCAGTTTCGATTTATCTATTATTGTATCGTTGTACTGTTTGAAATGAATTAATTTATACTTTAATTTTGTCTAGCATATAATTGTTCCATCTTCATGCGTTAAAGTGTTTCATCGTCGGAATGGCTGTTGTAATAGCATGAGATGGTACGTTGAAGCGAGAATGTTTGTGAAAAGCGTGCTAGATAATGCAATTCGGACGCCGCGGAAGGATTGAAACGTTGTTGAAAGAATTTCTATACAATCGGTGGCTGGAATACGTGCTCCCTTGAAATATTCCCTGTCAGCTGGCTCCACGGACTGAGTACATCTCGTTCTCGTTTCACCAAATTGCGTTCTTCTTCGCTTCTTCAGACCCGCCTCGTTGTTGCCCGGCTGTTATATCGCTTGTCTAGTCTCGTAGTCATTTTTATTCCTTGAAAACTCGCGCTCCCCTTGCCGATCTCCTTCTAGCCCCGCCCTGTTGTGTCTTATACTAACGGCACTCCCCCTTGAGATATGCTCGCCGCCTGACATTTGAATTTAGTCCTATTTTCGTAAGTGTCTTGCTCAATTTACACCGGATCCTACGTTTCAAGAAATTCTACCTTACCGAGTGTTTTTTTACTTTCTTCCACTTTCGTCCCTCTCGGAATCTCGTTATTCGCAGTTTCCTGTTTGTCAGGGCAAATTCTAAGAATGCAGGGTTGCTTGAGATCGGTTCCCACGTGATGTTTCAAAGGAGTACATCGAACGGAAATTATTCAGTCGACTACAAATCGCACATCAAGAATTTTCAAAATTGTTTACTTCGACAAAACGAATTTAGTGAATCAGAATGTTATGACCTTGAGATAACCTTGAACAGAGAAATTTTTAAATAGGAGGAATAGTAATTATTTTACTTGTAACACATACAAAATTTTCATATTTTGTGTGTAAGATTCATTTTCAATTTCTAATATATTCAGGTTTCTTTATTACTTTCTCGGGCAAATAATTCGCATTTCACTGAGCGAGCTGGAACTTTTCAAATCTATTTCTAGAGCCCGTCGTGTTTCCTTAATTGATTCTCACTCGGCGACTCATCCCGAGAAATAACTATTTTCAGAATGTAAGCTTGCGAAGGAGATAATGAATCCCAGCTGTTTCTTTCTGATCGTCCATTGGCTTGCGTGATTCTTCATTGCGACATCCTCTTAGAAAGACGATCACCGTCCAATTGAAGAAATCGAGCCACTTCGTCGCAATGTAAAGGTCATTACGTTTCTACTTTTAATTATCTCCCGTGGTCTTCCACAATTTCCATTTTAATTTTGCGTTCGGCTTCGAAGCAAGCTTATTATTACCGAGAACAATTGCAAAGAAAAGAAGTCGTCAATATTGCATCTCGATTGAAAATCTTATATATTTACCTTTAATTTTATTTCCACTATCGGGGTGTTTTCTATAAAACTGTTCATTCTATTGTGTTTCTCAACTTTCGCAAAACTGCTCCAAATTATTTCACCAAAAACTGAGCCAAGCAAACATACAAAAACGTACTTTCCCTTCCCACCGGTATCGAATTTCCTAAAATGTGTACCCAAAAGCAAACAGACGAAATTCCGTTCGAATTGTTCAGAGACAGAGAAAACAATTTCTTGGCACAGTTCCGTTCAGTTAAATACACGTGCACGTTCGAAAGGATACAATTCCTTGAAAATCGCATGATCCGCAAGACACGGATTCGTTCAGAATATGATTATTGACAATATTCAACCTAAAGTTCAAAAATTATCATGAATTCTTAATAAATCACATTTCTCGATAAATGGATAACTTGAGTTCAAAATTCTGCCAATTTGTAAATCATCAATAGTAATATACTACTTTCTCATTGTTTGTTTTCGATTAGTAAGAGAACCGCAATCATGGCAACTGTATGTACTTCAAACACCAAGAAATGTGTGTACGCTGTACTTGGATAATTTGGAAAGGAAAAGACATGGCTGTGGTGAATTATCAAAGATTCCTTTCTACTTTGATAACCGTGTACTTTGACTTTGTGGAGCGTAGCGGCTGCTGGGTTGGCGGAGGGTTGAATGGTCGATGTTGTTCGCGTTTGCGAGGGTGAAATCCGTTGGAAATCGGTTGATCCGCGAGGCACCGATGCGTCGCCGGATATATTTTGTAATAATAGTACGTCTTGGTCGGAGAGGCTGCGGTGTAATAGGAACTGCTCGCGTTAACGGGCTTTCCTTTGCCGCGTGATTCTACAAAGGTTTCGAGCCGTTTCCGTGCCGGGTGCGGACGGCGACACTTTTCCCTTTGTCCTCGTTTCGCCATGCGTGCCGTCGATATCGAGTATCTTCGAGGCACAGCCCGGTATCTCGCCAAGCACTCTATTGCTTGTCCTCTCTCCCGCCCTCTCGCTTTTCAAAATCGAGTGCGCGCACCGCGAATATTAATCCGATTTACTGTTTTGAATCACACCTACTCATTTTTCACATTTCATTTCCATCACATTTTGCTTGTAGGCTGCCCGAAAATATTCCGTGTTTATATCGACGGCCCTGTGCTGTACTGGCTGGTCGATGGGTCCTTGATTAAGTTCGATTCAAAATATAAATGCGCGACGCGAGAACGCAGCCAAGTTTTATTGGAAGAAGAAGTTTTAACTGGGGGTCGAGAGTTGACACGTCATTCGTGCTTGTTGTTGTCATCCAGACGCTCCTCATTTTCTTCTGAATTCAACGAATAACTTTATTGTGTTGTAGTTCTATATTGACGTGAACTTTTTAATAAAATCTATTCAGAATGTTTTTCATAAAGAACATTTTCATAGCGTCAGCTCCAATGAGAACAGATAAAGAAAAGTTCTCGTTTGAATAGAGCTTGTGATATAATGAGAGTGAACATTTCACTGTAACAATAACAGATATTTTATTCAATAATATTAAGAAACTCCTCAATCATTGTCACAAATACTGAATACCATTCAATGAATAATTTTCATTGTTAGTTTGTAATAGTAATAGTTCGTCTTTCTTTTGCGAAAACTTTTCTATTAAACGTTCTAAAACAACTTAAAATATAACCGCGTATAGCGATGTTTAACCAGCAGAAAATTATGCAGCTTAGATTGCATTTATTCTTCTACTATTCATTGACAAGGCTGCAACTTTTACGATGTAAAAATTGTACGGTGTATCGAAAATTGGAGAAAGCATTTCACCGATGGATTTTCTATCGTTCAAGAAAATTGTTAGTCAATTTCGCGCAGGTTCGATGGGGTAGTAAAACGAAATTTACCAACGGGGTTGTTATAAGAAAGGCCTGGATGAAATTTCGAGGGGCGAGACGGAGGGAATTGAGTTTTTGACTGTTCCAAATATCGTCGTACGGTCAATGGGCTTCGTAAAACCTGTCGAATACCTTTCCGAAAGGTTTGCCCTTTTTTGTCACGTCGAACGTAAGGGATATTTCAAAGCAGTTCACCGTTCCGGGCAATTGATTGCTGATAGATCGGAAACATCAATCTGTCGAGTCGAGAGGAGGTTTAGAAAATCCATTACTTCCGGTCGTTTAATCACCGTCAGGTTTAATTAACAACGCTGAAACACAAGTAAGTGGTGCCAGTAAACATTTATTGATTCGCAATGGAAATAGTTATCTTCCTCTTGAAAAATTCGACGAGATACATATTTCGTTTCCACGATGTCGAAAACACGGTGCTATGGACGAGATATCTCCTGTATCTTCATTATTGATATGAAATGTTTTATTTGAAAATTTCATCGTTGGTGGAAATAAATAAAAAATTTGTGCATCAATTGCAAGGTACAGGAGCTGCATATCAATTTATTATTTTCCAAAAAAAAATAGTCAAATTATGCAAAATAAACAATAAAACCAATAAACCAAGTTAATAAAAACGTTCACACTTCTCATACTTCGTTTTTAAAGGTACGAGGCATAATTTAAAATTACTTGCAGTTTTTATAAAAATTTTTTCTTGGAAATTCCCGCGGCCGTAACGAAGTAATTTTTCTTTCGGAGGATGCAACGGAATAAGACTTTCCCGACAAAAGGAACAAACTGAACATTGGTTAGAGTTGGAGGGAAATTTCGTTTAGAAAAATCCCGCCAGTCGGCAGCTTTGTGTTTCTATGAGCAGCGATAAAGATCTTGTGTTAAGTCAAGCAAGAGAAGGCAGAGGTTTCGCTAGGTTGGGTCACCGTAGCAGCATAAGGGCGGTTACGACCCGACTCACCCTCCAATTTTTTACCTCGAACCCTTTCTTCGTTTCTGTCCTTTTTCCATGGTAACAGTCGCGCCCTCTACTATTTACCAACACTCGTCCTTTAGTCAAATCCTTGTCTGTATTTGCTGTAAGATACAGGAGCTATTCTTATTTATTCAATTTGCAACTCTTGTCGAAGTAACTTTGTGCACCACGTTTCTGTCGTTTTATTTCTGTGATCGGCAACAGACAAGTGACGTAATAGTCTAGTTATTTTTGCTCGGTCATTCGAGTAATTGCACTCTTACCAGAAACAGCCTTACCCTACGTCGAGAGTTGATGTCGTGTAATATATTTTATTTGCAAGATACTGTTGGCCCTCCTTTGACTCCCATTAAGTAACTACATACACTCATTTCTTTATTTTCGGAATTCAGGTGAATTTCGGTATAAATTACCCATTTTTCGTTTTCGTGAACATTATTATGTGGACATTATATGAACATTGATGTATTCGGTGGTTATCGATTTCTGTATTCGCCACTTTATTTGAAATTTTATTTAAATAAAAATTTTTGCCCAACTCTCCGGTCTCAAGCAGCCGTTCTCTTAAAAAACTTTAAAGTATAAATGTGATCCCCATAAATAGTATGGGGATGGTTCTACGATTTTTGTCCCACATGTTCGAAAATTGGACCAGCGTGCACCGCGTTGAAGAGGGCATGAAAAATTGCCATTAGAGTTGAGAAGAAGGCGAGCAAAGTTCCGTGTATCCCGTGAAGCCGGCAGACTCAAATCCGCCCATGAAGATATCAGATTCCCGGGTCTACTCTGCTATTTCTATCGGGCGATTATCGTCCCTTATCCCATCGACGTATCGTATTTCCCGCGGAGGAGGCTCGAGGATCCCCGATGTGTCCGAGTGGTTCGGCGGAACACCAGAAATTAGATAACAGGACGGGGCTCGCGAAGGATAAAAGCCTACCCGTTATTTTTACGCTTTTTATTTCGTTGGTTTTACGTTATTCGATTCGCCGTCTCCTGAGAACGCCCGGGGATGGATTTCATTCTGACCCGATTCCTCCCGAGGGTAGCGAAGCAGACAACCCAGTCGCCTCCCACGGGAAAGATAAATTGTCGTCACGCGCGTTAAGGAAACGTTTCTTCCTTCGTTGCGGCTGCTCCGATTGATAACTCAAAAATTCAATTAGCCATCGACAGGAACGCCTCTGGAAATCACGCCCACTGCCATTGTCCGAGAATAATTGCTCGATCACAGCGATCATGCGATGACGCACGGATCCTGAAGAAGATGGACGAACCTGTAGAACGTTCCTTTGATGTCGAGGATAATGGACGTAAAACGGAGGACGGTCGGCCATCGTACGAACGGTGTTGCGACGCGAGTCAACTCGTCCGTGGTAGCGAAGCGGCTAAAGAATTTTGTAGCTTCCAGTTTTGCTGTTTTATATTTGCTTCTTTAAAATGAACTTTACTTGGCTTCAAAGATGGGTTCCTTCTTCATGTTATTGTAACATTCGCGTTTATTTTTGTTGCAAAATTCTGGTCGTTTTATTCGGGTTCGCTTCTTGTAAAACTTGCAGATACATTAAAATCTAGATCCCGTTGTCCGCAGAATTTCTATAAACTCGACAAAACCTTTTGTATTCGTTTCCGTTTTTCAAGTTGCAGATATGTTAAAGAGTCTAGACAACGTTCCGGATGTTCTCAGAATTTCTGAAATCCCGGCCGACCGCGCGAGCGACGTTTAGATGCTGTGACTCGCGTAACATCGTTACGAAAAATTCTCACGTAGGAGGGGCACTAATCCCCAGAAAATTATGGAATTAAAACTATTACCGCAGTCATCGCGCCGGTTTAATTTCACAAAATGTTCAAGTTTATGCTTCCATGAAATTACAGTTGAATTTCATTACTAAAACTTTTCTGAATTGAGAAAAACCGTCACGCGTCTCCGCGCTGGTAATTAAAACCGGAAATAAGACTGGCCGTAGCAGTCGCCATCTTACCACGTTTTTGCAGCGTCTCTTACGAAATTAGAAGGGTGTTTATGAACAATTTTGCAAACAGTTTAGAGATTACTTAAATAGTAACCTTGAATTTTTTGAAAATGATTTTTTTTATCTTTACAAAATTACAGGTAATTCAAACATTTTTCTTCGCTGGTGGGTTTTCTCCACTGTTTTATAAAAATGACAAGACCTTGAGAACAATTTTGATAATAACGCGTGCTCGAGTAACGAAATTTATTAAATAATTTCTAACGGAATATAAAATATAAAGAACGTGAAAGCGCCATTTGACCGGTCGTGGTGCGGTCGGTGTTAATGGTCACAATGCGTTTCGAAGGCGCAGAAATTTCGGTTAATGTCGCGCAGCCGTGTAGGATATTGTTTTGATAAATGTCTGGGTGGAAATGGAATCAAAGTAAGGTCAAAAGGATTTCCTTGTTCCCGGTGAAAACATTTCCTTTCCTCGCCTGGGCGCGGCATGAAAATTCGATGTGCCGGATATACGGTCCTCTATTTACGGCAACAATGGCGTCCACAGTCGCGACGAAGTTCCGAAGTTTGATGTCCCATCTCCCACACGAGAATCCGAATTCACGAGAAAACCAATATCACCATCCACCATCGATTTGCTACAAGGCCTGACTGCTGCATTGATTGATCTGTCCTCGTAGTTGGTGTAATTACTACGGTCGCGAAAAGGCCCTTCATCTCAGGCCGCCACAATAGTCCAGGCGAATCCCTTTGAAGCACCCTATTCGCAAGGCGAACAGTGTTTAAGATTACTTCGAACAGGAGAACCGTTTCAGCATCAAAGAAGAGCATTGCTACGAGGATCTTCCTGTTTCTGTTTCTTTTTTTTTCAGTGATATATCGATCGCGATCAACGATATCGACGATCCACTCTGTTATTCGTAGCCCCGCAAGTTCTTACAGAGTACAAACCTACAAGTTTATAGTTTGATAAACGCCATTTTATACTTTTATAGGGAACAGTTATCTAACGCCGAACAGCACTTAATACCAGATACTAAAATTTTATACCATGTCGTAAATATATTAAGATATCATCACACTACCGCAGGGGGTGACCCTTAACCTTTCCACTACAATGGACGAGATATCTCGTCCACGGTAGCCTGGTACTGTACTTCCAAGAGAAATAATCGATTTCTGTATTCAAGCACTGCTAATCTAAATAACGCAAAATCGAAGTAAATTCAGTGTCGTGTTTGAAACATTGGAGTAGAGAAAAGATATATATATATATATTTTTGTAATATTCTCCAAAAATACGAATTTTTACCGCACTGCGTTTCGCTGGTCACGAAACGCAGAAAATGCATAAGCTTCAACACTTTTCTTTACAGCTTTAAAAATTCATGACTCATCTATTATTGCAGGTGCTGTTGTCAGTCGCGTTAAATTCCAGCGCGCATGCATTACGAATCGTGCCGAGAATTTACAACGGCGGACCGAAAATGCTTACGAAGTTATTTGAGGTAGGTCAGACCCTTCCGCAAGAAAATTTCCTTCGATCCTTTGATATGGAGATCTCGAGCGGCCGGAATAGCTCCCAGGTGTTCCAAAACGATCTTTTGTGCAAGAATTGATCTCATTTAGCTTCTTCCTACCGTTTTTGAACCGTCAATACGTAATGAGTCGAGCGATAAAGGAAAATTTTTGCGAACTGTATGCATTTTTGTAAATATTTCAGAAGCATCTGTGAATGGTAAATGTTGTTGCACTGGGGGCAATTCTTCGCAAGACATTCTTTTTCATTTGCAACACTTGTTACATTTTAACAATAATGTTCCAGGTCCTGCGAACATACCATTCCACTCTCACCCAATCAGCCGCGCGTTCGTATCTACGGCACCGTCAGGACACACCAGGGACCTCTTCTTATCTCGCCACGATACATGTACAATATTGTAATTTTTTGGTGAAAAATAAAGAAAATTAGTTACGACACTTAATGTGTTCTTTTTAACATTCCCTGTACATAATCTTTCGAGATTTTCGAAAATTTTCGCCAATTTTCGACCGTCTGACTTGTCGTTGAGTTGTACGCATGAAATTCGCAGGAGGTGGCACGAAATTCAGTAGTACAAATCAACGACAAGTCAGACGGCCGAAAATTCCCGAAAATTTTCGAAAATCTCGAAAATTGAACTTTGTATCAGGAGAGCACGAAATCGCAGGAGGTGGCACGAAATTCAGTAGTACAAATCAACGACAAGTCTCTCAGAAGGTCGAAAATTTTTATTTTTCAAAGTTTCGCTATTTTTGCAATTTCAAATTAGTACAGAGACTCAATGAGTAGTAATCCGGGCTTGCATTTATGCAGAAGTCAGTAGTATAACTCTACGATAGGTCGAACGTATGGGAAAATATTGGTGGTTCAATGAATATACACGTAGATATACTTTTTTATTACATTGTCTTTATTTATTCACTGTAGATTAATAATACATAATATGTTTGCACTGTACAAGAAGTATATTTAGTATTGTATAAGAAGAATGTTGACTGGTTCAGAAAGACTCGGCACACTGTGAGAATTCTACTGGTATGCTGCTGTACTGTTACTCCCCGCTTGAGCTGTGAAAGTGTATGTTTACCAATTTTTAGAAAAATGTTTTAAAAAATGCAGGATGTGCTACGTCACACAGGCGACCACTTACGTTCTCTGCGCGATACCAAAGTCTGCTCGGGCGGGCTTCTGTAACGAATTTCCGCGGCGCGGAGTTAATTACAGACGAACGGTCGTTCCTATTATTATTTAACGAGCATCAATCATTTCCGGCTCGGCCACGTCAATCTTTTATCGGTCATGTTCGAGCGCGCGGAATTTTTTCGCGGTGGGATGGCTGCGCGCTCGCCCTCGCACACTATTCAGCGCAAGAAAAACTGAAAGCTGCCCCGTTGTTCCGGTGGTTCATTGTTCCCCGGAGGTCTTCGTCTCTTTTCACCATCGAGCTTTCATCACGCGAATGACAATCATGACCGTGTCGGACACGAGCTTTCACGAGCCACCGAGCTTACTATTAAACCGTCCCATGATGGACGACACGCGGCGCGGCGTGGGCCCGGTTTAACTGCCTCTAAGGATTCGGATTAACGGAAACGAATATCGTTTTGATTAGCCCGCTCGTAAATAAAACTGCTTTCCCATGGTGGGGCCGGGATTTATCGAGCTCCGGTGGGCTCCACCGACGCCGAGTGTCATCCCACGGTGAACGTTTTTATAATTTACGAGACGATCAACATGGAGAACGATGTTCTTAAAATCACCGCGACCGTTCCCCTGCGGTTATTGCGTTTTAATACTGCCCTTCCACGAAACAATACTCGCGTCGCTTGTTTCTCTCTCTGGTCTTGACCCCTTGCACTCGGAACTAAATTCAGTCACTGCTGAAATGTTTATTATTAGACTGCGGATTTTATGCGTTTATAACAAAAATTGGTAGGTGTAATTTAGAATTGTAAACGTATTAGAAGAACTTAAACACATATTAGAAACATATATTCGTTTAAAGTTAAAATTATGTCTTTTTCTCGAAATTTCTCAAAGACTGTGCGTCTGGGAAAATTTAAAGGCAGATTCAGCGCAAAAAACTCGCATAGTGAAAATCGAAACGACAAAAATAAGTTGAAATTTGTTGGACAGTGTTGTAATACTTCTTTGACGGTTTAGTTATACTATTGAGTAATATTCGTTGAATATTAGGCTTAATGATGAGTGATGGATAGAACGACCTTGACCACTGCAGATTGTTCTTTGCGCAGCGGTTGAGGTTAATCAATTCATCTTTCTTCATTAAATTCGTCGGTGGAGTCTTCACCGCAGTTATAAAATGGTAGTTAAGGTACTATCACAGATACTATCTGATACTGTGTGACTGATGCTATCACAAAAATATGTAACAGACATTTCAACGTTCTTCTTCGCTGAATCGTGTCCAATTTTCCTAGTCAAAAAAGCTCAACGTATAAACTCCTATGTTTCGGATTAATTAAATTGCGTCGCACACTTACGAGAATTTCTATAACAACGTGAAACGACACTGACGAAGAAGGCTCGAAGAAGTTTCATTCTCGCGTTTCACTGCTCGCGTCTTCGACTTGAAACTTTCTATGCTCTTGAAAGCTCGAGAACTTTCGATGTATCTGAACGAGCACTGCATTTACCAATTTCTTGTTTCATTCTACTCGCAATCGCTATTTGCTAGGATCATTTTAACTTATCGTCTCTATAGTAATCTTCGTAATCACGGTGAGCTACCGTTTCAGTGACACCTACCGAAAAATTCAAGAACAATGTTCTGTTACCTACGTGATATATCTGAAAGCTTCAAGACGTATTATGAAATAACGCCATTATAATATTATAATATATAGTGCAGTGTTTCTTACGGCCCTAATTAATGATTCTTATCAGGAGATGAAGTCTCTTCTTGACGAAAATAATCTCTTTTTAAACACGACGGATCGTACCCTCAGCTTGATGTTAAGGAATGCCCTAACCTTTATAGACTGGGGGATCTTTATTCATTTATAGCAAAAAAAGAAAATTGAGTAGATAAAGTTCTAAATTGTTTTGAAATTTAAAAAATTGAAGATGTCAATTCGATTTCTTCTCTATTAAAATCATTAAGGAAAGAAATAACAGTGCAGTCTATTGATAAAAATACAGTAGAAATTACTCTTTTCTATTCTATCTATAATTAGTCTTTTTTTTTTTCTCAATAACTCTCAGATCTCTGTAATCAATGGATTTTAGAAGAGACTTAGTCTCCTGATAAAATCGCGAGTAATCTAAATAAATGGTCCTGTAATATTTTATTGACCAGTCAGAGTTTGTGTCCGGTCTGGTTAGCGTTAACTATCCGTAACTACTCGATTACTATTTACTTATAATTTAGTTAGGAACAGTTGCCCCACCCCGTATAAATGCGAGGATAATTGTCGGAACGGAGGTCTGCTTTTAATGAGGAAATCGAGCGAAAAGTGGAGGTCTTGATAACAATTTCAGGAGTGGTAAAAGGATAGCTATTAAGATATTAGGATTAGGGAAAAAGAATTGCGCCGGAGAAACTGAAGTTTCCTCGCTCCGTGTTCCGGTTCAGTAATCCGCATGAATGACCGATTCTTTCCCTCCATGCGAGGAAATGACGGCAATTACTGGCTCGGCTAGGACACTTGGAACCGGTGAAAATAATCGTCTTCCAAACGCTTGTTGTTGGAAAAGTCCGACATCAATTTCACGTGAAATACACGATCGAGAAATCCTCTCGTGGAGAGCACGAAACGGGAGATAAATTCTCGCGAGTTGGACTAACAAGCTTCATAGAGTAAACGATGAGGAAGCAGCGCCATAAATTCAAGTATCGCTCCAAAAAATCCATCGGAAGTCATTTATTCGATGAGACTGAAACGCGATTCATCACTTTCACCTCCTACAAATAGTATCAAAATGCGATTCCACCGAATATGGTACGACAAATGTCTCTCAAAGGTGACAATAAACAGTGATCTACTGCAACAAGTAGTTTCTAGTAACCAGGCTGCGCGTGTTGAGAATGTAGAGGAAGCAGAGTCGAGTCAAGTTTGATCTTTATGCATTAGAAGAATTTGAGAATATTATTCCATCGTTTTAGACCTATTAAAATGATTGATCGCAGAAATAAATTTTAATTTTTTCAATTGACTTGGAACATTTTCATTTCTCACAGCTGACTGGGAACATTTTCATTTTCGCAATTGATTTGGAACATTTTCATTCCTCACAATTGACTTGGAACATTTTCATTTTTCACAATTGACTGGGAACATTTTCATTTCTCCCGCAAAAATCCGTAAATAAAATGAACTTTTATCCCAACCAGTGAAGATGCGACCGAAAAACATTGAAGTGGAACCGTGTTTGTAGATTATCCGAAAACTCTCAGTGCTCGGAAATACCATATCTTCGGCAAAATTTCGATTTGCTCCGGATGGCGTTGTCTACGTTGATTCTTTCAATCCACGTCCGAGAGCAGTTCTTTTCTTATCCCAGCGAATTCAGCATCTGATATCGTCTGAGGATTTTCGTTGAGTTTCCCTCCGGTGCAACTTGCTCCCGCGAACCAGGGTGCAGATAATAATCATTCGAAACCGAATCAGACGAGTGTGCCACTACCTTGGATCTGTTCAACGGCTCGAAGCGAACGGTCTCGCCATATGTGATCGAACATTCTTGTCCTGTTCGTATCTGAAATTTAAACCCCTCCTACGAAAACTTAGCTAGTGAACGAGTGAACTGCGGGTCGTTATGCGAAATAGATATTTTATGCATTAAAATTCAAGAATTCGCCCTATCGACCTAGTGACGTCAGGATTACTGCGATTGTTCTAGAGTTTCTGAAAGAAGATATTAAAGTTAATCAAACAACTTTAATATTAAATTAAACAACACGTAATGGGCCCCGCGAAACCAAACAACTTTTGACCGAAACATTTCTTCCGATTTCAAAAACTGTAGAAGTTATTCAGGTGGCTTGTGACCCACCGTTTATAATCACGTATAAGGATACAGAAAAATGCGACTTTCGACTCAAAAGATCTGGCTACTGACCTTATTCATTGCCGGCAGCGGTCCATTCATCGACTGGGAAATCGGCAGGGGTGTTTTTTGCGAAACGGGGTGGTACGATGCATGTACACGTGCTCGTAATGAGTTTCAGAGCAACGTAAATTCGCCGGGAGCCGCAACGGCGCTCATTTCCCGTCGCCGGAAGTCGCTTCCATTTCTCGGCGTCGGCGTCGCGTCGCGTCGCGGCGAAAATCATAAAACAAGCATTCCCTCGGCTTTATACGTTCCCCGTGTCCCTGTCAGCCTTGATTTCCATTCCGTTCTCCCGTCCGCGGATAAATTTCAAAAACATTGCTCGCCCCCGACATTCATCGACGCGTACACAAGCGCCCCGTCCTTCGATTGCGGTTCCCGTCGAAAAATTTAACAACCTCGCGCACCCCTTACACACCACCCACCCCCTCGTCGTCCTTTGTAACATTTACAGCCAATTCCGCCGTGAATTTACTGCCGCGCTCCGGTGAACATTAAACATTAACGTCACGCGCAAAAACACAAATTGCACGGTTTACATTGTCCCGGAAGAGGCGTGGAGAATGAATACGCCCGTTCTGATAGGCCGCCGACGATCCTTTTTATCTTTTTTTGCCCCGCGGCGACTTGCTCTTCATTTCCAGGGAGGCGTCCGCCGGATTTTTCCGGCCGAGAATTACGCGGATAATGCGGCCAGGTTTCTGGCGCCACGCTGTTTCGCTCTTTCGCTCTATCGTTCGTTCTGGTAATTAATCCGTTCGTTCTGTTGTCCATTTTGGCGTTCAACTCGGTCCTTCTTTTGTTGCTTCTGGCGGTTAACTCTTCCATTATTTTACTCGTTTCGGCGTTTGGTCCTTTAATTCTCTTCTCCGGTTCAACATTCGAGTTGTTAATTCTCTTACCCGTTTTAGCAGTTAATTCTTTAATATTTTTATTCATTCAGCATTCAACCCTTTCAGCCTTTTATACATTTTACCACTTCATCCTTTAATTTCTCCATTCACTTTGGTATTAATACTTCAATTTTTTCACTCGTTTAACATTTAACCCGTTAATTCTTTTATCCATTTCAGCAGTTGATTTTTCCATTTTTTATTCATCTCAGCATTTTACTATAATTGAAGGAGAAAGGAGGGAAAGAAAGGAGATATTAAAACGTCGTTTATATTATACTTGAATATATAATCTTCGTAAAATGCCGTAAAGCTCCGTTGCCTATTAATAAATAAATGAAACGTGTTTCACCCTGTACAACGCGCAGATTCCGTTGCCATTCCTCATCGAGTCGATCAACGGACGAGACAGGAAGACGAAGCGAGAGGAACAAAGTTGCAGCAAGTCACGGACATGGTGATAACTGCTTTCCATTCGCGCAGTTCCCCGAGCAAAAGTCTGTTTTCGAGGATTCCATTAATTAATGTGTAACGTGTATCAGAGCGAGCAATCTAGTTATGCAACTATTTAGTTCGGGACCGGTGTACATAGTAGGAGTTCTCTCGATCCGAGGGACAGGGGACACGTCGAACGAGAGAAAACGCTATGCATGACCGTTGGGGGAATTTCGCTTCAAACTTTCACCGACACAATTCTCGACTTCGCATTGTTTCGCCCGAAGTTTAAAAGGTTCCTTTTTAAATGGCGAAATGTTGTTCGAGTTGTGCTGCGGACGACGCTTTTTTTACCCCGCGCGATTGCCACGCTTCGTTGATGAAATTTGCTTCCGTTTTCGTTTTTCTGTCCCGGCGAATTTAGGGGAATGAACACCGCGCTTCCAGCGCTGTTGCAATCGCGCGCGAGCGGCACGGTTTTTAGGGGAGTCTTGAAAACTCATTTTTATAATTACGATGCTGGTCCTTGTGCATTTGCGAAGAAAAGAGCATTAGCATTCTTAATTTACTTTTATCACATATTTTAGAATTTGGCCAAACTAGTTTTCCCCTTCGCGGTTTCTTATGAAGATCGAAATAATAGTAGGAACAGTAGGAAGCTATTTACATTGAAAAATATTTAAATGGCTTAG
Organism: Lasioglossum malachurum; assembly: GCA_028455605.1. Lineage (NCBI taxonomy): Eukaryota > Metazoa > Arthropoda > Insecta > Hymenoptera > Halictidae > Lasioglossum > Lasioglossum malachurum. The sequence goes on along the minus strand of CM052312.1, from coordinate 8,314,470 downwards.
TGGCTTTTCGAGCATCGCATTAAAAAATACATGATTTCAGTTAAAAATGACAGGTGAAAACAATCAAGTTAATATTGCAGGCAAAAATCAGGATGGTAAATTATTATTATATTGTTGTCGTTTGATCGACTACAGTTGAAAGTTCGGTGGACGGTTGTTCGAGTAACAGGAACTCGAGTCGCGAGTTCGGATATTAGGATTCGAGCATTAATTTGATCGCACGAGCACGAACGGAATTCCAGCGTGCTGTTATCTCGCGGCTTCCGCTTCCGGTTACCGAGGAACTTGGCTGCCGGAGGAATTTCGAATTTCCAACTGAAGGAAGATTGGAAAATATGACGGTTTCCGTTCGCGTTGGTTATGGTCGGAGATCTAAACGACAATTATTCCGAGCGAGTATTCAATAAAAAGGAGCATGCACGCGCTGGAAACGTTAATAGCACGCTCGCTCCTGTATCCCGTTTCAGGTCACGATTTTCACGCGATATAATAAGTTGAGTTAGGATTATGCCGCCAGCAGGAACATGACCCGCAGGCCAACTCGTGGTCATCTTATTTGCAAGATCACGACCCGAACCCCAATTTAGGGTAACGTTCTGAGCCAGGGACCAACACTCAAATCACGTGACAGCCCAGATTGCCCTAACCCGCACCGATTTCCATAATACAACCGACCTCTGCCAAGCATTAGAGTGCTTGTACCAAAATCACCTCGCGAGACGACTCGCCGCGACCACTGCGACCATAATATCGGGATACATGACTATGTTATTCGATCGGATAGTACTGCGAGCTTTTCTCCTACGATAACAATTCGATTTCGGATTTTTGTGTAGGATAAAAGTTGTCTGAATTAATTGCAGGATACAGGAATTATATAGACATCTATTTCTATCCTTAATAATTTTATTGAGTTGAATAGGACAGAACGTTTTCAAAATTTTTAAGTGGTTTTACTGCGTTCCGTTCGATCGATTCATAAATGCATCAAATCTGCAGTCTAGTAATAATTGATAAATTAATAAAAATATTGTTTAATAGGATATTAACACAGGATTAATGCTGAAAGACAATAATAGAATATTAATCCGCGTTGCAGCTGGCTTTTCCCTTTATCTAGAGTCCGGATATAAACTACCGACATTAAGCAGGATATCGCAACGACCGAGGCTTTAAGATCGTAATTTCAATGTTTTGTTCCTGAGCAATAAATAACCAGAAGGCGAGCCGGACGGTTAACAGTAACGACACGCGCAGTTCTTGCGGCCATCTTGCGGCTTCCGTTTTGCACTGAATTCGCCGTGGAAAAAACCGACGGGTAATTATTAATTAAACGAATGGATTTTGCAGCTTTAGAAATGGTTTGTAGCTGTTGGTAATCTCGAAAATCAATTTCTTCTTTAATAATTGTGATTCTTATTATTCTTCTTATTATTTTTAGTGTTTTAAATTTCACCTAATTTTTCTCAGTATACAACATTTTTAAATCGAAATTGAATACATAAAGCAAAACATTTCGAATACTTAGCTGGATTTATTTTTATTAAAAAGATATTTCAGCGACAGGAAATATAGTTGAATAAACGAATTGGAATAAACTGTTTCGAGTGTGTGGATATCGATGATCAAAATGGATTACTAGAAATTCCGACGTAGTTAAAATTATTCGTCTTGCTGGAAATTTTGATGCGCAGGAAGATAAATCGACAGCAGCGACGGATAATAATAATTGATTATCTGATTTCCTAATTACCGATCACTGTAGTGCAATAGACCTGGCGGTTCCACATCGATCCATTCGGGAAAGGCAATTTAATGCAGACAGCCGTGCAGTTGTTCGAGAAGATGGTAAATCTCGTTACGGACGTCACCGGACCGGCTAAATTACGACAGCTTCATTAGATCGAGATAAGTTTGATTAACACGCCTCTTCCACTGAAATATGGCTGCTGTGTCTCGACGCGAAACCGCGGAAAAGATGGGAAATTACCGGTCAGAAGAATTTTCACCGAGTACATTAGCCTTTCCCCATTTTTCCTCTCTCGCCCGCATTTATCCGATTTTATCAATACTCGATCCCAGTGAACAGACTGTCACCGAATCTTAATTCTCATTGAGAATTCAGCGAAAGTGTTGAATAAAAATGCGACAAAAATAATGGGGAAAATATTGTACGTACCGCTAGACGATTTATTCCAAATCGCGGATTCATCCCTTGCACTTATACTCAGTACGTCGCCCCGTTCATGCTTTAAATAGACCATTTGCACAATCCGCTTTACGAGCCAGCCACGCTCATTATGGCAAAGCCGCGGGCCGAATTCCGTCAGACAAACAAGCGTGTAAAATCCATTTGTACACCGGGTGTGGCGATCTGGGATTCGATCGTGACGCACGATCGATTCGGAAAGTCCTTCTGCAAATTCCGCCATTCGCGTCATTATTAAACACGCGCACCGAAACAAACAATCACCTTTCGTTTGTAAAAGAATTCTCCTCGATCCCCTACATTTCATTTAAAATACAGTCACTCACGCAGCAGGTTCTAATATTTTCAACACACGATATTATTAAAAATGTAAAAATATGGATAGATGCATTCACACACTTCCTATTGGGTATAAGTAGAATTAACGCTATATAGTCAGACATGATAACTGGATCCCTTTAAAAACACAAATGTTGAAACTTTTGGTCTTTTTTCGTTCTTTAAAAATTGATTATGATATTAAAATACCGCGGGTCCATATGCAAAATAAAAAATCAATTTCTTTTCTTAATCGTTTCAATTCAACATATTCCATTCTATTAAGAGAATATAATGAACGGTGTCGAAGATAAGAATTGATATTTCCGAGCATAATCCGGCAATGCACGTATCAACGATAAATAGCGGAAATTAATGAGTCGATTCTTGTTAGCCGGCACCGCCCTACATTATTTCTTAATAAACCTGTCAAAATCAGTACTCGTATTTCGATTACCTCTGATCGAGAAGTGATAACCGATGATCGCGTTAATGATGAGACTGTTAGGCTCGTAATGCTCGTTGGCATCAGATTTGGTTTCGATTTCCATCAGTGATTTATTCGCGGTATTGAATTGCTCTGGGCAAACGAGGAAACAGATATATACGAAAATTTGGCGTTTCTCCGATAAAGATGCTTCGAAGATAGACAGTTCAAATTTTGCCAATTAGCAGAGGTTTTCGGAGTAGGTTAGAACTCAAATTCGAACTTCGCGGACACCATGAATATTCAAAAGCCCTCGTCAACCTTTGACACGAATATTATACGACAGGAAATTACTATTTGATTCCCTAGCTGTTCTCTTGCATTGACAGTAACATGGTACTAACCTCCATTTCAATTTCTGTATTATTTTCTGATGTTAAGGAAAAAGTTCAAAGAGGAATCAAGTCAAAGAAAGATTCTAAGCAGCTTGACATATGCTGGAGAATACATTCTTCAAGCTTTTCCTTCAACACTTTTGTTGAAAAAAAACTCTAATAATGATTATAAAAATGTCAATCAATAATTTCAGGGATCATATAGTAGTTCCCGTTACTATTCTCGCCGCAAAGTTCAGCAGTGATGTCAAAAATTCAATAACATAAATCGATAGCTGCGAAAAGTCTAAAGATAGGTGATAGTCTACAGACGTAAACAATTTCCAATAAAGTGACTCAATAAAGAAAAATCGATACTTCTGGCCTCTCTTATTGCTTCAGTCGAAATTTGCATCCGTCGAATTTCTCCGCTCTGCAAGAAAATTAATTTGACTCCCAGATGAATTTGCGAATATTTACCTGAATGGTGCACTTCGCTTCAGGAGAAGGAAGAGCAATCAGAAATTACAATTCACTTCCATCTAGTCAGATGCTCCTCGTCAAAACGAATTCGCATGTTAAAAACGTCTTAAAAATGTTCAATGAAGACAAAAAAATATACTGTCCTATTTGGGAGAATCTAAAGAGTCATTCTATGGGAAATTTATTGATTTCAATGTTGAAAGATTTCAAACTTAAAAATGTGGCTTGTTAAAATTAAATTTTCGTGAAAAGCTTACCCTCTTCTGCCAGTTCCGAATTAGTCACGTGACATTGTGATGCATGCACGGCAGTGGCGGAGCGTGTCTCATGGCGGAAGCGTGGGGGAATAGTGTAGTAGAAGGGGAAGGTAGAGTGTGGACACTTAATCTGGCGATTCTGCCACAGCAATCTGGATATTCGCGTTCCGCGACTAAAACGTGACGACAGTATAGCTGTTAGCAGCGTGGAACGAGGCGGGCGTTCTCTTGGAGCACCATAAAGAATCTCGGGTACAGGAGGAAACGCGTGAAATTTTGCTCCATTTTCCGGCGGGACCCGGACAATCATGGATTTCAGGCAGCAATCGTCGGATTGTCCATCCCGTTGCGACAAATTACAGTTTCCGGGTCGCGGGCCGCCAACAAGACTACAATGAACGTGACAGAGATTATTGCACGGTGATGGCCACAGCACGGCGAGGCATTTGGCCCGAAAAGTCGGAAAAAACTATTTTAGCTTTATTTATGGGTGTAATTTAGATGATAACGAATTGAAATCTGTGTGAAAGTGCTCTGTATACCTACTTGAAATGCTTCTGCCATTTCTCTTTAAATGCCTTGACTTTGGATGAAGTTCGCGGGAGTACGAATAAAGAAAAAAGCAATACTTATTCTTCAGATTTTTAACTACGTCAAACAGCAAAAATTGTACGACTTACGGAAAATTTTGAAATTGACTTTTTCCGACTTCCCAGGCCAAATACCCGACTGTGTGCCGACAAGGCGTTCATGTTCGCAGCAGAATTGTCGAAAAAGCTGTCGCGCTGCCGTTGATTCCCCATTGAAACCCGCAGTTTCCGCGATGGCGGTAGGAAGAAGGTATCGTCGACCGGGGCTGGTTTGATACGCGGAACTAGAATAAACGTTCCATTCCGTGGAATCGTTGGTCCTGGACGCCGCGCCGCGCCGCGCCGGAAGTTCGATGGGAACGCGCACAGCAAACAGTCGCGTTTCGCCGATAGCGGCGAGCGTTGTTCAAGTTACACGGGGAACGATATTTCCCCGTGGATGATATACGAAGACCGATGCTCGGGAACGAAAGTTACAACGCGGAGGAACGTCGTCTGATATACGACGGAAGTTTTACCGGAACCGGGAACGGGCTGCCGCCCTCTTCCCTCCCACTTTCTTTCGCGAAAGTATTAACGTGTAAAAGTACTCCCGCCCTCGCTCCCTCGGGCACGAGTGCCGAGCAGATGAAACGGTTTCATTAAACATAGCAGGATGAGCATGGTCCAGTGGCTCGCACGACAATTTTTATTGATATCGTGTGCGAAACAATGCTTTTACTATTTTGAGCTCCGACGTTTGTAGCCCTTCACGAGATTAATTCAACGATATAATCATCCAAGGTGATTCAACGTCGTTTAAGGTCATAAACGTAGAGGAGGATGAAAAATATAAATTCACTGTGAACGATTAAAGTTATCATTCTCTTTCTCGGTTGTTAATTACGATATTAAGATGATAAGAAACGAAAATAGTTAAACTTACCTCTTGCATTTCATATATGTATTTTTTTCGCACTTGTGATAAAATTATGAAGGGTAGAAAAAAATAATTCATTTTTTGTTTTCGGGGTTGCACGTAACCCTTTGAGTGACACCTACCAAGAAATTCGAGAACAACGTTCTCTTACCTGTCCTGGATGAATGATTGGGAAAATAGAAGTATGGACGTCTCGAACTCATTATTCTCGATACACGCAAACTAAAATTCCATAATATGGAGAACGGAGAAGATGGTCGACGAAAATTCCACTCTTCGGTTCCACGTTCAAGCCGGCACACAATTCGAGCGTTCCTTTATTAAGATGTCACTTGCTTAACGTCGCTGAAAGCTCGACGGGCAGATCGCAAAACTTCAAAGGGTAATGCAATACCCTCGCATTACATCTCCTGCTTGATTCTGTTTCTATGTCGTCTGCCGACGTTATTACCTTGGCTTCAGCGTATCCATCTTCAGATATCACCGTAAGAATCTCTTTTGCCCTCACAACAATCATCTGGGAGAGGTTCCAACCTCCGTGCTCGGCCGACCAATACGCGCTGAAAGTTCTGAGGAATTTGGAAATTCGCCGAGTCTTCGTACTAATGTAATCGTTTAATAATCTGATCATTTAATAACCTAATCATTTAATCATTATCTAGTAACCATTTGAATTGGTGGCTGGAGCAACGTCGGATGTGAGATTTCCTCAAGATTTATTTACTTTACAGGAGAGCAGGATACGATGGGAGAACAATGAAAGCTAAAATAGATCTTAAGGAAATCTCACTTGAACCGACAATTATCGTTCCTAATCGGGAAAAAGAGGGTTCGCGACTTGTGTGAACATTGCGAAAATATGGACCCGCAGTTAGTGGTTTATTGTAGTACTCCAATCAAGAAAATGATTTGAAAGCCTAGTGGCGGCTGCCACTGTGCCAGGAGTAGCTCGCGTTCGCTGAAAACGAATCGAGGGCCCAACGACGAACGCCCGAATGGAACAATAACAGCAAACTAGGTTTCTCGTATCATCAGAAACATCAGCGGCCACTCTATGCTCTGCAGGAACTTGCTCGTCAGTGCTCGGCGCATGAACGATGGAACATTTCGCTGATAACTAAGCTGGAATTAGAAGGAATGGCCCATATCGACACGGTTCATTCTTCCAGAGACGAAATTTCTAATCTCCCCGTATCCCAAATTGCTTCATTTTTTCGTATTGTCGCAATTTGGTCTTGGCTCCCGAGATACTCGCGATAAATGTTCGCCTTCACTAATATTTCGGATAAGTTCAGATATTCTAGAAGATACAATTCTACTTTTAATATTCGCCGAAGATTTTCGATTTTTCGCAGATTTCTGCGAATCGTTTTCTCAAGGTGACTTCGGGGTTATGTAATTTTCAACTGCACTGTTACCATAGTACTTCACTAACAATAAATACACTCTTCCAGGTGTAGTTTAAGCCCTCTCTTAGAAAAACTCTTACCGGAACACATCGAAAACTTTCGAAGTGATTTCGCGGTGGCGAACGAGGTCTGCGATGGGTGACCATTAGCGAGCAGAAGTAAACCGGTAATCCCATCGCGTAAGATGACACGCAATGGCCGCATGGGGGTCAGTGCCGCGCAATTTCACCGGGCCCGGTTTCCCGAAGAGCTGGAGACGCGACAGACAATAACGCCGCTGCAATTATCGTAACATCAATTAGCCGGGCGAATTGACAGCGACGCGACCGTTTCCCGTGCAGGTAGCTGACGTAATTCGAGACCCCCGCGGCGCGGCGCAGCGTTGCACTCGCCGGAAGTGCCGGCGCGTCGTCCGCGCGAATTCCATCGACAGCCAGCTAACGTGCCACCGCCATCGACGTTACGTACCGGCACAGCGCGGAGGTTTGATATTTACGGTGGCCTGGGCCGATATTCCGCCGAACAAACGTCCAGACCGCTGTCATCCGCCTGATTTAATGGAGTATGGCCGCCCACGATGCTCCAGAGACATTTCGACGTGTTTTTTGAGCCTTGCGACCGGCCATCTCCAGCATAGAGCACACACTCGCCCCGGAAAGCCCCTAGCAGCATTTATGGTTTAGCCTTTTGCAATGTTATTCTGATCTTCTCTTTTAAAAGGTTATTTTTACAGTATATCACACAAATAGTACACATAAAAAAGAAGACAAAAAGAAAACCCGAACTCTCTGCTGCGTAGTAATCTGTCATTATGGACATTTTTAAGACGTTTCTAACATGCCAATTCTTTTGGACGAGGAGAAACCAACTAGGTGATTGTTCTTCCTTCCTGAAGTGAAGTGCACCATTCAGGCAAATATTCGCAAATTCATCTGGAAGTCAAATTAACTCGACGGATGCAAATTTTGACTGATCCAATAAGAGAGACCAGAAGTATTGATTTTTCTTTATTGGAAACTGTTTACGTCTTTAGACTATCAGCGTCACAATGTCACGCGACTGATTCGGCACTGGCAGAGAGGGAAGGTAACTTTTTCCCTTAATCTGGCAACTCTGGCGTTCCCTGATTTAGAATTTCACGATCGAGTATCAAAGAGAAAGCGTGATGCTCAAAGAAGTTTGGCAATTGTAAAATGATTTGTGACTAAAATAACAACCTTATAGAGACAGAAACGGACAAAAAGGACGAACAGGCTGGAAGACACGAGACGTCGCATCTGGAACGTCTTTTCCCCGTGCGTAAAATATGAGGCAGCCGTGTCGTAATGTAAGGAGTAGTAGATTTTATAGCGTCACGTTGTAAGGAAAATTGTTCTCTCTATCGAACCATTATAAAGCAAATTTTTCTCAGCAATATAACTCTCGTATTTTTCAATCTGTAGAGATTTATCGTGGAGCCTCCATATGTGTCACATGCAGCTTGCCTTTTTGTTAGTATCACATACATACATTCGCTGGCTCGCTTTGAATGACGCTGTAATGGTCCTTTTAATAGACTGCTCCATACGATGCGATCGAAAAAGTTGTTTTACATGCGACGACCAAGCTGAGAAGATTAAATTTTATTGCAAATCTGGAGTTTCATGTATTCATTCTCAGAGCCCATTTGCGTCTCACCCGTTTTCGTCGTAATCAAATTGAAATGACATAGATATTGTGTTAATTTTTTTAAAAAGTGCATAGAGGAACAATTTTTCGACCGTGAACATATTTTATACGACAGTTTCGTCCACGCGTATTCTTCTCCTTCTCGTTCCACCGTCCTGCAACTTTCCGATCCGGCATCCTTGTTTATATCTCCGCGTGTCGCCGCCATTTCTCATTCACCATACACTCCCACGCCTGTTCCTAAACTCCCTATTGCGCTTTCACACCCTCTTCTCGGTACTCCTCTTTGTTTTCCTCGGAAGTCTGTCGAAGACAAGCCGCGAGTGAAAGAACGTGGAGAATGTGTCAACGTGTACAAGAAAAAGAAGAACTCCCATTGAATTCTGTTTTTCGATTGTCGTTCATCTTTTCCTCTTGAATAAATTTGCCGATTATTGTAGATATTTGTGACCTCGTAATTATAATTCTATCAACGAATATAGAGCTTACTCTGTTTCGGAGAGACATTTCATAGTGGTCAAAAATCTCCTCTAGGTGGGCCTGCTTCGGAGATTTCAAGGTGACTCTCCTATTTCACACAGAAGTCAACGACCTATAACATAATCGCCTTCCGAGGTCATTTAGTGCCACGTCCACCGAGAGAAGATTCGTGACCACGATGAGATGCGTCCCTGGAACAGAGCACGTTTAATTTGAAACATTCTTTACGACTATAGTTTGGGAAATAATTGCATACGAATTTCAGCGTGTTACTTGAAAATGGTGTAAAACAAGGTTGAATGCAGTGACACTTTACGGCTCGAATCTTTTGTTTCCACAGAGTGGAGAAAAATGGCCGGTTCTCGCCTTTGAACCGGCGCGCGAGTTTTTAATTATCGCGAGAAGCGATCGTGCCGCCATAAATCCGTCGTAGACGCAGCCGTCGCTTCTACGATAACAGCTCGAGCACGGGTAGCAAAGCCTGATAAGCCGGTGGACCGTTGGCCGATAGCCAGTAATTCGTGTAAACGGTTGCTTTCGCAAAATATTGAAGAATCGCCGGCGAACAGGACGAGATCCATAGCTGCTGCGGACACCGGTCGAGCGTCTAGCGAACGGATGAAAGATGCATGAGGGTTCCTCTCACGCATCTGTTGAAATATGTTGGCGGAAATCCAAGTGGCTTTACTCGAACGCCGCCGCGCCACGCCGGTTTGATGCACGGCAATGTATTACCGGCCCGTCGGACCCCTTTGATACAGTTAAAACTCCCATGACATGTTTACGGCCGTCGTTCTCGCAGATAACGGCGCGCCTCTCGTTTCTTCCTTCCCTCGTGCACGTAAAATCGCCGTGTCTGATGCTTTATCTTAACAGACGCGATCGAAACGCGCGCACCGAGCCGTGAACCCCGCGACAAAACAATTATCGCGGTGCTATGATAGACGAGAACGAGAATTCACGCCGCTCGATCGAATAAACAGGGAATTTTCGTTGACGACGCCTAGCGTCGTGTGCGCAGCAGGGTGGACCTTATCTTTCAACTATGAAATTTTGAACACGCTGCCCCCTAAAATTGTTCTATTTCATGAAAAAATAATATATCTAGAGGGAAGACGTGGCACATCGAATGCGAAGTCTTGAAATAGATCTAACTGCACGCTAAATGCAAAGAGTACGCTGCAAATTCAAATTCGAACAAGCTATAATTTACTTTGTGCGAATTGAGATTATTTCGTGTTAATTGGCCTGTCTAATTTCCCGCCAACCAGTCCGTTTTCGCGAAGCGTAATGCCGGCGAGAACGACGCGTTCTAATTGGAGTAATAACTCTAACTCGCCCACCCCAAATCAGCTGAATGGCGAAGACAATTATATTCTTTAAAAATATGCTTATTTAGAGATCGCTTTGCATTATCACAAGATGAAGACAATGGAACACGTCAGGTTTGAATTTTCGTCAGTAAATTGTTTTTACGAGCCAGTAAATTGTATTTGCCAAGTTATTTGGCAAAAATGTCTGAAATAGCTAGGACAGAGATATTCTTATCTACTTTTTTTATTTAAATTCTATTCAACCCTTAAGTGTTCATGTAACTATTTGTGGAATTTTTTCAAAATATTTGACGCGATTGAGCAAAGAATCGTGATACGTTGTAAACGCAATTTTCATCGAGTAACCCAGTTTTGGCTATCCTGAAAAAATTTGTCTCCGTCGCCCCCGACATCATTCTTCTCCTTTATCTCGCGACCTCTCACTTCTTTTATCGTTCCCCACGCGTTAAGACCGACGCGATTACCACTTGATTCTTCAGATTCGAGAAGGGCTCCGATTCAGACCGTATCTGGTGCACGAGGAGGGTTTTCGACACCCCTTGTAGTCGTTTATTACTACATAGATCTGTCGACGGAATTCTTATTCGCACAGAACCTCTGATTTTATTCAGTTATTCATTTACACGCTCGCAACCCCAGTATTTATCAGATGTACGAATTCGTGGCTTTTGCAATGAATTAATTGCAGTCTTATTTGAAATTCAAAGCGTTTACCCATTGTAGTAAAGAATTAATCATTATTCGTAAGATCTGAGTCAGCGTTGGCCACACATTTCAAATAATTAATTATTTGTACTCTACATAGATAATAAAGAGTTTATTTTTATTTCGAAAAGTTTCGAGTTTAAATAATAAATCATTCCACCCGAAGAAGAGGTTATCGAAGCGACTAAATTAATCGTTAAAGTCTCTGGAATTTTGATCACACCGAAAGACAAAATTGAAGAAACAAAAATAGCTATTTGGCTGACCCATTTTATTCAAGACTGCGTAAATTTTTGACATTCCACGAACACGTGAACTGTCAATATTAATCCATTATTGAACAGCATTCTGATATTTCCCACTTCGGTATTTCGAAATGAATAACTGCACTCGTCGGAAGGCGAGTTCACGAACGAAAACACACTACCGGGAATTGCAAAAACGTGGCATTATTTACAGTGGAGGCAAGAAAATATGAAACTCTCTCGCATACCGTGCATTCTCGGGAGAGAGAGAGAGAGAGAGAGAGAGAGAGAGAGAGAGAGAGAGAGAGAGAGAGCCGACGCGAGAGAGTCCTTCGAATAATTAAAAAAATCCGAATTGTTTTCGACGTGACAACTTCCAGGGGTGTCGGACCGACAAATTCCGATTTTTTTTTCCTTTTTTTCCAAGCGTTCTGCCTGTAAAAGTGGACGACAGTGTCACAGCTGCTCCGACATCCCGCTCTGGATTTTCTGCATTTTTCTGAAGCGCGAGGAAAGTGAATTTATGGCGTGTTCCATCAGCGAGCGAAGAATTCGACGGTAACGAGAGCGAAGCAACGCTTTGTCAAATTATTCGTCTTCTTAGTTCTTGCTCGCTAATTCGCCGGATCGTTCAGGTCACCAGTAATTTCCGAAAATCCTCTGCACCGTTTCGCAATTGTGATTTCGAGCAATTTTTTTCTCTGAACATAGCTAAACCATGGAACAGGCTCTGCATTTATAACGTGTATTTTTTCGAACAATGATATGAAAATCCTAACTTTTACATTGTTACAATTTTCCTTCAATTTAACTCGGAATTTCTGCGATCACAGCGGAACAGCCGAAGTTGTAAAAGTTTTCAATAATGGGTAAAACACTTTCGTTAATTGATTCCCACAGTGTCTCAATTTATTCTTCATTTAACCACGGTTAATTTAACTTCGCAAACGGAGTAATCTCTTCTATGATTATAGCTCGATGACAGAACTTTATCTACACGAGCGTACGAAAGTTTAAATTAAATGTCGAAATATATGCGCGCTAATTAAACTGCACGGAGATACGTTTCATTTTTATTTTAAACGGATTGAACTTAATGTCGGTCCTTCGTTTAGATAAATTGAATTAATTCCATTCGGCACGTGGAATATGTTTCGTGGCTGTAGCAAGAATACAGGTTGTTTTCTGCGTTTATGATCTTGACAATGATATGAATTATGGATCTATCTGATATCAATATTGTCGCGTAACAAATTAAAATTAAATGTTAATCATCTCGATAAATAATGAGTATCGTCAGAAACGCTCGGACATGGGTCCGCTTATTGTTGCTCTAGATACACCGCTGTGACCTCTCGTTAGATAAATGAAAATGAATCAGATTTGGAACATGGAATACCTTCTAGTTTCAAGTCCTAGTTTCAATGAAATGTTGGAGTTTATTGTTTTATTCCGAGCGAGTAACGAACATTCACGAACGATGAAGCCGTTTATTAGAAAATCTCGAGGCGCGCATGTGCACACAATAATGTCCCTAGGTGATACAGGAAATAATTTTGTAGTTGCCGGTCGGATAACTTCGTTACTCTAACTACGTCTACAATGTTATATACCGCAGGAAATATGCGGAGAAGTTCTGCCCGTGTCAACTGAAATTCTAACGAACTGTGTCACGCGTAGACCAGCGATGTCTGTTCATAATCGATCTGTCGATAGAGCGCGCGATAAATTCCAATTAATTGTACAGCGTAGACAACAATATGAAGACTCGTTCATGTACATCGAAATTAATGGCAGTTGATGCTCGGATTCGTTATTTTTCCGAAAAGCAGATAAACAGGAGAAAATTACATTAAAAACTGAGAGCTCGATATATTTTCTGACGTTTGGGATTCTTCTCTGTATGCGAATGTTACGATGTAATTACCTTTTAAACAAAGCCGCCTTTCATTTGCAAATAAAATTAGCGTGTACTTATTATTATTACGCAACGGTCAACATATTTTAAATACGGAATTTAAAATAGAGAGTAATTTTTATCTCTTCCGTACCGTTCTGGAAATTAGGACATTCATAAATACAAGAATTAATTTGGATCACAGCTGACACGTTTGCATATTTCATCAAGAAAAATTATAATCAAAAGTAGGTCTGCCGTTGCATCAAACTGACCTCAACCGACCAAATTAAGCCGTGAAAGTTAAAAAAATCGAGCTCTCCAAGATAAGCCTGCTAAATATATTTAAATTTAAATTCACACATTTTTATCTCGAGTTGTTATAACAAGCAACAAAAACGGGTGAGATGATTAAGGGAACAGCAGGTTTAATTTGGCGCGCGCATAAAATGAAAATATCAAGTGGCTCACAACATGGTTTTTCACTCTAAGCACAACAGGGACGGTTTCTAAATAGGTCTGGGACAAACTAGCAGCGCAACCGTAAAAGGAACGCTGCCTTCGCGAGAAGAATTAAGCCGACGATGAGCATTGAAATTTTTCCACACAAAGCTCGAGCCACGGTCCAAGCCGGAGGGCAGTACTTTGCATGACAAAATCATTCGAAAATGTAGAACAGAATTTTGTTCGTAGCTCGCTTCGTTAGTGAAAAAATTGTGTCGGAATTTCGGCGGGTCTGTTCATTACCGTTTCTACTGTTTGCCAGGACATTTTATATTCGCGACTATTTCATTTTAGCGGAACAATCATTTTAGTGGAACAATCATTTAATGCAACTATTCATTGCGTGGACCAATAAATTATTCACTGTTCCAAGATGAAGAAAGACGTACAGTGGATCCGGAAAGTATTTAAATATTGTGTTTCACCGTAAAGAATGCTGAAGAAGCGACATGCGATTGAAAGGGTCTATCGAAACGGAAGGAGGTGCAGCCGAACATTTTGCAGGGCACGTATTCCGTCGCGAATAAATATTTATAATGCATAAAATATTCTCAACGGCGTCCAAGGTTTTTCTTGGTTGGCGGAAATTGGATGAATTCGGGACACGGGTTTTTCTGTTCCCAGCAGCCTCCGATGATGTTCGGCTCTCTCCCTCTCTCGAGGGATGACCGGTTCAAAACGATTCGTTGTTTTATCGATTAGTTTCGTTGCGAGTCGGACTGGGAACGAGCGACCGGAAAGCGGATTTCCGTGAAAGTTTGCATTGCTAATTCGCGGTTCACGCTAATTCGACGACTGGAAAATCATGCTCGTTAAACAGTCTCTCGGTGTAAACGTTCGGGTCTAGCAGTGTGTATCGCCGGGGGTTTCGTTATGCGGAAACGGGTTTGACATTCCCGACAGCAGGGCAAATTTCTGCGGAGAGCTTACGTCACTAATTTGCGGCGGACAATCGCGGAATCGTGTTCATTAAAATATCTATACGAACGACGTCCTTACTGATGTAGGAACGCCGGGGAACACTAACAATCGTGTCGCGATAATCTTCGACGTTCATCTGTTGCGCTTCCGATTGATAAAATCCCTGATAATTAAGGCTGATAATTAGACAGCGGATTCTATGCAAAAATATTAGAAGAATTTAACACTATTGTTTTCAATTTATTAAATATATTAACCCTCTTAGAGATAGATTATTTAGTAAGTAATCTATTGCCCAGATTATTTAATAATGCAAACACAATATTATGAATAATATTGTAATAATATTTAATATCATGAATAATATTGTCTGCATTATTAAATGTGTTGGTATTTAATAAGTTACTAAACATTTAATAATCGTACGAGGTACTTTATATAAAAATTTCATATCCATAAAACGAAAAAATCACGTACAATGAAATTATTCTAGGTCGGAAGAAATGTTTAAATATCAAGTTAAAATAGCTCCGACTGCAAAGGGTTAATATGGTATTTATGAAGGAAATACTGCTGGAAAGGATCCGCTGTCTACTGATAATCAATTTGTGATGACCGTAGCTCCTCAAAATATTTGTCTTCGTGGTAATACATATCCTGAAAGTGCGTCTGAGGAACAGGTGTACCGAAAACTGAAGCTGGAAAGTAGCATCAACGGTAGCAGATTGAACCTTTTCGCTGCCAGAGGAGGACCCTTGATCGCGTCTAATCTGCTCCATTCAGCGTCGAGTGGAACGATTCGTGCGTAAGCATGAGCGTGAGTTAGGGTACGTTTACGTTGAGCTGCGATAAACGATCAGAGCGAATCATAGAATACATTTCACTGCTTTATAATGGAGGTCTTTGCGTCGAAGCAGCGAGCAGAGCAACGCGTACCTAACGAGCAGCAATACGTTACTTTCGCTTCGCCATTTTCTTCTGGAGAAATCGATTAAATCTGATTAAATAAAATTAAATACCGGTTCTACTTCTTGCATACAGGGTGGGACACCGAAGACAAGCCACGCGAATAACATCTATCTTTTTTGAGATAGGAAGAACAGTTTCAAACAAAAGTTGTTTGGGTTCTATCTAAAAAAATTTAGAAACTATTCAGGTGGCTCATCTTATGGGTGACTCATTCTGTATCCACTTGAATGCTCCCCATTATAAGCACAACAAAGTAAGAAATTTTAGCAGCGTTTATCACTAGACTGCGGATCTTTATGCAAAATAACAGGAGCCAGATAAAAATTGTATTCTTCCTTTAATTATCCTACTAAGCTGAAACTAACGATGTCCTTAAATATTTTTAAGACGTCCACCGTTTTAGATTGTACGTGCCCATTTTTGTCGTAAATGCATAAAATCCGCTGTCTATTCATCACCATTCTGTTCAACGCTCTCATCAGCTTTCATCGCAGCTGCAACATAAGCGCGCCGTCGCCGCTTCCGATTCGTCATCGGTGATTCCCGAGGCAAATGGAAGGCGAGAAGGGAAAAGAGACAGGCAGGTAGAGAGTTAGAGAGCGAGAGAGAGGCAGGCGGGAAATGATTTGTCAACGGTGCGCACCGTTTGTAAACATTAAGAGCGGATTTGGTCCGCGTGACGGTTCGCCGGCGTCGAATCGATTCATTTACTCACCGTCGTCGAGGCGCTGGAACTCCGGTGCTGTATTGGAGGGCTGCCATGGGTCGCGTGTATGTCGGAGCTTAATTGACGGTTTTCGGGGACCTGGTGGTGGTGCTGAACCGTTGGCTGTATGTCGAGATAGCAATGAGCCTCCAAGTGGCTCTGCGCCCTCCTCTCCTCAAGCACTATCTTGCGCGCCGCGCAGAATATCTTGTAGTAGACCTGAAACCCAACGAATCTTCGCTAGAACACCATCCGTAGACGCTGGCTAATTCGTTTAGCTCTTACGACCTTGCGCTTCTATCTTTGTCTTCGTTCAAGCGCCGTTATTCGCGCGATCATTGTTCAACCGGCTACGAACTGCGGAACACGTGTGGCTCGAACGAGCCTGCTTCCGAGAAAAATTTCGAAAAGTTATTTTTCACTAATTTCCTATGTGTCGCTCGGTCTATGAAATTTCGAGGCTTGCGAGATATGCCAAGAAGGAAATTGATAAGACACCCCGGGTGCTCAGAACATATCTGTTCTTCTTTCTCTACAACGCCCGAAGAAAACCATACAAATGGTGGGAGTGGATCTGTAGTGGGATTTGCAAGAATCCTATTCGTTCTAGGGTCTGCGATTTTTCGTAATTCGGGGGAAATTCGAAGTGGTGGCGTACAGTGCCTACGTGACTAAAATCGGATAACGGTATTTCACCAAACAATAGAGAACACGTGCTTTGCAGCTGTGTGCATTTTCTTAGGTTGCCTGTCGGTCCTGGTCCTTTTTTATGATAACCGTAACGGCAACCTGCGACAACCCTAGCGTGGTCAGTTTTAGAATGGTTTAGAACGTTAACAATTAAGTTTCAACGTGTATCATTCATTCATAAGAAAACTGATACAAGTAAAAAAAAAAATAAGAAAATTTACAGGAGAATCAGGAATTCAGGAAAACAGGTTATTGCTACAATTCGATCGCTTCTCTCCGATGTGCAGCAATAATATAATTTATCTAAAAGCAGAGCGGGAGAATCTCTGGAGCTTGTACAATTCGGCGAAGCGTGGGAGTGAACGAACATAAGGGCTGAAGCATTCGTCTCTCTTTCACCGGTATTACACTGGAAGATTCTCCCCGTTCTCCCACGCGAGTAGAAATGACTAGCACTGGTCAGACAAACGACCCGGGCGGCTGCGCTCAGAAGCGAAAAACTGATACTCGGTTTGCATAGATAGATTAAATCGAGCCGTGTACCGCGGAGAATTCCGCGCGCAGTATAACGGAACCTACGTTTCCCACACATTTTTTTCGCCGGAGTAATTCAACATTCTTTGACCGATCCTCGAAATTTCCAGTTACACGGGGGCGAGGCAATCAGTAAAGTCCACAATTTCGTTTTTCCCTTTCGCCACGGCATTCTGCGTTCTCGATTGATTGGAGGTTTCGCGTGTGGTAAACACACCCATGAAAATAATTGGCGGGAGAGCAGAGGCCACCGTCTGGAAAATAAACGACAGACCGCGCGCGCCTCCTTGTGGCCGCACGAACGTTAACGTGAATTGACATAATAACAGCTAAATAATTGCTACACCGGCGAATCATCTTCGTTGATCGCCGCACCTCGCTTTTATCGCCGGCCGTTGCTTTAATTAACGCAATAAAATGTGACACCATCGCTCGCGCGCGAAAGAGAACACCACAAATTGCTGACGTATGTCTGCGGTGGGAAACATCCGTTGCAATTGCGAACGATTGTCCCGGATCCCACTGTGAATACGCGTAAAACGCGAAGAAATTTAATCATTCTCGCGGACCATGCTTGTGCAAATACTTCCAGCGAAATGAGATCGACAAAAATGTATTTTGCATCTGCGGTGGCGCGGGAACGTTTAGCTGCTGTTTGCAGAGGAGCGAGAATAAACAAACATTATTTCGGTATCTTCGCGAAAATCTGGACCAAAAAATTATTTTAGCAAGTGGTTATCGCCGCGGGACTATTTTGCAAGCGACAACACTTTTTTGAGCGACTATCCTCGGGAAAATGAGCATTAATCGAAATTTGTTTGGCAAACGTTTGTCGTGGACTGGACTGATTTACAAATATCTGTGATGTGAATGATACAGTGAACCATAGTAATATTCGGACAATTTTAAAAGGACAATTGCAATTTTTTCAAAAATTTTTCTCACGTCTTGTAGTAAATTAATTGTTCTAACTTCTCAAAAAAAGAATCCAATTCGTATGATGCGATATTAAAAAAGTGATATTATATATCAGATATATTATCAGTGAAATAATATATCTACACACGATTTAGAGCTAATTAGCGTTAGATATTATACTCATCGTGCTCGATAGCCTACGAGCGATCCCGCTGGTAACGTAATACACTTTCGAACTCATTAATCAGACTTGACTAGATTAAGATAACTAACTCGGCTGTCGGCCGATATATTATTAAATTTCGATAGTCCCATAATAAGTTTACGGTGTCAGCATCTCCATTAATTCAATGAGGGTGAACAATTCGTGACGCTGTTCCGAAACAGGTACTTTAGACTTCCGAGGGTGATGCTTGAGGCTTATTGGTTGGTATTACTTTAGAGGAGAAGAGCTTAGTGTCGCGTGGAAATGAAAAACATGCATAATATATAATTACGATAAATTCAAGTTTATAAATAGCTGATGAAGATTCTAAACAGAGGCTACTAACTATGGATATCGATCAATATGTAAGCATTGAAGCAAATGCGGACTTGGTTAAAGGTGCTTAAAAATCGTAGAAAACAAGTCGTTTTCTAGAATTCGTCGTTTCATTAGAATTCCCCATTTAAAGTAATAATAATACTAGAAGTTTTAGGTAGCCACCTACCTTCCTGATCTACTCAATTTGAATTTAGCATCTGCATCACGACCATAACTGCTTCAATCTTGGAATTAGGAATTCTTTGAAATCTGCACCAGGCTCAAGTTTCGGAATACTTTAAATACTTTTACGGTGTTCATTAAACTTCGCTAAGGATCTGAAGAGTGTTTCTGATTACTCACCGACGCACTCAAGTCTCGCCAGCCTCAAAGAATGTAGTTAGGACGTTTTAATTACTTTCAACGCGTACAGCGCAACTGCACGGTCACGTAAAGAAGATCATTTAACAAGGTAAAATTTTATCTCGACACCTCGACCGTGCTCTCTTTTTATAATACGCTATCGCGCTTATATTATACAACATCTGCAATAAAAAATGTACGATGCTCTATCGAGAACACTCTCCCCGGAACACTTTGTATATTTTACCCAGGCAATTTCTCCATGAACGCATAAAAACCCGCGGTCGACTCATTAGGGTCAGTGCGACGTACCGAGATCCCGAAAGGATCGAACACAAATGATTCTTTCGTTCCCTGCTGTGGAGACTACATTTTCAAAAGCGTGACCAAGTGGCGCTATTTGAAGAAAGGGAAAGCCTTAACCTTCGAGAGGAAGACGATGACGAAGACTTACTTGGATCATGACGAAGAGGGGCACGTAGAAGCTGAGGAGGGTGGCGTATATCTGATAAAAGAAGTTCTGGCACACGACGCAGTGCGACGGCCCTGTGTCCGAGTAGGTGTGCTCGTTCCCCATAATCAGTAACGGCGGCAAACTGATGCAGGCTGCTCCCAACCAGACCAGGCTGACGTAGATGATCATCCTCCGCGGTGTCCTTTTCACCCCGTACTTCAGTGGCTTCGTTATGGCACAGAACCTATGCGACAGAACGGCGAATTTGTACAGGACCGTCTGACAAAACACGAGACGGTGACTGATCAAATAGAACGGGTTCGTGTCCCGTCGGACGAGCAGAGGATCTGTTCCCTTTCTTCCCATTCGCTTCCTTCGCGTACTCTAACTTCTACAAAGACCTAACCCAGACCTTGGCAAATGAAGCAACTGGTGTCGAGTCCAAAATAAATACTCTCTAATCCCTGCATCTCAACTCGTCCCACTCCGCGCGGAATTTTGTATGAGTTCTACGACGAATTTGCAGTTCTAAGCTTTCAATGTAACTTTCGGATCGACAATACCTTTACCGACCGTGTGCGAGTCGGTATTGTTTAGCGGGAGTGAGTGTTGTTGGTGTTTCTGCCTCTCCTGGGTTCAGTACAAATATACAGTGTGTTTTCATGGCAAAGCTGTGATAAGTAGACTGCGGATCTTTATGCAAAATAAAATTTTTTAAAAAGTTCTTCCTATCTTTAGCGATTGTAATAAATTGAAAATAAAACATACGTTAAAATCCGCAGTCTAGTAGTGAGAAGTATAATTCTTCTATCGATCTGTTTGTGTTGATTGTAACGTAGAAACAAGTAATTCTAAGTAATCGATAACTGAATTTCTGTTGTTTGATGAATGTGCCATTTGTGCCCACAAACTTTTGTTATAAAACGCGTGATCTTAATCTGTTCCTATCATCGCATCTACGTGATAATATGATTATTAAGCAATCAACAACTATAATATAAAAGTTTAGTTTAGAAACGCAATTCGTGAATACTCTGACAAAAATGAAAGTTTGTGGCACTGTTAAGGGTTCAAAGGGGGTTGCGGTGAAACTTTTGGAAAGAGACCGAGCTTTTGGTAAATCTAGTTTTGAGTGAAACTTGTGGTACCACGGATACCACTCACCGATCGACGGAGATCATGCAGAGGTTCAGGATGCTGGCCGTGCAACTGAGCACGTCGAAGCTAACCCAAACGTCGCACATAATTGCGCCGAAGGACCAATTACCGGAGATCTCGTAGAGCAACGCCATCGGCATTACCAGAAGAGCGACGCAGAGATCACTAACTGCCAGGCTCACCAGCAGGTAGTTGCACGGCCTTCGCAGTTTCCTAACGAGAAACACGGCGACGCAGACCAGAATATTGCCGATCACGGTCCCGACGATGATAGTACCAAGCACCAGGGCGATAAGTATTGCCTGCCGGACAGAAAAAACCAACATTATAGCTCTTACATCCTCCGAACAGTTCGCTGACAATAGATATTTGAAACCTTTACAAAAGTGTTCCTAGATATCTCCAAATATAAATGACGATATATTAAAATCAATAGGAGAATGATTAGTAATATAATAAGGGTAATCAACAAGGGGATAATTGTAATCTCTAGAATATATACCAAAAATACAATCCACAGAAAAATCTCATCCAACAATAGAACGTGTTTGTTGCAAAACAGAAATAGCCGACGGAAGGAAACCAGATATTTCTGTAAAAATTGTTCCGTCACATTGTGCACTTTACCTTGCTTCCAAGCATTCTATACAAAGTAAACAATAGAAACTTTCTTCGACATCGTGGAAAAGAAATATCTCGCCCACCGTGGCGAAAGAGTTAAGTTTAATCAGTAGATTGCGGATCTTTATACAAAATAAAAATGTTTCTCATTGATTGTGGGAAGCAGGAATAACATAAAAATTGATTTCATCCCTTAACGACTTTGTTACATTAAAAGCAACATCACCACGCATTCTTGAATTGTTTAAATCTTTCACTGTTTTATATTTCGCCCAACCAATTTCTTCATGAGTGCACAAAGATCCGCAGTCTAGTAATTAGCTATTCTGAGATGACAGCTTGGACCTCTGAGAGATCTGTCACCATTTTTTGAATTCCCACTTTATTCGACTAATGATAGTCAACATTTTTTTCGGGGTCGTTACAATGTTTTGAACAGTTTACACGCGCTTTACACGTTACTTGGGTTTCGAGTTATACGGAAGTACGCAATTGCTCTCCGCAACTGCACCACCGCGCCGTATTCATCAGCGAGGTTTTCTCCGAGGTAGCTAGAAGCGATTAAGCCGAGCGAACTTTTCCTTTATGATGTTTTCTGTCTTCACCCGGAGCAAAGTAATACCCTTATCTCGGTTACCAGAATCGCCCTGTATAAATGCGCATACAAACTCCATTCAAGTTAGATGAAACCGCGCGCATTTTAATTATACCACGGCGCGCAGTGATCTGAGAACGCGCTTCTACCGGCCGGCAGTCCATTTTCAAAGTTCAATATTTTGAAAAAACTGTTGTGTACATCAATTGTGGATAGACACAGCGGATTTTATGCATTTATACCAAAAATGAGTAGGTGTAATTCGGAACTGCAAACAAGTTAAAAGAATTTAAATATATTGTTATATTAGTGTTTCATTTAAAAATGTGAAAAATTTATTTCATAAAAAACAGAGGTCACCCCGATATTTTAAATGTTGATAAATATTCTTAACTTCATAATATCCTGGGGTCAGGACGTGTTATTAGTTTTTTGTTTGTTTACGGAGGTCAACCTTCATTTTTTAAATTGAATCGTATATTTTTGAATGCACCAGTCAATGAAGCTTCTAGTTCATTGAAAAAGTATGAATTATGTTATTTACTTTATTCTTTATGAGACAATGTATCTATGTAAAAAAATGTACAGTTCCATTTAATAACTTGAAGTTGACCTTCGTAAGTCCTTAACGCCTCCACCTACAACAAAACTAATAACATCAGTATTAGCATCTCTTGAAGCCATTTAATCTGCATAAAAACATTCCGCGCTGCGAATAATAATAATGTCTTAAATCAAGGTGGTAATACCTGGGGAGGCACCCTGTATAATACAGCAATTAAATGAAACCAGTGAATAATGTAGAGAAATGTTTTAATATGCTGTTTGAGCAGAGAATAAATTGTTTTGTCATCTGGATCTCTCATAAATAGTATATGTATAATCATAAGTAAAGTGTGGATTTTTATGCAAAATAGAAATTGTATCAATTGCAAGATGGAGGAGCTGAGTAGAAATTGTTTCCTTCTTCCAATGATTTTAATAAGCTGAAGCCGATGGATTTATGTTCTCAATCTGTCTACTGGTTCAAATTGCATCTGCTCACTTTTGTCGCAAACGCATAAAATCCTGTCCACAAGTAATATGTTTGCAATTCTGCATATTCCAGTGATCATATCGCAACCTCTTTCAGATAATAACGTATTCATTTCATAAAGATTGTGGGCGTATCAAGAACTCACTGATGCGGCTACACCCGTCGCATCGGACTGGTCTATATGCAAATGCTTCAGAAGTCGTTATAAGTCTCTATAGAATGCAGTTTTGCATAATGACTTGCAAGTGGTTGATTGGATCTCCGGTGTTGCAGTATGTATTACACCGCGGAATCACTGTCAATATCGCGTTTCATACTGCTGCTCCGTGAAATGTTGAGCTCCATCAAACAGTTTTATTTATCCCAAACACTCGAAGCATTGAGAAAAATATGCGATACATACTTGTGCAAACGTTTGCTTCGATAAACATTTCATTCGAGCGCCAACGTTTTATTCTATCAACAATTATACTATTAATCCACCAGTCTAATACGTCGTTGTGACATACAAATAAATATTAGAAAAATGGTAGATTCATTTTGGATTAATTGAAGTTCGTTTCTGAATTTTTTAGGACAAGAGTTTTTGTCCGAATAGCGTTTCACTTCGGAGCGTGACGCATCAGACTCATTTACTGCCGAGCAATGGCGTACGCGAGCAAATGTGCTTCGTTGTAATACCGTGTTGTAACTGTAGCACGTTTTAGCACCCTGCCAGACAGCTTGAACAACGAATAAATATAGTGAACGAGGCGGAATTGTTTTCGTATTGAACGAGCGATTGTATTCTCCACTCTCCGTCACAAAACAGACTTATCTGATTCGACCGTCGTGTAGTCGGTAAACACACTTATTATTGCGTTCACGGTGAGCAACGATCGAACGGAGCAATGTTTCGTTTTATGCTCGGTGCAAGGTAGATCATAATACTTGCTAGAGTCCCCTTCTAGCTGCGTACATCGACCAACTCGATCCTGTCGATTGCAATGCAATTCGGTACATGTGTAGACAGTAAAAAAATATTCGATACGTATTTTTTTACAGCAGTCTGTTTTTATGTTCGCAGGGTGGAAGTAGCCTTCAAATATCGGGACGAGAAACTTGTTTATAAAATATCTGAATAATTAGAAAATGTTAATAAAAAAGAGCTCGTTTTTTTCATAGATCATAGATGGCTTAAATCAAATTTGTAACGAGGGCGTTAAAATTAACACTATGAAAATTTTATTAATCTCAATTGATCAGGTATTTGTATCATTTAAACTTTTCATGCTTTAGATTGTACGCGCGTTGAACAATAAACCGAACGCGCTAGGCACAAACACTGGAACCACGAAATAAATAGGAATTATCTTCGTAATTAAATTGGATACTGCATCAAACGTACAGTTCCATTTCAGATAATCTTCCGCGGTGCGACGCGACCGAGCTCGCATGGACGCATTATATTTACCACGGCTTATTCGGGTGACCATTTCCACGGGAAAAGTTACGATGTTATTATCACCGCGCTTTGCTGACTGTTATCGACACGAATCATTTGAAAAACTGTTGACAAAAATCCGAACCAATCCGGGGTTATTATTTTTTGATAATCACTGTCCGCGGAAATATACCAATATTTTATGTTGATCATTCCGATGCACTCTTTGTTGACCTACTTCGCTGTAAATGGATAAAAAGCACTCTTATTATTGTCACGCATAGAAAAATATTATCATGTGCAATTACCAAATTTAACACGAACTCATCTGAAAAAGATACTTATTGAAAGTTTCCTTTTTAAAAAAGAGGCATCACTTTTGAACCCCAGTGAATTCCTAACACAAATACTTTTAATTCTGGAATTCTCGTAAAAATCTACAGGATCGGATTGCAACCCTATTGTTACACCAACCTAAATAATATTGAGCAACGTTATTGCCGAGCACGGTTAACCGCCGATCGCGCGGAATGTTCGCGCCTGCTCGTGACAACGTGCGCGACGACAGCGGCGCCCACATCAATGGCAGAAATCGCGAAACAAATGGCACCGCGGAAAACCTCAACTACAAGTCCCCAGGACCGATCGAATTGCGACCATTTCGCGCGGTCGTCCGATTTGATTAAAATGAAAATCGTATGCAATCGAGGGACATGTTTGCGTCGTGCGTCGCGTTATGTTCGCGCGAACTGTCCGAGCTACCAGCTGCCGCGGAATTTTAATCGAGTTTGACCCCCAGCGAAATTGCAGGTGAAGAATCTTTGGACCGTTACAGTGGGGAAAAAACAGCGCTGGTAGACCGCTTTCGGAAAAAGACAGAACGCAACGCGCGCGGACCGTGGAATTTTATGCATTCGTAGAGAGTATGAAATAATCTAGAAATTCATAAAATGGAGAGCTTTGTAACAGTCCGTGCGGATTTATTCTATCCTTCGCTTTCTTTTTTTTCGGAATGTTGTTCGCAGCACACAGTGGCGAAAAAAAAATGTGCGTATCTTTAAAGCGTATTGTGAGCGTACAAAAAGATAGCAGGACTATTTCGATGGAAACTAGAAGATCATGGTGATCGGCGTTTGATCGAAGTCCCTTGTCGAAACAGTTTTAAATACTGTGACACGGGACTGTCGAGGTTTATTGGATTTTTCCGAAACGCCGGTTTCGAAATTCAAGAATGATTTACCCACGCGTTTATAAAGAGCCTCTCTTGTTCCGATAAAACATTTTGTTTGAAACTACGTGGAAAATGTACACATCCCCGAAACTCTTACCGATCGAGTTACAAGTGCCCTCTTCCTCGAGCATTAATAATTTCACATCGTCCCATACTATACGAACACGTATTTACTCTTCCCGAACCCGTGCTTTATTTATTACAACAAGAAACCTCGACAAGGGAATTAAGGCAATTGGCTTAAATATTTAAATATCAACATGCATCTCCAGAAGAACCGTACTCGTTATCAACAAACGTAAAAACTAGTAATAGTGTGCATATTGTAATAAAGTACCTATTGTGCAATTGGTTTATTAATAATTGCTTCGTAATTAATTCCAGCTATTTCAGATATTCGATTCCGTGACCACGTTAGTCGAAATATCCAATCTTTTAAGCCAACTGGTGAAATTGCGAATGTAAACGATCGAAATATTCTCGAGAATTTCGTAACGAAAAGAATTGTTCATTTGATCGCAATTAATATCAGTCATTTTTCATATTCGCGAGAACGTTCATCGAAATATTCGATCTTTTAAGCTGACCGGCGAAATTAAAACCGGCTATGATGGAATTGGAATTAAAACCTTGATTTTCGAGTGCTGGAATTCCCCAGTTATTTCATAAGCGATCAAATATTAACGAAGCAGTGGCGGAGACGATAAATAAATCCATCCAATCGGAATCCCTGATCGAGAATGACTTTTTTTTTGCTCGCGGCTTGTTGGCGAATGGCGAAAGTTGCCCACAGAGCTCACTTTTATTACAGAGCTAATATCGAGCGCGCGTATGCTTGAATCATGCATGGCTAAAGTAGGTTATTGGCTCATCATACCGCCGCGCGTTCAATATTCATGCATCGGTAATAAATAAGGGATTCTTGCATCTTTTTATGGGAGAACCACGTTCCACGCCATGACCTGGCCTACCACGAGAACTTTGTACTGTTACAGATTTGCTGCGGCTCGTAAACCGGTGCTCGAGCGCCCCGAAAAACGCCACTCGATAAACAAACGCCGCCGGCATGAGAAAAAGCGGCAGAATGCACGACGTCCCATAAAAATCGTTACATTTTTTATATTCTCACAGAACGCCTTAATTTTCCAGCAGCTACCGTGACATGTCCGACAACAAAAATTTTACGGATACTTTATACGAATTTACAATTTTGAATAAAGCTGTGAATATTAAACTAAATGTGTGCTATTTTTATCAAATTTCTACACGATCTAAGTCGGAACACGGACCCGAGAATTTGGCTTAGATCAAGACTTCACTGATTTAAAGTGTGTACCACATCAATTATGAGACTGACTGTGCGATTTCACGGTTTTGTAGTTGATCTATAAATGGTTAGAAATGCATGAGATCCGCAGTCTAGTAAGTGGTCTCGACGAGATTTCGTCAAGGTCGCAGAACAACTCCAAACGGACAAGTTCGTCAGAGTCGCCGTCAGTCGAATGTCACCGATCTCTCCGGTCGGCACGAAAATAGAGTTTTGAAGTAGATTAGGAATGCACGGTCCATTGTTGCGCGACGCACAATGCGCTCTAAGCCACACTCCTCGACGGGTCCTCCGAGGGAATTTCAATGAGCCCGAGACGGAAACACCGTTTAAAAGAAAGGAAAGAAATCTACAAACCTGATGCGCCGGGTATAAATAAAATGGTGGGGCAGGAAGTTCTGTACTCCGGACATAAACATTTCTGCTTAAAATTCGTTGCACTTGTATCCGCTTGTAATTTCAGTTAAAGGGATGGTCTGGTATCTCGGATCACGGAGCCGCATGATACTACGGTCGCTTCACAGTGGAAATCGCATTTCAAGTACAACGAACGACGAAAATATTCCAAAGAGCACCTACAGGTTCGTTCAAAGCCTGCGTATCAGAACTTTCGTATAATTATTGGCGACTTACACACGTATTGCAATAATATTTTAATGTTGAAAAATATATATGAGAGACTGAAGTTAAATAAAATTATATTTTCTGTTTCAAGGACCTCGAAAATTCGGAAATTATTCTAATGTCTTCTCAGTTCTCTATCTGGCGTATACATTTTTGTCATAATTTCTAATAGAATGTTTCTATCGTTTTAGAGCGATTATAACAACGTATACGACATAGGGAACTTCGTGACAACGTTGTTCTAGATTATATCGTTATACTGTGATAGAGTTTCAAGCAGGGAAAAATGACTTGAAACTTTATTTAGACACTCCACGAAGGACTGTCCCCCCTCCATCTCGCCAGCGTCAACCTGGGATAAACTAATTATATACTTATCGTTAACAGCACAGGTTCCGAAGTTCTGACCGCAAGAACTTCGTCGTGCGACAGTGCTACAGATTTCCCTATCGCAACCATAACCAAGATAATTAATCATGATTTCACGGTAATCCTCGGGCGAACGTCGAAAGTTACGCGAATTCCAATAGATCTCTTTCGAGATTGTCGCAAAGATAGAAAACGTATATCAATAATAATGTAATGATACAAGAAAGACCACCGGATTATTACTTGATCGTATAACAATGTGACGATAAGAAAGCATTATTCTTCAGACATTTAACTACATCGGACAGCAAAAATTGCACGACTTACGCGAAATTTTGATGACTTCTCGGGCCAAATACCCCACTGTGCCATCGTATCAAGTACTAATCAATTTTCAAGAATGTCAACCGAACTGGCGAAAGAGAACACTGGCTGGGAACAAAGTATGATTTCGTAGCGCGGTGGTTAAGAAAAAAGATGGGACAGCTGATTAGTACATTTAATACGCCCACTCTGAGAAAATGGCTCCTCCATTTTCTCCGGCGAGCAGGTCCCGCGTGGCGTATTGTGCTCTCAGCGACAGAAGCCGTGAAGTAGCAGCGACTGATTGTATTACGGACCGATGGGATATTATGGTCCGCGAGTTATTAAGTTCACGCTAATGGATACGGCTGTGCGAGCCGGCAGATTAAAAGACTCCGGCGCGGCGCGATCCCACGAGGGATGTCGGCGGCGGCTGGGAAGTAAACGAAGTTGAGGGAGTTGTCCACGGGGGTTGAACAGCTACCGAGGGTCCGGGCAGACTCCCGGGCCGGCGCGGCGGCCATCAATCTTACCTGCGTGGCCGTGTAGGGCGAGTTTTTGCCGGGAAATCCTCCGAAGAAGCCGTCGACGTCTTGTGTTGCGATGGTCGTCAGGTTTAGAAGCAGGGTGCCTTCCGTGGTGATTGCGTCCTTCCCCTCCATACGACCCTAGTCGGCAGCTCGGAGCATCCGAAGCGCCCCCCTTGTCGACGCCTACGTCATGCTCCTCCTCTCCTCTCGACCATGGGATTCCTGGGACGTTCGGCGAGTGCATGGAAATCTTCCCTCGATTCCTCGACCCGTGATCCCACCTTAGACGATCATCGCCGCCGCTGCACGCTGCTGTCTTTGCTCCACTGAAATCCGAAAACGGAACGGTATCTCATCATTCGGCCATCATCAGACATGCTCATGCTCGGGATAACAGTCTAATCAAATTTTCCTTATGCGTTTGTGGAGAAATTGGTTGAGTGAAATATAAGATTAATTATAATAAGCTAGGAGCTATCTTGTGGTTGCTGTATGATAATTAAGATAACAGCGTCTTTACTTGAATTTTTAGTAGTATAATATATCCTCGGGAGATGAAAGAGGTTAAAAGGATCTTTAATAAAGAAGTACTGCGGCTACGGGGAGAATAAACAACAAAGGTATGTATGAGACTATAATAGAATTTTAAAAAATACTGAATGTTACAAAAGGAGTAAAAATTATATACAATGAAAATAACGCACTCTGATCCACCAAATGTTCTGTACAGTAAATTTGCCAATCCCATAAATGAAGTACCGAAATAAGAGAATTTATTTTTCCAATTATTGTAGAACAATGCTTGTAATAAGAATAAAATAAAAT
This sequence comes from Lasioglossum malachurum, assembly GCA_028455605.1. Taxonomy (NCBI): domain Eukaryota; kingdom Metazoa; phylum Arthropoda; class Insecta; order Hymenoptera; family Halictidae; genus Lasioglossum; species Lasioglossum malachurum. The sequence continues at coordinate 8,284,531 of CM052312.1, read as the reverse complement.
TAGAGTCCGCAATTCTTTTCCCACTTCGTGCGCTTATCTCACGCCGCATGCTAAAAGAATAGAATTTCTTTATTTATTAATTGACAGTTTATTCTGACGTGGTCGCATTAACAGCGAAGAATAGAATTATTTCGCTTCTTCGCACGGTTTCGTAGCATACGGTGCGCTATAAAATTTTTAGTGCGCCGTGAGAGTGTACTCGTAAAGTCTGTCCAGCGGAAGAGAGCCGAGCAGAGGACGCGAGCGATTTACATGAGGATGAAATTAAAATTCTACCTGCTCTCGTACGCCGACATTATTAAGAAGCCTCCGGGATTAATATCGAGATAAAAGAGAAATGCGAGAGTAATAAATCATGCGCCGCCCTATCGGTCTCGTTTCGACGTTCGGATTATTCGAATTCCTGAAATAGCGCGGCGCTACGAGCTGTCTCTAGGACGGAGACCACAAATACTCGGTCGAAGGAGATGTAAATTTGACAGACGTTTACGCTGGGAAAATATTTGCCAATGAACGGTGATCATGCGAGTAATTATCCATGTGTTCTGAATCCTTAAACATTTTAATATGATAAAAAACCGAGAAATCATTGTTTCATAATGTATTAATGACCTTAAAAAGTACAGTAATGCCTCGATATGTCCAACCAGTTTGGGTCAGTTTGGGTATTGCCGCTAGCGTCGAAACATTCAAACCAGCACATCGGTGAGACAATACCGTATAGCATGTAGTAATCGAGTAACAAAATATTGTTGTGTTTAAACGTTTTTTAATGGAATGTTTCCCCAACATATTCGTGACATTTTTTCTGATTGAAACGAGCCCGAACACGACACACTATGGATCATATTTTCTTGTTTAATCCGCGATGCAGTAGAACATCTGTTATCCGTACTGGTGGGACACGAATTGGAATTTCACTCTTTCTTTTCGACTCACTTCAGCATGTAGAATTACTTCCCAATAAATTGTCGATGGTTCGCAGGACAACCTGTAAATTTCTCCCCGAAAGTGGCATTTAATCGCAAGCAATTTTTCCTTGATTTTTCCATCAAAGATGCTTCATTCCATTCAGCTTCAAGTAGGGCAATAATTTCTGAATTTCTGCAACATTCGGTGCACGGATCCGATTCGACTACAGGTGCCGTTGCCCCGATAATCCCGTCGTAAAGCAACCCCGATGCTAAACCCTTTTTAACTCGCTATCCATTAGGTTGAAGCACAGCGCAGTGTTAAGCGGCGTTACGTTCCCTAATCGCGTAGCGTAGCCTAAGTCTGCTCGCAACCGGCTAAGAGGTTCCCATCGGAGTCGCTGGCGCGTTTACGGTACATTGGTCTCATTAATTCCAGAACATCCTGATAGTTGGTTTCGATCGCGGCACCATTGAATACCGTTCGACCATAAATTTGTCGTTCCTGTAAAAGACACTGCAGTCAACTATAATAACCGTACCCAGTACCATTTAACCAAACGGAATCGATATCGTAGCTGGAGGAAGTTTATCGACAACATACAACTTCCTCGCGCAAGAACACTTTCCAAGTATTTGGACTTTCAACGTTCAGCAGGTGTTGAAAACATTTTCTCAACTCTCCTGCTTTTAACATTCCTTGTTGTGACTCCCAGTGTGATCCCCAGAATAGCTTCTCTAATTTTGAGAATCGCTAATTCTCTAATTTTAATCGCTGTACACTATTGTTAAAGGTGTTTGATTATTCGTTTCCCGTGAAGCGGAATGCTTCACGGATACCAAAGACTTTACGGAATGAAAGTGAGCATGACTGCGGATTAATGATAAGGCCAGAACGGTAATTCAATAGATGGCTGGGTCCTTTCTCCTTGCACTCGGCTCAACTGCGAATGTTGTAAGCGAGCAATTATTTTTTAATGGTAATGGTACTGTCCTTACACTCCTTTGTGCGAAGCAAATCTGATTTAGATGCGAGCAGCGAATACAGACGTATTTGACACAAAAATGTGTTAATGGACCTACCACGTATATTATAATTGGACTGTTTTGTAGATCTGCGGAACATTGTCAAACGACTGCTTGGAAATCTTATGCAGTGGCCTACATACTCTCCGGTACCTCTGAATCGAAGGGAAATATTCCAATGTTCTGTTTCCCGTAACTCAGGCTGCGCACTCTTTGAATATGCGCCATCAAGTATCAATACTGTCTTCGATGGGCTTGATCCTATCATCGGCAGTTTCCTTTTACTGCTTCGTTCCGCATCCGTGCCTCCTGTAGCCTTATTGCACGCTCAAAAATTAGGAGAATCGCAACATTTTTCGAAATAGGATGCAAGTTATTTCGACTAGAAACGTTGATAATTAGCTATTATTAAATGGGAATCATACCCTAGATTAAAAGAAAGATTAGTCTACTACTTCTTCGTAATTGTAAGTGACCCTGTCATAATACATTCGCTCTTTAATTTCGAGTCCTTGAACATCCGATTATTCCTACAGGAACACATTCTAAAATCGACTCGAAAATTCCTATTAAAACCGATGGAATCTTTTTAAGAGCCAGTGCCATCTTTCCCCTTCAATTTAATTCCTCGAACATTGAAAAATTCCTACCGGAGCACGTTCTAAAAATCAATTTGAAAAACTGGTCCTCAGAACGATGTCAACTACACAAATTAAAGCAATTAAATAATAAAATCAATTTAAACGGACATTTCAAATGAAGAAGATAATTGACACTCCTGAAAATCAGAAGAATCTTTTAAATCGTTTTAAAAATTGCGAGGCGAGATATTTCTGTTGTCCATTTCCATGTAAACAAGCAAATCGAATTTTATCGAAATTCCAAATTTCTCCCAATTATTCAATACGATAACGGTGGAGTTATCGTACAGTGAAATATTGTCCAAAGCTGAAAACAAAATATTCCGATTGAAAACGTTGTTGAGAAATTCTTATGATAGTCAATACCTCGTTTCGACATCCGAACATAATGGAAGAATCCAATTACACGAACTGAAATTCGAGACGACCGAACGTGGGAATATTTATATGGACGAGAGGGAAAAGAAATTATTTTCAGGAGCCTATTAACAAATAGATTTGTGGTGAGCAAACTGCTGATTGCCTTTCCTTGGAAATCTGCGGATTTGATGGAACAATCAAGAGGAGAAACCACTGTATTTCATGTTATAAGGGTCTGCGTTGGAGAATTTATTAACATTCCTTGGGGATACAGGACGCCGTACTTTAAGGTTGGTCTGTTTGGTTGGCCACGGACGCCAAAGGAGGTGCGACCAGAAGGTTCAATTGAGATAATTGGTGGCAGAGCCTCGAGTTCAAAGGTATTGTAAAATATTAACAAAATGGCTCGGGGAGAGTTAATGGAATTTCGTTTAAAGCCAGGGATTGCACGGCGGATTCGCGTGGCGCTTCATAATCCTGTCGAGATATTAATGTTGTAGAGCAGCTGAAACAACGAACGATTATTGAATCGACTATGCTACGTTCCAAATTGAATAATAATTCAGCAGGGAAACGTGTAATCATTAGGATCACCGTGCGCACCGACTGCTACCATGATACTCGAATGAGATTTCATGGTCAAATCTCGAGCAAATCTTGTCTCCATTACACTTTCCCATTTATATCCTTTTCCACTCCTCCGCGCTCTACTTTCTCTTCCTTCCTGTAATTATCCTTTCTTCCCTTTATTACAATTTTAATCAATTCGTTCTACCTCTCTTTCGTTTTAAATGTGCAGGCTTCCATGAAGTATATCATCATTATAATAAAGGCTGTTTGAAATATGATCTCTGAGTTACCTTCTACCCTGGCATTGAAAGGAACGGATTTTAAGTAAATTTCAGGATTCCTGGATACAATTTTTGATGAGAGCATTATTTATTATTTGTAGTAAAATATAGATGACCAACGGAGTATCGACACGCGGCCGAAATCGATGGCACTCGAATACAGATACAGCAGGAATAACCGCGCCAAAGTAACACGTTCCCGTTCTACTTAACCGAAAATTTCCACCGCATCGTGGATTCAAGTGGTTCGCGTGTGAATCTGGTATTAACGTTATTGTAAGCGATCGACTGGCAATTTATCAAATCAAATTTCCCACCGCATATGAAGCGCCGACGCATGACCGACCAGCCTGCCCTACTTTCCAACTACCGAATTCGTCCATTTATTATCAGATCAGTATCCTTACACTATCGGCAACCTGCAGCGCCTTCGAACGAACAAATAAAAACGCGGGCTCTCGACGCTTGACGGCGCTATCACGCGAGAATGTAGATCGTGAAAATGGAAACGAGATTTTGATCGGCTGCATTTTCGGGTAACGATCGTTTCATTCGACAACCACCGCCGGAGGATAAGGTGGTTTCGTCGGCCGAGATTGAACCTGTTGGTTAACCTAATGTGGGCGTGAGATTTTACAAAATTACACGAGATTGAAGTCGTTAATTCCTCGACGAGGTACCCGGGTACCCGAAGTGTAGTGGAGTCAAATTGAGTCAAGCTGAGTCAAATTGAGTCAAGCTGAGTCAAATGGAGTCAAGCTGAGTCAAATGGAGTCAAGCTGAGTCAAATGGAGTCAAGTTGAGTCAAGTGAAGTCAGTTGTTGTCGAGTAGAGTCAATTTGAGTCAAGTTTGAGGATCTCAAAGATTTGTAATCACACGACTACAACCTAATGTAGTCTTTTAATTTGTTTGGGATACCGGAACGTTGCAGACTTTTAGGAGACCAAACTTTTGAACTTTATAAAATTTCGGGATCACAACCTGACCCATCAGATTCGAGGTTATTACATGCGGATATCCCAAAAATTTCATGAAACGTATGTCGCCGATAGGCGAGTTTAAAATATACTACGGTTATCGCTAATTGACAATTTAGGAGTGGAACGTTGTTACCTGCATGGAACTGTCGAGATAATGTAGAACAGCTGATTGAATACCCCGCGCAAAGTCAACAAACGTCACGGAACGTACTGCGTGCAAGCCGGATCACAAAAAAGAACAAGAGCTTTCAAAGTTTTCGCATCAACCGAGCTGAGATCCACTTTATCAACCACTGTCACGTTCATTATGTGCCGCTCTGCAAACGTATTACACACGCGCGCTGCCAATAGCAAAACTCATTTCGGATTCATTCCGAATACGAGCAAATATCAAACGAGCTTTTAGTTCGAATTACTGTGAACTAACACGGTACAAGAACATACCGGCCGAAGCTCCTGCCGTTAGTTACTGCAGTGTAGCATATATGACTAAACTTCGAGCAAACTTCTGCCGCGATGAACTACAAGTTAACGCTTACAAGAAGATTTCAAGCGATCTTCCTTTATCAAGTTTCACGAAAAATTGTACGGAGCATTACACGGCGAAACTAGTTTCCTTAGATTATTCCAGGGCCCTCGAAGCTGCTTCAGACTGCAAACACTGGCTGATAAGTCACATCGACACGATGATGATGGTGACGAGACATCCAACATTTTGTTATAATGCGTTCTTCATTTCGTAACGTTATAGCTGATGAGTATATCAAATATATTGTGTATTGTATATATTGAATATCGAATATATTATATATATATATATACGGAGACCTTGAGCCCATAAATAAAGCTAGAATAGTTTTTTCTGACTTTTCGGGCCAAATACCCGACTGTGGGGCGTTCGAATAGTTTCGTGGGACACTGTCGACCTCTGCGTATGCTATCATTTTGCACGCGGAGTGTAGATATTCAGCATACGGTGTTCCGTAGGAATAAAGTTGTCCCGAAGAAGAGAACGATGATCGCATCTGGTGCGAGCCGCGTCGGATCGAGAGGGTTTCGATGCGTGGATTAGGAAGGGCTCGGCTCGGCGCGATGCAAAGGAAAAGAGGCCCCGGAGCCGTCTCGGATATTCCGTTCCTTTATTTCCTACGGTTGGCAGATTACTTCGACGATATTCGGGCCGATCGATGGGGACGCACGCGAAAGCTGCATTACGTGCCACCATTGAAATAAGAGGAACTCGTGTTACAGCGACACGCTAAGCAGTTCTAACTAACGGCGAAGCCCTTCCCGGTACCCGGCCGCCATGTTGCCCGGCCAAGACCCGCTTCGAGAAAGTTCGGTTACCGTGAACGTCTCCCGGATGGGATTAGATCGTCGGATTGCTGTTTATAACTTACTTTTAAAAGGGCTAACCGGATGGTCGGAGCTGCACGCGGAAATAGCGGGTCCCGGATAGCTCTGGCCCGATCGCTATCAAACGGAACCCGGACCGTATAGGATCCACCGATAACGATATTTTTCTGCCGCGTATATTTCAATTAATTTGCACTGATTACCGGGGCCGAGCAGAAGAATCAAGCCGCGCCGCCGCTGATTATCTTGATCGGGTTAATTAGGGATTTGCATGCGGCCGGATTAAACGGCGAATGTTGATTCTATCTGTTTCGACTGTGAACACGCTCGCGCCTCGAGTATTTGTTAAACGTTCACCTGGTCATGCTGAAAAAACGCAGATGAATGGTACAGGAATTTGCTCCGCGGAATATATTTTTTTTAACATGTTTATTAAACCCTGCGATTTAACGTTTTATTAAAACACACGTGTTTTACCGGAGCACGCGCGAAGTTCGATTTATGCTATCCGCACAGACACGGAATGTATTTTTCAGCATCGATTGGACAAACATTCCTTAATGCATTTGAATATAATGCAACGCACGGTGGTGTTCGAAAACTTTTTCAATATTGGATTATACGATTTGGATGTTTTTGAGAAGTTGGAATAAAATGAGTTCACGTGTGGAGAAAAAAGTTTTGAAAAAATTTAAATTTGTTGGAGAGTTACAAATAGAATATTAAAATTATGATTGATCGTTAATGTTCTACATATTTTCCTAATTTTCCGTAATGTAAACTCTTTGATTATGTGTACGAAAAAAGTGCACGAAAAACTGTTCAATAGGTAATATAGCTTTGTGTTAACTTTTCCTGCCGCTCAAATAAAAAAGTGAATGAATAGACAACGCGTTTAGAAAGAAGAATTGTATGTTTATTTAAAATTATAATTGTCTGGCGATCGTTAGAATGGTTATCGCGTTAATCTTGAAACTGATTTCACGTAGATCGTAATTTCTCTACGCGGATAAACGGTTCTGCGATCTCGAAGCGAGATGAAACCAACGGAGTTTTAAATAGCCACCGTCGCACACCCGTTATTGCGAACAATGCAAAAATCCGCATTTTTGTTCCTGCTCTGCATTAAACGACTGCGACCTCGCAAACAGTAAGAACATAAATTACACGATCCCCAGCGAGTCGAATGCGCACGAATGTGCGTGCATTTTTAACCTATGCACTTTAATATGCATCGGGTCTCAAGTACAAAAGCGTTTGCATATTTTTTCGATTGCGAATTCTCGTAATTACCGTTAAAACGTTTCCTGAAAATTGCACGGGGAATGTATACGATGTTCTACACGGAAAGACATTTTTAGTTCCTCGTTTAAGTCCAAGGTGAAGAAAGAACTCTAATTAGAGAATGACATACTGCTTCGTTCCTTAACGCTAGATTTACGGAACACTAAATGTCGCTATTTTGGGTTATTTTTAGCCGCTTCCGTCATAATATATGCTCCAAGGAATAGCGTTTTTACAATCACAATAATTGGAAATTAGAAAATTTTTGACCCGACCTCACAGTTAAAAATTCAACAATGATCAATTAAAAAGTTCTAGTGTTCAGAAGAAAACCATAGCGTTTGTAATTTATTTTAGCTATCCGTAATCAATCCTGACTTTTTGCTTAGAAAATCAGGATGACAGACATTTTGGAACCACTATGCAAAACACATCCTTCAGAAATTTCTCGTGTATCATCCTCCCGTACATTTCATGGCGGAACTCCGCGGTTTCTGTCATACGCGTGTTCCAGTTTACAGCGAGCCTTAAGTCAACAACAAGATTAATTATTTCGAGTTCCTCCATTTTTTTCGTAAACTCCATACATTTTCATCAGCGTGCGGTACCCGTAAAATATCGCTGTTACAGCGAACGTAGGAAGAATGAGTAATGGCGTTCGTGCTTATTCATTTTCGTGCACCGTGTGACCGCTACGGTTGTCGTGTGGTAAACGTTTCATAAAAATGCTTCATATTTTTTCATTCAGTGAACGTGTCGCGTTCATTGCCAACGGAAAAACGATATGCGAAGTCAATGTTCATGTTTCACACGCGCTTGCGACACACGTCGTCTTGTAATGGAATTATGGCACAGTAAAATCTTTTAGAATCAATAATGCAGAATTCGTTTAATAATAGTCTGTTATTTTCTAATTATATTAATTTGGTCCAAGGACATTTCTGACCATCTTATCCGGCTATACTAGTTTTGAGTAAAATAATGTTTTGCTTTTGGTCTGTTGGTTTAGTGACAAAAGAATATGCTGCATCTTTCAGTGTAATATCAAGTTCCACACGAATCAACGCTGTCTGGAAATGACGAGATTCGGAAGACAATATTAACTGAAATCTTCAGAATTTGGAAGGGGCACTGATTCTTCGCCCACCATTTGATCTGTCGGGCGCCGTATGCGTCGCAGGGTCTGAGCAGCGAGTCACGGCACACCTGAGCAACTTCGTGCCTGGGAGCTGGCGATAAAGCTAACTCGAAAATTAACAATAATGAAACGCCGAGACTGAATTCGAGATTGACGGGGGCGTCCTCTCGGTCGGCGAAGGAGCACGCTTGGACGCGGAAGTTGAAAAGCGTTGACCCAGGTCCCGGCGCGGTCGTAAACCACGCTTTATGAGCTTCCGAAATGAAGCAGGAAAGTTTAACCGGCCGGTGTGTTTCACCGGTGTTCGTTTCCCCGTCCACGATCCGCGGCGGACGTGAGCTCACTTTCAAACGGAAAGGTAATTTTTGAGAATGCTTCCCCCGACGCCGTGGCGCACGTGTGCGGATACGGCGCGGCGCGGCGCCGCGACGCTTCCCGTCGCTCGATGCAGCAGCCGTTCGAACAGAAGCGTTCTCGTATCTCTCTTCCTCTCTGTCTCTTTCGCGTCTGGCTTCAGGGGAGCACTTAGCTCTTAATGTATCTGCGGCTGATGGCCGTATTGTTTGGCGAATTGAACCGGGACTGAGTTTTAGGTACGCCCCGCGATATGTTCTATATATGGTAAACAAGCTTAAGAGGCTTTTAACAGACTTCAACGGAGATCCCGAAGAAAACCACGCCAAAGGTCAGCATCGTAGATTTCGGAACGCCAGAACCACCTTCTCACAGTTCTCCGGGCGGCCGATCTAGCAGTGCATTTGGTAAAACATGACTTGTCGTAATTTAAAGCATCTACAACAATTTCAAAATATTTGACAATGCTGAAAATGTCGGTATTCATGAAATTTAATCAAAATTATAATTAGAATGTGATGTGATGTTTTCTTTTATGAACCCTGCCGTTTTTTTTTTAAATGAACAGCAATCTTTTACCTTGAAAATGCATACTTTAAATGTAGAATCACAGTTCGTCATTTATTAAATAAGTAATTTATATCCCTTTGACACACGGAATATCTTTCGAGTTCCAAATAGTTCCGCATTTCTTCAATGGAGTATGTTCGGTATACTTTTCCTTATATCATTTAAAGAATTTCAAGAAGCCACTATACTCATTAAGATTTTTGAGAAAAGCAACAGATGTCTATGTAGTAGTTTTAGTGTTAACAGCAACTGTTGCAAGTTTTGCGAGCACAGTTATCTTCAGCAAGGAAGACAGTTAGTGGAAAATATATTTGCAAACGGCATAAACTCCGAATCGATAAGGGATTATCCCGCGAATGTTGCCGTTCCGCGAATGGAATCGTTACGATTGCATTTGCGGGTTTCGTTGAAGGTGTCGTATGAAATTTCCCCACGCGGAAAGCCACAACGGCGGTCAGCAGAACCGGCGAGGCTCGAACTTAAGAGTAGCAAAGCGCTAATTAACGTTGCCGAGTCACGGAAGGCACGATCGTGACCCACGGCTCGCACACAAGCTACGGCTTCGTCATTTTCTTTGTCGTGGCCAGGCGATAACGGTCCCTATCATACCGAGAGCAAATTTCGATCTGGCCGTCAATGAATTCGCGGAATTGCTATTCCACCCCGTCGCGTCGTGCCCCAAAATTTCCCTTCGTATCCTTTTAACAAATTGTCTGTGAAAGGTTCGTAAAAAGATAATTCAAAACAAGAAAGTTCTGTCACGAGTTTAGAATGCATTGAAGTGTTCGTAAAATTCTAATAAATTAATAAAATCGTCAGACATACATACATATGAAGACATTACTGTGTAATTTTACATATTATATAAAAAGAGCTTATGTTTCCGATACTGGGGGGACTTCGTCGGTACATTATTAAAAGAATTTGTCGCAGCAGAATGTTTCAATGAATTCGGTCGGGAGAATTTCTCGAATCTCGTCAACGTCAAACTCGCATGAGCTTGGTTTTAATTTCGACTGAATTTTCTGGAATTTGCAGAGTACTCGAGAGAAAAGGAAGAGCAACGGAGAGCGGGCGATCGCTCTGTCCCTGGTCTTTTTTCATTAAATGAAATCCAAGGGTAATGTTTTGACTATGAAATAGCCGGTGGAATTTGCGGGATTGCGTTCTGCCAGTTTTCGTAGCTGCTCCACCGTGCGAGCGAGACCGGACCCCTATAATTTCCGTACTAAGTCGGTCAGTCGCGATCCAACTGATATTTGTGCAGACAGAATATATCTTGTTTGCAGAACTACGTGCTTAGTAGGTTATCGAACGTGTGATTTATATATTACACCGCCGCCGCATTAATTGTACCACCACTCGAACCGGAAATTTTCAAACGATACTTCGAACCATTTCGAAAACATTCGCGAAACTATTGCGAAAATTACCCGGACCCGAAAATTAACACGTTCCCTGCCATCGTTTATTACGGAACAGCGGATATTTGTGCACGATAAATGTGCAAAAAGCATGCGATGTTTAGACACGAGAAATATGCACGTATACACATTAGCAAATCTGCTTAAAAATCTGCATTATAGCAATCTACATTTACGATGTATGTGCCTTTCTCTCGAAAATATTAATTATGAATATATTATTTAAATTTGCAAATGTGCTTAAAACTGTGCATCATTGCAATAAGTATTTACAACGAGTGTGGTATGTACCTTCTGAAAGAATTGAAAAATGCTTGATTACACTACTATGTGCATATATTATAATCAATGAGAAATATATTATTCAAACTTGCAACTAAACTATTCACTATTTTACATGAATTTTGTTCGACGAAATTACCGAACTGAACTATTCGAATTCCAAACACAAACTGTCCCATCTACCGCTCGATTCGAAATTACAAAAACATGATTTCGCATGATCTATGATTAGCATTCACTGCGCATCATTACTGTTATGAATTATTACACGTGATACATGGATTTAGTGTTAGACAAAATTAATAATTCGAAAGATAGATATCCCGCATACGGACGACAAACAACATATGCAATATATTCTTGTCTATGCTGTTCATCATAAATATGCAAAGCGTATGCAGATTGCGAAACATGCAAAATGAAACAAATTTCTGGATAGTTCTCTTTCCTCTGTCTACTGTCTGTAGCGGTATACATAATATCCGCTGTTTATTTATCACACTAACCGTCTTAATGGCTAAAGGAATTCAATTCGGACAACAAATAAATAATAAAATAAATAAACTGAAAAGATATAGAAATACGCAAAGTCTGTGATTTTCTATAAAGTTTGTAAGAACAAAGTCAGCACTCTACGAGCTGATAAATTACAGTTACAAATACTCTATTTACAACATAATGTTATCTAACGTCTGTACAAATGTCTTGCCTGAAAAATGGATGGAGTTCCCCGTGCAGTAGAGTTTTGAAAGAAATTTGTAAACTTCTTGCGCTTCTCGTGCAGCGAAAGAGAAAGAAGTTTATCTAGAGTGGTTGAATTTATACGCGGGTAAGAAAAAAAAATGTAAGAATGTATGAAGTTTCGGTCTTATCGCACTGCTAAACATTTTCCCTCGATATTTCGTTCCGTCTTTGACTAAAAAGACGCCACTATCGGTACCAGTTACGTGACTCGACCGTGTTGGAACGTATTTCGCGTAAACACGTTTCGATAAAGCCCAGCCACACAAATTTTCAGCTGTCAAGGACAATGGCAGGAGCCCAGCTCATGATACAGACATGTTTTTCCACTATTCTCGACCTCTGGACTGCTTTCCACGAAAATTATGCTGCTGAAGGAACGCTCCGTATTTTTTTTTCTGTTTAATCCACCCAGGGTGTAATTCTCAAATTTTAATAATTTGCGAAAAAATAAACTACGTCGACTGTGGACGGAGGAAATAGTCCAATTAAAATTAAATACACGCGTGCAAAGTTTAGAAGAAGAAAAATGGAGGTAATTACTTACAAAGTGGTGCTGTGTGCTTTACGATATTGATTAAATTTAAATGTGTTACAGATCTCGACATTTTCAGTAACGTTTAGTCTCTTTTAGTATTTGTAGATATTCGCAAAAATATTTTCGAAGTTTGATTAGTTAAAAAAGACTAGATAAAGTCAGAGTAATTTATTTAATCAATGAGAAAATGTAAAGACATCGCGATATTAATTGCTCTTTCAATTCTCCTGCACTTTGCAGGCGATTAACAAAATTTGGTGCACTCGTCAAGCCAAAGGTTAGCTTTCAAGCACAGATAAATAATTTTGTCGCGTAAATGTGGGTGGCACGGCAGTCAACGTGTTAAATGAGCCAGCTTTACAGTTAATTCGACTTTACTTTGTGGATGTGCCTCGTACTTTGCGGCGAACCACGGCAATTAACCCTTCAGTAACGTCGCCTGTTAATTTCTTCTTGTACCACTGACGTTGTTACCATAATCTCTCGATGATTTAGACTCTTTGATATTGTTCATACTCATCGTCAAATTCTATAAAGTAGATAATAATTCGCGGAAGGGCAGGGAAATAAATATTTTTAATATTTTGGGTACTAAAATGGATAATAACCCAGTAATTCATAATTACACAAGCAAACATGAGACCATTGAACCACTTTCAACGTATTAATTTCTGATCTCAATGAATGTAGTGCAGAATAGTTGTACGCGCACTTTAAAACAAATAGTATTATTTACTATTTACCATTTAAAGTACTATTTTACCCAGCTCTAATAGTAAACATTGCAGTCGACAAACTCACCGTCAATTCGCGATCGGCCGATTAACATTTTCGGCGAGGTGCGTTGGAGAATCCAGTGGTCCGCGGGAGTCGTGCATTTAATCGATCGTGCCGCCTCAATCTCTGCTTCATGGTAGTGGCCAATCGCGCGGAACGTTCCTTCGGCTCGTCGATTGGCCAGATTTACATGGCCGCCCGTCGTTTTACATGATAATACCAGCCTCGATCAATTCCCATGAATATGGTTCGCGCGCCGTGTCCCACTCGAGACGTCCTCCGAATATCCCAAACAATGATTTAACGGAAAAACGTCAGCCAGGATCGCAGAACCGGTACGAAACCATCCAAGACGATAACACCGACGACCCTTCATCTCCTCGAGGAACTTTCGAGAGACATCGATCCGCTCGAATTTTTCTCGAAACGCTCGCGACAACGATGGATCGCGGACACGCAATCAACGAATCCTCGAGTGCGATTTATCGATTCCCGCGGCTTCTTCGAGGCGTCTAGCCATTTTTGTTCGACGACACCGCCGGAGAGACCCGTGGCACTTAATTCAGGCAAACATTCCCCCGCTGCGTCAGATATCAGGGATCCGTGATGCATCGAGGCAACCTGGAAGAACAAAGAATAATATTGCTTTAGTAGCTGCCTGCGCGCGCTTAAGGAGTTAAACTAAGCGATAGAAAAACGACCCGCGAAAAATTTAGCGACACTTTCTTGAAAAGTCAACTGTGTATTACATGTGCAAATAAATTTGCTGTCTTTTTCAGCGATATTTAGCTTCGTTTGTAAAGGGAGAATGCCAAATAGTCAACTATTATTATAGGTATGCAAATAAATTTGTAAGGGAAGTGTACCAGAGATTGTTTCGAAGTACAATACACAGTAAACACGAGAAATTTTCAACAAATCGGTATTCTAGTTTCCGAGGTATCTCGCTCGCCGTCTTTAAGAATGCGGTTTCGAGCGAAACGTGTTTGAAGCTTTAAAGTAGAGAAACTAGCATCGAACTACACAGGTCCGCGGTAAATGTCGCACTGAAAACGTGTCGACGCTTAGTGGATTTGCTTGAGCATTCGTTGAACTTCACCGAGACCGTTTGTAATATATGTACACAAGTCGAAAGCTTAGGAATATATATTGTACAACAAATGACTCGTCAGAAAATAAAAGGCGCACAGCTTTGCTCGTAACAGCGTGTAGATCACACCTTATTTAAATTTTTTACAGAATATTATGATAATACACTCCCGGAATACGAATTTTTTGAAACTCGATTTATACAAGTGTGTAGAACCCCTTCACAAGATTAGCTACCTTTAAATTATATACAGGATGTTCCAAAAATTTTGTTTTCGGTATAAAGTAACGTCTATGAGAAGTGTGACGAGACTTATGATATATTTATAACTTAATGACTTCTAAATAATTATGATACTTATGACACCATTTTAAGCATTTCTCTTGAAAGCCTCTTGCAAGTCTCTCGAGGTATCCTGCAAACCCCGGAAGTCTGCGAATTTACGACTTCTTTAAGCCCCGTAGGCAACAAAGAGAAAAAAATAAAACGGGACAAGGGTTCTTGTTGGCGAACCGGTTTCAATTGTAAGAATTAAAAGAAACCTACTCTGGGAACTGTGATCGCGAAACGGTTCTCCATCCGCGAAGACTTTAAAGACTTCTTCGGAGCACGCAGCGATGGTTGATGGCTCGCGAGACCGTAAAAGCGAATTTTAGATCTTCCTCGATTGCAAAATCCCGGAATCGGTTGTTCGCCGGGAGGTCGTAACGTTTCATTGAAATAGTTCGGTTCTTTCTTTCTGTCGATCGTCGAAATTATCCTTCTGGCAAGGCCGGGGGCGTCGTCAATCGAAAACGCAGATAAATCGTTTCTATGATCAAAGGAGGATTGTTGCGGAAACCCCGAACGTTCGGTTCGAGTCCTCTTATTGTAGCGTTGCAGTTAGCAAAACAATCACAATTTTGTAAAACGCAATCCTCACACGTTCTTTCTGGTGAAAATCCACCATTTTCTTTCATCTGATAGCGTCTTATTGTAATTACTTATGTATTGAAGTGAGAACTTAGGCGCACCGCGTATACAATTTCTGAGCAGTGAACGAGTCTGATCCGTCACGCTCCGAGGTGAAACGCTCGCTACTCGGGTAAACTCGGAGACAAACACCTGTGCAATGAATCTTTTTATGCGCACAGTATTTTATTTATTTATTTATTATTGCTGTAAACCGAGTGGAACATTGTTTGAGAAAATTATAAATTATTTTCAGGCCTCCTATATCGGATTTACATAAGAAGGAACTATTACAAAGAGGAAAACAGTACGTGACTTTCATATCTGGAAACAACGTAGAAACATAGCCTCAGATACGTAGAATCCAACGAAAATAAAATTTTATTTGTGTTAGACAGGGTGTCTCATTTATGTCTGACCCTCAAGTATCTGTGTCACTTCCGAAGAACCGGTTGTTCGCCGGATTTCACTGAAATGGTTATGTTGTTTCATTCTTTCCTTGCGTCGGTCGTCGGATTTTTCCTCTGGCAATGCCGCGAGCGTCATCAATCGAATACTCCCGGTCGTTAATCGGAAGCCAATAATCCGATCTCGCGGACACGCGCGCGTCCCGCGATTCTCCGGCGCTGCGTCGCGCTTTAATATCGGCTGAAATCGAGTTTCAGCGTAATTTCTAACTCAATCTTCGGCAAACGCTCTTTCCGGTGCTTTCTGTTTTTCACCTCTAGTTATGCGCGAACGCGGTGAATCTCGCGCCACTTACCGCGCACTCAATTTACGAACCAATACGACGGACCATCTCCCTCGGACCAATACAATGGACCAATGCGGATCACCTCGCCCGCGCGGATGCGAATTTATCGCGAAAATGTTTTTCGCGGGCGCGGTGGAAACGACCGGCATCACGTATTTTTCGTATAGCGAGCTAGTTATCGGCGTATGTCTAATTAATCATCGCGCACCGGCTTCGTCATTCGTTTTAACGCGGATTATAATTGGCACGCGAAACAACAGCTGTTTTGCGACGTGAGATTTGCTAAATCCCCCGGAATATGTTTTATTCATTATTTGTTAACGCGAATCGAGCAATTCTCGTCTCGTTTCGGTGTTTGCGCGGATTATGTTTATTGGGCACGTGGCTTTGCATTTCTTAATTACGCCGCGACATGGGTGCGACAGCGATTCGATAAAGAACTGTAATTGGTGTTTCATTGAGATTGACTTTTCGAATGATTAACTTCTTTCCACGTGATATTATAATTATTACACTGCGGATTTGTAGGGAAAATGAAAATTGTTTATTATCGATTGTATGAAACACATGTCAAATAAAATGATCGTTAAAACATTGTTATATTCATTTAATTCTTCTACTGGTTTAAATTGATTTTATCCATTCTTGTAACAAGTCCATAAAATCCGCAGTTCAATAAAGTTCAATAATTATTGAACTACGGGTTTGTATGCAGAATAAAAGTTGTTTGCATCGATCATAATGAGCAGAAGTCAAACAGAAATTTCTTTGTAGCATCAATTATTTTAACGAGCTATGTTGAAGCTTTTAAGCTCTTTTATTTTGTCTGTTGCTTCCAATTGCGCCTATTCAGTTTTACAATAAATGCATAAAAATCGCAGTCTAGTGATTACACATTTATTTACATGATTATATTATTTAGATACACGTAAATATAGGTTAGTTTTAATATGACAATGTAAAAAATTCAGTAATTAATTCATCAACGAAAGAAAATGCAGTTGTGGAAAAATTGAAGCCGCGAAACTAACGTTCGAGAGAATTGGCTTTATTAATACCAATATGAAAAATAAAAATGTCACAAAGACAGCATTAAAAAAAGGTACAAAAGAAATGACAATTGCTCGTCGATGGAAATTCGATTGCACAGTAATAAAACGGTGAACCGTAATTTTATTTCCACGCGATTTTTGTAGTAATGTAGAATTTTCCGGTACACTTGCTGTATGAACTTCTCTTTAAAGAATTTTTATCTGGTTCGTTGGTCGCTTTTAATCGAATCAAGGTAAATTATACGATATTTTCAGAAGGACGAAACGAACCGGCGAACCGGTTTACGTCCGGCATTGTTTAAATTGTTCACCGTGAGTTGCTCGGTGAAAATATGACACGCGGCCGGTACCTTGACTAGGCAAAACGTTTTATGATAATAAATTTCCGGAGCGGTGTTTGAACGTGAAATTAATCTCATGGCGTGCAGAAGCGACGAATTAATTAAAAACTGCTCGACACCGTTGCCGAACGGGGCGGGGAGAGATGCGCGATAATATCTGCCAGGGAAAAAATTTTTTGCGGAAAATTCAACTTGCGCTGTTGCGTCGACTACCAGTGAACCAGTCGATGGACGCGCGAAGGAAAATTTAGCTGGATATATACTGTGGTTCTACTAGAGACTGCCCCGGCACGTTAAATACTTTCTTCCTTTCCCGACGCGCACGTGCGTGTAAAAATAGCATAACATTTTAACCAATCGGGGAATTCAGGAAATCTCACAGGTTTAGATAGAATGTTCGCAACGGAGGGAATTAAAAAACGCTGTCGTAAAAATCGATGAAGCTTTCATATTTTGTTTCATTGAACAAATAAACGTGGCAAAAGAACCGAAACGCTATTTAACTTCGTTCCCTTCCGTTCGCTCGTGCTGAATACATTTTCGTTTATTTTTATCGGTAAAATTGCTGCCCACCATGCAAATGAGACAATGTTTTGCTGAATTATTTCTATAGTTTCGTTAAAAATCATTGGCTCCGGGTTGACGAATGTTCAGCTGCTACAAAAGTCACTCCGCATTATATAATACTACTGCGTCAGGTTATTTCTTCCAAATGAAAATAAAATTTTATAAGAAAATAACACAAACTTCGTCATAAGTCCAATCCATTCTGATTCCAAATCATGGAATCCAGCGATCATGTTAGAGCTTCGAGCAGAAAAGTGTCAGTACGTGTGTGATGTATAGTATTGGGAATCATCTGTGTCCAAACAAATGTAGAATAACGATTTATAGTTCGACAAGTGAAATATGTTCGTGCTATGTTCGTGCAAGTGGAACATGAGTGACGTATGGTCAGACAAGCAGAATGTGGACGGGGAACAAGTAGAACAGGGTCGACTAATGGTCAGACAAGTGGAAGAAGTCTGATGCATTGTGAAGCAAGTAGAATCAGCCTGGCCAATGATCGTACAAGTTAAATTGAGACAATCTGTAATCTGTATAGGCAGAGATCATACAAGTAAAATTAGCACAATCTGCAGTGACACAAGTAGAATAGAAACAGCCTACAGTCGGACGAGTAGAATGGGGTGAACGATTGCTGAGGCAAGTGCATGGGTGTGGTTTATGGCTAGATAAGTGGAATAATATGGGGTGGTTTGTAACCAGGCAAATGGAATAGGGGTGTCTATGGTTTGGCAAATAGAATGGGACGGACATGCGGTCGGCCAAGTGGATTGTGGGTGATCTATGATTGCAGATGTTTCTGCAATATTCAATTTCTGTAGATGAGTTTTAAGAAAGTCGAATAAAATACAATCTTATTTCCAGTTGTACCCGGCCTTTGCAGATCTCAAAAATATGAAAATGACCAAACCTGTTTTCAACATTAGGTATGTATTATTCTATCAATTTTTAAAATTGTTTCATCTGTGGAGTAATCGATTATGTAGGTAAATCAATGGCTCAATTATCAATTCTATTAATATAACGTGGCTTAATATTCCCTTCATGAAAAATTTACAGTTGTCATCCCTAAAAGTGATAATTCCTGTAGAATTATTACGAATATGAATATTAAAACAATAGCATCGGGTGTTTCACGAGTAGGCTGCGGATTTTATGTGTATATAATTTAAAACAGTAAGAAGATTAAAAGAATTTTAAAATACTGTTACATTATTTTCTATTTTCTATTTCACTCCAGTTTGCTGCGAATCAGGTAGAAAATGTTTATTTTTCATAAAGATCCTCTGTCTATTCACGAGATATTTATGAATTACTTCAGCAACATTTACAGAGAATTTAAAAATATCTTCGGTTAGTCACCGAGAGTTTGTACAATTTTTCCAAACGTTGTAGTTCCTCGAGCGAATTTTCTTCTAGAGAGACCGACTTTCAGTGGGCGGTAATGGGCGAAATTAATATCACAGGAAAAATTTCCCGTTACATTTTCGCCGGATAATACTCGGGGCGAACCGTATGGCGGCTCGATTGGTCAGAAATCAAAGATAAATCGCTCGGAGAAACGTCTATCGTTAAGGTGGGAAGATACTGTATCGATCGCGGGAACATCCCGGGAGATTATACGAATTCTTCATCATCCACGGCCTTCATTAATCCGTTCGGCTAACGTCGCGTTCGGCAGAAAAATTTCTCAGGCTACGTATTGTGCTCCCATTTCACGACACATCTGATCCCGCTAAGACCGATCACGCTTACGCGGACTATCCTAATACCTTCTGATACTCGTTTCAATAACGCGGCTCCATAGGTACCATGGCAGATTTTATGGAAATATTTCATGGAGATGTGAATTTCATGGACAGTGAATAGTACAGTCGAGGTGGAGTTATAGACACAGTTTATAATAAATTCTATGAATAGCAGCGCTCATTTCTCAAAGGTAATGCGCAGTAACCAGTCGATCACGTCCCTTGAATAATTCAACCAAAATTTTCATCCACACACTGTCGACCAGCTGAAGAACGTTATGCGCTTCGGGAGGATTTGCATCAGTTTACTCGAACTAGTAGAGCAAGTAAACGATTTCCGCGGCGCATTTCCTTCGAACCGGGATCACGTGTCGAAGACTATTTCCTCAGGTCCTTCGAGTCCTTCAGGATCCTCTATATCCACTGCAGATTACTCTTCTCACGCCTGTCGATCGACCTGGCCCTAATTGTTAAATTGAAAATCTAGAGAAATCGAATACATTGCCTACAATCGAACAGTTAAAAGTATGTGTTTAGATAAATACACACAGTTTTAGATGCTGTATCTCATTTCCGATTAAAGGAACAAAATAAAATTTGTATTTATGAAATTGTTAATATTAATGAAACGTCTAAAGCGTAATGTAAAGATTAATAAAATCCGCTGTCGAATTATAACATTATATTACGGGAAAGAGGGGGGGGGGGTTGGCGAAAACATTCTCTGTCAAGAAATATGCAATATACCTTCGCTGTTTCGAAGATACCGGTCCTCCCGTTACCGTTGAACCAATCGCAGCGTGCATCGCGCAAGAATAAAATTGGACTCTTATTGAAATTCCGCGATTCTTTGTGTCGCGTTGCTCGGATGACGACGTACCGGCGAAATTAATTTTCCTCTTGCCAGGACGCGAAAAGAAGAGCGCCATATTCGTCGTAATCAACGGTGAGATTTCATTTGAGCTCCTTGCGGATGAAAAGAGCATTCGCTCCCCAAGGTGGCTCCTGTAATTACAACTCGCCAGTGTTAATCCTTTGACACGACGAGGAAGCACTTCTGTCATATTCTGTTACAAATGTACACGGCGGCTCCGAAATTTTTCAATCACTCTTCTGCACGTCAAACTGTGCAAGTACTTATTTTCAATCGGGTTTAAAAATTCTGTCAGTCAACATTTTCCTTTAAAATATTTTCCTCTCCTCTCCTGCTGATACAGCCCGCTTTTGACGTAGATTTCTCGGACACCGTGTGCGTGAAAGCGCGTAAGAGCGCACAAAATGGATGGTCCGCTACAAAAAGCTCATCCCGGGAGTGTAATTGAAATTTCTCGGAAAAAATTCAGCCACACGTGATCCCGCATTCGCCGGGATGGACTTAAGACTCGAGCACCATTGACTCTTAATTAGTCACTAATATGTAGAGTGTCCCCGCTGAAAGCACTTACGTATTCCAATCCGTTATATCTTTATCGAAGAAAGCGGAATTGCAACCGGAGTTCTGCAACTGACGCGGCATTTTTCTTCGCTATTTTTACTTTCAAGAAAATATTGCAGCTTCCAACACTCGAGCTGACCCACTACAGAACTCTGTCGTTACGTACAGGGTGAGACACGAAAAATGGAACGTCCAAATATCATTGTCTAAACATCCGTGATTTTTTCACACGAATTGGGAATTCGTAGAGGAGAATGCGCCTTTACGCTGTCCATAAAAGGTAACTGCTCGTGCTCAGAAAAATATAATAGGGGAGTTCGAGCGCGACGATAAAGGTGGTCAAGTAAAAAGTTCGCGCGAGTCGTTACAGTATCCGTAAAGAACGGAGCAAGTGCGGCCGAAGTTTCAACAATTCCCCGGCACTTTTTGATCGCGTAATCTTCGGGAGACGGTATTAGTCTCGTCTCTTAACTTCTCGTTACCCTAATATAGTGTAGGATAAATTATTGTAGAGGACATGAAACTTTCACTGCTGCCGGCGACAACAATAGCTTTTGACGCCTCTACTAAAAACATAGTTTTTGACTTGTGTCACTTCTGTAATTTTTTATATATAAATATAATGATCGCGCGTATCAGTAACTAATTTGACGGTACGTCCTTTTAGTTTTCGTCGAAAAATTCTTATAATTTCAGTAAAATTATAAGTCTTATAATTTCGTGAAAGAAAAGATCAGTAATAAGGTTACTAACAAGTAATTTCGTTTTTCGTCGTGGCAGATGACGAATTTTGGAGCATTCGATATGTAAAAGATTGAAAGGGAAAAATAGAATCAACAATGTATGTGAGCAGGGATGAAGAGACCGAAAAAAAAGAAAATAGGAGCATAGATACATACGAGCGGCAGTACTGTAAACAAAGAAAGGGGTAGCAAACAAAATAGAACAAATAGAACAGATAGAACAGATAGAACAGAGAAGAGGCAGGATTAAATTACTTAAATAACGATAGACAATAGTAAATGGAAGTAGCGCTGTAAATTTAAACCAACAAGTGAAAATAAAGTTTACATGTATCCCACGTCACGTTTCTCAGAGTAGTAGTTTGTAAAAATTCCGTGGCTTCGAAAAATAAATAAAACCGAGCAGATAAAACAGTAATTCATTGATTAACGATAGAAAAGAGTAAATCGAAGTATCTTTTTCAAGTTAAATCGGCGAATATAAAGCTCATATTTATCCGAAAGAATATACACTATTGTGTGAGTGGGAGTTTATAAAATCCCGTGGCTTCTAGTTAAACAGCTCAAAAAGATTGAAAACTTTTCCGATAATCCAATATTATCGGATTTATTTACCCATTGATAATAACAGTAATTTCCAAGTGCATCGATTTACGTCGGAAATAAATGAAAAATTCGCGGAGAGGGAAAACTCGAGCGGTGACGGATCGATTTGACGATTATGAAATGCGCGCCGCGTTTTGCGTCGACGCAATTACGCGGCCGTTATCGTTCGCAGAGGAACAACAAAGCAGGCGACGTTATTGGCGGATTTACGCGCGCACACGTGCCGAAAACAATCGGTAGTTTCCGTGCGAAACGGTTTAACTAATCATGTTCGAAGCGCCGTGGGATTCGCACCCCAGGCGCGGCGCGCGCGCGGCTGATGAAAATTAAACAAAATTTCATTTTTAAAGTTTACCGCGGACTGGGCTCGTTGGAATATTTTGATAAAAAGTGTGGGCGGAATGTGAAACCATAACTGTTTTTACTAACCGTTTTTCACGCTCAACTGATTAATAGCTAAGCGAAAATTTCAAATAACTCTGCGAAACACGGTGAAACGTTGCGGTATAATTTTTGCGGCACAGTTAAAAAAAAATTGGGGAGTGAAAAATCGAGTACATCAGCACGAACACATAGTCAGACGAAAATACTGTTGTGTTATTTTTAGCCTCTGTTAAACATATTAAGAAAGGAGATGAATTAATATTTCATTCAAGTTTGTTGTAATTCAGGTAGAAGATGTTTATTTTGCACAAAGATCCCCTGTCTAATAGTAATATAAGAAGTAATCACTAGACTGCGCGGATTTTATGCATTCATCGCAAAAATGGGTAGGCACAATTTAAAGCAGTGAACATATTAAAAAGATTTAAAGACATCAATGCATTGGTGGTGTGTAGCTTCATTAGCTAATTAAAAGAAGAAAGAAATTTTCTCTGTCTTGCAATCAATACAAGCATTTTTTATTTTGCATAAAGATCCGCAGTCTAGTAATCACTTTCTGTAAATTTGTACATTTTCAAGCAACCGACAAAAAGGCAGGAATTGAACGTTTGTGGAACTATTAAGCACAGAGTAACACGATAAAATAATTTTATCCGGTGTTCCTCTGTAAATGCTGGCATGTGCAACGGTAGATCCGTTTTAGCTCCGTCGGAACGTGGCTGTTGCATAAAATAACAACCTACGCCGAAGCAAGGAATACAATATCCGATAGGTGCGGCGCGATAAAATACCGCGTGTGATAAAAACTTCGGACCTATGTTCCATCTCCGTCGGCGGAGATGGTTTCGTTGAAATTCCGTTCGCGAAAACGCAAGGAGATTCAAATGAAAAACTGTCTGTGAAACGAAGCGTTCCGTAACTGTTGTTCCGGCGAAACTGCGCGCGAACGGTTCGAGGAATAATAGTATAATGGAATTTGTGGAATATAGATGTAATTGGGAAAGAGATGTTCCGCAACGCGAGGATCTTCATCGTCGGCTATAGCGAGGAATACTATGCGTAAATCATGCGATAATATTACTAGATGTGCACGTTCACTCGTTATGCCCTTTTGTTATGCATTTACTCATTATTTATGAACAACTGAAATACTATAGTGGTTGGCGTATGGAATTTAATAACGAATTTATTACTAATCAAACAACAAAACTCTCTTCTGAAATTTTCACCAGTATATTTATAAGATTTTTGTGATTAAAACGAGATCAAACGCGACATAATTCGGAGCGTATGGAATGGGTAATCGAATTACAAATTGTATTATGTTTGGTATCATTTAAATCAAGAAAGCGTCACAAATATACTAGTGCAAGTGTCATAAAAGAACCATTAGCGATAGTACTACAGGAACTCCCTGTCACACTAAAAGAAACGAAAAGAGTGAAAAGAAAGCGACTGATGTCCGTGACACAAAGGAGAATGAAACACAAGGAGTCTCTCGAAGTGAAAGAAACGCGATCAATGTTTTCGACATTAGTTTCTACATAAATCACGAGTCCAGCTGATCGTTAACAACGTCACGTTCAGCTACTTAATCGATCGATAGTCGCGTTGAATTTGATTAATAAATGTCAGAATACGTATGTACCGTTGAGCCCACGGGTTTCCGTAGCCGTCACCGTAAAACGCACTATCAGCCCCGGTGATTTACGAGTTTCCTGTAATTCTTTTTTTTCTTTTGCACGTCCAGCCTGGGCTCGCATAATTTTCCCCGCTCTCCGAACCGCACCATCATCCACGCGCTTTCATCGCGCATCACCGTGCACTTGCGATAAATTCTCGCTCTCGGAACTTTCTTCGATACTAACCGAGTAATGCTCCATTATACACCGGATCCTGAATACATCTACGGGTATTTACAACGTTCTCGAGGAATCTCCCGGTTGTTTATTACGGGAACGAAGGAAACGGGTGAACCGTTGGAATTTCTTAATCGCTTGCGAGTTTGTAAAATATTCATCCCGCGATGCAGACTGCAGGTGCAGACAAAATTAAAAGATCTGATTTCTATTTTCAATCTTTGGATCCTAACATTGTGGAGCACTTGTCAATGCTGCGGCTATCATTTCGAAAAATAAGATTCGAACCATCTCGTTTGGCAATGCCTTCTGCAACAAGAAAATCCTCATCCTTATCGAACTCCATCGTCTTATATCGAACGAAAACTGTACTATACTTCGTTTTACTATTGTTCCTAATTTATCATGAAATAATAAGAATTTTATGGAAGAATGTGTTCAGAATACAAATAAAATGGTAAAAAACTTTTATCAACTAGCAAAATATTTATTTTTACGTATTTCAATCTCATTGGGAAAAAATACCTAGGTAAAACGTACATCCGCAATAATAGGTACATTTATGTGAAGAAGTTGCCACTGGAGCTTAGTATTAAGGGGAGGATCACTGCCATACTCGTAAATCGAAGATTGCACGACAACGCGTTGAAAACTGCTTCGATGGCTATTCCAACTTTACATAGCGTCTTGCGAGAGGTCGGCGAACAAGACGCGACACCGAATATTGGCACGGCGGAACTAATGTAGACACGCTGACAAAATAAATGGAGATAGAGTGGGGAAGGGTCCTTAAGCTTCGGTGCTTATGTTGGATAGCACTCTGTTAGAGTATCGCTTGGGTGTCGGCTTCCTCGAGACAAATGGGCGGTTGCGTTTGGTGTTATAGAGTGTCACTGTTACTTTCTTACTCGTTCCTCAACGGACCCGGCCTGATATCTCCACTTATTTCTTATCGGATTTAGTATGAAGAACTGAGTGGGGAAAATGCGTCGCAAACAAAGCGAGGATGCGACGGATAAAAAGCCGCGCCTGGACAACTAATCTGATACTGTACATAGAACAGAAAACCCTGAAACACGAGACCCCACTTCCCTGTACTTTGATTGATTTGTTTCAATCTTGTATCGACAAAATAAATACCTCGGAAATATCGGGATCCTGTGGCGAACGTGTTCCGTGATCGAACGTACCAGCATTTCCACCACCAACGTACCAATATTTCTTATAATTGCAAAGATCGTGCCTTATTTTTCAAACTCAAGATCTTTCCTTAATAATTACGACAATCAACAATAATATATCAGTGTTCGTCAATTCTTTTGGTGTTTTCGTCGAGTTCGGAGAATATCAATGTATGACCATGAAAGTTTTATGGTTCCAGTCTTATGGTTCGTGACTTTGTCAAGGCGCGCACATAAAACTAAGGAGAAACTCTTCATTGATCCTGGTAAATCTACCGTCGATATTATACGTTGTTCGTTTACTTTAACATTATGCCTTTAAAATATTTGTTTTTATTCTTTCTAGAAATCCCAAGGTCGCTTGATATAGTCCACTTTATTAAGGATTCAGCGACTATACTTGCTCAAGGTCACTCAAAGTCACAGCCAGAGGAACGGAAAAATAAAAGTGTGTGTCTCAATAAAAAAAAATCAGGGAATATAAAATGCTGCAAGATTTAAAAAACGAAACGAGTCTAATCGAGCTCGCCGAGGCTCGTAAAGGTGCAAACAGCTGAACGGTGTCTAGACATTTACGGTGGCGTGCATATCTCCAGTGAGCGCAGTCGTAAAAGAAAATGTGCAACTAGTAATTAATAGGATTCCGGGTGGCGAAGTGTTGAATTTCGCGTGGCAAGTCGTGCAACTAATTTGTCGGTGGAAATCCAAACCACTCTTTGCCGGGGATACGGGTGTGTAACGCGAGGTAGCTTGCACTTCAAGGCATGCTGCTTGCATCCACCTATGCACGTTACATCCAACGATCGTATTACACGCATCCAGTGAATTGGATTGAGCCCCAGATGACGAGTATGCGCCGTCGTTGCTGGCATAATTACGCGGGCCGGTATTCGTGTGTAATAACGAATTTCTGTCTCGCCACTTGAGCAATGACTGAGCAGCTATGTAGCTACCATACCATACACATCGAGCCAAGAAACATCTTGGATACGTGTGTTGTGCACTGAACACTAGGGTTTAGGTCCGAGCAACGCGGTAATGGTTCCCTACCGGAGTTTTCACGTCGAATTCTAATTATTTTCGTTGCCCGTCCAGGGTTTCCACGTCCGAGCGTTTGATTGATGAGGACGCGCAGACGATCTCGAGCCGGGGAACGTTAATTGCCGTTAGGTAACCGGCTGGAATATCTGCGATTCAACTCGAACGAGTACAGGACCCGTGAAACTGACGCTCAGCGATCCTCGAATTATGATCGGATCCAATTATGATATTTCGCCGAACGCTAATTTATTACGGACAATTTGTTACGGCCGGCGATTCTCAGTGACTGAGGAACTATTGCGTTGGCAAGTAAGTGATTCCGGTGTTTTGAAGGTGAAATAGAGCAATTGACTTTAATAAAAATTCTGACACATTCCAAAAAAAAAAAAGAGAGAGAACCTCTCCGACGTTTTCTCAAAGTTGTACTCGTTTTTTCTTAACTCTTTGATTATACAGTGATACCGTTTCAACATTTTGCAGGCTGTAAAAATGACTATAACGCAATACACGAAAACCGACACCGTTTTACTTTCGATATAAGACGACGGCGCCGGATGACTTTCGATGTATTGCGGATGAGGGTGCCTGTGCGGCTTGACATTGTTCTTGAGTGGGCCGAGAGTTTATGGTTCCCGTAAAGTTGTCTGGCAAAGCATAAAGTGGTCGGCCGTGCGGCGATATCTTTCGTTGGACAAGGATAGAGTATGACATACGGTCTTGTTCTGGCACTAAGCGGTGTCGAGTGGACAACTTCAAAAGAAGAAGAGGAGGCCTCTTCGCGCGGTTCGAGATTATGCGGGCACTTAGAATGTTTTCATGAATAAATATTTTTTTCACTTCCTAACCATACGATTTTTAATAGATCACTTTAAATACATATTTGAACTATTTTTAGAGACCTGATTTTCCTACTAATCTGCGGGACCCGAGGGCAGAGTTGGGCAAAAATTTTTATTTAAATCAAATGTTTGCCCAACCTTGCGCGAGGGCACCCGAAATTGAGCCGATAATTGAACCGATGATATTTGTTCGTATTTTTAGCTTCGTAGAACAGCGGTTAACACAGGAACTTGCAGTTTTGTTGCTCGTCAACGACTAAAAAATCATTTCAGTAGACTCCGTTCAATTTTGTAGAATCATTTAGCTAGGCGAGCTTCAGCGATGTTCGAGTTCCGAATTATGATCGAATCCAATTATTTCGCCGGGGAGTAATTTATTACGGATTGCTGCTAAGCCCGGCGACTCCGAATGGCTGAGCTCTTCCGCGATGATTCATGACGCGGAAAAGCGGTCGTCGGTAGTCAAATATTAACTTCCGTCGCCTAACTTACAGACTAAGCGTTCCGTCGAACACCAGACAGAATAAAAATCACATTAACCATTGCAATTTAACTGCTGGCAATAACTTCTGCCCCCAAAAACTTGCTTCGCTTTAATTTTACAGAGACAGTATTAATTTCACACACTAAAAAAATATTTTTGGCTTCGTGAAATGGATATTTTCTCTCAAAAAAATTTCCAAATATTCTGAAAATATTACTCTGTCATATGTTCGAAATAGATGTATAATTTTTTTTATTGAAATTGTGCGGAATCCAATTATTTTAGCAATACAAGTGAATAGTCATCACCCCTTGATGCACGAAACGCCGGAAGTAGATTGAAAGCGTCGCATTACAACCCCCGTGGAAACTCTTAAATGGGTCGGCATTAGCCCGAAGCCTACGGGATTAAAAAGATTAAGGCTCCCGAAGACACATTGTTAGTATCCGGCAGAGAAATGCGTCTTAATGGCCATAGGGGACAGGCGAGGCAGACCTATTCGTCTTGTTTGACCTGGGCTTTCGATTCGGTTTGCCTTTTTCCCTCGGCACGCGAATATATCGCGATCGTCCAACTAATTGATTCCGGACGAACAATTCGGAATGACTGTACCGACCGAGACAAATCGGACGTCAAACAATGCCTGGCTCTGCAACCCGATCTCCTATTGGGACAGGCTAATTGAAAAAAAGGATTAGCGCGGCTCCCACGGGAAACGCTGGCCGATTCCCGTGATTCCTACTTCTCCGATTCTCAAATGTTCTAATAGATGTATGGGATAAAAATAGAGAACTTTTGGTTATTTATACATTGGAATTAATTGCTTCGTATTTTCCAGCTCAAACCATACAATGCTCCATTGAACCTTTTATGAAAAGCAAACTTTTTAACCCGTCACAAACGAGTCTTTAAAAATACTAAAACCTTGATTTTTGATGCAGGTCTTAAATAATGAGGAAAATTAACAATATTCACTGGTCCTTCGTTATGTACAGTGTGTCACAAAATGATAAGTTATCATTAGACTGCGGATCTCTATCCAAAATAAAATGGCAATTTATAGGAGTTACAAGTGAAAATTTATTTTCTTCATTAATAATTCTCATATACTAAAAATAGTACATCGACATTGTTAAACTCGTTTAATCTTTGTACTGTTTTAGATTACACCTACTCAGTTTCGTGATAAATCCGCAGTCTAGCTATCATGAGTTATGACCATCATAAAGTGATTCTACACTGTCGGTTTGGTGAATATTGAAGTAAATTAATCAACTTTGCAAAAGGAACTGTAGATGGCAAATGATCCGTCTTTCCAGGAAACAATGTGAAAGTTCAAATAATTCTCTCAATGTTGTAACAATCTAAGAGTAAATTAATGATTTCTGGAGACTCAGGGTATCGGACATTCGATGTCCACAGTAATTGTTGAAGCGTCTGAAGATTGTCGGGCGTTATCGCTAACTGCGACTGTTGGTAGCGCGAGGTTGTCTATAGTGAACACTGCGAGACGACCGTAGCTCTCAATATCAGGCGAAAGTAATCAACAGTATCCTGGCCTCGAAATCATTAGTGTGAATCTCAAGTCTGTGGCCACTTCAATCGAGTTTGTCGAACTGCAGATAAACCGTATAGAGTCGAACAAGTTTCTGTGGCAGTTTCTGTCGATCTTGGAAGTGTAATGCCCCCTCATATTGGTTATCTCCCATCTGCAGGTCCAACTTGTGTCTGTTCCATGCATCAACTATTTACTGCGACGCACAGCGGGATATTTGGCACGAAAAGCCAATTTTTGATTTCATAATGTTATGGCTGACGTTTAAACGAATTCAACGACTTACTATGCGACGCTATATAATGTCTTTTTAGCCATTTCCTTGGCTGTCAGACCTTCAATTTTTCAATTCCGAAGTTTGTATCTGAACACTGAACACTATATTTGCCACCCCGACCCTCTAAAGGTTAAGTCGTATATCTCCAAATGAATCTCTTAACTGAAAATTCAGCTGATTGTCTTCGATTATCCAGGATAATTGGCATCGAGTACTACGCGTGTGTCGCCGGTTGTTTAAACTAGCACTCAGTCAATCGTACCAGTGTGCGTACAGCCTGTAACTAAATTCCAGGTGGATTCGGCGAAACGCTATCTGGAATTTCATTGACTAAGTCGCGAGACAAGCTGATCACTATTGTCTGCGCATTAACCTGAACTGCTGTGACAGTTACAGATGTTTCCTAATACGATTAAGCTGCAGGAAGAAGATATCGACGTCACGGAGATTCGCGATGTGCAAATTTTTTACAAAAACACCAGTTTATGGATTCCTATTAATATTACCCAATCCATTAAAAAGTACTTATCGAATTTTGTTACACAATTTCACTATTCATTTCATTTAGTTCTATATGAAAAATGAACCTGAATGCAGGTCATCATTATTCTCGTTCAAGCTGAAACATGTTTTGCCCCTTTGCAGTGCTATTTAAAATTTTGTAATAATAATGAACGTTCGTTGTACCACAGATGACAAAAACACCACGACAAAGATAAATAAAACAAGGTAAAAGCGGGGCTCGGTTTATAAATAATCCCAATCATTCAGTAGTATTTATGCTACACGCGAGCATCATTAATATTCTGAATTTTTAATAAATTACTGGGGAGTCATGTGGATCCATTATAGTTTCAGAATAGCAAGTAAAACCAGCTGATCACCTCATCGTCTAAAAGCAGATTATATACTTTAATCCCCTGACCACCAAGGGGGGTTAAACCCATTTTAATTGCGCAGATTGATGTCCCGAAGGCTTTAAATGCCCCACCTCTTCCAATTATTTCAAGAAATTGCGAAACACGTGTGTGTATGTGCATTTTATCGTACATTTAATCAATACCCGATTATACTAGTAAACATCTATGCATTAAAAATATTTCCTTCTGCTGTAACAGTAAAGGAGCGTTTTCCAATCTCTCCAAAAAGATTGGAGTTAAACAATTTTCGTAAACATCGTGCATATACGAAACAGACATTACTGTGAAACTGATTTATGCTACAAGAAAGCGTCATGTAGAATGGAGTGCCAACAGAAAATAAATGCTACTCGAAATTTTCGATTTACTCCGGCCGCGCCAGTGGAAAAATCCGCACCATACAAAAAGTCATCATCTTCCACTCCGTCGTCGTTATTCTTGCTCCCTTCGTAACTCGAGACAATACGGCGAAGGAATCACTCGCGACAGAGAGGGAAACGTAGAGACGAGAACGAACGGCTGTGCTCGGAGGGCGAATCCCTTTCATCTACGTGAGTCCGCTTCATTCCCTTTTCGACGATACGTCGGATGTCTTTTAGAGAGAGCCCGCGTTTTTAAAATACACTGTAAGGACCAAAGCACTACTCGGCCGAGCACCACTCGGCGTCGCGAGAGCGAGACCATTCGAGCGGACAACGGGCAACAAGATCGACCTCTGTCAGAGCTGCGAGAATTGAAAGCTCGAACTGACCGAGCTGCGCGAATTTTGAAATACGCCCGCTGACAACATGAGAAATACACCGTGAGCAAAAAACCATCCTCTTAGCTCGGATTAAAAAATCTAGATCTACCACGCCAGTCAAAATGACTGGTTTTACAATTTCATTCTGAAATTACTACTTCATGTTACATATTTTTCGCAATGATGTGATGACTTTACAGCGATAACTAAAGAATTTTATGTTTGCTTTATTTACACCGAATGAAACGAGCGAAATATAAAACAGTAATGTTGTTTTGAATGTAACAAAGTCGCTAAGGGATGAAATCAATTTTTATTTTATTCCTGCTTCCCACAATCAAAGCAGAACACTTTTATTTCGCATAAAGATCCGCAGTGTAGTAATAACTTCCAAGTTCATTATACTGGTTCCTCGCAGCACAAAATTACTATCAGCCTCGGCTATCGACTCGGTCCGAGTCGATAAATTCGAGTCTTAAACGCGGAGACCCGGTCTAGAACGTAATATTTACACCGGGCGTTAGAACCTAATATTAACCTAACGGTTCCATATTTACCGTGGAGGATCCAAGTGTCCAAATGCTTATGGACGGTAGCGTGCGCATGTAGGGAGCCAAGAGAAACAGCAATCCGGCGGCACGAGGGCTAGCGTTCCCTCCTGAACTTACATTTTGCATGCGGTACAGCGATTCCTGGAAGTACTGGCCCGTGTTAATGCGCCACCGAGGAACGATTACACCGCGAAGGATTCTGTCATGAAAGCATGGTTACTTATGATTTCCATACAGCGTCCTAAGGAACTCGCACCTGCGTGAACACAACGCTGAAACCTGCCGCGCACTGTTATGCCTTCGAATAGCTACCACCTGCGTTCCCTTTCCACGCCGAATAAAACGAAGACGTCGGGGACCAATTCGAACGTCAGCGAGTCGCACGTGCGAATTATTGCTCAACAAAGGCGCCCGAGAGATTGGCGAGAGTCCTCGACCGACTTGGACGATCGAGCTGTATACTCGCACAAGTTTCTGTTTACCTTAAATGCGCAGAACGTTCACGAAATTACTCGAGAGGAAGCTGTTGCGACGATTTCTGTTAGCGAAGGGCGGATCCTTACGCAAAATTCATCCTTCCACAAGGGAAGGACACTTTCGGGAAATGGGGTTCTTGGAAAAACATTGGACACATCTTTTTATCGGCCATCGTCCACGTGGAAAGGGTGAAAACAACCCTCAACGTTGAGGGTCGAATATCTCGGAAACTGTTAAAGCTACAGGGGCGGTTACAATAACCGAGCTCTATGTTCTTTAATGAGAAGTATATCTGTGAAAACAGATTTTCAATATCATTATTTGTTTAAACAGTATCTTGAAAAGTGGCATTATTTTCGTAACTTTTTTCAAATACGGATAGCTGCTAATAATTAATCTGATTGGAGATTTCTAAGATATTTTTGTTCATCTTTGTGGCAACATGATGAAATTATTTTTTAATAAACATCGTTGTGTTACTTATATCCTTATTGCTATAAAAGATTTCTGTTCGTTAGGATGGAAAGTGAACAAAACGGAAATCAGGGTGACGATAATTCAATACGAAATATGTGAACGGTGATCAATTAATATACTCGGTCCTATTCTACGGCATGTCACTAATAAATAGTCTTGCGTTATCACAGTCGTCTCCGCAGGCATGCAGCTGTGTCGATCAATCACCTATCAATCGAAACAGGCAATTCACACCTGCCATGTTAAACCTTGTTCCGCATAATACGACTAATTTCCTGTGCAATCGGTTCCCCGCCGAATATGGTTAATCTGTAATTACGTTTGCAATACGTTCCAAGGACTGAATTGTAGATTACAAATGATTTGCAATTGTACAATTGATGTAAGTCTCCATTTTGCGGATGTTCACGAAGAAGTTGTATGATTGAATGTAACAGATTATTTATTGAAGTAATACACTACCATGTGAAAATATTTCACTGATAAGTCAAAAGGATAAAATATTGTGGGGTTAAGTAGAATCTGTCGAGCATAGTCAGACAAATGTGCTAACAGGCCATGTAAAGAAATAAACTCAAGGCGTGGCTGGGAACAATGGATCACTTATCGATCAAACTAATATACACCACCCCGGCAGAATATTTATATAATAAAACAAACGTGTAGAACCACGAACCAATTATTACTGGAATAATGTTAATAACAGTCTTGAAAGTACATTCCAATTTAACGGAACGTTAACGGCCGCGTTCGTACCGACATAATGTCACAATCATTAAGGGTAAGTACGTCGATAATGTACAATCATTATCTTCCAACTCCCGCCGTAACTTAACATCACGACGTTACAGGTTACGTGATATTTTATCACGCACCTGGCACTTGTATCAAGTGTCTGTAACCAACATTCGCGTACGTTAACGAAGTACAATAATTGTGAGCATTGTAATAGTCATTATAATTTCGAACCTGTCGGAACGCAAAATGGATGGATCTCAATTGTGAACTATGAATTCTCATCGCGAAAGCGAGGCAGTACCTTGTATTAATTCTTTCGATTTATACATTAACGAAACTAAGTAAAAGCATAATAGTAATTTTCCAAAATAATGTAGGACCTTGAAAATAATAATAAATTGTTGTAATAAACCCGTATACATCTGCATTCTAACGTCATACATTTCACACGCAACAAACCCAATATTTGTTGAAACGAACCGAACAAGTTCGAAGAGAAATTTTTGTGAAAACGGAAGATAATTGTTTATTTCGAGCCGCGCTATCTAGGCAAATAGAAAAACGTTCGTCGGGTAATAACGCCTCGGGAAAAGGGAGTGTTTCATCGTGGACGTTCGGGAACAGCGCGAGAAACCCGCGGAATGATTAATTTCAAACGGGACAGAGCGGCGTCGTTCGTGTTCCCACGTATTAATTAGCGACTGGCGGACCACGGAAAGGTGATTCGACCAGGGGGCGGGTCACGAATGATCCGAGCAGAATAATTATCGCTCTTGTACTTTCGCGCAGCGAGCTCGATCGAGTTCACGAACGGACCATAACAAAAAGGGCAAAATATTTGCTTGGATGCACGTTCTAATTCCAATACCAATCCGTCGGCGGAACAATCGCGATCGGCTTCGGCTGTTGCTCCAAAAAAACCTGGGACGGATGAAACACAAAACGCAGGAAGAAGGAAAAATAAATAAATCCAGGAGAGTGTACGTCCGAGTACGCGTGTGCGGAGCAATTGTGTTGTATTAACAATCGTTTGCCCTCAATATCGACCATCGAGCCCTGTGTGTCCTGAGCACCCTTTCAATATTTGGTGCGACGAGGGTTCAGACATACCTAACTCCCTCTCTCTCATTTTCTCTTCTCCTTCTCTGGCTTTCTCTCGGATATCGTCACGTAATTGCGTTTCCCGGCCGCGACTGGATGTCCCACGATTTTTCCTTCCCTCTCCCGCCCCTCAATTTTCCCGCCCCTTTTTTCTCCCGTTTTATTTCGACGTCTCGTAATTATCGGACTAATTGCAATCTCTCCTCGGATCTCGTCTCAGATCCCAGTGATTTCTCTAGAGTTCGCGCGCTGACGTCGTCAAACGGTGTTTAGGCTAATGAGTTTTCTCACGATCAGTCTTATAAAAACACAATGCTATTTCTTGATGTAGAGAGACAAAGACGCCCCCTCATAATATTTAGGTGATAAAAATATTTACTAATCACAGAGAGAAGTAAGTGACGAAAGAAAAAAGTATATATCCAATTTTATTGGTATAATACTGTGGCCTGTTAGGTCACGTGTTTGACCATTCTCGACTAATTTTTATAGCAGTACACAGAGAGAAGGTTGATCTTCGAGAGTGAACCGATTTGTTGTAGCAGAATAAAAGAATAGCATTTTTTTATAATCTAAAATGAAACTTCTCGATGGAAGACCCTGTATGATTCCATTTTATTTTAATAGGGGCTGTTAGAGGCAACCTGTCGATTATTTATTTGGTTGTAGCGATCACGAGATCATAAACGATAAAAGGAAGAAAACTGTTAGCACTCTCGATTCTAATGTTAGAAACCCGTGTAATCCCCGATCGAGATGAACCCGACAATCCTATTTTCCGATAAATCTT
This sequence comes from Lasioglossum malachurum, assembly GCA_028455605.1. Lineage (NCBI taxonomy): Eukaryota > Metazoa > Arthropoda > Insecta > Hymenoptera > Halictidae > Lasioglossum > Lasioglossum malachurum. The sequence continues at coordinate 8,248,594 of CM052312.1, read as the reverse complement.
CCCGAATTGCCTCTTCCACCGACGTCGGTCGTTTTATTTAATTACCGGTCGGTTCGCGCACCCCTTCATCTCCTTCCAGTTGAACTTCTGACGTTTCAGAAGATTTATTACACAGGAGAAATATTTTTACGCCGCTCTTATCTTGTAATTGTTTTCTTTGACGATCTGTGTAAATAGTGAACCCAGGAAAATTGAGATTGATACCTTTTTCAATCCAAGCCAAGTATATACAGGGTGGGGGCGTCTAACTGCATCACGTCGAATAACTTTTAAATTATGCGTTCTACAAGAAGTGCAGAAATTAATGTCTGGACCGTAAGAATATTAATATTTTGGAGAAATTTCTCGTTAATATTTCCAATATCTGCGCACTTTGTATTAGTAGTCGTGAAGAAGGTTTTGTCCAGCTAGCACCTCGAAACGCAGCACCGTGCGGAGGTGTGAGCAGAGCCATACGAAGTTTTGGGGACCGCCTTCCCGCAACGGTGAATTATTGAACAATCTTTGTCAATGGCTCGGCGCTGTTATAAATGATCTCGGTTTACAGGACGGGAATCGAATTTCCCTTGACACACAAACCATCCAAGCTGAAAACGAAGACAGAACTTTCAGTTAGTTTGAGCACGCTTACGGGGATAGGTTTGAACAACTTTCGACGCGACACCCTCGAATATAATATTACAAAGGGAACGGCCTTAGTCAATGAAAATGTCTGCCGAGTTTCCCGAACGTACACACGATTTTTAATTAAATCGAATCCTTCGCCACGGGTGCAACGCGCAAACGTTTATTCTCGAAATAATCCTCGGTGGGATCACACGTGCCACACATTCGAAAATGGCGGCTCACAGGCCTTAACCTCCTATATATCACGTCAAACAAAAACTCGGTCATTTTTAGGAATTTATCGCGGGAAAACTAAACGATTTAGGGCCGCAAAAATTTTACGGTCTGTTCAACCGTGATTCAGTGCTATAAGGAAATTTTTTTATGCACGCTGTATTTCATGGTACTTGCTACGAATTTTTCTTATAAATGTAACGAAACGTATGTATTGCGTTCGGATGAACGAGGTTCTACTATAGTACCTAAAACTGCCATTATGCAGGATTCAGAGTACAAATATTCATACACCTCGTTATCACATGTAACATGTAATAATAAGTGTCTAAAACGACAGGCCAACCTTGGCAAAGCCATCAAGAGAGTCAAGGCAACCGAAGTGGTATTAAATATGCATGATCCTCAAACAGGAACCACAGTAGCCCGCAATAGCCTGGTCAAATTGTTGGCATCGTCCTTCTCATATTCATTACGTCAAGGATTATTAATAAAGCAATAAAAGTACGGTAAATGTACCAATTATCGAGGTATTCTTCTCGATGAGATTAAAATACGTAAAAATGAATATTTTTAAAGTAGTCAAAACTAAAACAGTAACACAACTCAAAACAAATTAAAGTGAAGTGCACGAAAAGATCTACTTATGGAACTGAAAACTTAAGAAACGAGGAAAGAACGGAGATTGAAGAAATAAAAAGGAAGAAGAATTGAGAAAGACAAAGGAGTTTACATTGTAAATGTAATTGTGAAATGTTGAAAACTTCACAATATGCTCTTAATTTAAAACAGCTTCAAACTAAAGATAATAAATATTACTCAAATATTTGTTAGAAGAATGTAAAAGGTTCGTTCATTTAAAATGTAATAAATAAAAGAATTATTATCGATTTTATTTTTTAATATTTTCTTATGTTGTATTAGGTTTTAGGGGCTCCCAATTTTTTGTATTCAGAACGCATTATTCTTCCATAAAATGCTCTTGCACATTTAATATTAATATTAAAATAAAGTATGATCGAAGCATGATACCGTAGTAATCGGTACAGTTACCCTATATTTTCATGAACACAGCGAGACTGGAAAAAAAATGATGTCGTATTTCGCATTCCACAAATTCCAGTCGAAAACTGTGAACTCGCGTAAAGATCCGAACGGCAGCTATCGTAAATTCTATCCCTTCGGACCGTCCCGTCGGCGTCAGCAAAGGACCGGGGGAAACAAAACGAAAAAAGAGAAACAAAATATTTCGTTCGACGAGACTGTTCCCCAAAATTGAAATCCAGGATCCGCTCGCGGACCCGCTAACAGAACGAACACGCTCCAGAAATCAACGGTTCCGAGCCGAAGTAAATACGAGCGCAGGCAGAATCGGCATCTGACGTTCCCGGTAGAACTTGTGTCGTATTGATCTGTTTCAACAGGAGGCCTGCTTTATGAAAGGTCGTTTACTGTCAAACGTAACTCATTAGCGGCTCGTGTCACAAAATGGTGCGACTCGCGCACCGTCGAGCTTCAGTCCTGCTAAATAATATTTAATTATCCCTGTAATAACGCAATCACAAACGTGAATTACAAACATTACATCAACAGAGTTTCGTACGAGTCACGTCATTTTTCCATGCACCTCTCCAACACAGCAATACTGAACATTAATTATCCGTTTGTGCGAAGGATTTCCTCGTTTCGCTTTTTTTGCGTGCTGATGGTATAATTATTAGACAGCGCATTTTATTAATTTATGACGAAAATGAGTAGGTGTGATTTATATTATTTAAAAAAAAAAAATAGGTAGAATTATACAAAAAAAAATAATAGACACTATACTGAATTACTGAAGGGGAGCTTGTCTTTAAGCTTTCAAAGAGGTCTCAGGAATTATGCAGTAATTACTACGATAATTAATACACACGAGTAGCTAAAAGTGTGAACTGTCTGCTGAAAAATGAGAATTCAGGTGGAACATTTGCGGCGGTGGATCGAAATGTGCCATTATTGGGTAAAATGGCGAGTGGCTTTTTCGCGGGACAATTATTCTCGAAATATTTTCACAAAATAATGCACTCGGGCGTGCATCGTTTATTCACCAACGTACGTGTTCAGTGAGAAATCGACAGACAATATTTGCCGAGGCTTTATCCGCGGAATTCACGGTAAAAACGGGCAAAATATTGTCGATGGAAGAATTCGAAGCCGGATATAGTCTGTCCGGGCCAAAAGGTCTATTCACTGCTCTATAGGGATCCTATTTTTGTTCTTGTCCGCCTCCGGATATTTATTTCACCCGGCAGATTCGTTGCTTGTACGAAGTATTTCCGACGTCGTGTCACAGACTGCGAGGGGCTCCCCTAACTTCGTGGCTTTTGAAATGTAGCCGCCGCGCCGCGACGTGTCTTCATTTTTCTCCACTCTGTTTTGATCAAGCTAATGCGTAAATATTTTCGTATTGATACGTGTCCGCGTCCTGCTGTCCGCCGAGTCTCGTAAATATTTGTCGATGACACATAGCCGGGAGACCAATAGCGTTTGTTTATACATTATACAATTATATTAACTGAACTACGTTTGCGCGGCCGCTGGGAAAGGTTGGTCAATGGAACGCGTCACTAAAAAACGATATTGCGACATCAACGGCAATCGGACAACCTCGAACAATCCGCGAAATCGAAGTAATTTATTTAATGGAGATGTCTCTGATGCTGACCACTCTTTTAATTTGCTTACGTTTATGCTGGAAAGGGTGCAGGAAAAAGAAAGGGCGAATTCTGGGGTGACATTTAACCCTTTGCACTCCGAATTATTTTTTAATTTTGTTGCCAAGTAGTTCCTTGACTGCTACTTATTTTAAACAAATTTGTTTATCAATTATATTAAATATAGCTCTCTCAAACTTTGTTGTAATTTATATTTGTTCTTAACTAAAAAAAATAAGACAATTATAAATAAATAAAGGAAGAACCAAATATATATAAAACCCGTTTTATTTACATTTTTCTTTCTCGGATGTCGCGAGTCACACTCGACGAAGGAATGCAAAGGGTTAATCGATATATTTAAGCATTGAAAAATCCTGTTATTCGTAATGGCAATGTATCCGCTGCGACTAACACGGCTTTGGAATTTCAGCTCGACTATCTGCAACGTCTACATTAATTAATTTTCCAGTTGGAGGCCCCCTTGTACTTTTCTCGTTAACAGTTTTTAATTTCTCCCGGCCGACCGGAGCAAGCTACGGAGAAGTTAAACGGAATGCAAATCTTTTCCTCGCTTTATAATAAGACAAATGAATTCCCATCGTTCTCGCTGTCGAGACTGGAGGATTCGTCGCCGACGAGCCCGACTTATTTGAATAACTTAACTGTTTCCTTGTAACTGGGAGTTCGCAAGGAAAGCCGTTCCAACAGCGTTGCTTACGTTTGTCTCGGGCTCACATACATCCGATTTGCTAAAAGCGCCGTGCACAGAGTTCCTTTAAATCTGTCGTGCGATATAAACCAAATAGAAAAGCAGGGCTTCCCCACGCGATTCCGCGCGGCGACCGACCAGTCGAGAGCTCGCGGTTAGGATTCCTTTCTTCGCCATTTTCTCCCCGGGGGAATAAAGGAAACTGCATTCGAACGGTATTATCCGTTTCTTGCGTCCGCCTCCAGCTGACAGCGCATTAGAATTTTATTAAGATTCTCGCAGACGGGGACAAATCGCGACGGGGAAACGGAACGCCGCACAGTGCGCTGACAAGAATCGAAAAATCAACTTCCATGTTTAAAACCTTCAGAAAAGTGCTCCTAGACATCTATTACAGAGGTAAGTTACGATTCCGCTGCGGATTTTATGCATCAACAGTGAGTAAGTGTTATTTAAAACGGCAAGAACGTTAGAAGAATTTGCAAGTATCATTGTATGATTTTTTCAACCTATCAAGAGATATTAATTAAAGTTTTACTATGTTCTTTGCAATTCCAACCAATTTTTCGAAATTTTACCTATTGTTTAGGAAACTAATTCTTTAGTTTTGCCTGTAGAAAGAAGAAAATTTTATAGACTTCGAGCATTCTACAAATTACGATTATCTGATGTAAAAATGCGAACATACTGAACTGTTCAACAAGGTACACCTCGGTTGCAAAGAATATTAAAGCTGTGGCTTATTTACAAGCAAGATAACAGTAAAAATGATAAATGGCGTTCTTAAAGACACAAAACGTGAAAATGTCGTGAGAATGTGTGACAATAAAAATGTCGCACGGCAAAAGATTAAGCTCGAGTAACTGTGTTTCCTGCGACAATAAGCAAACCGTGCGCCACTGTTCTCGCGCTGCTTGTGTTAAGCGTCTAATTCGCACGATAAATGTTCAACGTACAACAAACATTCAACTGGAGATCCCGGCCACATACATATCCACTAAAATATTAAGAAGGTAAATTCAACGAAATCCTGTTCGTCGCCGACTATTGTAGAATTCTCTGTGGAGCGTACTATCGCCTCGAGTCGTGAGCGAACGAGTAGGTTACTACATACCTAGTTGCTCCCATACAATTTCATTACATTCCTTTCTTTCTTTGTGTTTGTTTATTGTATAGTCCCTACTTTTCGCTTTAACGTAGAATGCACAGAATCAACTGAAAAATTTCAACGCTTTTTAAACGTCAATGGAAAGTTTCATTTTATATATTGTCTGCGCGTTACTTTACCGGACTCAAAATTTGTGCCTTTTTCCTGTAAACTAACAGTACAAATCCAGTAGAATCTGCAGATCGAAGTTTCGATCCTGTAGGATCAATGGTTCAGGAGTTATGCTTGCTTAAAATTGTGCATTTTTCAGTGTTTTTGATAGGTAAGGGCGCCGCCATATTGATTTGTAGAGTCGCGCGAGGGCAGAGCAGAGCCGCTAGGCGGTGATTGGTTGGTGATTAAGTCGGGGGGGGGGGGCAGCAAGGTAAGCGGCACAAAGTTAGCCGTCAAAAACACTGCAGATTGCTCAACTTTAAGCAAGCATAACTCCTGAACCATTGATCGTAGACGAGAGAGCGAAAGAGTACTGTGTTTCACGAGTTGTAAAATTGTCAACGTCCTTTCTGTTAATTGTAATAAATTGTCCGTTTACGTTCGTGTAGTCGAGTTAATTTGTCTCGTCCGAAGTCAACGCAAATCCACCCGCGTTGTGACGACCAGATCCCACATAATTTTAATAATTTAGAATAATTATGTTTAGGAACTTGTTTGATTAATAACAATGAACAGTACCGCCCAGCACCACGTTCAACATATTTATATGTAATAGTAATTATTAGAACTGATATAACCATCAATATTAGTTAAATATACATTAATTTCAGACATAATGCAACACCTTGTGTACATCCGTTTGTTGCGATGATATGCAGAACCATTTTCGCGTGGAAATAATAGCGTCACGGTATTAATCATTTCTAATTAAACCGTATGAATTTCATTCGACGTAGACGTTTTTATGGATCGTAGTATGATTTACGAGACTTGCAGAAAACTGCACGGCATCTGTTTGGATACTGCAGATGTTGGGTATTGCAAAAAAAAACTTTTCCTCCAATCTAATAAATTAGCATGTTTGCCGTTGAGATCGTTCCAATAATTCTATCACAACACTATTTTATTTTTAATTATTTCTCTATGAAACTTTTACCAACACATTTGTGGAATTTTTCCGACTGAAGTGAGACCAAACATGACACGATTCGGAGCATATTTATTCGTTTAATTCACGATTCGGTAGAACCACGATTATCCGAACCATGCAACACGGTTTATGCATTAAACGAAAAGATATGATCCAAATTGTGCCGTGTTATATATCATTCTAACCAAAAAAATGTCGCGAATACATCGGTAAAGATTGCATAAATAAAAGCATTAAAACCGTTCAAGTGTCTGTACCTACACGATATAAGGAACATTCCGGTTTTCACATATATCGAGACATTACAGTCTACAGTTTATTATTATAATTCCGTTACCTTCGCAGAAACCCAATGAAAATTAATTTGTTACATTAAGCTTGCGCTCCAACACAGTGCAGTATTATTTTGACAATAATGGCACCCACAGTAAATCAAGTCTGAAGTATACACGGTTTCTAGCTCGCAAACGACGAGGAAAGAAAATCCTCCGTTTCTCGTTGTAAAATTTATAGAATCGTGCACGTCACGGGGGTAATTTAATAAACAGCAATCTCTTCGCGAACACGGACTTGTGAACACCGATAAAGATCCACAACGCTGCGATTCGACCATACGCATTCCCAAAGTGTTAACAAATTTTACTATCGAATATACGACCGAACGCTAAAACGTTCGTAGGGCAACATGGTTCTTCGGCGAGCCGCAAACTGCTGTCATCCCGGCAGGTGCTGCATCTTTAGGCAGTATTTACACCAGCCATAATTATAATTCATGCCTCGAAACTTTCGTGTCCCTACAACCCATGAATTATCGCCACTTTCAAATTTTCTCGAACTTCCCTGTTAACGGAAATTACTTTCTCCCCGTTTCTAGAACATGTTGCACACCATTTCATACAAAAATTTTCTTTAGGACAGAGTCATGTGCCGATACACCGATGGCAAGAACAAATGTAATTGTTTTCAGTGGAGAAATGAAAGGTCTAAAGGTCAAAGAAACAGCTAAAGCGACATGCAAAGGGATAATATTACAGATGTCAATTGCTAGACACCCGGTAATGATACAGTAAATATTACGGAAAATGTACGGATGACGTCAAGGCTGAAAATTACGCTCGAGAGATAATCCACACGTTCGTATCGAGAGGTTCCACCGTCTCCGAGATCCTTGACCGACCAGTGCGATCTGTTACTACTGGAATTTCAGAAATGCTACGATCTCGCGTTGCAACGATGCTGGAACGAAGACATTGCGGAGAAAAACGAAGATTACAATGGAATACACAACAGACCAGGAAATTGCAAACAGCACCGGACATTGAACAAAATGACGCTAATGTAAAGAATGAAATGTTTAAAAAGACATCCCGAATGAAACTGGCAAGAATGAAATTCCATTGTGGAATTTTATGGAGTATTTTCCTCTCATTTTAAGCAAAATGCCGCCACTGGAGAAGAATCTTTTATTTCGAATATAATGATCGAAAGTGTTAGTTAATTAATTATCCGACATCAAACGTTTAGTACGTAAAAATGTTATACCTCGAAATACACGTGAGAAAGGCGACGATTGAAGCAAATATTGACACGTACAATACAATTAATATTGTTTTAATGATTAAACTGCAATGCTAATATATTTGAATTATTGACAGAGGAAGGGAACTTCTATTTGACTCCAGTCTTTGTAAACTTCATTAAAGTACCAATGGGGAAAATTGTCGGTCTTTGAATCTCTGTAACTCTGTGTAAAAAAGAAAGCTTACAACATTCTATGTATCTGCGCTCATTTTAAACGGCGAAATCTCCGTTTCCACGCCTCTGGATTCAGATTTTCCATACCGCCATTTCTGTTGGAAAGCGGAGTAAGAAACTGAAGTAGTTTTTCTTTATTTGGAGTTTTACAAATTCGATGGAATTTTTCTGGGTTATTCTAATGCCTGCGGCATACTTTCATTCGGAGCACGATAAAACTGCGACGAAAGATCGTAGATTAACTTTGGGGAAGTCATTGTAAAGAGTAGAGCTTTCTTCGTAGGGTCGATGTGAAATGAATGTGGTAAAAAATTATTCAAGCTTTACAGAGTCGCTTGAATTTTTAAAATTATCACTTTTCTCACCGAGATTTAGATCAGCATTATATTACAATCACATCCACGAAACACAATCTACAACCATTACCTCCCTAATCACCTTCAATTAAAAAGGAACCTACGGGCAGGAGAGTCCAGCTCGGCGGCAGGTTCCACCGAGTGTAGCGTTGGGTCGCACCGTGGTAAAGCAGCGAACAAGCGAAAGAACAGAAATTTATTTAATTAGAACTCACTTATTCAGCCATAAATGCAGTTGCTGCTTCGAAATGTGTCACTGGGCCATACGGAGACGAACTGTCTACATTCACTTTCACTTTCTCATCGATGAATTAACGTTTTGTTCGCACAAATGCCGTGAAATGTTACCACGCCCACGATTATTGCACACATGCTCGCAACCGTGAGTTTCGAACTGACACGTCTTGAGAGATGTTCTCTCTATCGCGGTTCGAACGGTACTGATCTTAATCAAGGTTTTCTTTTAAGAGTTTAGGCAAGTATTAAGCATGTCGAACAATGGGGTAGCAGAGCAAAAAACAGGACACCAGAGGGACCGCTGCCAGACTAGAATTTATGACAATCACAGTAGATAGATAACTGTTCGAAAAAAATGTCTGTCCTTTAACTCAGCAAGAGGTGGAAATCAGGTACGCGTGGTGTTTGTGAGTCTCTATTGTCCTATACCCCCCCCCCTAAGATATTTTCTAATAAAAGAAGGACAGACGATGTTTTTCCACGTCTCGAAACCGTCGCTACGCATGACCTCAGTAACCTCGAACATTTTTGGGACACCATGGGAATACGCGTATGCATATTTCGGAACCAATTAGGTGTACGGATACCATTAACCCGTTGCATTGACTCCTTTAGCAAGTAACTGTAGTAACAAAGCGATCATGCTCTCCGTTTATAGCGGGGGCATCGCGCGCCTGAAACAGTAAGGACCAGGGCTGTGCGATGTGCGGTGGTGTGCACACGCACACACGTGTGCGAGCGAACAAATTCGTAACAGTTAAATCGAGTCTCGGGCGAAGAGGAGGCCACACACTTTATCGACAATTCACCGGTGCAGTCGTTACATAAAATCGATAACATGTAATTCAAGCGTGAACACGGAATTGTCGGAACGAACGCCCCGGGTGTACGAGCTATGGAACCGTTCGGAATTGAGGCGTGTTGTGGCAGGTCCTAATGGTTCGTCGGAAATTTAAATATTATCAAGCACAAGTCTGCTTTTTCTACCTCACCCCTCCCCATTCTTCTCTTCGCCCCTTCCCCCACCTCTTTTCGAAGGGGATCCCATCAACATCCAAGAATGCATACATAAAATATCAACGGCGACGTCACCGCGGCGATACGTCAAACGTCGGACGCGCGCGTATCGGTTTAAAGGAATTAACTTCGCCCCACACTGTTACCGCGATAAATAAATTAGACGTCGTGAGTCAACGAATCCGACGAACATAGCCGTCGAAGAGCCGCCGATAGCAAACGGCTGGCTCACGTTCGACAGATTTTGTTGGAGTTTGAACTTACCGCTCCGCTGATCACTCGCGATGGCACGAAGTTAAACTACGTTTCTTCTCCTCTTCGTTTTTCGTACTTGCGCCAGCACTGAACTTTTAAATACACACTTTGTCGCTGCCGCGATCTACAGGGTGAAACGGTTTACGCTTGAGTTCGAAGTTTTTTAAATGACCGAGCAACTCGATGTTTACATAAACTCCTAACTCAGAGGATACCATGTTAGAAACAAACTCCCACTTGGAAAAACCCCACTTTATTCGAAATTTATGTTTGAGGAAAATTTTTGCCCAACTCTGATTAGAGATGACTCGCGGCACCTGACGACCATACTTTTTAATCATTTAACCCATTGCAGCAGGAGCTATTTTATCCATTTTATATTATTATCCATTCACTGTGCAAGTAGTTATTAAGAAAAGAAATATATTTTTACTTTGGTTAGTATGATTGAAAAGTTTGGTCGTAGGTATAACAAACGGGTAGTCGACGTGTAAGTGTATCGCGTCTAGGTTATAGACAACGACGGTGATTACGTTATTGGCCAACTTTCAGTGCGTTGCATGCGATGCTACATCAAACTTCATCTATGAAAGCGTTAGAACTTTTGGAATGACCTAATGTAACAATTAGTGTCCTGCCCGATACCAACTCTGGTAGCCGTAACTGATTAAGAGTCACAGACGAGGAATATCGCTGAAACTTGGTAGAAAGGGTTCGTTCCTGCTAAGCTATCGAACGTTGACATTGAATCTGATTAAATCGCAGCTCTAACGTGAACGCACGATCAGAGTGCATAGAAATCGTCTAACAGTAGAGAGACCGGAGTAAAAATTTAATTTTTCACTTAATGAAAAATCGTTCCTTAATGAAGATTCTGTCCTAACAAAAGTTTCGCCGTATTTGCGTAGTGTTCATTTATCTGCGATATCGGCCGGGCTGCTCTCTCTCTCCACCCCTCTGTTCGCCGTTAACCGGAGGAGAATCTCCGGTCGGTAGATAATGGAATTTTCTAAGATAAACTTTAAGCCGTTGCACGCGTTTTCACTGTGCAGATTTAATAGCGTTCGATCGGGCGCATCTCAGACGCCGCGGCGCGCTGCGGAAAATTGTACCGCTTGATGGAAATTCTTCGTATCGTTGCACGCCGTTCAAGCCCTTGTACCGTGGACCCTATAGCCCGGGCAAAGAACTCGGACGAGAGCAGGAAATGAAAGTTGCAGAAAATAGCTGCAAATTTTAAGTGCTTTGATCTGTTGCCCTTTGCCTGGCTCCCACAAAAGACCAGCCGAGATAAGCGGGGCTCCGGAGAAACGATCAAGAATCGTTGGAAAGTTGCGAGAAGAGGATGCCCCTGTCGGGACCGTCGCCGTCGCTTTTAGGAATGATCACTGAAAACCAGGAATCTTTCATAAATTCCGTTCCGCCGTAACGAAGCCATTTACGCGTTCGAAATAATCAAGAACGAGATTAATGAGCTGGAGCGCCTAACTATCACCTCATTCTCCTTAATCCGCTGACGCTTTAGCGAAATATCGGCTTTAAATTCCTCTTCGATAAGGAGAACGGAAAAAGTACTGGTCAGGTGATCAATTTATTTAATCATGCGTAGCCCGCGGATTATTATGCAAAATAAAAATTGTCTGCCTTCGTTGCAAGGTGCAGGAGCTGCGTACATAGTTATTGATTTCTCTTCTCAATAATTTGAACCGATTGGAACTAACACAACGGCATTAGTGTAACGTGTAATCGTCAAACTTCCAAACAATAGTTCACTTGAAACTGTGTTCATAAAATAGAATGCCACCAGTAATTAGAGCAGATGTGGACGAAATATCATCCTCTTGTGCAACAATTTCCGAGAAAGCGTGTCCGATGTCACGGGGAAACGAAGACGATGGGAAGCAAACGTGGACACGTTTCGAATGGTTGTTCGGAATTTGAACCGGTAAACCGGTGTCAGGAGCGTTTTGATCAACTTCTGATCCATTATTGGGATCGATGGTGCTCGTTGCGTGAATTTCACGGGGCGAGAGAGGCTGATTCGCGCCTCGAAATAATCGTCGAGGCGATAAAGTTCGTCGACAAGAAGTCGAAGGGCGCGAGGCGAGCTTTTGTTACGCGAGAGAGAGAGAAAAAAAAACGGCTTGAGTGTCGTAAAGAGGATATTTTTTATCCTTTTTTCCCCTTTTCACGGGCACTTTGTCGCGTACGAACGAAAATTACGGCATTTTCGATGCAGGCTTTTAATCGCGAGGGTCGCATTGTTTCTTTAGAGTTCAAGGAGGTGCAGTTATAGAGAGTCCTTTGTGCTGCGAGACTGCTCTCGAAGAAATCCGGGTGATTAATCGTTATTTAATGTATTAAACTCGCCGGGGCTGGACAAATCAGATTTAACCCCTTAACTTCTGAATTATGATTTTTCTAATGTTCACCGTGTTCACCATGTGCACGAAGCAGGCGGATATACGAACGATATATAAACGAATTTTAATTATATCGTATACGCAATACATGAATTGTTTTTTCCAATAAATATCGCATGTTAAATTGTAACAAGTTTTAAATGATATACTTCGTTTTTTAACCTCGTTGTAAACATAGTCCAATAGTCCGGAATATTCGATAATTCGACCCTGTGCTGAAGTTCCCAGATTATAAGTAAGTATTTACACGATGCAGAGATTATTTGTTTAAATATTGAAATGTTATACAATGTGTCGTAAATGCTTATGCGACGAGGTCGACAGGTTTTTTCGTTTGATTTTGAACGCGGTGGGCGTGCATACAGGGAAACGATGAAACATCCTACCTTTCTGAAGTATCGTCGAAACCATTAAAGCTCGATAAATTCCCCGTGTGATATCAGTAAACTTTTGATTTGTTTTACGTCGTTGTCGTGGCGCAACCGGTTGCGTTTGATATATCGCGAGTGGTCGCGTGTATGTATGTACCTACCGTGAACACTACCCGTGAACGAGGAAACATTCTTTGCTGTAATATACTCTGGCTCGTGCAAATAAAGTGTATCGAAACGCTCGACGATCTAGTTGATTATATTTTCTACTCCGAGATTTGTATTATAATCGGTGAAATATTTGATAGGATATTCTGTCCATTCTCAACTAGTTTGTTTATCTTCCACACATTTCACTAAATTTCATTTTATAATTATCACGTTTGCTGGCATCATATATTTTGGTGACGGTCTTCCTAGTGACAATATTTTACTGAAACGTCCGTGTATAAAATATTTAAAAAACGCACCGTGGATAACTTATTAACATGCGATATGCCGAGCCATAAATTACAGCTACAAATAACGACGCACGTAAAATTAATTTTGTTTTCTACGTGTCGTACGAGACGAGTAAACATATGTATTTGTGACGTTGATGTACGTGATAATACTAATCTAACATGCATATATTCTCACGAAATTTAGTATCGGTTTTACGACTGAAATATTATTTGGTTATTGCGCATATGCAAATTTGTGAAGAAACATAAATCTGGACATATGAACGAAATTTAATTTATTTGATTCTCACCACCATGGAAATATTTCAAATATGAATAATCTCATTAAGAAAGATCTCTGTTTATAAATATTTCTTTACTTGAAATGGCTAAACGACATTGCGCATCCCATCAGTGATAATCTTTCGTAACATTCTTCTATCTCTGTACGCTGCACCATTGACGAGAGCCTCAACGCACAATCAACCTTCGGAACTAATTAGCGCCCATTGAGGATGAGTAATTACCATGAAGTATCGCGACAGAATTATTTATCGCGCGGAAGGAATACCTCTTGAACAAACAACGTGCTGGGTCGCGCAATACACCGAATCCGTTCGTTAATTACAGAATAGGAGCGCATTATTCAGTTTCCTCTTCATTCCCGAGGAAGGAAGAATTTCCATAATGAAGCCATCGCAATCCAATGACTTCCAGATAAATTGCAAGGCGTGCAGAAAGCCCGAATCGAAAATCTATCTGTCGAGCATCTAATACTGAAACCTGTTGGATACCGTTCGCAGTTAATTACAGCGCATTATCGCAATGATCGTTAAATTAATTCGATAAATAACTACAGCTGAATCAATGAAATAGTACTTAATAGTTACGCGTATTCAAACCGAATATAATATCAAGCTCCGCGTAATAAAGGTTGGTTAGGTCACAATTGTGAAATGTTGATACCGTTACTTACATCTCTCGGAGATGTCCAGCTAAATGAATGTTTAATGTCGAACCTGTTTTCCAATTCCCGCGTGAATTTTCTAATTAATTGAGAACTGGATGCTTGATTAACCCCGTGTAAATTGTAATTAACACGACGGAATGATTACTTTGGTGCTATACTCATTCACGTGTCCGTTGTAACCGATTTCCAGCGAATATCTCACTGTATTAGCATCGTTTCGCTGAGATGCTGGTATCGCCGACGCCTTCGGCCCAAAAACACGGGCAGAATAAAACCGGACAAAGGGACGATTCTTTCACACGAAATGAAAACAGTTTAAATATCGACAAGCCTTCGAGTAGGTTCTTAGAGCCACGGTAAATGATCTCCTCCGGAAAGAGAGTATTCAGGTTACAGTCTTTTCTTCGAAATTGAAGCAGCTGCTGTACGTGATGTTCTCAGAATATCGGATTTACATCGACGTAAAACCAGAAGGAAGATTTTAATCTTTCCACGATGATCGTGACGGGTAGGGCAGAAAAGTATTCCGACTGCGATGTAGAACGCGAATCGACGCGGACCGGAAGTCGAACGTTAGCTTTATTATTGCGGTGTAATTACCGCGTTATTAGTTTGATCGTTAATTGGCGGGCGCGGGACCGCGACAGGAGAAATCAGGAAAACACGGGACACGGTTCGAATAGGCTGGAGGACGGCAAATTGACGTCGTTGATTGAAATTTAATGCCATTGATATGCGCGCATGCAAATCGGCAGGCGCGTACAAACGTCGCGTCGACCGCCGGGCAATTAATTTAGGAAAACGAACGAGGCCGTTGCACAAATCTCGCGGCAAAATGTTTATCGCGAAATTTCCCCGTTGCCGTCCTTCCCCGTCGTCGCACATTGGGGTATTTGGCCCGAAAAGTCGGGGAAAAGTCAATTTCAATACTTTGCGTAAGTCGCGCGATTTTTACTCTCCAACTTAGTTAAATGTCTGGACAATAAGGGATCAGTATTGTTTATTTTGTTTGTAACTTCGCTTTGCGTTCTTAAGCAGTCTGTGAAATATCGTTCATTCATTAGCGATTTTCAAGTGTTTCAAGGAGAAGCTTTTTCTGCAAGTATTTTTACGATTATAAAACTTCATCGACGACTTCTTTATACTATGGAGTAATATCCGGTGCTCTTTCTGGTATCATTACATTCGATAAAGGTTTGTGATACTAGTGCAAAAGGAATTAGTCCAAGTAGAAATTAAAATATAAAATTTCGAAAAGAATTTTTTTCGGCAAAATGTAAGAATCATTTTGGTTTTTTAAACGTTAAAATGCATTTTCGATTTCATAATATTATAGCTGACGTTTAGACGAGTTCAACGACCTGCTATATTGTGACCTTGAGCCCATAAATAACGCTAAAACAGCTTTCTCCGACTTTTCGGGCTACAGAACCCACTCTGAGTCGATCGGCTGTGTAGGTTTTACTCGATAATGGAATTTCGTTTCTTCCACCCGCGATAAATTAGACGAGGAAAGAAGTTTAATGGCAATTACTGGAATCTGACGGTTAATGGGATTTCCTCCGACAAAACACTCCCGAGCTCTCTAATTTTTGCAAAGGAAGAATCGCGCGCGTTCCTTCGCCGAAACAACAAACTTCCTGATCGCATCGATCCTTTGAGATCGACGCTATCGTCGACCTTGAAAAAATCAATAGCTGCATCAGCGCTGCATCGCGCCTACGTTCTGCCGGTGACGAATAAATATTGGAAAATCGCTTGGGAGAGGAATGTCGCAACAGTTTCAGCTACGACGTGGCAGAGTCAAATTTTAAAGAATCCTTCAGGCCTCGCATACCAGCGAGAGCGCCCCCGGCATCTTGTCAAACTGAACTCACCATAAATTGCCGAATACACGTCGCACATCTGAAAATTTCAAGACGGCGGCGTCCTCTGTTAAAATAATGATTGCGAGAGCCCTTTGAAGCAATTTCGAAACTTTATCTAGCTTCAAAGACTTCAGGGTACACAATTTCTTCAGTTTCCAAAGTTAAACTGATCGTTCGTTATCTAATAATCGTATTATACATATTTTTCATCGTTACAAACAGTGTCTGGTTTTGAAGTAATGATTACGAGAGCCTTCTGAAACAATTTCGAAACTTTATCTAGCTTCAAAGACTTCGGGTACACAATTTCTTTAGTTTGCAAACTTAAACACTGTTCGTTATCAGCGAATAATTGTATTACATATTTTTAATTTTCATCGAGAGTGCCTGGTTCTCAAGTAATAATTACTAGAGCCCTTTGAAACAATTTCGAAACTTTATCTAGCTTCGGAGACTTCAGGTACGCGAGTTCTTCAGCTTCCGAAGTTAAACTGATCGTTCATTATCTAATAATTGTATTACATATTTTTAAACTTTAGAAGCGATTGAATTTTTCATGTTAATATGGTAATTGCAAGGGCCGTTTAAATCAATTTTGAAGTTCTATTCTCTCTTCGCGGACTTTAAATAAATAATTAAATTTATGTCTTAAGGGTGAAGTTCGCGAGACAATCTGCTTTAAGTTCTTAGCAGCCAACGTAAAATTCTCAATTAAAAATATAAAGTTCAGATCCCGGTGGAATAAATATTGGAACAGCAGGAGTTTTAGTTATGTCGGGGCGAAGTCGAATTCTATAGAATTCCTCGTCCTTTATCTTAAGTCTCAAATATTTCATGTTTTTGGCTGAAAATAAAATTTTCAATTGAAAGCACATAATCTTATTACTAGACATTGGTTGCATTGATTGTGGGAAGCAGGAGTAAAATAAAAATTGATTTCATCCCTTATTGACTTTAATGCGTTAAAGGCAATACTACCTCAATAAATGAAGAAAAGATTCTTCAAGTTTTTATTACATTGTGGTTATTAACGTGCAACTTATTTTGAAGAAAGTACTGCTACTATAAGTGTCGAAAAGCATTGAAAAGATTAACGATCAAGCGTGCAGTGCTAGACGTTTCCGGAGTCCAATTAAAGTCAGCTACATCATGAACAATTGCTGAAAGTTGGAGGGCCAGTTTCGGCACTTCCGGTTCAATTTTCCCACTTTGAGGACTGCTAATTGCGCTACGCGAAATCACGTGTAATTGAGCTAGCTTCCATCCCATTCTCGTATATTAACGAGGAGATAATAGCTTCTTGATAACTTAATTTCTCCGTTCCCAAAATCGACGCGTCAATTGCAATTGGCAAACATCGATCGATACTCGTCATCTCATTATCACGTCGTCATCAGCATTCTATTATCCCATAACAAACAATTTGCTAATTTTCTCTTTCTTTCACGAACCCTAAAGTAATTACGGATAATAATTTTATCGGATTTATGAGGTACGCGATATTTTATATAAATTGCAACGATTTCAAAAAAAAAAAGAAAGAAAGATATTTTCACCACCAAACATTTAATGCAATACCGATTTTATCACGAATTTATAAAATACACAATATTGTTGCACGCTTTGAACAATGCGAAAAGCTATTTACGATACAGAACCACGTTTAACATCGTCAATAGAATTGCGAATTTTATTCATTTATGACAAACATGAATCATTTAGCTCCTGTTTCCGCGATTGATGTTTACTTTACACCGAAGCTCCGCAGTTTAGACATCAATTACAAATAATTCGCGTTAAAGCAAAGTTCATTAATCCAGTTGTTTATGTATTTATACTAAAGAATGCTGGAATTTGTTACGAGGATGTACAAATTATAGCATCAATTTCAGCATCGAGATAGGCATCGCCAATAAATTCGGACGAATCTTCGCGAAACGAGAAACACGTCTGCCATGCGTACGGAAAGCTGCCTATATTCGGCACATTCACGCGGCAAATTTTCACAGCAGCAACTCATGCATACCGAGAATACGTCAGGCGTTCCCTTTTTGTCAAATCAGATACCAAATGCGATACCAGCGAACAATAGATTTGGGACGCATGGCGCCGAGCAGCCGATAAACGGAATAACCGCGCAAAATCGTTCCCAGACTCGGATTTGCGATCGCCATCGGATTATTCCTATCAGTGCCCGCGTTTGCTCTGCATAATCTGTGCACGCGTCAAAAAACAGAAACCCCGTCAAATAGCAAGCAATGGAATTGTGCATTCTCTTGCTGAGAAAATAGCCAGCAGACTATAAGATCGGGCACCGGTTTGAGCCAAATCCGATCGTCAGCACCTGAGCGGCCCGACGTGGCCTTATTCTAGCTCTCCAAGTGTTCCGAATAGTCTCAATTAGTTTGCGGACAGCTATCCAGCCCTTAGGAATGATAATCTGACCACAGACACCGGTTTGAGACGAATCCGATCGTCTTGACTCGACTTGGCTTTATTCTTTAACCCTCGGCGGTCCGATGTGGAAAGATTAGAAAACTCTCTTGAAGAGTTTTAATACAATATTTTCACTCTATTAAAGTAGTATTAAGAGTCTTTCGATTGATGCACAAACTTTTCGCACAAAAATCCGGAGTCCGTTCATTATATTGTCAGAAAGAACTTCTGAAACGGATTATTCGCCTGAAATATTATATTTTCGAACAACTTTAATGTTCCATTAAACCTGTCCAACACGCTGGGGTTAAAATCTGAAGGGGTCTCCACCGAGAAAGTCCTCGTGGAGTTAAGTATTCGCGACCCGTAAATATGAAAACGGAGTTTGAATTCGAAACCAGCAGTAAGCGAGGTGAATGCGGAGTGGCTTGGACAGTGGAGATAGGAATGTATCGCATAATCCAATGGATTAAGCGGGCCCGGATTAATGTTACGGTGGCGACAGTAATTAATGTCTTGACTGGAAGGTGCAGGCGGAACCAATATGCCACGCGTCTAAATTCACTGATCGCATTAAGAGCCTCGGCGACGCGCGCGGTCCGATAGAATTTCCGTCGGTTTTACTGTCGCGCTACGGCTCGTCGATCCTGTAAAAACCTGATATCCGAATAAAACGGTGAATCGTACGTTTCGCTCGGAGATCCGTTCATTCGACTTGGGAGCGTTCTGTCGTTAAAAGGAAATTCCACGACGCTCGCGCGGCTTCGGGACTTCTGCAGAACTTGGGGAACTTAGAGCTGCCGGATATTTGATCGAAATATATTTATCACAGAGCCGCCGCCGCGCCGTGTCGGCAGCGAGCGAAACGAGAGATGGTTTCTTGCACTTACGCCATTTTAATTGAGAGCCCTCCGAGGGCTTGAGCCTGCAGTTTAGCACCGATATACCCGGCCTCTTTGCATTCCAAATGGCGCCCGAGCAACGCAATTAACTAGATCAAACGGGGCTGACCTCTTTGACGTTTCTTCAACCCCCGGGAAGATAATAAATTTAAGAGACTGAAGTTCACGGGAGTGCGTCGGAAGTGCATCGGGAGTGTCGGAATTCGCAAACATCTTCGGAAAACTCTGTTGTCTCTTGAACAATATTCCCATGGCGTTTCTCGGGTTTATTATACAAAGACGTGGAACAGTTCGAGCTACCTCTGCTTTAATTACTTGCTTTCTCCCCGTACGTGGCATGAATCTCTTAAGTGCGGCTCCACCTTCGTTCCGTCTTTCGGTGGATTTCGTCATCCGGCTGAAGTTGGTGCATTCAACGTAACAAGTGTTAAAGGAAGATCTTTGTGTACGGCGACCCGAAAGTGACACGAGGGTCATTTTTGTCGTTAATATAAGAACATTTTCGCGAAAGAGAAAGTTACTTGAAACTTAAATTGTCTATTTATTATTTCTTGAAGCAATATTCGTACCTCTATTTCCTGTTAGGTCCAAAACGCGATTTCGATCTCGTAATAGCAGCTCCATTTGGAGCCACGAAAGCTAATGGATATTATTCGCCGTTTCTGATGCGTAATGGCTAAAAGGATTAGACGGTAATTACTGCGATGATTTAGATATTAAACGAAGCTCGTTTAACCCGGAGAATTCCGAACACAAAACAGCGACGTCTTTTCAGAAACGTGAACACGGTGGTTATGCAGCCCGGCCATTGCACAGTGGAAAGCGCAGAAATAGCTATAATTTGAGAACGCGTGTAATTAATTCAATTTAACACTCGAAACGATAGAGCAGATTGCACGCGTCCGGTTTCGCAGTGAACCACTTTCTCGTCTGCCCACACGATGCTGGTAATTATAGTATTTACGTAGTGTAGGGTCGACGTACAAGGTGTTTTAATATACACCGAACAGTGTTCGAACCATTCGGATATCAAATATTTAATCAAAATCGTGGAACAGTTCGAAGAGACTTCGATTTTCAATTTGGAATTTCGTGCAATTTTTTGCCGTGAAAAAATACAGTACACTTTCGAAATATTCCAAATATTCTACGTGAAATAATAGGAAAAAGAGACCTGACACGGTTTGGAGAGATTTCACTTTGGAATTTGGAATTCGGCGCGGTTTCGATTGTAATATGTGCATTAATAATCTCCCATGAATCTTTACCGTTCCCGTAATTCCGAAATAAAATATCCGGAATTAATCATTTTGACCCGTCTAGCAATTTCGCTGATAAATTCATTTACCTGATTTTGTAACGGTACTTCATTATTAACTTCGTTCCTGGCTGCGGAATTGGTGTAATTCGGGAAGCTACGGTCGCGAAAGCGATTCCGCATCCACGATAAATCACGGTTATGTTGCAAATTACTGTGCCTGCAAGCTGTTGGTAGTAAAATTTTATACATCGTTTGAAAGCGCGAGATAAGGAATACTGGAGAAAACGATTTGCTCGTCCGAAGTGTTACAGTAATGGCACATAAAGACCCTTAACACCTGTTACGAAGTCGTTCTTCACGAGAAAAGGATACATACCGGACAACAATTCCACACTTTCGTTTCCTCGACGCAATTCCATCGGCTCCGTTGCATGATAATCGAAAGTCACTCGCAACAGTTATTCGCAATCGAAGACCGTGCTGCATAAAACCGGGCAGATCCAGATTTCAGGGAAATGCTCGCCGAAGTTCTACTAGTTTTTAAAGTGAGAACTTCTTTAGGCGCACCGTTTTTTATAAATATTACTAAATGTTCAACGGAAGAATTAAACAAAAATCTAAACTACTTTATGCGTTTATGCCAAAAGTGAATAGTTGGAACATTAGACTCATTGAACCGATCAAAAGACAAAGATCATGTTTTGATTCAGAACATTTTTATTTTGTGCGAAGATTCGCATTTTATTTATACTGGATACTGAATACTCTTGTATTCAATCTCCAAGTTTTCAAAATTCGAAATCCGCCGGATGGTTCAATGAATAATTCATTTTGTTAAATTAATTAATGGATAAAAAGTATGGATTTGGTACATAACTTGGCTTTCCTTTCGCGAGTTACAATACGCAGCCATGAGACTTGCCATAAGTATTTTCGTTGGAGGCTTGACTGTGCGCATTACGTAAATATTGTCAGGAAATTTTACACTCTTGCAAACAAACGAAACTATTAATAACGTTTAATACGCATCACTAACTCCGTTCCATATATTATCACGACGCCAAATTAACTTTGAACGTTATTATAAATTATGTTCAGGAGCATGACGCGATTATTTATTGCAATTTCCACGACGCTGATCCTATCGATGCAAATGCAGTAAACTTTTGTCAATACTGTGTAAGCGATAATTTGTTATACTGCATGTATTATTATCAGCCTTTACTTCGCTAAACGAAACAGTGTTTATCGCTTTGTATATAGAAAACGGAACAAATTACTTTCTCAAAGTTATGACTAAAGTTTAGCGACTCGATCATTTTAATCGGTAGGAAGTGAAGCAACAATATCTTTAAAGTCTTTAAATATTTTTACCATTTTGTTCTTGATCTACTAATTTTTGTCACAAATGCATAAAATCCGCCGTGGAATTATTGTTTATAGCAGTAATTAATTATTGTAATCTGCAAAAGAAGCATTGAAAAACTTGCTAGGCTGCAACAGTCCGCTGTAAATGCATCGCTCTTTGCTGTGCCGTGACCTACCGGTTAAAGTGATCTATATAAACACTTGTTTAATGGGTTACGGAAGCAACAATATATCTTCCGTGGCACTTTAGGCGCACCATTCAAGCGACAATACGTCACATATACACACTGAACGCACTAAATTACACTACGCCGGAGCGTGGTGATGAATTATTAAGTTGCGTTCAGTCCACAGTATTGAAATACAATGTGGGCTGTTTATAACCACTTCTTCTCTAACATCTATCTGTATTAGAAATATACGATGTTAACCGTTTATTCGCAACAACGCACGGTGATGAATTTTCGGTCGAAAAGCTGGCTGAAATTCAATTTTCCACGTACGTAGCAGCGTTTTGCTGCAGTAGCAGATTTATTGTGTATCTGTCTACGCGTGTACGCATCGAATGCTGCTTACGTTTGTTTAACACATTGATTGGTCTCTGCAAGACAGGCCGCCAAGACTAGATTCTTGAGAAAATTTAAAAATAATATTAAATTTTCCGAGATTAAAGCGAGAACTGATTTGGAATGAAAACTTAAATAAATGCGAGTATTAGTGTACGAATAAAATAGCATTAATTCTAAAGAAAATCAATTTCTTCCATTCCGGAATTTAAAATATAATTTTCTCGGTGCACATATTTTTCGAAATTTTCTGAATCACATTAATATGTCGGCAAGAGTAGTACTTTATATTCTATATTTATGACGCGTCCATGAAATTCTGAAGTAGCATACATTTTCATGATTAATTGTCCTGCGTTACTTTCGGTCTATCTCTCCCGACGTTGACAAACTACTTTTAACGAACGAGAGCTTCGACACAACACGAAGAGGACAATATTATTAAAATATATTCGTATTATTCTTCATTTTCGTTCACCAATAGCACAGGTCTCGACTCGACTGCAGCCATTGCAATGCTCCATCAAATGTCTCGCATCTTCGGTCACGATCTTTTTCATTATTTCTTCTATACATCACGGGAACAGAATCGCTCCGCGGAACCATAGCACGCGACCATAAATCAAGCTAGGATACATTTTTACGACTTCAGTTCCGTCTCCTAGCACTGATAACTTAATAATCGAATTCTTTTGCAGCGTCATAAAATTTTCCGAAACCTACCATTAACTGCAAATGTTCGAGCATTTAGTGGAACACGCTACTCGTTAGCTCGAACAGAAATATTAGTCACATTTCACGCAGTCGTGCATATTGTTAGCCTAATAGAGTTTACAGCAGAAATGTATGTTTTTCCATAGTTACTTCGTTAAGACAATCCACGAAATAAGAATTCAATTTTTCGAAAATTTCTCTACAAAAACGCAAATTATTTGGATAATGAAAATCACGTTATCGAGCACGGGCTTACACCAAGTGTTCAATAAAGGAATATCATTACGAACTAAGTAAGATATAATCAAAGAACAAAATCTCATTAAAGGAAAGCTGCGTTGTCAGCACTTTTATAATGACAATCAAACGCGGTGGTACGCTCATAAAAAGCACTCTCGAGAATTCATAGTCGCAATAAACCGTCGCGGAGCGGATCACCACAACCTATGTATTTGTCTACCTTGCTTGCGTCGGTTTTATAAATAATTCAAAATATAGCAGAAATGTCATTTCGAAACCAGATATGATAACTTCAATTATCAGAAATCAGTGCAAAAATAGTATTACTGGTGTGACGAGCAATGCCGGAGCCCCATCGCGCGATTAAAAAGCTTCGAAGCTAAAGACCGAGGAAACCAATCGAACAGAAGCAAACACTTATCCGTATTCGATTCTAAAAATACATAGCGAGCGAGTCTATCGTCCGCGGACGTAGTAATTAACGGATTAATATCGTTCGTATTTAGCAGGGACTACGTCGAGCACGGAGCGTACAAAATAATTGCTGGATCGGTCAAGGCTTTAAACGGATAATGATCGTCTGAGAAGGAACGGGCAGAGTGAGGAAGCGAGAGTGACAGAAGGAAGGTGGGAGAGACAAAGCAATTAATAAACAAGTAAGACGCGGGAAACGTTACTTCTTACTACCCGGCGCGGCGCCCGTATTTTCGTATCCTTAGCCGAGCCACTTTATCTACGGCCTCTTAAAGAGGATACCGTCCGTCGTTTCCCGTTTCCTTAAAGCGGATACATCGAATTTATTCGCGAAGCAAATTCGGCCGGTGAATCATCATACACCCGAGCATGGTTTCTGACAAATTAGGAGCCTCGTCGGCGACGCGCGAAATCGTGTCGTGCTCCGTTAACAAGTTACTTTATTAATAACACACAACGGAACTTAATCGAAAACGCCATGACGACGCGCGACGGTACACGGTTGGAAGATATACGATAGCTCTGGAGCAGACGAACGCTGTTGCGAGCGGATTTGGGAAAATGGAAAATCTGAGGGTTGGGGAAAATACGCAGGGTGCTAGAAACCATTCAGTATGTATATGGTACGAGCTGAGAAGACCTGATCTCCAGAATTCTGTTCAGAATGGTGGTCTTGACAAGACATTTCAAGGTTATTGAAAGTTTACCTTTTATTTAGCTATCGCTTCCTACGATCGGTGCAGGATATTTTTATTTTGCATAAAGATCCGCAATTACTACATTATGCAAAGCTATAATAGTTAACTTGCCCTCACATTCGGAAAATTTTGGGATATCTCAGTTAATTGGACGAACATAAAAACGGAAATTACTAGTCCTACAGAGTGTCAAAGAATACGATATACACAGGTATTTAAAATCGTGCATTCACAAAATGATCCGCAAAACTGTAATTGTTAATTTGACCTTACATTTGGAAGATTCAGAGATGTTCTAGTTAAGTAGAAGACCGGATATCCACGTCTAATTTCGGCTACCGAGCGACGTTCGTATAGAACAGCCGTGGAGTGTCCGCGCGGTGTTCGTGCCACGATCGTTCCTGAGTTTCCCCTTGAAAACTACAATGCCAGAAGTCGTGGATTTAATGACACGTGAACGGGGTCGGCCCCTCGAGAACGGTTCAACCACTGCCTCGGTTTTCGACCGAGTCCCAATCAGGTTCGATATTTTAGAAAGCGACCAGGGACTCGCAAATAATCCCTTTCGGAGTACCCGATGCGAACACAGCGCCGAAGCGACTTGAGATTACACGGAAACAACGCCACCGACGCGATGGCGAAACCCAGCCATGATATCCTGGTCGACCTGTGTTCCGATGATGCACGATGCACCATACTTCCACACCGAAATTGTGCGACATTGTGCGACATTGTGGCTCGGGCCTCAAAAATGAATTTTTCGTTAGGGGTACAGTACTACTTTAGATTCCTTAGTATGTAGTGTGCCTATGGAAAAATCGAGAAGGTTCATTTTATGGCGGCAATGAGTAGATGTACTTTAGAAAACCAGTCATTTGACCGGTTCCAGAAGAAGAAAGAAAATGAATTTCTATTTCACTCCAGATTGTTGCAATTCAGGTAGAAACGTTTTATTTTGCGTACAGATCCGCTGTGAATACATTACTTATCCCTGCAAAATCGTCGGAGCTCGAAGACGCTATTTTCGACTAATTAAAATGATTAAAAGAGGAAGTGCATTTTCACTTCTATATTTCCTACAATTTCTCGGATCATCTTTATTACCACGTTTTTACTAGCTCGCTTTCTTGTCTGTCTGTTTGTTTGTTCTACATAAAGATCCACAGCCTTAAGATGTTCTATTGATCGCGGCCGCGAAGAAACTCGCACTGGCTGAAAGACAGCAGAATTCAATTTTTCAACGTGAATTATCTCGCAACGAGTATACTCAGCGCACACAGTAAAGAAGATAAAATTGCACGTGCGTCACGGAGGCGCGAAATCATACACTTCCCATGTACCAGGCCAATAAAATTCGCGCATGCGAGCGTTCGAACGGGAGCGGTTCGCGGCCATAGATCATCGAATTATCTCAGGCCATAGAAACACGAAAATATTCAGACATTCCATTTCTCCTTTCCGCTGGACCCGTGTTCCGTGAAGTCGCGATAAGAGGTCGCGAACGGGAAGACTAGAGAGGAAGAGAGAGAGGGAATGTAGGGACAATGGGAGAGAACGAGTGTATAATAAAGAACTGTAGATAAAGGAGCGTGGCGGAACATGCGCGGGTGGGTTATAGGAGGAGCGTTTATAATTATATCGCGTGTAACCGAGTTCCCGGCGAAACAAATCAAGCCCTGGAGCCCGTGTTGCCGGGTAACAATGGCGAATCCGAGAGAAGAAAGTCGCCATGAATAATGTGCATCTTATTTGGGCCGTCGAGCGTCGCGTCGTCGTCGTCGGCGGGAAATGGTCCTCGAGTCTAAAGTGCGAAATTGTGTAGAAGTGCGCAACGCATAGATTCGAAAAGTAGATAGTACAATGTCAGGTGTGTAACGTGCATACAGTCGGGTCGGTGTCAACCGAGCGGAGTAAGCATGGAAATATGCTGAATAGGCTTTGGAAATAGCCTTGCCCGGCGATATCGAGGTGGATGCCGTGAAATATCAAGCAAAAATCCCTCTCGCCCGGAAAAACGGAGATACCGCGGCGCGAAGATGTTATCGGCCACCGGGGAAAAAAGACTACGTCGAGGAAACTCCGACGGTAGAACCTACGAGTTGATGCCGACGTGATAAAACGTCTGCCGATATTTCGAGGGCTCCGAGACGCCTAATCCCCGCGTAGAATGATGGATATCGTACCGAGAGCAAATTAGATGCGGTCAAGCATGCGCCGCACTTTTTCTCTCCAAGTTTCTACTGCACCGCGAGAGTTTCCAGATCAGGCATGTCAAACATGCGGCCCGTCGACAAGTATGTAGTCTGCGGCCTGACCAAAAACTTTGATACTGTTCTTGATAAATGATCAAGTTATACATTCTTTTATGTTCTTAATCGATAGACTGCGGATTTTATGCATTTATGGCAAAAATGGTTACGCACAATTTAAAACAGAGGAAATATTAAAAAGATTTAATTGAAGTTGCACAAAATCTAAATAAATAGAACTTCGTCATTTTCGTAACATTTTAATCGCTCTTAGTACTCGCTGTTAAAAACAATGACTTTATCTCTTAATCCTTAGCTTTCACGAGATGCATGTAATTATTTGTAGTTACTCAAGTTCGTTGGCTCGACGAACGTACCTCTGTTTCCATCGATTCGCAAAGTGATTACAAACTTTCTGCCAGCAGTGTGTAGACAAACTGCTAAGTTTATGCTAAGACAGTAATTTATATCTACTATGCAGATGCTTATGCAAATTCGCGTTATTATACCCAAGATGCTGCAC
Organism: Lasioglossum malachurum; assembly: GCA_028455605.1. Classification (NCBI taxonomy): domain Eukaryota; kingdom Metazoa; phylum Arthropoda; class Insecta; order Hymenoptera; family Halictidae; genus Lasioglossum; species Lasioglossum malachurum. The sequence continues at coordinate 8,220,971 of CM052312.1, read as the reverse complement.
AGTAATATTACAGACAAATTAGGAAGAAATAATGGAATTAAATAGAAAAGCTAAATTGTAGCTCCGCGAAACAAAAATTTCCATACTTTGAGTTGGAACAAAAGTTTGTAGCGTTTTTAAATTGAAGTTCAAAGATAAAATTAACATTTAACACAGATGGATCCTAGAGTTAATCTGCAATGGCGTACATATTATTTGCGATTTATATAAGCTTCTGAATAATTGACAGAGAGACTAAAACAGATGAATCCTAGAGATAATTTGCAGTGGTGTCAATATTATTCGCAATAATAAATAACTTTTCGAATCATTCTGAAAGAAGAAAATGTTATTGCCATAAATGCATAAAGATCCGCAGTCTAGTTGTAACGTATAATACAATAAAAAATGTTATCTGTCTTTGCAAGTCGGGAAAGATTTATCCCGGGTCTCGGCTAAATCGATGCAAACTAATGCAGGAATAGGAAATAGGCTAGCGGGGCAAGATGAAAAATTTCGTGGAAACTGGACCCGGAATAGTGAAAATAAAGTAGTACGCACAACGAGTGCAGCCAGCTGAGAGTAAAACTCGGCGTGTGCATAGTATACGTGCGGCTGGGAGACCGCGATAATAGAAAGGGCTGTCCACTCTGGAATTTAAAATAGCTGGGTAGGAATAACGGAAAGAAGAAGAATGCGAGGCATAGTAATACACAGCATGCGCGTTTCGAAATAATTTCAGCTACCGAGAACAACAATGGCTCCACCTGTGTACGCGTACACCTGCATAACTTGCACGAGTAAGAACAAAATTTTATCCCTTCGTCCTTTTACGACCTTTTAAGTTTTTATGCTTTTCAACTGATTCTGCGACAACCAGGGGCACATTCAACATTTTGGTCTATTTCGGGGTGCAACCGGGCGGAATAGACGTCGCAAAATGTTTCGCGAGGAAGAAATTAAAACACATTCAGAAATGTAGAAAACATGTAGGGTGTATGATGGACACGGCTTCGCAAAATTCAGGTTTTATTTGAAAATACACTCTGCTATTTTAGTTTGCCTAATATTATTTCAGTAACGCAGTATTTCAGATATGCTGTTTTAATGTCTTATTTTAGTCAGAATTTGATCTTATTTGGTATTTCATGTCACTTGTGTGTGTGTGGAAAATAATTAAATTTAGAAAACAAAATAATTCTAAATTTTTGAAACAATCATTCATACGAGAAAATATTAATAGCGATGTGTATTTGTAATGAAATTACTGGAATTCTTGTTTAAATAAACAATAAAATCAGGCATTAAATATTGTATAAAATTTTATCGTAACAAACATTACTCTAAGGGTTAGTTTAAACGAAAAAAAATTAAACAAACCTCGTCCGTTTAATGTCACTCAGCCTAAATTTTCATATATTTCTAATCGCACTGGTGCTCGATAAATATTTGAACTTCCGATCGAGTACTTTGGAACGTTTCTCTCGATAACGCATTGTAATTTTCAGGGAATTCCCAGGAAGAATAAATTCCAGAAACTAGGATCGTAAGGTTCACCCGGACGCGGAAAAACATGGGAGTTCGACGTGCCTCGCTTGGGGCATTTTTCCACAGAATTTCGGTCCGTGGTTTGGAAGTGTACCAATCAAGAACCGGCAGCAAAAAACCTGTGCTCGGATTGAAAAATGTGGATAAGATTGTTTTAATGAAAAACAAACAACAACAGAGTCACTGCAGAATGCCTTCTAGCAAAATTTTTGAAAGTTATTCTGAAAAGATCGCTCTTGACGTAAACTTGAGAAAATGTCTCTCGTTCTTTCGAATTTTTAAGTTCCTGAAGTGAACGTCTATTTTCGTAATTTAAAATAGGACAATAGTGACAAGTTGTTTTTAATCTGAATCTTACACATTTGAGAGAATCCACAGAATTATAGAATATTACAATTTTAGTACTGTGTGTGTGTGTGTGGCGTAAAAATAATATTGTGAAGACTGTGTCGGTAATTTCCATGGGACCCACCCCACTCTTCCGTTCGGCAGCCAAGTAGAGGGGGCAGCTCTCCTTTGCCTAAGCCGAAGAGGAGAGTGGGGATGGGAGCCAGAACTCGTCACCCCTGCTATAGACTGTGTAATAGTATTTCTTGATGAAAACGCTTTCTAACATCTGCATTCTGAAATTGCACATTTCATATGCAACAAGCTAATATTCGAGCGAAACAATCGGAAACACGGTATGAAATATCCCATCATCGAGACCGACGAGCGGGGCGGATCATTTCAATTAAAAAGAAGCAACGACCGCCACGGAAGAAAGTTCTCGGCGGGTAACTAAAGCGAGCAGACAATGGGAACAATACGAGCACTGCGTTGCGAGGGCCGGCGGGGATGTAAACATTGAGATTCGCGGAATGAGGTTTCAACTAGCACAAAGTGGCACTGTCGATAGATATTTGTGGCAAACGACATTTTGCACCGTAACGCAAACACGTGTGGCGAGGAGGTATGGCCGCTATAATGTCGACCGTTTCGTATCCATAAATGCATGTACAAGGTGTTCTATCAGAAACATCTCCTAAAATATTAAAGTCGGTGAATTTAAATTAAACAATATAAAGACCATTTGAGAATCGAGTGTATATAAAATAAACCTTAATCATCTTGAAGAAAAACATAAAAAATGACGTCCATACAAAAATATTGCCCTCTGTTTGATTGGCATTCTTAAAACAATTAAAACATTTCAGGTGAAACGTCCTGCAAAAAAACATCATTTATAGAATTTGTCAATCAACTTTCGAATCCGGAATGACATTAACCCCATTAATCCGTTATTTGTGTGCACGAAACTTTTTAAGCTAATTTTTCTGCCCTCGTTCATACAGTGACGCATAATCGAATTTAATTGTGTCATTCTAATTGGGCCCGTCAGAGACCACACTGGCGAAATTACGTGATCAAGGGGCTAATTGAAATGTCGACAGCACTCCTGAATATTTCAGAATGGAATATTTATAACTCTCGTAGGCGTTCTTCAAGATTACGAATTAATTTTCATGCAGCTTCTAGAGACCACTTAGGTCGAAACTTATTTTTAATCCGTCCGCTTGTAATTATTATGGCTCTCGCGAACCAATTCGCCGTATTGTTTTCTGTGAAAATCTATACCAAGACAATATTGACCCCTTCTGGGTCTGCGCGTTCATTCAGGAGTACTTTGCACACTGCACTGCTACTGTGAAAATTAGTTATACTAGTCATTGTTATTAGTTCGCTGTGTTACAGGATACAGCTTGATGAGAAGATTGGAAGACAAAAGGTAGAACACGGTTACTACGTTATGAATGACCTCGCAATTTTTAGCTTTCTCGCGAATTCGATTACGAATACATTTGCTGTTTTGAGGCTCGTTTAAATGCATTACATTCTTTTATTGTGCCTGCAGTTTTCAGACTGTCAAGGCTGCAGTGAATCAATGAAATCCGCAATCTGTTTGTAATGTCATAGGTTGTTGACGATAGTATTTGGTCGATTTTTCAATTACAAAGTTGAAACGTAGTTTGTTCTATAAAAAGTTAATTTTGCCTTTGTGAGTCCTACAATTCTAAAAAAAAATTATTTTTCATCAAGATGTGTACATTTACACATATATCATACAGTCCTACTCAATAAATCACAGAATTTGTTTCAAAGTGTACATAAATACTTGATAAATGTCTCGATAATCGAGGTTCCACTGAATCGTCAATTGAACAAGCAAATGTGCTGCGAATGACGTAATGTTTGGACTCGTTCGAATCGGAAAAATTGCAGGAATATACTGACCAGAGTTTCATAAAACAATAATACGTTAAAAAAAGACTGCCGTCGATTAATTCTTCAAAAATTTGAGGTATGAGACTTGCGTTTCGAAACCGCAAAACGCGGTTAGAAAAGTCTGAAAGATTTTGAAAGTTTCGTTGCAAATGCGGGAGTGTTTAAATTTTTCCAGCAATCCGATAGTGCAGCTGAAATATTTATACATCGAGAGCGGAGCAGCGAGATGGAGAGGCACGCGACAGACATCAATGGAATAAACATCGCCTTTAAAAAATTTCCGCGGCGTGATTCGGTCAAAGGGAGTATATCTCGTGCGGAACAACGAGATCCATTTTCTTGAAAATGTATAAATAAATCAATGGGCCGGCTCGCGTAAACGTATCGTTGCTTTTGATCTTCTACTTCAGCCGGCACTTTTCGCTCCGCAAGACCGATTATCCGAGAGTTAATGAAAAATTTCCCATCGCTATTCCACGGAGGCAATAGTATTAAATATCTCTCTGTCTCTCTCTCTCTCTCTCTTTCTATGCTTGATCCATATTAAATTCGTGCCGATGGTATAGAGTTACATTTCAAATGCATAACTCTGCAAAACTATCGTTGCGTCATTGTGCGCACAGCGGAACAGGAAGGAAACCCAGCGGGGCACACAAACAAACTCGCAAGAAGAATTATGAAAATCCAAATGAGAAAGTTAACTTTTTTCCAGGCCGGTGACGCGGAATGATTGATATTTAAAAAGATGGGGTTGGTGGAGGAAACGACGGCACGAAAGCTGGTTTATTTTCACTTAAATCTTTTCTCGTTGAATATGCCGCGGTCTGAAGTTTCAATATTCATACGCCGTTTGGACAATTTTCCAATTTTACAGCGTTCGTCGTATCATCCTACTTAAACATCATTTATCCCATAAATTATAAACAGTCAACCCAGAAGAGATTTTTTATTTGTGAAGATTCGAGTTGTCGCCCTTCGACACGTGGTTGACAACATCGTAAAAAAATTGATAATTGGTTCCACTTTGTTTACGATCTTAACCAATGCTACACGTACAGGGTGTTCAATAAAATAATAGTTGTTTGCATCAACTGCAAGATGCAGAGGCTGCATAGAAATTTATTCTTCCTACGTTCATCTTCCTCGTTCCAACGAGCTGAAAATTATGCAACACTATCTACAGGGTATTCTCGGAAATATAGTAAACAGTATTCGCCTCATTCTCCATTTACGAAATCGAAGGTCACCTTCACTTTTCCAACGTGGATTGAAGGTATATAATCATTCAAGACACATGTCACGTGAACGGAAACTCGGTAGCAAGTAATTAAGAATGGCCGACTGAAGGAGACATGAATTTAATAATCAAAATGGCGAGTGGAATGAAGGAATTCGCTTAATTTCGAACGAATTGAGTTCGCTGTGTATGTACCTCGTTCCGCAAAGTACATATCTCGTTTCCGAAGCTCGAAGGCAGAAAAAGAACGTTTCGCGCAGATATAAAACTGAAAGAGGTAATTAAAAGCTCGGTGAAAAACATAACTTCGTATTTCGCGCGATTACGAGTGGTGTGGAGGGGGCAGTAGTATTAACGGGAACTTCAAAGAAACCGAAATGTCGGGGGAAAGTAGCCTGTTAAGATTTTAAACGGAAACGCTGGCTTAATATCATCCGTTCCCTTTCATATTCCGGGGGATGCGCCTCTATACCCCCGTGTTCTATCGGGAACTCTCGAAAACAAGCGATCCACGTGGAAACGAAATCCTTTTTTTCGCGAATCGGTGCTCTCCATTGTCGCGGCAGCCACCGCCGTCACACTTCCTTTGACGTGCGCATGTTTGAATTATTCAAACCCCCGCCTTTCATGAACTTCGTGGTGAAGGAGTCGTTGTTGCGTGCATAGTCTAAAGATTATTTCCGAGGAAAAAAGCAACTGGACCGGATCAGGCCGGCACAATGGCCACTGTAGAACCACCTGAACGTTCTATTATTCGATTAATGTACACATCCCGTGTTATCGATTCCCTTAGGCGATCCCATTCAGTCTATTAACACGTTCGGCGTCGATTGAACAGCTATAAAAATTCCAGAGGTCTCGAGAAACTCGAAGAGAAGTTGGGAAATCAAAAAGTCAATAATTGCGTTAAAATCGTCGTAAGTGCTAAAGCACTAAACTTTAGAATTTAATTTTTATATAGGAACTGTCTGTGTATACAATTTGGGTGATCAAATTATTATTTACGTGGTGGATAATACTGCTCAGAATAGTAACCTTGAAAACGTATTTCAAGGTCATTGAAATCGGAGAGGAGCTGGCACATCGACAAATTTATTATTTACAACGTGAATTCTACGGTTAAGGAACTTTTTGGATACAACAAATGAATTCGGACGTCAAAGTGTTTCTACTGTACAAGAAGAATGTATAAATTAGGGTTGAAAATGGACGTGTAAATATCATGGAAAGATAGCGGATCTGTAGGCAAAATAAGAATTTTCTAGCTGAATGACAATGACAATTTTTTAATTCTTCTGACGTTTTTCCCGCTATCTACTCGTGAAAAGCTGCCATTGAGATCGCATCACGAACCTTCGTCCAGGAACCTTGAGGTAATCGCGTGTGTTTTCTAACGACTGCATTATTGATAACGGGACATTACCATGATATTTCCATTTGTTTCGAACCGTCAATCTACACAAAGGTTGTTCGATGGGAACTGGGTTATTTCGGTTTTCGACTGATTAAATACACTCACCTAAATGCAAGCATTCCGCGAGATCATCCGGCACAGAGGCGACCGATGTGTAACACATCGTTACTGGTCTTTTTACTGACGCCCACGATTTTGGCAATGAACCTCGCGTCGATTCTCCACCGAGTGAGACCGCTCGTATCTCGATTGGTGTGCTCGACTCTTTGCCAGCACATGAAAAATTAATCGTTTCGCGGAGAACCTACCATTGTTGATTCGACCGCGGGATCGACGCGTACACGCGCGATTAACATCGATTCCCGCGCGACCTTTGAAATTGAAATTTTGTAATTTATCCGCGCGGAGCGAAACGGGCCGTAAACAATACGCACCGCAATCAATATTGTAGGAAGTAAAGAACGAAACTGGTTTTTAAATATTTTTGAAACTAATGATTGTTTAGTGATTTAGTACTTTTATGTAGGGAATAACGAGTGGCATCGAGAAGTGCATTAAAAATTAATGTTAACGTTTAACTTTTTTTACTCGACTGTGCAATTAATTAATCCTGAATGACATTCACTTGAGGAAATTAAGATCTATAGAGTGTCTTTAAATATTGATGCAGTATTGCAACAGAGTACTGGTGTCGTTCGGAGCTTCTGCACGTTGTACTTCTACGTGGATTACCTATTGTGTGCATTCTTTAATAATTTAAGACCCGAGGGTATAAGATTTGAATACACGAGAAACATAGTCGGCTTTTTGCTTATTCTGCTTTATATGCAAAAGAATTCTGCAGCTCCGTCGGTATCTCAAAGAGAAAATGTTTTCTTTCATTAACATCTATTCAGAACTAACAATAGAAAGTATTCTACAAGATACGGAAGGTGTAAATTGTATAAATCCATTCGAATGATGCGAATTTTTCGTAATACTGGATAGGTTTCATTCATAAGAATGAATTGCTATTGTTGTCACATTCTAGTTAATAATTGACGAACCTATTTGTAAGCATCGCGATAAGTATAAGCTATTTTCGTAAACAAACACAAGGGAATATTATTTTAAACTTCAATCTCGTTAACTGTGCGCTACAATGTTAAAGAAACCTTACACCATTAGTCGCGCGAATGTTTATGCAAATTTCTATTTTAATAGCCAGGTAACACGAAACCGACGCAAAATGAAATTTTATCTTCTTTTATTAATACTCTTGGTTGGTTAAAACCGACACAAAATGATTAAACGGAAAATACATTTTCATTCAATTTCGGCTTTTTATAATTGACTTGGGCAATTTTTGAAATATCAATTGCAATGGTTAACTTTCCGAGACGACGCTAATTCTTCTTTTTATCAATTAATTTTCGAAACTGATAACTCACTGCATTTTTATCAGTTTTAATCTTTGAAGGGGCCAGCGCTATTCCATCACAAACCGGAATTTTCTTTACGAAAATTTTATATACAGGGTGTCCCACATACCGTGGACAAAAGTGAGTCGGAAAGAATGAATAAAATTTTTTATGAGACGCCTCGTTTTTCAAGGAAACCGAGTTTAAATATGCAAGGAACCGAGTGCAAATACGATCAGACGCGTCAGCTGATTCGCTGAATTTTCAAACTCGATTTACTCGAAAACGTAGCGTCAAATGAAAAAGTTTTATTCTTCCTTTTCGACTCACTTTCGCGTGTAGAATTACTTTCCGATCGATTGTCCACGGTATGCGGGACACCCTATATACAACCAACATGTTAGGCAAAATTCGCAAGTTCGTCCCTGGCCACTATAACGCCCAGTCCGGCCTTCCTTTTGAGACATTTACATTGTACATCGCAGTAAATGTACAAAAGCAAAATTGTTTTGCATAAAGATATTCAATCTAACGACGAGTGAAAGGGTTAGCTGATAGAACAGAAAAAAGAAGCACGCATTATATACTTTTTTCCTGGAAGCTCCTCCCGTAATCGACCGGCGAACAAAAGCTCCCCACCCACAATCAACGAGACATCTCAATAAATAATCTCGATGCATTTCATAACACGCCGCGACCTCGACATCGACGACGGCCGTTTCGAGGTCATCGATACAGGTCCTCTCTCTCTCTCGAGCCTCTAGTCTCCGGCTGCGGAGAATTGTCATAGAGGAAAGTCGGGCTCCGACGGCCCGAGACACTCCGGCGCTTTTTCCGATGGATCGGCACGAACCAGAGCCTTTGAAAAACATTTCCCTTGATACAACAACTCGATAGGCTCGATAGCGTTCCCGGAACGCGGCTCGTGTGCGAACCGACGACCGGAGAGGTCAATAGGAACCAATTTCCTTTCCCAGCGTTACAAGCGAACGCGTTTTTATCACACTTCAACCCTTGCAAACCATCACCACCCACCCCAGTTTCACGGAACTCCTAGTCCTGACACGAGACATTAACCCTCCACGGACGAATGCCACCACTGCGCCATTAGCAGATGATTATTCCCATATAATATTGATCGAATTTTCATTAATACTAGGTTCACAGGACCCACCAACATTTCATTTCTTTGGATGTGTATTGTCAAAAGAATGGCTAAAAATTTGTAGTCACCACCTTGACAGCTGCTACCACTTTGAGCATTTTTTAAAGAATAATTAACATGTCCCTTAGCTCTATTCTCAATTTTTTTCAGAACAAAATATTAATAAATAGCGGAGTTATTCGCTTGTTCTCGGAACGACCTTTTATCGATACATCCATGCATTGTCGCCGCTGCTGGCAGAGATGGAAACGTTTGAAATGAAACATTCTTTTTATTCTCAAACTAGCAGCAGTTCGAATCGGAAAAATCTCTTTTTACTTTGAAAAATAAATTTTGATCATTCAATGTTTGAGATATCAAAAGAAATCTTGAAACTCTTATATATTGTGTGGCAAAAATAAGAATCAGAGTAAATGTTTCGCGGACTACAAAAGGTTCCATATGGGAAGAATGAAATGAGAATATAATTCGGGTTGAATGTTGATGTAAACGTTTTCTGGTGTTCTACAAGCCTGCGAATCTCATAAATTCATTAAGATCCACGGTGTAGTTTTAAATTTGTGTTTGAATTGCGCCTGCAACTGTTGGTTGCACGCTACTTTTAATTTTCATTATGCCAGCTTGTGCGTTTAAAATTTGTATACACCTTTCTTCTATGACATTGAACTAGCAATGCACAAAGTTAGAAATATGGACACAGGAGAAAGCTATTATTTATAACCATTCATACAATATTTCAGTACTTATTTAAAGTACCACTTCCAATCAGAAAATTGCATTCGGTTCAGTTTGACCATCCACAAAACAAATAATAAACCCAGCACGCTTAATACATGGCAGCATTGGAATGAAATCATGTCGCAATCACATTAACGATACTAATCAAACGTTTCTGCCATATATAACGAACTGCAACATTCCCTCACCCTCCAATTTTTTACAAAATCATATATATCATTCGACTCCAACTGTCGAACGATTATCAACTTCTACGAGTTTTTCTCCTGCTCTATTTAACACGTTCCCATAAAATTTTATTTCCTAGATCAATCTCGGAAACACACTTTTTGAAAATTTGCTGCTACGTGAAATTACATAAGAAGATAATGCTAATAATCAAAACAAGGAAGCACTACATCAACGAAAATTTGCATTAAACTAACTTGCTCTCAGAATATTCAACGTCTCTCCGCAACTTCCTCGATCAACGGACAAGCGTATCCTCCCCAAAGCAACAACTCCCGATATCCACATACCTGTCCAACACCAGGAAGATCCGCTCAAAGGTGCAGCTTCTAGCAGGTTCCGGAGGATCGATCCTCGATCTCGTGCAGGCCCGCTGAACCACCGTTAAACACCGTCGCGCATCACCAGAGACCGTTCACACCACACTGGCAACAAATGTTTCAAGGACACTCTACCAAAGACCTGTAAGTAGCAGCGCGAATGATCGAAAGCGGAACCAGGCGCGTCGACCCCCGTGTCTCGAACGTTCACACTATCGCGAAAAAGACGGAAGTTGGCATTCCGAATCGTCGCGCGATTTTCCCGGCTTCCGGCTGGGACACTGAACGCTGCGATCTACGGAGACGGGACCACATCCGTCCGGGCCACTCGATCACAAGTACTCCCTCGGAAGACGGGTACTCTATCACCCGACAGACAGGTCTTCTAGGTTGGTGGGCAAAAAGCGTTTCCAAGGGATGACGGAAATTTTTTTTCCGAAGCCCGTTCACCTTTCCTCGCGGCACTATTTAAGGTCCCGGTTTACCCGGTTAATCCCGTGCAGCGGATCATCGGTGACACCGATCGGTTTCTTTCAAGGTAATGTTTTGTTTTGAACGAAGTTTGTCCGACTGAGCCAACAGCGAGTATACGCAGATGTTTGTTGAGAAAAGTGCCCGGTCGGCTTGACTCTCTCTGTTTGTATTTCGTCCTGTTGCTTCGCCTCTTCTCCGCTCTGCTTTAGCGGCGGGTCGCGAGAGTGGAGGGGAGAAACGGGTATGCGCTCGCGGATCGGCTTCGCGGAGCGTCGCGACACCGACAACCCGCTCGGGCGTTCGTCGTACGACTAGACCGGGTTCTTGCCGTTGACCCGGACCCGCCTTGCGGCGCTTGCGCCGCGCCGCCAAATTACTGCCCTATCCGGAAAACCGTCCAATGCATGACGCAACGTATCGTAACGCCCTGTACCGTTGTTTTCCCGTGGACCCGCGTGCGTTCGCGAACGGCCACGCATTTTTCGCGCCACGCTAGCCCACCGCGCACCGGTATCCGCCGACACGGTGCGGTGGGGCGTCTGCCCCGAAAACCTGGCCGAAATTATTCTCACATTACTGCGAGACTTAAAGCCGTGGTACAGTAGCTCGTTGAATTCGCCTTGACGTCATCTACAACAATATTTAATAAAAAATGTATAGTGGCGTTTCAACAATTAAGGTGCCTATCAATCTCCATTGAAAACAAATCATTTCGGGATTTATAGACGACTGATTGATTGGTTTCTGTTCGAAACATTTCTTTGTCAGATTATTAAGATGTGCTAATTTATGTGCAATTTGGACAAATCTTTCTTGAAATACGGAATTGAACCCGAGGGTAAACCAACATTATTGCTGCAGAAATTAATAGATGGAATGTTAAATATAAAATCGTAAATAGTAAATCGAATGAAAAATGTGTTTTTCGTAATCTATCGAGTACGTGTGTTCTTCGGTAGTAGTGGTTAATGTGTCTGATCATTACTGGCCATTTCTACTGCAATAGGCGCAGATGGTGGCACGGTATTATCCGTTTCTCATCGATCTTGTTAGCTTCTACCTATTAATTAGTATTGAATTCTCACGAGAAATAAATAGTGTCGTGATACTGTAAAGATTTCTAAATATTAATGTAAGCAAGAAAGCCCTATTTAAACAATTATTTCCCGTTCTATTCGGACCTCCTATTTTATTCCTCCTTGAATTAACGGAACAAACATTTATTCATATTTGTAATCTTTTCAGGTGTAACCATAAATAGATCAATGAATTCTACAGGTTCTCCCATTAAGAAGTATTATTTTAAATCATAAAGAAACACTGTTTTTTTACGATTTTTCAAATAAAAAATAGCGCGAAATTGGAAAGCACACCCGTTTATGGAAGACCCTTTACCTCCATGTAATCGATTGGTCACTAATCTGCACCTACCACTGATAATTTCTGTCAGGAAAATGCTAACAATTAAGGAACGATCCGACAAAAACATCCTCCTTGCATTGACCGATTTTAATTACAAAAGAACGCTTGTTATTTCCCCGACGATATAAAAGCATTGTGAGATACAACAATTGTTTTCTCTGCAGATAAGGACAACGCTTTTCTGACGTGCCGTTGTCGCCCTTCGCGAACTTGTTTTTACAACGGAAGCGAATTTTCGGGATAATACTGCGAGACAGCAGAAGAGAAGATAATGGACTTCTGGTAGCAGTGGTCAACCTTATAGAAAATTGCTTTCCCAAAAAAAGAACCTGCTAGTGCTCGGCGACAAAGTTACCCAACTTTCCTCTTCCAAAAAGCAGTTGATATTTCCGCAGACGTTACTTTCATCATTCCCGTAACTAGACCGCAGATCTTATGCATTCATAATCAAAAACGAGTAAGTGTAATTTCTGACAGTAGACAGATTAAAAGAATTTGAGAACACCAATGAACTTCGAGTTATTAAAATGATTAAAAGCCTCTGCTTTCTACAATCGATGCAAGCAATCTCGGTTGCCATTTTATAAAAATCTCACGAATACATCGGTAAATGTTTCCTAAAAAATAAATACAATATTAGTGTTTTTTTAGTGCCCTGATCTCTTCGTCACGTATAGTGACGTATTTCGTAAACAATTCAAAAATGTTGGCTGAAGAAATAGGTTCGAGTAAAATATAGGAAAGGGATGGAAACGATGGAAAGACGAAGCGCAACCCGTTTCTCCAACAGGAAACTGATCTTAGAAAATGGCGAACGTGGCCGTGGCTCCTTTCACGGCGCAATGACCCGCGGGAAACAAAACGCGAGACAGATTTCGGGAGAATCGACGGCGAAAACTTTTCTCCAAATGCATCGGACGCGTTTGGCTTTAAATTACCATTAACGGCCGGATCCGCGAATAACAGCTGGAGGTAATGAGAAGGAAATTTAATACGGGAAAAGTTGCGCTCCGAAGAGTGAGTCAAGAACGAATTCCCGTAACTCATCGAATCGTGACCGGACTTGCATGGCGAATCGACCGATCCACTTCTCTGTAATCTTCGTAAAGCGAACTTTGGCTTTCTACCACACATAAATAACGTGCGCAGCAAATGTTATGAATTCGACTGTGATATTCCGGTTTTAAACACTATATTTCGAGCGTGATCGGCAGACTGCGGATATCCATGCAGACTAATATCCATGCAAACTTTGAAATCAGAAAAATAATTCTTCTAACAATTACTTTACCTTAGGTTTACGTCTTGTGAGAAAAGGTAAGGGTAAATGTTGACGGAAGGGGACAGAGCTCCGATGACCATCTTCACATAATAATATGCTGTCAAGGGCAACATTCTGGAGAACTTTTCCCGGCACGGGATACATCACTACAGCACACGCGTCCATCTTATTACTCGAGTACGAACCGCTTCGGCTTGATTCGGAAACTTTCGGGTTGCTTCGGAATCCCACTCGTATATGCACCTATCCAGAGACTACTTTCTTTGCAAATGCAACGCATTTGTACGAATTTCTGCATTTATTAATCGAAATATTAATAGAAGTAGCTTCCATAGAAATCGATACTCTAATTATCCGTTTCCCACGTGTTGCTAATTCCTCGTGTTCCAAACTCGAAGATCTTCTCAGTTTTAATCGCGGACTTATCGTTGGACTAATTTCAGAACGCCGCATGATCGTGAAGGAAAACGTGGCTACTTCTTCGGTATCTGGGGACCGTCTCGGCGCAGTGCGGGTCCATTTCGTTTAATCTCGGAACACAGCGTAGCGGGATCGCGTTTAATCGTCCAGGTAATTGTTCCAAGCCATTGAGAACTCGCGAACTGCTTTAGCGCTCACCGGCCGCGTTTATTACAACAAACGATTCGAGAGGAAATTAGTCTTGAAATTGGCTGCAACGGATTTCGCCGTGTCGCGACGCAACGTCGACGGACGACGTCGACGCGGCAGGTGGTGGCTTTTCTGAAGCGCTCGTTGTTAAACGAATCGCCCGAGGCGCGAACGAAGTAATTTCCCCGTAAAAGTAATTCGAGTGGGCCTCGGTCGGTGTTTCGTTTCAAAGAGTGGCGAACCAGCAAGCTGTACCGAGCCAATCGAAAGCTTTTCGAAATCCCTTAAGTCTTGTTCGTCGACTTTTAAAGGGCAAGTTTCCCACGCCTCTCTGCTCCTCGATGCTTTCCAATCAACGTGGCTGGATAAGGAGTAACCTGTCCAGTAAATGAACACTTAAACCGTCTGTCCGTTGAAATTCAATAATTAATGCTTGAAATTTACAAACATACATTTAGCAGTATGTGTAACGATGCTGAGCATTTCTAGTCTAGTCATGACTAATATAGTCATGAACAAATTAAATAAGAAACATGAGGTACACATAATGGTTGATGATACAGAACCCAGCAAGTCATAAATCTTTTTGATACACCCATGATTTCTGAATATTTACGCGTTGCACGTCAAATTGCAACATCAAACGGACCAAATAGCCTGGTTCTACGTATTTGCGTGAGGTTTGCCCGCAATTCATACAGATTGTCGAATACAGAGAGATGTCAATGAACATTCCCGACCGCCAGTGAAGAGCTAACAATTTTTAGTTACGATTGAGTTCGGAATTTTCAACAAGTGTTGAATGTGCCGGAGCCGGGCCGACTATTATTTGCGATTCAGTCTCTCTTTCTCCCCGGTCTCCGATTCTCTCTGTTGCTTCGGCCGCTTCTCTGAACTCTCATTGTGCTGGTTGAATCCAGCTATCATTGTACGACAGGAGTCCATCCGCGAGTTCTACACCAGTATGGCTAATCCGATCGAGCGTACGTGCGTACACGTTTTATCGGCCGTAGAGCACACTCCGCCGGCACTAATAATGTCAGATGCACCGGGGTCACTTCGTGAAACGCATCGATACACATCACCCGTGATGCATCGATGTAAAGTCCTGGCCAGGACATGCAGAATAATTCGGAGGCAAAGTCGACGGCCGACTCGATCGGATCGGTTACCGCTTGTCATCCAGCCCCGGCCATTATCGATGTTCGACAGACAGCCTCTATAGGGAATACAAGATGAAAAGCGAATCTCTAAGTCCTCTAATTGCTCGGCCGAACGGAAACTCGTTTTTGAAAATATTCTTTCTGGCACTGGTCCGATTTCCACGTTCCTGTCTGTCGACAGATTACAGTGTTACCAAAGGGTCTGAATAAATGTGATTTTATTCTGGAATGGACAGTGCTGGAGGGACGGGTCCCATGAAAATCGCCGACACAGGTTTCACCAACAGAGTTTCCACCGATATTCCATATCTGAAATATTATCCATTTATATTTTATAGTTTATAAAGTATATAGCGAATATGTCCGTTGCCTTCTCCGACCGCACAAAGAATGATCCCGAGAACCGCCGCGGATCGGCAGGAACGGGCTACTCGCCGTGTGTTGTTTTAGGCGATAAGGTTTTCTGACGCTGCCGACAGTCTCTCACACTTCTACTGCTTTAAATTTCACTTTTCGATTTTTAAAATCATTTCATTATTCAAATCCACGGCTTTGGGTCAAAGTAAAAGAGGTGAGGGAACTTTGTCGATTCTTCTTGATTATCTATCCGTATCTAGATGCATCGAAAATTCGTTCTGGGCAACGCGAGCGAAATTTAACGACCCCGCGCGTTGTTATTATTAATGAACAGATCGATGGAAATAAATGCACGGCAACCTACGTCGGGTCGTGGAAAGAAGAAGGGACTCCGCTGGGCATAAATCAAACGAAGCCAATATAATCGTATCTTTTATGCTCGGCCGAGTCCCCGAAAGAAGTTCACCAGCGGCTGGAATAAATTTTCATGTTAAATTCGAAAATGACAACGGTAGAACGTGGTCTTTACTCTTAATCTATCAAAGTCGTTGCGACAGGCTTTGCGTTCTTTCAGAAGATGAAACAAATTTTAGTATTTACAAATCAGCGAAATTAGAAAGTCATTATTACATACACGAATTTACATGGAAGGAATAGGTGCACAACGTGAAATTATGAAGGGAATCCAGAAATAGATATTAAAGTCGGTACACAATACCCTCGTTATACACCTTACAGTACACTGTAACAAAAATTGATTTTCCAATTTGATAAAAAAGTTTAGTAAGCCGTTGGTGACTGTCGAAGTGTTGACCTCTCAATTACCGACGCTCGTAAACGTTCGCGAAAGTTTCGCAAGTTCAAGACCGCGACGTCCATATTCCGGGACGCGTCTCAATAATCAATAAGGGCGTCACGTGACGTTTCGCGATCGTTCAGTGGCCCAAGAAATGATATAGCTGGCGCAGGACGCGAGAACGGCAGCGGTAAATCTGTCACATAATTTCGGGTCGCGGGGTTGGGCGCCGAGACAAGCGACTCGACCCTGAGACACCCTCGGGGCGGGAGGGGAGGCGGGTACCGGTTGATTAGCGATACGATTCCATTAAGAAGCTCGCCCCTCTGGCCGCCTTCCGCGTTCGCCGGAATTAATGCTAAAATATTCTGCGCAGACGTTATCCATCGTCTGCGGTTGGCGGCGATCGCTTCACCGCCGAGGCGGACGCAGCGTCGCGGAATATCACGGCATGGCGCGGCGGAGCAAGAACCGAGAGTTGAATCTCCGGTCGCAAGGTAAATGACATAAGTCACATTGTCATAAAATTTTCATCTTAATCCTTTTGCGGTAGTGCACAATGATCGCGTTTAGATGTTTCACGAGCGACAGAGCGCGCGTGCCAGCGAAAACATTTGAATCCGAGGTATCCGGCACATTGTTTCGCGTTCCACTTTGCCTCGCGGAAAGTGGCCGTGTGCGGTTGCCGGCGTTGCCGCTCGCCATGCCTGCAACCGCAACAAATTTTCGACGTTACCGCTACATTTTTCTCCTCTCTGTTGAACTCTCGACGACCTACACCTCGGAATGCACCGTATTCGGTAGAGAATGGGGATTGCGGTCCATTTTTCGGATGAAAAGAGTGCTAATGAAAAGTGATACGCTTGAGAATTGCGCTTTTGTTTTACTCGGGGATACTGCAGTCCCGCGGAGAATCTCCTGTTTCTTTTACTACCTGGTGCAGCGGACACTTCGCACCGTTTTGTCTTAAGATGTTCGTCCTGGTTTTAAACAATTGGCATTTTTGGATTATTAAATTATGTTGCAATTTATGCAGGTCAGTGTTCGAAGAGTCTTTTAAATTATGAAAATCTGCGGTGCAATTTTGATTATACACGTTAAATAATCAATTACGCAATTAACACAGATTGCTTTCATATCGCTTTCATTTAAAAACATATCAATTGTATAATTAACTCTACATATAATATTGGTTACCTCGTAACTAAAACAAAACACGTATGTCACCGATAATGGATAACAACGTCCACAAAATGATTCTCATTATTAATAATAGTTACTCGTAACCTAAAATGAATTCTGTCGTCGATAATAGTTACTAATCATCAGACAAATTTTAGTCATTCATAGTGGTCATTTGTAAACAGTATCATTTAAAGAATGATATTAACTCTTACTGCACAACTTTCAGAATTTTAGTTATGACAACCATGGTCCCTGTGATACGCTATACCCCTATCGTTTACGTGGGAGCAATCAAAATTGAAATTGAGTCCGCTGGGTAGTTACATAATTAGAGAGTCGCGCAATTTTCGAGCAGAGCAATGCAAACGAATGCATTCGAACTCCAACCGCACGCACGTTGCAATTCGTTAAAACGTGTATTTCGTCGGAGTTTATTCGGCGGTATTTGCGCGATTAACATTCGCACGCGTAAATATTAATTGCGAATGTGAAGAATCCATGAAATCCGGGTCCGGATCGGCGGGAAAGGTCGCGGGCTCTCGTTAACGTCACTCGCATGCAACAGTTATCAGAGAGGGGCGCGCTATCAGGCGCGGCACAGTTCGCGAATTGAAAAATAAGAGCGCGGGACACCGCCAATTTGCGGACGGGATTACAGGTCAGTCGAATACGCGTGGATCCCGCGTGTGATGGCGTTTAAACCCTCTAATCGATAGCCGGCAAACGGAATTATAAAGTTAACTTGGCACCACGCGTAGGGTCTCCATCCGTCCGAGTTTCCCTGGATTTCCCTGTCCTAGTTTTTAGTGCATCCGCGGACGTCTGGAAGGATTTTCTTTAAGGATCCGGATTTTCCGATGTTATTCGAACACTTTTTGGAGTACAGTTTCGGATTTTGTTTAAAGAATAAGTTGTAGTCTTTGGTGACTTATGATAACTGATTCATTAAAAAATGATACTATCTACTGTGATAATTATCGTATTAAATATATATTGTCCGGGTTTCGGACGGGAAAGTCACGGGTTCTCATGCTGTCCGTCCTGGGTTCGTGATTTTATAGATAACAACCCTACCCACGCGTTCAGATCGCTCGTAAATTTCGAGTCGGCGAACCCGAGCTCTACTCGCGAACGGGCCTCGGATTCGCAGAAATAGGACAGGCTGTAGCTACTTGTCAATTTAAGCGTGCTCCCGGAGTTTCTGATGCGCGTCGTTTGCCTCGCGCCGCGATTGCGGGCGACTTTTCAGCTTTTCAAGGAGTTAGGTCGAAAGTTGCGGCCGCCACTTCGACTCGCTTCTCTTTCTCCTCTCTTTTTCCTCTTTTTCCCGTTACCCCGTTTCTCCCTCTCCGGTTTCCCCGGGTCGCGCGTGCTACTTTTCGCTGATAAATTTGTATACGGGCTAATTCACCCCCGACCCCAGCAGAAAAGCTTCGAAAGTTCCGAACTTGTGGCTGCTCTCTTTACCGCCTTCAGCCGCCGCCCTCGCCGGTCCCACGTGACATTTTAGAAAATTATAAAATATTATTTTTCCTCACACACTCTCTCTCTCTCTCCTTTTCTCTCGCTTACTCTCTTTGTCTATTTTCGACACGATTTTCCATTGATGAGTTTCGCAAGTTCCAAACTAATATTTGCTATCATTGCCACCTCTTGGCTGTTCCAGATGACATTTTATGAAATGGCGAAACATTATTTTTATCGGGTTTTGCTCGCTTTTCCTTCCTTTTCTTTTTCTCTTTGGCGATGTCCGCTTTCCTCGGACCCACATGCTACTTTTCACTGATAAGTTTCGCAAGTTTCAAACTTGTATTCCCTTTTAGAAAATTGGAAGATAGTATTTCTTATAATTAGCTCGTCAATTCTGTTTCGAGTCTGAACAAAAAATATTCTGTCCAACGTGAAAAGGATTTGAAAAGTATTTATTATTTTTTTTAAAAGGAAGCACAATTGTGATTTGAGTTGAAATAATTATTGCGAAAAACGAGAGTTTAGTGAATTTTTATATCAATTTTCTTTAGACTTTATGCCGTTGTAAACTTCACTTGCTCATTTTCTACAAATCCACGGTCTACTTATGCCTAGATGGTGGAATGTCACGGTAGAAATGTGCGCATAATGAATCGTGCGCTTCTTCAGAAAATTACTTCCCAGAAATTAGGGAGCAGTATTACCCGTCCTATTTGGAACGCAATTAAATAGAATTTCGATTCAACGCCAATCGGTTCCTGTCAAAGTGAATGTTAATGCTTCGAAATTCGTGCTAAGCACTGCGAAACTATAATTTGATAAGGTGCTGCGGTAATACCACACGTGTACCGAAATTTCAAAGTTCTAATTCCCTGCATCCTAATAGAGTTAAGTGTGTGCTACATGGAAGGAATACAATTATTTAGATAATATTCTCAGACGGAATTATGGCGAAGATCGAATGTTAAACCGTATAATTTTCCAAATTAAAATCTAATTTAACTGCTGCAAATTTTTTACATCAAATAATCTTTCAATAGAGTATTCACAGAATAACAAACTGCTTTAAAGTTAATAATTGATAGCATGAAAATGAAAAGGTTGAAGATCTTTTATTATCAACAATTGTTGGACATAAAGCAGTAGAAAATGGTACAACTTTGCGTTTGCGTGGTTAATAAAAGATTTGGGTCTACTCGCCGAAACTCAAATTATTATTCCACAACAGATTAGGGGGTGAGATAGCTTCTTTCATCATCGGCAACACGTGGAGTGGCTTCTCTCGAGTCAAGTAAATTATTTATCGATTATTGACGTGACCGGCCGACTGAAATCGTTCCTTCCAGTCTGTCCTTTAATATTGAAATCCATCTATCATGCATCAGCGCGATGAAAGATTTAAACTGAACGTCACACAAAATTCAATCTTTGTGGGATGGATTTAATCCTCGATTGGGTCTTCATTGTGAATTCCACTAATCGATAAAGTTTATTACCTGTTTAAAGGAGGGCAAATTTAGGCTATTGCGAATTATCTTCGGATGGTAGGTTTCAACTTATTTGAGTTGGAGCTTTTCATGAAGTAAAACACTTTTTAAAAACAATCTTTAAAAATACTCGAGCGCGGTACAACGAACCTGACACGTGAAACAAAAGTTTTGCAATTTTCGCCAAACTGTATGTTACCATACCGAGATTCAGAGAGTCGTGCGCGCTATAAATGCGGCGAATCCGCGCAGTGCGAAGGTCTTAAATACAAATCGAATACGACACCTTTCAATCAACGTGTCGCGGACACTACAGAACCATTTCCGGAATGCAAAAACCAATTGGCTTCAAAACGTGTCTGTCACGATAATCCATTTTCGTACAGATGCCTGCCACGGGCCAGTAGACAGCCTATTTGTTGCCAGTCGATTGATTAAACGACGAAAAAAAAATGAATCGACGACTCTACCATGCGTAACAATACGTGCAAATATAAGTTTCGGTGCGGGAGACGCTGCCAGTTTGCTTTTCCCAATTCTCTGCTGAAGCTAGAATGCACTGCACGGGTCGGTTTGCATGTAATGGACGTGGCTTACACCGAAAGTCCACAACCTACATTCAACCCTTAATCCCGTAGCACAAGCAATCTGAGCTATTCTGAAATCGTAAACTTCGCATAAAGTACAGATACCCCTTGATGCAAAATCTGTGTACAGGGCAAGGGTTGCTAATGCGGGACAACCGATTTCAAAAGCTTGCCGAAAACGCAGTAGGCTGCTCTTTCTATAAAAAGAAATCTACTTGTGAAGACAGAGAAACTACCACGCAATTACACTTTTCAAAAAAGTCAAATGTTTTATTTGATTAATCGTGACACTTTGTTGTTCCTAATCATTGTTTAGGAATCTTTTATTAAATGGGAAGTGTAAGTATCTAAATACCTAATTCACACGTAAAAAATTAGTGAAGGATAATAAAAGTCCAATGATCGATTGTTTACGTGTGTGTGCGTGTTTTTTTTTTTCGTTTTTCGTTAGTCGAAAGTTTGAAATATAAATTTCCGTTGGCACAATGTTCCGTTCTGGCGTTTTGTGCGAAGTTGGAACTGACGCGTCTGGGTTCAGACTACAGCACTGCTATTCGTCCTTATAGTTGTGAAACTTCGTTCATTATTCATATCCCTGTCACGGCGTACAGATTTCGCGACTAGTTAGCTTCTCGATAAATATCTTGCGTGTCATAAACTTTTATTCCCAATAATTTCGCCGCGAACGAATCCGTTATGTAAGTAGATGAAACTGTCGGAAGTATAAACAACGTCCCAATAAAATAGAGTACCTTATTACAGCAAGTGGAGATTGGTGTGTAAATCGCTATATATTATCTATCGACGGGACGATTTCATTTAATTCGGTCAAATTGACTGGGAACGGGTCCCCAATCTACACAATTGCAAAGATAGTCGAATATATTTTTAAAAAATTAGAAATTCTGGGATTAACAGACTTTCAACGAAGTGCAGTATCAGAAAATTATAAGATTGTAGCCAAACTTGATGGTACAGAATTATGATGATGAAGTATGTAACTGTGTACAAGTATAGAATGCGAATGGTATAGTTTGACTATAGTAATTAATTTCGGGTGATTTCCCGGCGTCAAAAGTTAATCCATGCTTGAACTTCCACTGCCATTCCGAGCAGATTTCCGATAGAAGCTTCAGCAACATTTAGTTTCCACTTGTTCAACGCTCGCGACACTTGCGTGTAGTTCTGTTTCCGGGAAACTCTCTAGCGAACTCTACGCGACGGAAACAATTATGCAAGACACGTGTATGTATGCGTCGAGTGTGATCCTGCGAATTCGGCGCATTACATGTTAGTTTGTTGGTATTAGCCGCTGAAATTACTTTGCTTGTAAGCCTCTAATACAGCGAAAGTTAGTTCTGCAGTTTTCATCTCTTTCAGTTATATGTAATAATTAGACTGCGGATCTTTATGCATCTATGAAGAAATTAACTGGCTGAAATATAAAACGATGAAAGATATAAAAAAATCCAAGAATATTGTTATGCTGTTTCCAACGTGAAAAGACTATTAAGGGATAAAATGAATTTTTATTTAACTACTGCTTCCCACAGTGGACGCGGAATATTTTTATTTTGCATAAAGATGAAATGATTCTTGAAGTCATTTGGAGTAACTCTTTTCTTTGCGAAAACATTCTCCACGGCTTTGTAAGGTTTTATTAACGAAAAACAGGAACCAATGAGAGTACAGACCCCGTTAAACGCCCGCAGTAGCCGCGCTCTGATGGTCCGAGTTTTTCGTTGATAACTCTTTAACAAAGCCGCGGAGAACATTTTTTCAACGGGAAAAGTTACTTCAAAAGAACTCGGGAATGTTCCAAAGAAGTACAACATTTTTGGGACAACATTCGATGATTTCAATACCACTGAATGATTTTAAATGAAGAATCTATAGCTACGCAATTGTTATAGGCTGTCTTGATACTTCGATTTGGCTTCGGAATTTTCGGTGTGCCGCTCGATAGTACTCACGACCCCGATGACACCTCCTAAACTCGATTCCTGTGACATCGACATCATCAATATCGACTTCCATAATCTTGGCGCGTTCGCTACTGATAATGGCGTTTTATGACTGCAACGGTGTCAGTGTCGGACCTATACTGGTACTTACCGCTTACCGAATGCACGGAGTTCATCTCGAAGGCATCATACTAAATCTCCAATACAAAATTCTACGCCCCATATATGTACATAGTCGCTCTTAATGCCTTCGCACTGAGAATATTGCATTCGATAGAAGCTCATCTTCTTCTACATTGCAGATATGTCGCAGTATCGTCAAATTGAGTACTTTCATCTTATTCCTCTCACGAATAGCTTCAGTAGATCGAAAATGATATTAATCAATTTGCAATTCTATTCGATTTTCTTTTTCGTAGTCGCTTGGAGATTTTTACTCCTTGTGACGAATAAATGTCGATTCGCAGTAATATCGATGATAATGATAATGGATAATTAAACGGTACGGTACATTTAAACAATTTTTATCTTTATTTTTTCAAGGTTTATCGTGTTTTTTAAACGGAATATTATGTTTTTAGTTCGAAACTACCACGAAAAATTTGTTTAATTCTAGTTTCTTAAAATTCATCTACAAAAATTGCATAGACATCCGCAGTCTATTAATAAGCTCTAGTTAGAGACACAAGTTATATTTGTTTAAAGTTGCTGTTATGAATCAAACATTTTACACGCAACAACCTAATAATTGTGCAGGGGGGTTCATCGAGATCGCGACAGCGGCAGCGATTAGTCAGCATACGTTTCTACGAGACGAATGACACGCATAAAATTTAATCAACGAAGGAGACGGCACCCCGGTATCCGAACGACAAGTTTAATCTGTATAATCAGGGGATTCTAATCTCCGCGACAGCATTGAACGCAACCGGAGCTGAACTTTGCATGTTCAACGAGTTAACGAAAATTGACAGGGTATGACCGACAAGCCATTATCGCGCCAGCGACCGCGGAGCACGATCGACGGTTTATCGATCGAAATATTTCGACAGTCGCACCAGGCCCGATAGGCACCGTTCCAATCCGTTCAAATGTTAATTAATCCCTCTGCGGAACGCCGGTAATAACATTTTACGAAATGAGGATCTTTAGCGCCAGAACTGCGAGGCCTGTCGATATCGCCGAATTCCACATTTTTATCATTTGAAATGGTTAAGAATGATTGTACTCTTGTTATTTTTTTTTTTGAAGTAATGTGAAATCGTCAGTTTTAGTACGTCGTAGATACTGTTAACATTAAAATATTGTTTGCATTATTAAGTATGTTGGTATCTAATCAATTACGAGGAAACATTTAGATATTAGATTAAAATAGCTCCGACTGCAAAGGGTTAAAGCAGACCGAAGTTTCTACGCTTTGATTTTTCGAAATTGAATTTCGAGCTTGAATTTTCTTTGCCTCGAAAGACAAAGGTAGATTGGCCAATCTTGGATCTTCCTACGAGCCACTTCGGCCTTCTCTCTCACTCAGTCTCTCCTTTATCGCTTCCTATTTCTTTCTCTCAAAGGAACCCGAGCGCCATGAAACACCAGAAACGTTCCAAGAAATTGCAGATCAGGCGGCTTTATCGTTCTGGGTCAGTAGCTTTAGACCATGAAGCATGTGCATTCAATTCTAAGCAGAGATTGGAAGATTTATGGAATTTTAATAGGTTCTATTTGAAGCATGCACCCTAGACCGTCTTTAACTTTAAACTTACCAAGGTTCACACAGTTAACGAACTACAAAATTTTGATTATAATGTTAGCTGGGATTAATATATGGTCTTCCATTAAAGGTTTGGCTTTAAATTAACAATTTCTTTTCAATTTTACCGAGAGACCACACGCGTCGAAGGGTGACGACTCCAATCTCTTCGTAAATAAAAAGTAGCGCGAAATTTAGCATACCCTTTTATAATTACGGCCTTGAACGACTAAAATTATTTATCTATCTCTTGATTCGCAATTAAAATTATAGTACTAGTAAGACCTTTATTGTTTCCACAAAAGGAAAACATGATTTTCAGGTGTACAGATTTTCAATCTTCGTTTCACCACTCTCTACTCCTTTCAATCATTTCACCCACGTTCCTTCTTCTTTTCCCTCACTCTCATTTTTCCTTTTTATATTTTCTCTTTCGCTCGCGTACTTTCTCTTCCTCTCTCTCTCTCTCTCTCTCTCTTGCCTCTCCTCCATCATACTATATTACTGTTATTTTTCCTGATACCTCTTTGAACAAATTGAGTTAATAAAAACTGCCATAGTCGATCAGCATTCTACGCGACGCATGCACTCGAAATCTACCGTCGTGTTCAACAAGTTTTTTTCACAAATATTTAATCGAAATATTTACTGGAGTAAAGATTTAGGTAATTATTTACAAAGAGCCACTTCTCTGCGATTCTGTTGAAATTTAAATATGTTATGCAGTTACGCATTTTGTATAACTTTTTCCTTTTCCTAGGGGAAAAGGCGAGAGCGATCAAATATGTTCGAGCGTGAACATTCGTGCGAAAGAAAGAATTGAGCAAAATATCAATATCAAACATTGGAACGGTGTACCCGGGATCGCGTGAAATATACTTGACGGAATGAACTCGGTTTCCAATTCCACCTGTCCGGTTCCGGGCACATGGGGTCGCGCGTATAAAATATCATCGGGCGGTTCGTTATCGTTTTCTATTTATCGGCGGGGCGTCGAACAGACCGCCCCTGCTTTTATGAATACATAAATTCACCGGTTTATCTGGAGCGCATTTTTCCAGCGGACCATCAAATCATGCCGCGTGCAATTAGCGAAGTACACTAACCGTCCGCGGCAGCGAGCGATCGGGAGTACATGTAATCGCTGCGATTCAATTTCGTTCGTTCGTTCGTTCGAGAGAATTCACAGATTTACAATTGCCATACAATAACTCCCATTAATATTCGGACACTTAAAATGACGATAACTTTTTTTAACCCTTTGTAGACGAAGCTGTTTCAACTTGAAAATTGAACATTTCTTCCAACCTAGAATAATTCCATTGTATACAATGACTTTTTTCATTTTATGGATATGAAACTGGTATACAGTGACTCCCACTAATTTTGTCAAATACCCATTGCCTCGAATAACCCGAAGAAGAAATAGAGTAAGAGGAAATGGCGTTCTTGTCTTCACCTACGTGAAATGTAAGTACAACGTGGACAATGCCAGTGTGGATTGCTATTAAATCTAATCATGATGATTGTGCAAGACGTGTGGCAGCCTCAGGAAGTGAGTTAATATCCACCGTCGAACTGTTCTTAGAACTTAACAAGAAGAAATGATTATATGGTTTTGAGATGAGTGCAAGATGCTCGTTTATTATGCAAGAAACTAAATCGACAATTGAAGTTTCAAATGACAACAACGGTAACATCTTTTATTCTCTTTCTCAACGGCCATAATTTTTCATTGTAAATTAATAGAAATGCTTTTCGATGAATTGATTAATGGAAAATTAAATAACGATTGAGTTGAAAGCTTGTGTTATGATTGTTTAAGACTAGTTTAAGATAAACTCAACTCGAAACAAGTAGTATAGTTTCATTTCTTGTAGTCTACGTTGCCATCTTTCTCTCTCGTTTTGTAATTATTTTCTTCTTAAAACAAAATTAATAACAAGGATACGACAATTGTCAATCTTTGATAGATTTTACTAACTTATTCTTTATTTGGGTCGAGAGGTCTTTCCCGTAGCACGATTATGCAATTGCGGAGGTCGTTTACTTTGCGTAATTATTTTCCAAACAAAATCATGCTAATGAGCTACATATGTATTTGCATTAGATAGTCGCGTAATTTGTAATTTGTGTTGACGAACATATGTTGTGATACACATGTCATTCAAACAGACCTTGTAGATTGCATATAGTATGACGTATTCGGCCTTTATTGACACAGTTGTCATTCATAAGAGCTCTGGCGCATATAAAAAGCCCAGCGAATCCGAATTACAGCACTCAATCTCCAAGATTCATCAATAGCTTGTCACAGCTAGCAAAAACATACCACAATCCGAAAATGTTCTTCCGAGTATTACCAATCTTCGTTGTCTTTGGCGTGGCTGCAGTTTTGGTACGTTCTACACTATACTTCATATTTAAAATTTTACCAATACTTTTTAGTTCGTTTTCGCATATAAATGTCTCCAATTTTGATTACTTGACGTTTTGAAAAAATGAACGTATTCTATTAAAAAATATAAACTTGGGAAATTTTAATATTCGTGTTTAAACTTGAAGTCCAGTTGAAGTGAAGTAAAATTGAAGTTTAAGTGCTGCCACCTAGCGACTCCGCTCATTGAAAAACTTAAAATTGTTCAACTTTAAACATTCATAACTTTCGAACCAGTGAACCTATGAACATTTTAATTAGTATTGTAACAAAAGAACATTAATTTTAATCAATTTATCGTTCTACAGGCTGCACCAGCTGCCCAGAATGGAGCTAAGTCTGCTGCCTCTGTAAGTATAAACTGATAATTCTTAAACAACCATGTGACCTATCACATTTTAATGAATTTTACTATAACTATTGAGCCATAAGAGATATCGAGATAAAATTGACTCCATAATTTATTAAAAAATGATTCCTATCGACTGATAATTATCGTAATAAATATATACTTTTTGCACGAATTTCCCGCCCGAAACTTTTCTTTATAGTGTCATATCTAACTTAAAGAGTAGTTGAAAGTGTCCTGGGTTCGCGATTTTATACATGGCAACTCTAATCCCTCAGCATCGCAGACTTTGCTGTTCACGTTGCACGCAATGCTGAATCTACCGCCCAGACATCTCACCGCTGATATTTCAAATAGCATTCATAATACTTTTCAGGGCGTGACCGGACTAGTTCAAGGTATCGCGAGTCATGTTGTCAAAGGAGCGGATGACGTGGTTAAAACTGTTGGGGACGGTGTACAGGACCTTGCAAACGGAACTGGTCATCTTGCTGGTAACCTGGTCCATGGCCTCAGCGATGGTCTGAACGAAACACTTAGCGCAGGTACTCATCTCGTTGACAACCTGGGTCAGGATGTAGGCAACGGTTTGAAGAATGTTGCCACTGCTGGTGGCCAAGCCGTTGGTAATTTGGTTCATGGTGCCGGACAAGGCTTGAACGATGTTCTGAATGCTACTGGCCATCTCGTCGGCAACTTGACCAATGGTCTTGGAAACGGTTTAGACGATGTTGTCAAAGGTGGTACCCATCTCGTTGGTAACTTGGTCCATGGTGTTGGAGACGGTGTATCCGAAGTTGTGAACGCTGGTGGCCAGGCTGTTGGTGGTTTGGTCAAAGATGTAGGAAGCGATGTAGGCAATGTTGCTAAAGCTGGTACCGATCTCGTCGGCAACGTAGTCAACACTGTTGGAGACGGTGTAGGAGATCTTGCGAAAACAGGAGCTGACGTCATTGGAGACATTGGTAACGATATTGCTGACTTGTTCGGTTAAATATCGAATGCATGCCGGACTTTTCATACCAACTGCGATGGGAACGACAACGCCAAAACGGAAAACCATTGGACAATTCAACAAACTAGTGTTTAATCGAGACAAATTGGTACCATCAGCATTAAACGAATGCAAACTTGGTTTAAACAAAAATGTTATATATTTTCTATGTTGTAAGTAATTGTTATTCGTTGTATTTATAAAAATTAGTAAATCGAAACTGTGTTCAAATTAACCCTATACCTTTATATCACCGAAATGTTATGTTAGATCGTGGCTCGAAACACAATTCGGGACGCGGTATATTGACCAAAAAATATTCAACATTTATAACGATTATTCGTAATCAGAATATTAAAAATTAATATTTTTTAGTCATTAATT
The DNA here is from genome assembly GCA_028455605.1 of Lasioglossum malachurum. NCBI lineage: Eukaryota > Metazoa > Arthropoda > Insecta > Hymenoptera > Halictidae > Lasioglossum > Lasioglossum malachurum. Next base: position 8,191,970 of record CM052312.1, on the reverse strand, counting down.
TTTAATACACATTCTAACTTGAAAATTAGACTTAACGACTTTGTTACATTAAAAGCAACGTTACAACATCAACTCGATCCACTGTTTCCGGAGTAAAAACAGTCGCTGAAAATGAAAATGGAACCTCGTAATCGTCCGTGATACATGTGCCTCGAGCCCGTGAACACGATTATTTCCCCAGACAATTGTTCAATACCAGGAGAAAATCGTTTCGTGGATGTGTGGCCGCTCCACCTCGTCAAATCGAGAAGACCACTTTAGATTGCTTGAAAGCGATACTCTAATCCCTCATCATTCTGAAGCCTGCATTCTCACTTTCCTCGTAATTTAGTTTCCACGGGGCAATTGAACTAACGATATCATAATACAATTACTAAAATGTAAATTCTCTTCAGCTTATAACTTTACCATTACAATTTACCGAAACTTCACTCGAAAATATAAATTTACAATTTAATCAGTTCTACCGGGAAGTTCTATACAATTTTAAGAACTATATTTAATTGAAATTGCAGTTATCATTTTATTACTGTATCATGTTCCCAAGAGACAATTGGATCAACGATATTGTAATACAATTACTAAAACTGAATCCTCTTCTATCGTAAAATATAAATTTACAATTGTATTATGTCTAAACGTACTGTCCAATTTCAACTACTATATTTAATCGAAATCGCGTAACTGTCATTTCATTTTTCTATAATTTTTTAATAACTTTAATAATAATTTCTTAATAACTTTTTAATCTAGTCTCTAATCAAATTCTTAGTTGCCTCATAATGTATTACAAAAATTCTTTTTGGTACATCTAATCAACAATATTTTTTTTTTCGTGAAAATTTCTTTTTTTGGACTGGATATTTCATTATATTTCTAAAAATGCATCTGATAAAATTTATACTATAATAGTTGATATATTTATTTCAATAAAGGATATATAGATTATTTATTATATTATATTATATTATAGATATGGATTATTTATTTTTACAGTTATGATTAATTATCGCGTTCGGGCTTCTCTTTGACAAAATTAGCGCGAATTTGTCCGCTTCGAACTAGATTTTACCTGATTTGTGGGTCGACGTAATGAGCGAGTAACTTCTAAATTATTATAACTGCTTGCTTCACTCGGAAAACTATAAAGCTGTAAGCCAGTAGATGTCGCATGCATTAACGTTTTACTGACAAAGTTCCTGGAACTAGACTTGTTAGAGCTGCATGTATCGCCAGAGGATTAATTGCCAGCAATTCCCAGGTGAACGAATTTAACCAGCATTAATTTATGTGAGTGTACTAAGCATCCGGATGCGCGGGCTGTTTCTGATTCGGGTTGGATGGGTCGCAAGAAAATGTTAAAGCGCAGTGGTCTTTTATTAATAAATTGCTGCATCCTGTGAATCACAGTAATATTTGGACATTTTTAAAAGGACAATAACTTTTCAAATATCAGATGGTATACTCAGATGGTTTTCTGTGCACACACACACACGCGAAGCTGTACAGCCACGAAGAGAAATGTATTTTTGAGTTTTCCGACGGCAAGTCTTTTCCAAGGAGACAGGGCAGTCAGTCGGTCGCGCAATGGAGTTACGTCGAACTCTATTTCTAAGAGCAGCGCATCGGGTTCCAATACCGATAAAGCCGTGAAAATGGACGTAATACCTGGCGGTACCTCACGAAGACATAACGCTGGCCAGCTTCGAGACATTATGAAGAACCAATTTCTTCCTAAACCGATTGATATTCCGGCAACTTCGATTCCTTTCCCCGTCACGAGCACGACATCGAATCGAATTAAAGGGAAAATTAAGTTTCTTTCTCCGATGGCATTCCCGGCCAGGGACCATCTCATTTCTGTCTGTGTCTTACGCTTCTGCCATTCACACCGGCTCTTTTTGGATAACCGAAAAATTACATATTCCTTTTCCAATAATCCTACCGGCTCGCTATCTTCTGACGAATTCTGTAGCTATTTTCAAGAAACTGCAATAGTGTCTCAATGTATGTGAACATTTCGTCTTTGTTTCTAATTATTTTTTCATAAATTTTCATAAAAATTCATCCATTTCACGATTCCAGCATCAAAGTACTCTAATCGATAAAGAGACAACGAATCTTTGTGCACAATAAAAATTTGCTGCGTGATTTGCAACAAACCGGAGTGACATTTTCTCTCTTAACGTGTTTAATAGGTTGAAAGCAGTATACGAGTATTTTTAAATTCTTCTACTATTTTTACTGTTTTAAATTACACCTACCTATTTTTGTCATAAATGCATAAAATCTGCTGTCTATTAATAAAACACCGTGAACATTAAATATTCGATAAACATAAAATCACCACAAACCAGGCGAACAAAAGGAGCAGCATCAGCGTGTTGCGCGTTGAGTAGTTGAAGAAACAATCTGTCTTCGTCTCGCGATTAAAGTAATTTCTCCGAGGCATCGCGCGACGGGAGGGACGACTGTTTCCTCTTTTTCTTGGGGAACAGCTGCACCACCGTCCACTCGCGTTTCCCGCCACTAAACTACTAAATTATGTAATTATCGTGATACTGGCTGGTAAGGAAGGATACAGAATGTATGAAACCTCGAGAGAATTATGACGCGGCGAGGATGGCGAAGAATGGCCAAGCTGTTGCGTGTTGCACCTTTTATTCGTCGAGTGCCATAGAGACGCTATGCATAGAGAAGCCATGGGGTTTTCGGCGGATTTATGGCGTCCAGAGATGAACAATTCTGTTGTCTCAAACATTAAATTTGGCTAGTATGTATTGTCTTATAAAAATAACAAGATTGAATTGATTTAGACTTTTTTTTCGAAGATGACGAAGCTCCGAATAAAAATTTTCCACCCGAATTCCAACAAACTGCAGTAGAATAAAAATTCATTTAACGTGTTTAATAGGTTGGAAATAATATAACAGTATTTTTACATTCTTCTAATGTTTAGAAGATACCTGTGTCAGAAGCGCATAAAATCCGCTGTCTAAGAGTAAATACACGCTCAGCCGTCTGGTAGTTAACATAACTGATAAAATATTCCAATATTTCACAACAATTCAGAATCGAGCATTCTTCATCCGATGCAATCAGAAAAGTATTAGAGAAATGAACAGATTCACACGTGCGAGTCGACAGTAATTAATACCAGGTCCTCAATTACCCTTAATTTATTTAAAATGCAGCGCTGCCTCGATAATGATTTTATTCGAAATTATCGTCACGTCCGTCCGTCGCGTCGTCGTGTTTGTGTACGATTGCGCGTGCACTCGCGTTTCATCGCGCGTTCAAGGAAATATCGAGTCAATAAAATGTACCGAATATTTTATGTCGGCAATCGGTTCTTCAATATCCGAATCAAATTGCGCCGACGCTCGTTGACAGATTAAACCTGCGTTCCAAAAATGCATTTTCACGGCACAGCGAGGCGCCCTATCATATATATTCATCAAACGGCACCGTAAATATTGTACGAGCAAACTTTAACAATTTGCGCAAATAACATCCGCCCGGCGTTACCGAACTTCCCTTTCCGGGTCGCAGTAACCGTCCGATCTAATTTCAGTTTCCAATATTTTTTCGCCAATCTTCAACTGCAACCTCTTCTCGATGGCAACAATAACATATTTGAAAATTCTCCCCGACGGTATCTGATGCATTAGTGCTGTACAAAAGAATATCCTATATTACACGTCTTGTAGGGGACAAATAGGTAGCAACGATGTCTGCGATGTACACACAACAATTTATCGATATTCATACTGGAGATTCAATTTAGTTGATTGAAATATTTGGATAATCGATACCCTGCGGATGAAATTCCAGGAGCATCAATGAATCGCGCCTGCTTCAACGCGCCGAGTAAAATTAAAGTATAAAGTTAATAATAGCGTTGACTCGGGCATAATGTTTCGCAAAACTTGGTCGAAAATAGCGATATTTAATTGCGAGTGCCGCAACGACGCGGAATTGCGATTGCGAAGTAATTCAGCAGCCAAGACAAAAGAAGCTCGATCAAATAGCTCACTTATATCTCGGACTAAATTATTTAACGGAGATTCAAACCTGTTACCATGCCGGTTAATGCCAAGGCCGAACGGAGTTTCAAACTGGATTCAACAATTGCCAAGTTTTCTGCGAGTTCAATTAAAAGCACTGTCACAGGGTTCGGTTGAATTATATTAAGTTGATTTCCAAGATTAAGGCGCATCGTTCTTCATCCAGTTAGCTACTTTCTTCGTCGTAACTTCTCAATGTAACGGAGTTCGAAGTTATCGTTACTGTTGAAAATCTACGAAACTCGAAATCCGACCTCGCAGTCGTCGACATAGGGAACGATACAGAACATACATAACCATCATGAATATTCGAATCATATCAAAGAAGTTTAGCAAGACAGCTAAACTCTGAATAGATAGAAGACAGCTCTGAATATTATTCTGCGTACTGTGATTTCCACGCACACACTATCAATCTGCGATTATTTCGTAATTTTTTAAAGTCCGTGGTCAACATCGATTAACCAAACAGCAATCGTGTACCATCAACTCACCCTCGGTAACATAATCTAATCATTTCATTTCGAATTATTATAAACACGAAACAAGAAATATATGACTTAGACCACTTTCATAATTATGGGCACATACAGCAGTTAAAACAAATCCTTTTCACCCTAAAAAGTATTGTGGTTATTTGCCTCAGTTTTATATATTCTAGGTGTGTGTAACCGCTTAAGTGACCGTCATTACCCCATTCTCCAATTTTTAGTGATCCCTCGGAGGGTAGAGTCGGGCGTAAAGGGTTAAACAAACGACTGTACGAATAGTCTCGGTCTCACTACAATCGTGCAAGGGTTTCGCGTCACTGCGCAAGGGTTTCGCATCAGTGTGCAAGCGTTACCCGCGGTCTACTTTGCGGCGTAGAACCGCCGGACGAAATGAAATCGTAAAAAGCAAGGGCCACCTTTCGCGGACAAGGGAGGAGCGTGTTATTATTGTTTCCTTCGAGCGGATGCCATTTCTCAGTTCCGTCGACAGAGGAAACGGCGTCGGGAGCCGTGGCCTCTTGGATAAAAGTTTCCCGGAACTGGTTGGTCCTCGGTTTCGGAATGCGGAACCGGTTGTTGAAACTTATGCGCGCGAACTAACAGCAATAGGGGAAAGCTCGTTCCGTATCCTCGAAATGTTCTCCAGGGGATTTCGCTAGCTACTTTCATTTACATGCAGCGCGTAATGTATTGTCGGCGATACATGCAGAAAAAAGTGGACCGTAAAGTGGAACCACTGAGAAAAATAACTAGACGTAGTGTTAGCTCAGACTTTTTACAAAATAAGAAGAGTTTGTGCCTCAATCACAAGATACAGGAGCTAAATATAAATTTATATTTCTCACTAATAATTCGAGTGTACAGTGGAAATAATGTATTAACACCCTTAAAGCTTTATAATGTTTCCACTGTTTAGAATTGCACATACCCTGAAAATGGCTCTCACAAGCGTGTCCACAACAGCTTATACCGGGTAATTCACGAGGAATAGAATACCTAAATAGGTTCAAGGCCTTTTTATCAGGGTCTTCCGTAGGTCATTGACGATTTTTAAATGGCACCATATATTTTTAGAAGAAGAGTTCATTGATGTGGTACACAATGTGATTGAGAGCTTTATTCGCGCTGAATTCAACTTTTTACAGAATAATCTTTACGATAACGTACCTGCAGAAGAAGCATTTTCTGAAAATCGATTTTTCCAACATCTGCGAGCGTATGTAATCCCTTGAATAGCTTCGATCGTGTAGCATTTTTCGTTGCCGGTTCGACGATCGTGCCGAAGCCACGCGTCAATGGTCACGGATCAAATAAAGCGCAAGTATCGGGCGCATAACGAAATCACAATCGCACAAATAGCATAAAGAGCGTTCCGCAACGACGCGCGTCCGGCCAAGCGAAACATCGTGTCAGAACATCGATCACAAATTTAAACAACAGAGAGTGGACGAGAGTACGATCCAGAGAGAAAGAGAGAGATGCCGGCTATCAATTACATGGGCCGAACATTGACCGATCATGAATGCCGCATACGATTGAGATTAATTGAATGGTTCGCGCGGTGGAAATGACGCGCGGCGAGAGTACGAGAGGGGGAGGAGAGCGGGTTTGCGAGTCGTTTCCGATTTGAAAACACGGTTCCCGGAGGGGGTCGGGGTTATAACCATCGGAATCGGGAACAATATGGGGCGCAGGAAGTCAGCGTACGGCCGACCAGCAGGGTAGGAAACTGGCATCCGTCCGGCCCGATACGAAATTTCGGTTCCACGTCGATGAACAATGCATGCAAATTCACCGAATAATCCCCGCGATGAATCGCTGCGAATACTCTCACTCTCTTCCGCTCGCGACCCTCTCTTTCTCATATGGTTACCACTCTGTCGTGTTTGCGGTGCGTACGGAATTGATATCCTTTGTTCGCCGGTTACAGGGGAACCATAGAAAATCAGTGGCTACTACAAAGGATTTTCTTGCAAGCGTGCCGCGCGCAGCGACCGGCAGTTGTATAACGGCGGGTACGCGTCATCAACAGGTCTATCAACAGGTGAGAATGCCGATACAAACGTGGCCGACGAATGACGAAAACCGTCGTCGGGGGAGACCACCTGAATCCCGTCATGCACACGTATACCCGCAACCGCGAACTTTCGCGACACGTGCGCGCCGACCGAGAGCGACCCGGCAACGCACGCCCGGCGAATTTTCAGCGACGTTGAAATCGATTACGGCCACTCCGTCAGGAAAACGGGGTGCACACGGCTGCGTAGGCTCCGGCCGACGCGAACTACAGTTACGCACATAATTGATCGCACACCCTTCAAATCGGAATAACTTTTTTATCAATGGACCAAGCGACTTCAATTTCTCTGTAAGCCTAGAAGAATTAGTTCAGTAAATTGCGTCTAATAAATATGTGGAACAAATTCATTTGATCGGAATTGTGAAAACCAATGGGAAAAGTTGATGACTGAAATTGGTTAATCGGTTTACAAATTATAAACGATTTTTCATGATTTTCGGCCTACAACTGCCATTTTTACGACTGAAAAATCGTGGTTGGTAACTTTGAAACTAGTCTGCGTATCAGTCGAACGATCAGACGTGTTTTTAAGTGTGTGCCTAAACGAATGGTCGGGGAATGAAAATGTTTGAAACTTCAGAGAGCCGGTATCAACGTTTCAATCATCCGCTTCGGCAGTGGAACGCCGGTTATCGAAGTGGCGGGTTTAAATCGACGTGGCCGAACCGTTCTTTATGTGGCTCGCGTGTGCAAGTCACATTAATTCAACGACTCACCGGGGCCTAAGAGTAACTATCGACTCGCTCGAGCTTTTAATTGCTCCGCCGGAATTGTGTCGGTGACCGTTTGCGACTCGTTCCCAATTACTCTTCGCGCGTTTCCTACCCTCTTCGCTCGGCCGCGTATTTCTTCGAAGCGTTTTGCGTTTAATTGATGCGCCGCCGCGCTGTGTTCCCGAACCCTATTAAAAGATGCGCGTCTCTCTTCTACAATTGGAACGACGTGCATCGTGATGGCCGCCCACGTGACTCGAGCACGTGGTCACTGGAACACTTCCGAGGAAATTCCCTCCGTTTATTTAGCTACCGACGCTCGAACTACAGGCCCACGAAATATTAGATGATTGCATAAGTTCGTGCCCGATTTTCATTGTTTTTTCTTTTTTATTTTTAAGCAAAAGAAAGTTTGTTTTGGTTTCGATTAGCGTATTCAAAGCAGACTGTTTTTTTAAAAAGGCAAATGGAATGGGTACACGAGAGAAAGCTTGGGAGAAATTAAAACAATAACGGACAAACGATCATGTTTGCTATTTATTTCGCATAAGGGCCGCAGTACAACGAAGTTTTGTACGAAAGTAATTTCTCTACAGCCCGACAAACCGGAACGGCACTCTTCGAAACGTGATTCTCAAAATTCCAGAACTCTTCTAAAGACGATATCCGCAATTCTCCAGCGGACGCTGATCCGCGAAAGAAACTTTGCCGTCGATAACACAGTCCTTTTGTCTTTTCGCGGACAGTTCTTGAACAGCCTCGGAGGTGCGGCCCGAGGGCCCCGTTTAAAAAACAGTTAGGAACAAAGCTTTGTCATTCGGCCACCGCACGTTTTTTCGAGGGCGACTCTTATAAATTTTCCTTTGTTCGCCACGCGTCAGTTGCTGTCTTTTTCTCTCGTCTGTCTTTTGCGACGAGTTTTTCCCTTAATGGTGAAACTTGCCGCCTTCTTGTCCGTTGCTGTGGAATTTATTCTGTAACCAGGACGCGTTACCGCGAATTTTTTTCTCTCCAAACTCCCCACCCCCTTCCCGTTTGAGCCATGCTTCTTCTCGACATAGTAGTCAATTTCGCGCACGATTATTTAAACAAGCTTCCACAACCCTTTTTTCTACCTTGTCAAGTGTATCCGCGGGAAGTGAATTGGTCTTCGCAGCCGCGACACGAGCTGAAGAGAAATCTTTTATGTAGACTTCTAAATTATAGAATTTTGAGTTTCTCGTGTATTTTTAATCATTCAATTCCGTTTTCCATCCTACAAGAGGGTGTCCTCTGATTTTGCCCGATATTTACTCTTAGAACAAGGTTAGGTCCGCTCTTCGCGAGGGCAAGGTTTGGCATGGAGTTGGCATGGAAGTGACATGAATTTCGAATGGATTTGGGATGGATTTGGCATGGATTTGACATGGAATTGCTCCCGCAAACAAAAATGTCAGTCAGAAATTGTGGACAAGTTCTGGTGGCAAATTCATAGCAAATTGCTTACTGGGAAGTAAAGATATCGACGCTATATTCGATATAAATGCATAAAAATTCGCAGTCTATTGATTAATCTAAAATAGTTGGTAAATAGGGAACGTGAACACCCAAAGCTATTCAATTTCTTGAAGAATCGGACATTTCACTTGCAACAATCTGATACAAATGCGCCAGCGAATTTAGGCTTATCAGGGGCGGGAACGTGCGCGTCGATATGGTAATATGTACATCGATATTATTTCGGTATGACTCATTTGTCGGGGGCGCAGGGTGCACCTTATCTATTGATCAGCCGGGGATCATGAATGCGCGACTGATGCACGATCACGGTTTGTTTGCGTAACTCAGCTTTCCATTAACATCGTCCCCAATGAGAACCGTGTAATCCACGGGCTCAAGCAGGAAGCAGAACAATCGTTAGAATTAGGAAGTGTGTCATCGCTCGTTGACCGGTTAATTGGTTCATACATATGGATACAAACCTTCGTTCCATGTCCAAAAACAATGCGGTCGGTGTGCACAATATTGCCTCAGCTGCTTCGCGCGTTGCACCCTGATAAACCTTTGATCAATTTCACGGACATGCGGGAGGTTTGTTAGTAAACTGCGTGATAAGCTGCTGTCCATTTCAAACGCGGACATCACAGCCGGTACGAGGCTTGACAGCGATTGTTACGGTTGATCATATTACAATGCTCGTTTCGTATATTTTTCCCGAAACGCTGAATTCTAGCCGGACTGCTGACCTTTGATTGGTTGTAAAAAACACACTTTTTCCATACAATTCCCTATTTCCTACCCAGTAAGCAATCTACAGCAAGCAAAATCGGAGTAAACATTTCTGTAGGAGGGAAAATCGAATGTTATGCAAGTCTTAAAATAATCACAATATCTTGTTAGCCCGATATTTACTCTGAAAGTGGGGTTAGGTTTGCTCTTAGTGCGACCGACCTGCCCTCTATAACGAGGACGGACGCTGCTCTCCATTTGGCATGGAATTTCGGGTCATTATTTGGCGCCAAATTTGGTATGAAATTCATACCAAATCAGGAGCAGATTACTTACTGGACAGTTCCAACGTTGTAGAATTCGATGTAATGGCCTCGTGCATGATCGAAGTGCGTTTCAATCGAAATAAAATTGTCTGTTAAGATTATCTCTCGCCGGAACGAAGGATCGATAGCACGCCAGTGTGATAGAACCGAATGATTTGAGAGAATTCGAACGGGGAGAAGAAATTTTTATTGTTTCCCCGAATCGATCCATAAAACTCCCCGTTTGCATAAATGTTCGCTGCCCAGTCATTACTTACGGACACTGACTCCTGTCAGCTCTGTAATATCACACGGTATCGCGCGTCACCGACGCAATCGACATTCTGCCAGCTCCACTTTTTTCGTCGTCTCTCTTTTTCCATCAACTGAAAATTGTCAAGACGCTTTGTCGATAGTTCTCCATTAATCCGTATTCAGATGCAGTGCCCAGCCGTCGTTAACGCCAGTGATCATTCATCTTGCTCCGCGTTCACGACTGGCGACATTAAACGTGCATTCTACTCCCGCGATGATTCTTGAAAAAAAAACATTCGTTCTTCGACCGCTGCAATTTTTTCCACTCTACCACCACAAATTTTTGCACGGGTTTCGGAAGGTTTGCTTCACAGCTAAATAGGTATTAATGAAAAATAGTGTTGGTCGGCGGACAATACTTTCCAAATGAAAATAGCTTCGATCGGAAAGGCGTCATGGAGGCCAAAGTATGTCAAGATAATAGAGACTGCCATACATGGTCTACCATATATGATCATTGCGGTTTTGCTCTTCTTGAGTCATCGCATTGTAGGCTCCGCGAGCGCAATTAATTTGGTGTCTGTTCGAACGACAATCGATTTACGCGCCGATGAACGCTCCGGTGGCGTTTATCTGCGGTCGTGCAATTACTTTAGCCATTACTTCCCGGGTGTACAGTAAACCGCAAACTGTGCGGGAAAATAATCGGTTCACGTTTCGGTAAAATAATTCTAAATGATTTCATAAGGCACGAGAAACGCGAAGCTGATAAACACGATGGATCTACTGATTGAATTCTATTATATCTTCATATAATATTTGGTAATAACGTGCACACCTTTCGTTGCGTTCCGTATCTGCTTTTATTAATGAAGTCCTCATCTGTTCCATATCTCGGCTCCAAATGCGGCATTTCGAAAATACTGTGATTAAATATAATGGCAATTCCTCTTCCGCTTTTCATGATTCATGTTGTAGTAGCCTGCATAACGGGCTGTTGGTGTCTACGTCGTCTCTGTAAACGAGAGAGCATGCTTGATACATTCAAGGAGACTTTTGTGATAAAAATTGATGAGCGATAACGCGACGTTCGTTCCGCGGTCGCTCTAGTTCGACTTCAAATTAATGAAATGCGAACTCAGATGAAACGACACGGCGACTCGTTCGATTTTGCTAGTTTATTGATATGTAACTGATTGTTAGTCTAAGTTTACACGGTCGATACGTTATGTTCGCGTTGAAAAAGAAACCGCGGGAATTTATTACACAACCCAATACATTTATTGCTACAGAAGATACGTCTGAGAAAAACTGTTATAAAAACTTGCACGGTAGAGAGAGGAGTGCATTTTTGAGTGGCTGGGGGCATAGATGGTTCATCTCAAGGTCTCCTCTACTTTTTAAAGGGGATAATGTTGAGAATTGGAAATCACCTCAGCCAGTCCTATTATAGGCGACCTTGACACTGATCTTGGCTCGTAAGAATTTCGGAAATTTTCAATTGATTGGTATCCAAGTACACATATCGGACACGGTTACGTTGCAGTTACGAAGGCCTTGGTATTTCATACGAAGTTTATTGGATCGGAGAAAAATATTTGTGCGCGCGTTTTCTTTGCTGATTCGGCGAGAACTTTTGCCAAATTGTGTGATTCTTGGAACGAATGTTAGCTTGATGTCCCAGCAGTTAGCTGGAATTTGTAAGTCCATTTACATATGAAGAGTATTACAAGTTCGATCTTATTTCCCGTTTAGCGGTAACAACTTTTCTCCTGGAACATTTTGGAGAGACGAAAAAACTGTTTTAACAGCAGCTGGTTCGGTTCCCGGCATCATACCATGTCCTCAAGATATGCAAATTTTCATCCATTAACGCGAGATCGGAGAATGGAAAATTTAGATGCGGTAGAACGGTCTGTAACGATTCTCGTAGACCCGCGGGCGAAATAACGTTTCTAGTGGTGCAGCGAGTTAGTAGAAGGTGCCGATAGGATAAGTTCACGCGGACATCCTTAAAGGCACCCTGGAGGATCAGTAGGATACCGAAGATTCATGCAGACAGTAATATCCTACCACGGGAGACATCCTGTTGGTCGTAATTCGAGTTCAACCAGCACATGGTCAGACTTCTACCGACAGCAATTTATCCAAAGTCAAAATAGATACGAGCACGAAGTATGTTTCCTTATCTTGGACTGGAAATTTATAGAACCAGGCTCGCCGGGTGTCATAGATCACCGACGAGATACTATTAAAGACTGCCAGCCTTACGGGAGTTGGTGTCACCCGAATATTTCGGTGTTCGGTACTCTGGCAGGAGTAAGAAATAGAAGGCTATCGACGTGATCTCGTCGGTGGGAAGGCAAATCGTCACGGAACCATATTGATGTGAATTGTTACATTCTGCACCGAACGTATTGCACTTATTTCAGACGATGTTTTAAGGTTTAAAATACAACAAGGCAGCTCTCTTTTACACCAGCGTGGGCCATCGGTTTTGGACGGATTACGGAGTGAAGACTCTGAAATTAAAAGAGTAGGATCGCAGCAACATTCGTTAGGGTAATGACCTAATAAACGGTGCTGCGGAGGAGACAAAGGAATAGGGTAACGGAATTGGAGTAAGGAAAACATGATGCGATGGCCCACGCG